>BEDW01000008.1:0-600000 GCA_002335565.1 Cutaneotrichosporon arboriforme | reverse complement strand
CTCCCCCTAAGAAACCAACAGTCCACACCGCCCACGGCATTCACGGCCCTGCCCACGGCACCGCCGCGCGCACCCAGGCCTCCAGCATCCAGTCCCAGTCTACCCACTCGACCCACTCTTCGTCCTCGTCTGGATCGCAGAAGTTCAACCTGGGCAAGTACGATGGAGGCCTCGAGGCCGACGCCGAGGAGAAGGAGGAAGTCACTGGCGAGGCTGCCAAGATGCTCGAGCTCGACAGCGGCTCTGCCAACGGGTAGGTGGCGAACACAGTGCCATTGTTGACGTTTTAGCACTGTATCACTCTCCCTCCCCTCGTTCCAGATTGGCCGTCCCCTCGGAAAGGGCAAGTTTGGACGCGTCTACCTGGCGCGCACAAAGGCGCCTCCCCATTTCATCGTCGCGCTCAAGTGCCTGCACAAGTCAGAGATCATAAGCGGTAGAGTCGAGAAGCAGGTGCGGCGAGAGATCGAGATTCAGCAGAACCTGCGCCACCCCAACATCCTGCGTCTGTACGGCTACTTTCACGACTCGAAGCGCATTTTCCTCGTCATCGAGTTTGCAGCCAAGGGCGAGTTGTACAAGCAGCTGTCCAAGTTAGGCCGTTTCGACGAGAAGCGCAGCAGCCGATACATTGCCCAGATGGCGGACGCGTTGTCATACCTGCACAAGAAGCACGTCATCCACCGCGACATCAAGCCTGAAAACCTGCTCATTGGTGAGTTGCCAAGTAGGGTTGCAGCTGACATCCCAGGCCTGAAGGGCGAGCTCAAGATTGGCGACTTTGGCTGGAGTGTTCACGCACCTAGCGACCGTCGCCGTACGCTTTGCGGTACTCTCGACTACCTGCCGCCCGAGATGGTTGAGGGCAAGGACCACAACTCCAAGGTTGACTTATGGGCCATCGGTGTGCTCGCGTACGAGTTCATAGTTGGCAGCCCGCCCTTCGAGGTGAGTGATGACTGTCGATCACAGCTAACATCCAGGACTTGAGCGGACAGCACGGTGTGTTTCAACGAATCCTGAAGATGAGAATTTGCTAACACCCAGCTACATACCGCCGCATTCGAAACGTCGACCTGCACATCCCGTCTCATGTCTCGCCCGAGGCGGCTGATCTTATATCAAAGGTGGGTACGGGCGCAATGCCAGTGCTAACGATAGCTTTTGAAATACAACCCCGAGGAACGTCTGCCTCTGTCAGAGGTGCTCGTTCACCCGTGGATCAAGAAGTACGAGAAGAAGAAGTCGATGGCTGGGGCTCGCACGTCGTAACTCCATTTGCCCGTAATCGTCTGCCTCTCCCACTGCTGTACTTTCCTGCCCCGTATTGGATATTGTCCCCGTTGCATGTATGCTGCATTTTATTATTTGGGCAGGTTCCGGCGCCTAGTTGACAGCGCATGCCACACTTTGAGCTGGCACCATATGTGCAACGTCGAAGATTCCTGCGTCAGGCGCTCGGTGATTATCGAATGTCACTTATCGAAATGTGACTCGGGTTATTCAGGTCACCGATCATTCAGCCGATCACAACCACACAGTAGTGGGCATCGAGTCGATGGAAACGGAACCGGCCGACTGCAGTTCCTCACAATCCACGACAGTATATAATTCGCTTTCGCACTATCCACTTCATCTCTGACTGACCATTTGCGTAACGGCCCTGCACACGCGATGTCCGAGGTGCAGTACAAGAACAGCTACAAGCCAGCGACTGTGGAGATTCCAGAGAACTGCCATCTGGACACCAAGCCCGAGGACTACGACTTCAACTATGTCTTTGACGTGAAGCCGTTGCGCTCTGACCGTGTCGAGCTGCGGCCCTTCGTGGTGCGTAGGTACATGAGGAGGGCACTCTTCATGATGTCGTTATACCAGTGCCATGTATCCCGAAGCGTCCGCTGACCATACAGCCATCACTGCACGCACAGCCGTTGCTCGACGGCGTCATGGCCAATCCCGAGATCGTCAAGTGGCTCGGACTGAAGCGCGACTGGAAGACGCTTGACGATGTATGCCAGTGGCAGGAGGAGTTGGGCCGAAGCATGCCTGTAGGTGCGCAGTCTTGGGACTAGCTGACCTATTCCCCAGTCGCTCCTCCGCTACGCTATATACACTGCCCCGCTCGACCGCCTCGATGCGCCTACGGACGAGTACGTCTTCGCTGGCACAGCGTCGTTCCTCGAGGCCAACTACGCCGCCATGATGAACGAGATCGGTTGGATCTGTATCCTCAAGCCGTTCCAGGCAAGTCGGCGTGTCTAGCACCGGCCCCCCGTCTGAGCCTAGCTAACACCCCAGAGGACACACGTAAACACACACATGGTCGGCCTGATGATGCACCACATCCTCGATGCACCCGAGGACGGCGGGCTCGGTCTGCGCAGGTGCCAGTGGAAGGCCAACTCGCTCAACAAGCCGTCCCACGCGGCGGCCCAGCGTATGGGGTTCACATTCGAGGGCGTCCTCCGCGCGCTGGTCGTCGTGCCCCCCGGACGTGTTGGCGTGTGCGGTGAGAACAGCTTTGACCTGACTGGGGTTGTGTCTTGTGCCGGCGCTGACGGACAGAGGGGCGCCCAGGGGTGCGGAACGCAGACTGCATGCAGCGCGATACATGGATGGCTAGCGTAACGTGGCAAGAATGGGAGAACGGTGTGCGCGACAAGGTCGACAAGCTCATGGCCCGGAGGTAAGCTGCACGCTGGAGACTTGATCACTACCGTGGACGACGGCGCCTCCACACTCCACAACAGTCGCGCAACGATGAAATGCCAGTTCCAGAAGATGAAATGGCCTCTTTTCAACCTTCTACCCCACTCCTATGTTTGCCCAGCCAAACCCTTGAATAGCACTAGATAAGCAGCGATTAGAAAAGATATGAAACCTATTTGGTCCCTGGAGTGTTTTGTTTGTGCCCGTTTGATTCCGCGACGCGCCTCACACCCAACGCGCTGGTCTACAATGAGTGAATCAACCCGGCCTCCCGACTTGTCGATCGCTCAACAACAACAAACTCCACAGCAAAGCCTTTTAGCAGTGGTGTGCACCTCTACGCCGGAATGGCGTCGTCTCCAGCTAAGCGAAGGGCGGGGTCGTTAGACCCCGCCAGCGACGACGAGGAGCGAGCCAGCCTGGTGAGTAGAACGACCACCGCCTTCCTCTGACCAGCAGGCCAAGCGCGTCAAGCTCGAACACGTCGAGCAGCGCTTGCGGCAACAGTCTGAAATGGTCGGACGCGGCAACGACGAGAGCGACGAAGAGCACCGCGACGTATCCGACGAGGACGACGAGGGCATGGGCAGAGACGACGACTGCGACGACGTCGATGCCAACATCGAGGCCATGCAGGCGCAGCGCGAACGCGACCGTACCCTGCATCAGGCTGATGGCGGCGAAGTCGCCGGCTTAATCAAGCAGATCAACCTCGTCAACTTTATGTGCCACGCCAACCTCAGTGTCGACTTTGCGCACAAGATGAACTTTGTCGTTGGCCACAACGGCAGTGGTAAATCCGCAGTGCTGACCGGCATTGCCGTCGCGCTCGGTGCCAAGGCGTCCGTAACTGGGCGCGGCGCGGGTTTGAAAAGCCTCATCATGAGAGGGAAAGAGTGCGTCTTATAGCTCTCCTACAGCTACTGACGTCCAAGTAAAGCGACGGTTACCCTTGTCATGACCAACCAGGGCCCCGACGCGTTCATGCCCGACACGTTTGGCGACGAGATTGTCATTGAGCGCAACTTCACCGCTGCAGGTTCCTCGGCGTACAAGTTTCGTGGGAGCAAGAAGGGCAACATCATCTCTTCCAAGCGCGAACTCCTTACCAAAATGCGCCGGCACTGGCGGATCAACGTCGACTCCCCCCTCGTCATGCTCACCCAGGATAACGCCAAGACGTTCCTTGCGCGTACCGACCCAAAGGCCATGTACGGCGTACGTAGCAGCTTTCTCGTCATTGTGCTGACTGCAAGTTCTTTCTCACTGGAACTGGGCTGGCCGGCATTATGGACGAGTACCGGTCCGTCAAGGCGACAGCCGACAAGATTTCTCTCGACCTGGCCAGCGCCAAGTCGGCACTGCCCGACCAACGCGCAAAGGTCGAAAAGTTCGAACGCCAAATTCGACTTGCCACCAAGGCGCGCGATCTGAAGGAGAAACATGAGCGGATCAAGATCAGGATGGCGTGGGCGTTCGTCCAAGAGAAGACAAACGTGAGCAGACAACGTTCATCCTCACTAATGTGCAGACCCGGGATGCGTCAGTCAACGCTGCCGACCAGCTGCGCGAAAAGGTGGACAAGATTGTGTCCAGCCTTGCGGACATTGAGACCAAGCGCACAGAGGCGACAGCCGATCTCAAGACCGTCGAGGAGGACATTCAGAAGCTCCGGGACGAGAACAGGGACGCCCAACAGGAAATCAGGGGCAAGAAGAAGAAGAAGCACGACGCGCAAATGCTGGTTACTAGCCACCAGGTATGTTCTGGTATTCCGCATGTGCTAACAGTGTTACAGCAAAGTATCGCCAACTGCTCCTCAGAGATTGACGATGTGCAGGCGGAGATTGAGGAGATGGAGCAAAAACTGGCAGCGGCACGACGCGAGAAGGAGGGCGACATTGACCCAGCCCAGCTGGAGCTGGAGAACAAGCTTAAAGAGGCCGAGAAGATCCTCAGCGGCATGTTGCGCCAGCTGCCCCAGAGCGAGCGGGGCGTCGCCGACGCCAAGGTCACCCTCGACGAGCAGGAGAGGCTCTCGCGCCGCGCCGAGGGCGCGCGTGATGAAGCCGACCGGCAACTGGCCACTATCCGGCGTAACATTGAGAACTTGCGAGAACGCCAGACAGACCGGCTCGCGCCATATGGTCGAAATGTGCAGTCTGTAATCAACGAAATTCGCAAGGCCAAGTGGACGCATTCTCCCCCAATTGGGCCATTGGGCCTCCACGTTCAGCTCAAGAATGACACATACCGCCAGTGTATCCAGAACCTCCTCGGCTCCACTCTGTGTGCGTTTGCCGTGCGGCATCAGGCCGACCAGGCCCAGCTCAACTCAATTTTCGAGCGGTGCAGACAGCGGGAGTGAGTCCAATCGCGGGGGCGTTCTATGCTAACCTGCAAGTGGATTCCAGGGACCAGGCGGACAGATGCCCACGATCATTAAGCACTCTGGAGATCTGTTTGACTACTCCAAGGGCGATTACCACCGGCAGGGCCTGGGCGAGACGGTCCTCAGCAACCTCAACGTAGGCGTGAAGCAACCTGGATAGCGACTGACTGCAGATTTCTGACGACTCCGTGACGCGTATCTTGATCAATTCCCACGGGATTGAGCGTGCGTTCGTGGCTGAGACGGATGACGCTGCGCTCGACCTCATGAACCGAGTTGTCGGCCCGCGCATCACGCGGGCTATCGTTCACACGGCGAGAGGCTTTACCCAAACTGGCCAGTTTCACCCCAGGTTGGTGTTACAAGTAGCTCTCCGCTGACTCCTAGGATGAACACTTCTGGTCCCCAGAAGCAGTGGCGCGGCAACCAGCTGTTTGTTCGTGACGTCGCGTCTGAGATCGAGTGAGTGCGGCGTCGTGGTCTCTGCTCACACTTAGCGCCTTGAGGAAGGAAGCGGCGAAGCATGAAGACGACCTTCGTGCGAAACGGGAGGACCTCGCAGCGCAGCGAGCTGAAACATCAAAGGCCCGCGACGCTCTTGCCAAGGCTGAGGTTGGTTTCTTATTGGAGTGATGAGAACCGGTGCTGACTTTGTAGGCCGACTTGAGGCGCAACCAAAAGGGCATCCCGGACGTCAAAAGGCGTATCGAAGCTATGCAGGAGAAGCTGCAAGCCATGAAGCCTGTCGACGGAAACGCCACTGAGATCGCACTCGAGGTAGGTAAATTGTCTAGCTTCGATTTTGACGCTTCTAGACTGTCCGCGCGAGGCGGAGGGGGCTCGAAGAGGAACGTGACCAACTCTTAGGGGCCCATGCCATTAAGGAGCAAGCTCTAGCTGAGGCGACGGCAGACCTGGATCAAACGACGGAACGCATGCAGTCGTTCGAGGAAGACCGCAACCGAAAGGTCAACGCATACGACAACCTCCGACAACAGTTGGCGCACTACGACAAGAGCGAAAAGCACTACAACGGATCGTTGGAACGCACCCGCAAGGAGCTGGCTGACGTCGAGTCCAGCATTGAGGTCGCGAACAAGACCATAGAGGTGAGATAATGACGAGGCGAGTAGACTAATCTCCTCAGGATTGGACAAAGTTGGCCCAGGACGTTGGTGACTGTCCAGACGAGGTCGGCGATCCGGATGATCTCCAGAAAGAGCTGAACCTTGTCGAGCGACAGATTGAGGAGGCGAAGAAGAGGTATGTCGACGGACAGGTCTTTACTGACAGGAAGATCCAAATTTGACCTCGACGAAGTCAACCTCCAATTCGTCACCGAGAGCGAGAAGTACGACCGCCAAGTCCAGCTCGTGGACAAGTTCAGTAAAATTGAGCGTATCCTCAAGGACGGTTTCGACGATCGCACAATGCGCTGGAACAAGCTCCGACGACACATCAGCATGCGCATCAACACTACGTTCATCCACAACCTGCGCAAGCGCCGGTTTGACGGCAAGCTCAACATGGAACACGACATGGAGGAGCTGCACATTTTCGTGAGTGTGGCGATACTTCCTGTCAGCTGACGGTCAGGTCACGACGAGCAGCGATGTGTCGACGCAGCGCGAGGTTATCTACAAGAACCCCTCGAGCCTGAGTGGCGGCGAGCGGTCATTCGCTACGGTCTCACTCCTGCTCGCGATGTGGGACCAGGCGCCATCCAACCTGCGCTGCCTCGACGAGTGGGACGTGTTCCTCGACGCAGCAAATCGCCGCATTGCGGGCACCCAACTAGTGAGTTGGCCGGCTGCGACCCTATAACTAACTCGCCAGGTTGAGGCATCCAAGCTGCCTGGGGCCAAGCAGTTTATCCTAATCTCGCCGCTCGACATGAACGGCGTCAACGCCGACGGCGCGGGCAACAAGGTTATCCGTCTGGCAGACCCCGTTCGCAACCAGTGAGTGGCGCGACGAGAGCTGAATGCTGACGCCTAGGCATCGCATCGAGGAGTACATGTCGTAGAGTGTGTGTCGGGCGTTTCTGTCCATAATGCATTGTGTAACTGTACTCGTATCTGTGCGGGGTCCCCACACGGCAGGCAGGCAAAAGCATTGATAACATGCTGCCACGTCATTGTGAGTAACTTACGTAAATCACTCCTTGTGGTCGTTTTTCGAGTCGTCGGACCTGTTTGAGGGGTCGTTGGCGGTGTGGCTGCCGTCGAGCTCGCACTGACATTTGTTGCTCGCCGTCAAACCACTCCCTGCTTTTCCCAACCCCTTCCACAACAACAAACTCATCCCCTTCTTGCCTCGCACGAGTCGACGTGCACCCCTGCAACCACGATACCCCCAGTGTCCGTTCTGCGCAGCGGTCTACTCCCCACTCTCCCCCGAGCCTCGGCCGTGCTTTGTTCCTCCGCTGCGCGCACTTCGCCCGCCAGGTTCATTCACTCTACGCCACCCGTTGGCAACACCCAGCCCGACCAGGCAAACCAAAACAGTCTCGACGACATGGCGTCCAAAGCTGATGCCCCGGCTCCGCAGCCGGTGGTGACGATGGAGAAGGCAAGCTCATGACATTCGAGAGTACGAGCTGACATTCAGACAGGCAAGCGCGACTACCTCGTCGACCTGGAGAAGCGCGCTCAGGACGCGTGGGCGGCGAGCCAGACGTTTGAGACCAACCCGCCCGAGCTGCCAGAGGGCGTCTCTTCGTACGTCGAGTTTTTCGACAAGGGCGTGTCGATGGACGATGTCAAGGAGAAGCACCCCAAATGGTTCGGCACTTTCCCCTACCCGTACATGAACGGCTCGCTGCACCTGGGCCACGGCTTCACCATCTCCAAGATTGAGTTTGCGGCCGGGTTTGAGCGTATGCGCGGCAAGCGCGTCCTGTTCCCCGTCGGCTACCACGCCACTGGCATGCCGATCAAGGCGTCGGCCGACAAGCTCGTGCGCGAGATTGAGATGTTTGGCGAGGACTTTGCAGGGTACAAGGAGGAGGAGGTCGTCGAGGAAGAGCCCAAGGGCGCCGCCGCTGACAAGGCGTCGTCGTCTGACCCGTCCAAGGCCAAGAAGGGCAAGCTCAACGCAAAGTCGACCGGCCTCACGTACCAGTTCCAGATCCTCGAGCTCATCGGTGTCCCCCGCGAGGAGATTAAGCAGTTCGCCGAGCCTAACCACTGGCTCGAGTTCTTCCCGCCCATTGCCACCGAGGACCTGACCAACATTGGTGCGCGTGTCGACTGGCGCAGGCAGTTCCTCACGACCCCGGCCAACCCGTACTACGACACCTTTGTCCGCTGGCAGATCAACAAGCTCCACGACCAGGGCCGTATCAAGTTTGGCAAGCGCTACACCATCTACTCGCCAAAGGACGGCCAGCCGTGCATGGACCACGACCGCCAGTCGGGCGAGGCCGTCAACCCCCAGGAGTACACCGCCGTCAAGATGAAGGTTCTCGAGTGGGGCCCGTCTGTCCCCTCCGAGGTCAAGCAGGCCGTCGGCGGCAAGACCGTCTACATGGTTGCGGCGACCCTCCGTCCCGAGACCATGTACGGCCAGACCAACTGCTACATCGGCCCCAACATCGAGTATGGCATCTTCGAGGCGTCCGACTCGGAGCTCTACCTCGTCACGGGCAGAGCCGCGCGCAACATGGCCTTCCAGGGCATCTTTGACCGCCCCGAGGGTGTGTGCAACAAGGTCGTCAGCGTCAAGGGCGAGGACCTCGTCGGTACCAAGGTTAACCCCCCCTTCGGTGTCGTCCCCGAGGTCTATGTCCTTCCCATGGAGGGTGTCCTCCCGACCAAGGGTACTGGTGTCGTTACGTCGGTTCCCTCGGACTCTCCCGACGACTACCGTGTGCTTATGGACCTGCGCAAGAAGCCCGAGATGTACAAGATCCAGCCCGAGTGGGCTGCTGTCGACCCTATCTCGGTCCTGCGTACGCCCAAGTACGGCGACATGGCTGCCGAGAAGCTCTGCACCGAGCTCAAGATCCAGTCGCAGCGTGACACCAAGCAGCTCGCCGAGGCCAAGGAGATGACATACAAGGAGGGCTTCTACAACGGTGTCATGACTATTGGTGACTTCAAGGGTGAGCCCGTCCAGGAGGCCAAGCCCAAGGTCCGTCAGCAGATGATCGACGCCGGCCTTGCCACGCCCTACGCCGAGCCCGAGAGCGAGGTCATTTCGCGTTCCGCGGACGTGTGTGTGGTCGCGCTCGTCGACCAGTGGTACCTCGACTACGGCGAGGAGGAGTGGAAGAAGGTCGCCGAGGACCTCCTGTCCAAGATAAACACGTTTGTCCCCGAGACCCGCAACAACTTTGAGGCCGTCCTCAACTGGCTGAACCAGTGGGCGTGCGCGCGTTCGTACGGTCTTGGCTCCAAGCTGCCGTGGGACCAGCAGTTCCTCGTCGAGTCGCTGTCCGACTCGACCATCTACATGTCGTACTACACCGTCGCCCACCTCCTGCACGAGGACCGCTGGGGCAAGCAGGGCAAGCTTGGCATCGCTCCCGCCGACATGACCGACGCTATGTGGGAGTACGTCCTCTGCGACGGCCCCTTCCCCGCCGACTCCAAGATTCCTCAGGAGAAGGCCGCCGAGCTCAAGTACTCGTTCCAGTACTTCTACCCGCTCGACATTCGTTCCTCGGGCAAGGACCTTATCCCCAACCACCTGACGTTCTGGATCTACAACCACGCAGCCATCTTCCCCGAGAAGCACTGGCCCAAGTCGGTCCGCGCCAACGGCCACCTCATGCTCAACGGCAAGAAGATGTCCAAGTCGACCGGCAACTTCCTTACCCTCCGCGAGGCGACACAAAAGTTTGGCGCCGACGCCGTCCGTCTCACCCTCGCCGACGCCGGTGACGACATTACCGATGCCAAGTGAGTTATGAGGTTTCCAACGCAACTGACGCCAGCTTCGAGGAGACTGTCGCGAACGCTGCTATCCTGCGTCTGCACACTGCGTGCACATGGGCCGAGGAGGTCAAGAAGGAGGCCGACAAGCTGCGCACCGGCGAGCTCAACGAGTTTGACAAGCAGTTCCAGGCCGAGATGGACAGCCTGATTGACGGCGCTTACAAGGCGTACGACGCGATGCAGTACAAGGAGGCGCTCAAGCTCGGCCTGTATGACTTTGAGAACGCGCGTAACTGGTACCGTGTCGTGTCGCAGCCCGAGAACGGCGGCAAGGGCGTGCACCGTGACCTGCTGTTCTCGTGGATCCGCAACAACGCGCTCCTCATGACCCCCTTCACTCCCCACTTCTCCGAGTTTATCTGGCGCGACATTCTCGGCGAGACGTCTTCGATCCAGGACGCGCCGTTCCCCAAGCCATCCGCGCCCGTCAACCCTGACATCCTTGACGAGCTGTCGTACATGCGTGGCGTCGTCGACTCTGTGCGCTCGGCCGAGGCGTCGCTCAGCCGCCGGAAGGGCAACAAGAAGCAGGCCCCAGCGCCCGCGTTTGACCCATCCAAGCCCAAGTCTGCGCGCATCTACGTCGCGACCGAGTTCCCCGAGTGGCAGCTCAAGACGATGGACATTGTCGGTTCCGCGTGGGATGACAAGGCTGGCGCGATTGACGAGACGGCGATGCGCAAGGCGCTTGCCGACGCCGGCCTGAGCAAGGACAAGAAGGCCATGCCCTACGTCCAGATGCTTAAGAAGAAGGCCTCCGTGTCGGGCAAGCGCGCCTTTGCCCACTCGCTGCCGTTTGACGAGCTGCACGCCCTCACCCTCCTGGCACCGTACATCCAGAACCAGCTCAAGTACGAGACTGTCGACGTTGTCTCGGTCGCCGAAGCCAAGAAGCACATTGCCGCCAACGGCGAGGGCGAGGGGTGGTCGGCCGAGCGCGCCGACGCCGCCGAGCCAGGCTCCCCCGCCGTCCAGTTCTGGAACATCTAAACTAGGTGTTGCTTAGAGATTTTATACGACGGTAGACTGGGCCGAGCATGCAGATATCACTTCTACCGCCTCCGCTTGCACCTGGTAAATTGCATTGTGCCACTGTGCTGCTATACCGGGCAGATACGCGTGCCTCCCCCCACTGCGGGTCGGTGACTGCTCATACAAAAACTGGGTGTGGCGCGATCGGCCCGGCGGCATTTTGAGCCGTTTAGCAGAAGTCGAGTAGGTACTGCAGGAGTAGTTGACAACAGCTCCGCTCCGGCCGTGTGCCTCTGGCACGTTCATAACCTGTCGCTTCATCGCTTGGGTTGTTTTTTTGCATCGCACAGTATCTTATCTCTATCACTTCTACTGGCCACGGACACGACACGACGGCAAGCAAGATGACACACACGCCCACACCCAACACGGTCACGACCGACGCGTTCCTCTTTGACATGGACGGCACACTCCTGGGTACGTGACGGGGCTTGGGCGGGGCGTGTCGGAACCCAACGAGGAGGGGCGCATGTACTGATGCGGTGGACAGATTCGACGCCGGGCGTGCTTGCGACGTGGAACGTGTATGCAAAGGAGTACAACCTGGACCTGGACCATGTGCTCAAGTGTGAGTACGGGCGTGCGCCGTGCGCCCGCGCGCCGCGCGCTGCGCGCTGACATAGCTCCCCGCTAACGTCAGCGGCACACGGCGTGCGTACCATCGACAACATGCGCAACTTTTGCGGCATAACCGACCCGGAGGAGCTCAAGGCGAGTATCCACCTTACCCCTTCGGCTCGGTGTTCGCTACTAATGGCAGAAAGAGTCGGAGCGGTTCGAGCAGACGATTGTCGACTCTGCGCGCGCGCTCGAGGCGCAGGGAAAGACTGGTCTCGTCATCCTCCCCGGCGTCAAAGCGTTGCTTGACAAGGCAAGTACCTGTCCAACAAGGTCGCGCGCCGCTGACCTTCAGCTCAACACGGCACCCACGCCGCGCTGGGCAATCGTCACGTCCGCCACGCGCAAGTACGCCTCAGCCGCCCTCTCCACGGCCAAGATCCCGCCCTGGCCCGCCCTCGTCACCGCCGACGACGTGACGCGCGGTAAACCAAACCCAGAACCGTACCTCACCGGCGCTAAGAAGCTCGGCGTCGACCCGAAGAACTGTAAGGCGCTCGCTTGCGACATCATGGCAGCCGGCTGACCACAGGCATTGTCGTCGAGGACGCGCCGTCCGGGATCAAGTCGGGTATCGCTGCGGGTTCCAAGGTGCTTGCCGTGTGCACGTCGCACCCCCGCGAAGAGCTCGAGGGTCTCGGCGCCGACTGGATCGTCGACGACCTCACTCAGTGCGTTCCTCTGGTACGTGCTGCGCTAATGGCAGAATCTCGGTCGAGCTCGTCGACGGCGGTGTGCGCGTCACTGTTGCTGTTGCATAGACATCGAGACGGACTATTGACCATGTATGCTATAGAGTGGTATCGGTGTGGGCACGTTGGCGACGGAGGTAGTGTCCGAGGGGATATGAAGAGTCAAGATGAGGCGGAGTGAGCTCAAGATGGACGCCGAGAGGACGTCTAGGTCATGCTACCGAGCACCTTCACGGCCAGAGCACGCAAAATCTGTGCGGGTCAGCGAAGTATAAGCCTCTGCTACCCACCTGGGCCTTTTGGTTGCTGGGGAGACCGGCAAACACCTGCGCCACGCTCTTGCCCTTGGCGTCGCGGATCGCGCCGAGGCGGTTACCCGCAAAGCCTGCCGTCAGCTCGCCTCAAAGAACCAAGGAGCTCACCGCCCGCAACGGCGCCGGGGACGTTGGCAACGATATATCCCATCGCGGCGCCGGCAACCGCGCCGACCTTGGACCAGACTTTATGCACGTTGGCGACCTCGGGCTCGAGACTAGCGTCAGCTATTCGCACCACCAATAGCTCACAGTTCCTCGAAGACGTCGCCAAAGACGTTATTAGGGTCAGGACGCCGGCGGCCGCCTGTCTCAGCGCCGAGACCAGGCTTGGTCTCCTCCTCGCCGATACCCGAATCCGCGTCGTCGTCGTACATCCTGTCGCCGGGGCCGCCGCTCGTCGCGTTCTGGAAGTACTTTGCAAACTCGGCAAAGAAGTTGGAGCTCGCGCGGTCCTGCTCGTCGGCGTCGGCGTCTGCAGATGTGAACGCGCTCTCGGGGTGGGACCGGAACAGCGCGTCATACTCTGCCCTCCGGCCAGGGTCGGACAGGACGTAGTATGCGTCGGCCACCGCTTGCTGCGTGTTAACGGCGGCTAAGAGGCGGTCTTGCGTAAAGACAACTCACGAAACGCTCAGTCAGGCGGCGCCGTTCCGCCGGAGAGGCCTTGGGCTGCTTGTCGGGATGCGTCTTGAGCGACTCGCGGCGGTACGCCGTGCGGATTTCCTCCCTGCCGTCAGTTAATGCATACTCGAAAAAAGCTCACGCAGTGGCATTGCTGCTGATGTTCTCCGTGTCAGTGTGTGTCGATCAGCGATGAACGTACGAGGATGGTGTAGTACTGCGGCGGTCAGTAGACAAATTCAACTCGGTGGCGACGCTCGTGGGCGTGCGCGAACGTACCTGCGGAAGCGTGTTCATGGTGGGCAGTGAAGTCGGTGCTGGGGCGTCGGTGTGTGCGTCACGAGCGGGTAGCTGCCCGAGCGCGAGAGATGAGGGGTGGTGCGGAGAGAGGTAGAGAGCGATGGAGAACAACAGCCGCCGCAGCGGTCTTGCATTGTCGTGTGTGGCCCGATCACACCTCGGTGGCAAGTTGGCTGGCCGGTGCCTGACGTCACCTCGTCAAAATTCCCGGCCACCCCTCGAGCCGGCAGAGATATGCGCCGTAAAGTGCCAGCACGACACGACACGTCGCAGCGTTCAGACTGCTCCATGATCCCAATGCTATGTATGATATATGTGTGCTACTTATGACTTGCGCTTGAGCCCGGGGGGTTTCAAGAACTTGTACCCGCCCGCACCAACGTAACTCAGTCCACTCCAGATCGTTGTTCCGGCCACGATCCATCTTGCCGTTAGTTGACTTCTGCAAAGAGGTTGGCCTGTCAGACTCACTGCAAGCCCTGGAGCAGCCCGTCGATAGGATAGCTTGCTGCCGCGAGAAGGGGCGAGATGGTCGTCAGGCCCATAAGGAGAAGCTGCAAAGCCGTATTGTACTGGAATTAGCTAACGACGTAACACCAAGCTAACCTTGCTGATCTGAGTCGGCTTGACCTCAGCAGACGGCATGGTAGGGTCAAAGTACCGCTTCAATGTTCGCTGGGGCGTGAGCGGTGAAGCAAAAGATGGCTTACTGGAGGGGGGAGCGACTGGAAACGGAGGTAGAACGCCCACATCGACAGGGCAAAGTCGCGTCCGAAGATGAGGACAGCCAGCGGCACTGGGAAGGTTAGCACATCACCAATAATTGTACCAACATGGCAAGAGGCCCTTGTAGGTTAAACACACGACGAGCGTCGTGACGAGCGTCTTGTCCGCCATGGGGTCGATGATCGAGCCGAGCACAGTCTTCTGGTTCCACCTGCGCGCGAGATACCCATCAAGCTGGGGGTTAGGTCGTCACAGAAAAGTCATAACCTACCCAGTCTGTCAGACCCGACGCGACCAGGATGCCTGTCGCGATCTCAAAGTCGCCCTTGACGATGGCCCACGCCAGGAACGGGCACGCCGCGATGCGTACGAGTGTGAGCGCGTTAGGGAGGGTATATGGCGACTCGTGCAGCTCGGTGTCGTCGGCGTCCTTGCCGCTCTTCTGTGGTGGTTTCTGCCATGTCAGCTTGGGATACGCTGCACAGCTCACATTTCCTGGGGGCGGAGATGGCGTTGGCGATGTCGGGGAGAACCGCGTCGCCGAGGTCACCAGTGTCCGCGACAGCTGGAACAACCGTTGCTGTCTCCCACTCAATGTCACGGCGCAGCCAGTCCCACGTATCCGGAGGCTAGAGTTCGGCGACGCCAGTGGCCGAAGCGAACTGATCGAACGCGCCGAAGTGTTTGCTAACATTGGCCGGCACGCGATGGGCGCCTGTGCCATGCGGCCAAGTACGCCGGCTGACGCCCGGGGCAGCCCCAAAAAGGCCGTAACAGGCATCGCGCGGGCTCGTATGCGCTGCTAGCTGCTCTGCGGTGGGGTTAAGCGTGATAGTTTGTGCAACGTCGAGGGAGCTAGCGAGCGAGCTTGAGCGAATTGGCCCGGCACGCGCGTGCGTTTCCGCACAGTACTGTCTACGAAATTGTGGTGGGCGGCTGACTTGGCTGGAATTGGCTCAGCAAAGGCTCCTTTACGTAACTGAACCCCGCCTCCACAATCAGCGTGAGTGTAAACAAAGGGAAATAGGAAGACGACACCACACCACACTCTCCACAACACAACATTTCTTCCATCGCCGTCGCCATCACATCTGTCGCCGCCAAACACAATGCCGCCGGCGTATAGAGAGATAATAGATTTAACAGACGTATTAGACTCCCCGGAGAGACCGACACAAACAAACCGCCAGCGCCATGGACCAAACAGACCCCAAGATGGATCATCACTCGTGCCGGCCAACTTTGCGTTGTTAGACTACCCCTCGTCGAGCCAGCCCCGGGCGAATCAGTACCACTCCCCCCTGCGCCCCTCCTCCGCCGCAAACAAACAAGTTGTCGACGTGGAGGAGTCTCTTCCCTCCTCACAGTCGTCCATGTTTGACGACTCGTCTTTTGGCGCGAGCTTGCTCAACAACAAGCCCAAGACTTCCAGGTCCAAGCAACCCGGCACGCCGAGGAACAGAACAGGCGTGGGCCAGTACATCAAGCCTTCCTCTGGTGCATTCTCAAACACAAACCACACCAACAGTCCCTTTAGCAGGCAGGCGCCAGGCTACGTTGACGGCTGGCCGTCGTGGGTGGCGCCACCCAACTCGCAGCCATTCGTCCAGTCAAGCCAGCCCCCATCGTCGCAACAGAGCATGGCTTCCTCCGAGGTCGAAGACGGCGCGCGCCGCGACGACGATGAGCCTGTCGAAGAGTTTGACGTTGAGAACGTCCCCTTGACGGCTAAAGACTACGAGGTTCACCACGGCGACGCTGAGGAAGCTATGCGCGAACTTCTTGCGGGCGCCGTCGGTGACGGCGAGGACGAACCCGGCGAAGAGGGCGACAACAGGATTGAAGGATTTGCCGACGATGTCGTCCTTATGCCACACCAAGTTCGTGGCGTGCGCTGGATGCGGGAACGAGAGTCGGGGAGAAAGCGCGGGGGAATCCTCGCAGACGTGAGTCGTCGCGTGTAGAGATGATGCTAACCTCACAGGACATGGGTCTTGGTAAGACGGTGCAGACCCTTGCCCGTATTGTTGAGGGACGTCCTACGGCGTCAGAAAAACGCCTCTACAAAGGAGGTACTCTGTAGGACTACCCAGCTTGTCACCGCTCACACTTTAGTATCGTCTGCCCGCTCGCCGTCATGGAGCAGTGGGCGAATGAGTGTCGGACAAAGACGCAGAAGGGCCTCCTCAAGGTGACAACCCACCACGGTCCGAAACGAGCCAAGAGTAGGTACCTTTTTCTTCACAGCCGAGCTGACGCTGTAGCTGCGAAAGAACTTGAAAAGTTTGACGTCGTCATCACGACGTTCCAAGTCCTTGCGTCAGAGAGCCCCGTGGAGAAGAAACCAAAGAAGACGCCGGCAAAGAAGGCTTCGGCGTACGACTCGGAATCGGACTCGGACGTCCCGTCTGCAGTCAAACGAGCTCCGCCGAAGAAGGGTCATGCTCTGTTTGACCTACGCTGGCACCGCGTCGTCATTGGTGAGCAACCCTGCAATTCACATTCTAACGTCCAGACGAGGCGCAGAACATTAAGAATCACAACACACAGTCTGCTAAGGCGGTGTTTGCCCTTCGCTGCAAGTTCCGGTGGTGCCTCACTGGGTGAGCTACGCGTTGAGCTCGGGCTGACGGCGTAGCACCCCTATCCAGAATAAGGTAGAGGAGCTCTACCCACTGTTCCGGTTCCTCGGCTCCAAGCCATTCGACAACCTCAAGCACTTCAAAGAGCGTATCTCCTCCGAAGTCAAGGCAGGCCACACTGGCATCGCCATGAAACGCCTCCATATTATCCTCAAGGTCACGATGCTCCGGCGAACGAAGGATGCCACGATCAGTGCGTGCAATAGAGCAGCAGTCCTCTAACTCCCAGACGGCAAACCTATCCTCAACCTCCCCGGCCGCACCGTTGAGGTGGTTCAGGGCACCTTTGACGAGGACGAACGGCAGTTCTACGACGCGATTCAGCAAAAGACCGAAACTGCGTTCAACAAGGTGCGGTTCTTGGGAGCAATAGCGAACTGACGACCAGCTTTCGCCCGAGGCCATTTCAAGCAATTACATGTCCGTCTTGACATTGATTCTCCGCCTGCGACAAGGTAGTTGCATTGTGACTGCACAAGCTGATCTCCAGCGTGTGACCACCCGTCACTGGTCAGTAAGATGGTGAAGGACGACCGCGACGCCTTGGACGACAAAGCAAAGGACGACGACAGCGACGGCGAAGCCGACGACCTCGCCGATATGCTCTCGGGCCTGGGTGTTGGGGAGAAGAAGTGTGAAATCTGTTGGGAAGTGTAGGTCGGAGCGCGAGGGCTGTGACTGATGGTCTCAGTCTTGAGGACAGGACCGCGAAACAGTGCGCAGCTTGCTCAAAGCTGGCGACCGCCGTCGCGCCTAAACCCGAGAACGGCAGTAGACCCCCACAGTCGAGTACGAAAATCCGCATGATTCTCAAGATCCTTGCGGACATTGAAGAACGCAGCGACGCCACGCAGAAGACGATTGTCTTTTCGCAGTTTACGAGTTTCCTGGACTTGATTGAGCCGTTCCTGCGCCAAGAGGGCGTTAAATATGTCCGCTGTGAGTAGAATGCGCGCGGCGCATCTGACAGCCTCCAGACGACGGCTCTCTCCGAGCCGACCAGCGCGAGGCAGTTCTTCAAAAGATTCGCACGTCTCGCTCTACCCGCGTGATTCTCATTTCCTTCAAAGCCGGCTCGACCGGTTTGAACTTGACGTGCTGCAACAACGTCATTTTGACAGACATGTGGTGGAACCCAGCGTGCGTGCAGCGGGCTCTCGTGTGCTAACGAGCCAGGCTCGAAGACCAGGCGTTTGACCGCGCACACCGTCTTGGACAAAAGCTCGACGTGAACATTTACAAACTCACGATTGAGAACACGATCGAGGATCGTATTCTCGAGGTAGGCGACTGTCGCACGTCCTTGCTCAATGTCCCAGCTCCAGAACACCAAGCGCGAGCTCGCGCAGGCGGCCCTTTCGGGCAAGCTTGCCAAGAACTTGAAGTTGACTGTGGACGACATTATGAGTGAGTGTGCCACAGCCGCAGCGCTGACACGCCAGAGCTGTTCAAACGCAACGCGTCGGACAGCGACGGCGACGACTACGACGAGGACGAGGACCATTAGACGGCCGCTTAGGATCTATGTGTATGTGTGTGTGTATGAGATGTAGCAGTGTGTACCGAGAGCATGAGCAGTCTGCTGCAAAATGGCTCACGCGAGATTGGCCCTCGCCCTGTCGGCGGTTTATCCGGTGGCCGGCCGAGTGTCCGTGGGCGAATGCGGGGCCGTTGGATGGATGCCGGCAATTGGGCCACCACGAACCGAGACACATAAACCTCCCACAACAAGTCAGGCATCCCCGGCCAACACCTTGCATTCGTCCATCCATCATCCCATGTCCACCGCTTCGTGGTTCGATACGCTCACCTCCCCCTCCTTCATCGTTGCCGTCGTTATTGGCCTCGCCATCTCGACGTTTGTTCTTAACCGCTCGTCTTCTGCCCCCAAAACGACTCCACCAGCTGCGCACTCGCACGCCGCTGCCGCGCCGTCCAAAGCCCCATCCAACACCAAGGTTCCTGCCGGCGCCACCGTCGCTGAGAAGGTAAGCGAGAGTGTGCGCCGCGCTGACGGTAGATGTCTGTCATGTCTGCGCCTGCTGCCGACCTCGCACCGCCTAAGGTGAGTTGGAAGGGTTGCCCCGACCTCTCCACGGTAGTTGCATGCAACCCCCGGATCTGTCGCTTGCGTTGGCACTTTCTGCACCTCTGCGCCTATTTGTCCAGGTCTGACGCCAGAACGACCCTATCACGGTCGCCGAGCTCGCGCAGCACGACGGCAAGGACGCGTCTAAGCCGATCTACGTCGCGATAAAGGGCAAGGTGTACGACGTGTCTGGCAAGAAGGAGATGTACGGCCCGGGCGCTGGATACAATGTGTTTGCGGGCAAGGACGCCAGCCGGGGGCTGGGCATGAGCTCGCTCGACCCCAAGGACGCCGTCGCCGACTACTCTACGCTCAACGAGGCGCAGATGAAGACCCTCGACCAGTGGGACTCGTTCTTTGCCAAGGTACGAGTTTGTTTGGGTCAGGACGTGGAGCTGATCCCAGCGGTACAACATTGTCGGCAAGGTCGTGCCCTAATCATGTGATAGGACGGTTCATCAGAGGCTGAAGTGATGCAGAGAGTAGGCGTTGACGGACTGACCTGTGCGAGTGGGTTGGATGGTGTACCGCTACGTCGCTGGGAAGCGAGCGTTGCTGCAGGCGATTCTCTTGCGGTTGACAACACAGAGATACTGACGGTGACGGCTGTGGCTGCCGTCAGCTATTCGCCGTTGACAGTGCTCTACATCACTCATCACGAGCCAGTGACATTCATGACTTGCAAACAATCATGTGACGAAGCTGGATTCGCCATACCTGAACGAGTTCTGGGGCATTTTGGCTGCTGTTGGCTAAGACCCATTGCATTGCTAACCGCGCGCACCGGCAAGTTACCGTATGGGACGGCCGGCATCATCGACTAGCGGGAGCGGCCAGCGCCAGGTGATGATCAGCTGTTAGCTGAACATTGTTGATGCACGAGTGTTCCGTTGACTGATCCCCAAGCTGTTGCTCAGCTGTAAACATTTGATCCGCGACTCATTGACATGCCGCCATGCCGAGCCATCAACCACACGTGCCGTGAGACGGAGCTGTCCCACGTCAATCGCTCGGCGCTTGCATCACACTCACAGAGTCACATCACCCCGTCATCACTGTCAGCGGCGATACCCCGCTGATGAGCTGTCCGACAACGCTACGCCGGGCTGGGGGGGTGAAGCCCCCGGCGTGCACACGCACAGATAAACCCAGGTCGCAGCGTCCCTGCGTCCCAGGTATCCATCCACGCCCCGCCACAGACGCAACTACAGCCATGTACCCCCCGTCCAGGACGTACCGCGACTACGAGTACACGCCGCTGCTGCAGGACGTTGGCGGCAACGAGGACGAGTGAGTACGGCCCTTGGGCTAGCTGACGAGTAGGAACGTGACGGTGCAGCAGCCGGGGGTACGTCGGCGCGCGTGGTGGTGGAGGCGGGACGGCGGGCGGGGCGGGGACGGCGCGGCGGCACAGCGCGTGTGGCTGGCCGCACGCTGGCGCGACACCATGTCGGGCGCCATGGCCAGCACCCCGCCACGCCGCCGCGCCTGACAAAAACCGCAACCCCCACGCCCTCAAGCTGACACCAGCCACATCCCCGACCCATGCTCAGTTTCGCGATCATCGAGCCGCGGGGGACACTGGCTGCGCGCGGCGCCGTCGGGCGTGCGGCCAGCAGCGCAGCAGCCGCCATCTCCTCCGCAGCGCGTTTCTGCTGTACTTGTATCACCGGAGGGTGTTAGCAGGCCGTACAGTCTTCTGTTCTGTTTCCGTAGCTTTGTCTGTACGCCGCCACATGCAGCTGGTTTTGTTGTCCGCTGGCTCGCCGTCGCCACGTCCACACCGTCGCATCAGTGCCGTCGTCACCGCGCCGCCACTCAGCACCACGTGCCCCGCCGCACAGGTTTGCAGTTCTTGACGCCCAAGGCGTGAAGCGAACTCATGAACTCACAAACAGCACATCTTGGCCACATGCGCGCGGCGGCCCGTGCACGCGCCACCCCACCGCTTTTCTACCGACGCGCCCACCTGTGCACGCCCCTGTGCCCGGCGAGAAGCACTCTCAAACCATTGTGAGCTGTCTGGCCCCGAGGGCTGTTTATTACTCTCACCCTCTCAGGCCGCCACTTAAGTCTCAACGTTGCTCTTTCGCCTTACATTGCATTGCCCCATCCATTATCGCTTCGCAACTCCCGCCGAGCAGTGCCTTCTACCTCGGCTTGCCACCTCCCACTCCGCCCGCCCCTCGCAACTTCACGATGGACCAGAAACATTCCCAGGGATACCCGCTCCCTCAGACCAATCTGGACTACAACAACAACCCTTACCCGCATTCCGACAACAAGGACTATTATACGCAACCCCAGCAGCCAGGCTACGGACAGCCGCCGTACGGCTACCAAGGCGGTCCCCAGTACGCCCAGGCGACTGGCGCGTCGCAGGGATACTACGGCCAAGGGCCGCCGCCAAACGTAAGTCCCTGGCCAGTTTGAATGGGAGCACACGTCCTGTGTCAATGCAGGCAGTTAGTAAACGATCTCATCTGCTGACATGATGTCCCAGCACCAGCAGCAGTACCAGTATCAGCCCCAGCCCCAGCCCCAGCCTCAAACCGTCTACGTCGCGCCCGAGAAACACAGCGGTGGCGGCTGCGGCGCATGCCTGGGGGGCTGTTGCTTGGCCCTCTGTGCGATCTGCGCTCTGGACATGATCTGCTGAAAATCAAACGTGCCACAAGAAAGGGCAGTATCAAGTACACACGGTTGAGAATTTCGTTGGGTTTCATAGAGCGTGGGGACGGCAGTACACGTATGCTAGTAGATTCAGTCTCCATTTTCCAGGCTCGGGCGGGGTGAGAATGCGAGTCAGCCGTTCAGTAGTGTCAGTGGTGGGCAAAACGCGACTCCAGGCTAAAAGGGGTACAAGTACATGGCCTCAAAGACCGTTTTCAACGCCCGCCTCGTCGTCGGCGCCCTCTTCGTCGTCATCGCCCTCGCCCTCGCCGCCGTCTCCTTCTCCTTCAGCCTCTTCCCCTTCCTCGTCCTCATCGTCATCGTCGCCCTCGCCCTCCTCGCCCTCCTGCGCCATGCTCGTGTCCCCGTCCGCGTCGGGCGCCGACTGGCGCCGCCGGCGGCCCCCACTGGCTTTCTTCGCCTTGGCGGCAGCCTGCGCGTTACGGAACGCTGGCGTCAGCCGGGTCTGGATGGCTGGGTACCAGCCCGAGAAGCGCGCCACACGAAAACGTATGCAGCGCCCGTTTCCCGTCCTCGCACTTTTCCCGCTGTGCGCAACTCACCAGCGAGCTCCTGTTCGAGAATAGGGACGAGTGCGTCCGCCGGACCAAAGTCAAGCTCGGCTATAGCCTTGATCACGTCGCCGGCGGTGATCTGCTTGCCGGAGCGGGACAGCGCCTGGTCGTGCGAACTGAGGTCAGCTTTGCCGCGGAGATCGAAGCTCACGCGGCAGCTGGCGAGTTAGCTCAAGCGCATGCGAGGTAGCTCACCTAGGTAGTTAATAAATAGTGTCGAGCCCCGCAAGAGCGCCTGCACGACGTCCTGTTGCATCTTTACATTATCGGGGATCTGGCGTCAGCCACGCCAGCGAGCGAAAGAGACCCACCGAGCCCTTGGCGAGCTTTGTGAGCGTCGTCTTGGGCAGCTCGAGCTCGGCGATGCTGTGGCTGTACTGCCGCTGCTGCATCTCGGCGGCCGAAGGTGCGTCGCCTGCTGCTGGCTTGGGCGCGCTCGCGTTGCCTTTTGGTGGCATCCTGGTGGCGGCGCGAGGTGGTGTGGATGGAGTCAAGGCAAGGTGTTGTTGCGGGGTTGACCTTGTTTGGCCATACCATGAAATTGGACGCGTCGCGTAAGTGGTGGCCCTGGGTGGAGGCACCTACATGACAACAACCACCCAAGGGGTGAGCAATGCCCTCCTGTCTAACGGTCTCTGTGGCAGAAGCAGAAGGGCCGTTGCGAGCTCTGCACAAGCGTGCGCTGCGTGTAGATCGGACACTGGATCATTTCCAAGCCTTCTACCCACTTGATGTGACGGTCTGGGTCCAACTGGGTTCAAGGCCCCTCACTCGCCAGCTTCACACCTCCGACTCGGCTACCAGTCTATACAGTGCATGCCACAATCTATCCGACAACAATGAGCGCAATGATGCTGGGGAAGGTTAGCAAATGTTGAGGTTAGACAGGCGACATACGTGATTCCGTTGAGAGCGATGAGGGGCACTGCATGTCAGCGGTTGTGACCAGACAGGCGCGGCCAGGAACAGGACAGACTAGCGGCCACAGCGACAAGAAGCCGTATGTGAGGGCATGCTCCAGAGTCCACAAGCGCATAGTCTGCAAGCTCGTCGCCGTGCCCGAGCGCGCTCCGAGCCCGTTCCACTAGCCCTGGCAGCTACACCACCCGGCGCCGACTCACCTCGCATTAGCGTTCGCACGGCGCTGATGAGGTTGACGGCCTTTGTCTTGAAGCTCGCGCCCTCGGTGTTGCCGTACGACGCATCGTACGTTGGGTCTGGCACGGTGCCGAAGCCCTGGTTGGCTGTTGGGTTGCCACGCGTGGACCAGCCGACTGCACGAAGGAGCAGAAGCGGCGCGTAGAAAGGCGGAGCGCGTGAAGACATGCGACGGTGGGAGTAGGGCCGGGGGCAAGAAGCAGTCCAAGTATGCAGAAAAGCACCCCAGAGGTAAAAGAGAGACGTCAGCACCGTACCTTTACAACCCGCGTCAACTCACTGCGAGCGAGGAAGCGCTCCTCGTTGAGGATTGCAATGGCGTTGACGAGCAGCAGCGCCGCGAGGAGGATCTTCTCAAAGCCAAAGAGGAGCATCGTGGCAGGCAATCGCGAGTGCGCGCAGTCGGGCTAGAGTACGCGTGAGGCTCGCGCGGCGCCGAGTCAAGTCAAGTCGTGGATGGTCTGACGACGGTGGTCGGCGGCGAAGGTGTAGTGGGTTGTCAGCTCGGCGGCGAGTGCCAGCAAGAGAGCGTGGCACGTGACTTTAGGCGTGGGGCGGTGCTGAGGTGACAGTGAGTGATGTGGCCTGTGGCTCCCGCCTCGACGCCAACTATCCTCCGACGCTGTCCCCGTGAGCACCAACAAACTCGCGGCGAGGTACACTATTGTTCCTTTAGCTCAGCTTTCTCTGGATGCTGCCCATGTGCCCGTTCCAGTACGTTGTTCCCCGCTCAGAATATGTACGACGCCCTATCTCAATCTTCTGCAAGTGATCTACGCGTCGAGCAGTCCTCGGAGACAAGAGGTACATGCTCATAACCTCGAAGTACTCAGGCCGTGACCATGCCATTCTGTTCACTGGACCGTTTCAGCCCCACACCTCGTACACGTACACGTACACCACGTCCATGACGCAGTGGAGTATGTGCTGCACGCGCTGCAAACCGTTGTGACTGCTGCGGACTCCGGCTCGGAGAGAGAGCCCATCCGCCCAGGGGAACGGTTTCTACGACATGCCAGAATCTGATGCCGTCATAGCATTAGGGGCGGAAGGAGAGATTAGAGGTTGCTGGTCCTGAGATTATGAAGCTATTAGGAGCGGGACCAAAATTGCCCACTGTATTGAATCCAAGATTCTAGAGAGCACTAGTATGTGCCAGAAATCCAATCTCACTACTGGGTCCTGGGTGCAGTCGAGCAGTCACAAGAGTCGTCCGTGTCGGTGACGTCGAATTCAACCCCCTCATCCTCCCTCCTCCCTCTTCCGTCCATCCCCACCACAACCACTCTCTCTCTCTTCTACATCTATCACATCCATCAAACTCTTCTAATCCTCGCTCCTTCTCCCCCCTCTTCATCCTCACATCCTCAACGGCTAAAGCCGTTTTCATCCTCCTCTCACGATGGTCAACAACACGGAATACTACAAGGTAAGAGTCAACTCCTAACCCATCTCGCAACTCGGATTATCTCCGGCTCGAGACAAGACTGCCACATCGACGCGTCGTCTTGCTCCCACCAGCCCCTTTCTCCTCCTCACAGCAGCGATCGACGACATGCATATCCCTTCCCACCACCCCTTTGAGCTCGCACTCACCCACAGATCCTGGGACTGAGCAAGGACGCGACCGAGGCCGACATTAAAAAGGCCTACCGCAAGGAGTCGCTCAAGTGGCACCCGGACAAGAACCCCGGCGACAAGCGCGCCGCGGCGGAAGAAAAGTTCAAAAAGGTGGGCACGGCGATGGTAAAAGCATGTCCTAACGGAGCAGGTCGGAGAAGCGTACGAGGTCCTTTCCGACCCCCAAAAGCGCGAGATCTACGACCAGTATGGCGAGGAGGGCCTGAAGGGCGGTGTGCCCCCCGGCGGCGCCGGCGGCGGTCCCGGCTTCAGCTCGTTTGGCGCTGGCGGGCCTGGCGGCGGCGGCTTCTCGTTCCACGCGACTGACCCGAACGACATTTTCAAGTGAGTAACTAAAATCCTAGTGATGGTCGTGTGATGGGAGTTGGGACACTGACGGCCAGTGCGTTCTTCTCGTCCATGGGCAGCGGCGGCGGTGGCGGTGGCGGCGGTGGCCCCGAGACGTTTAGCTTTGGCGGTGGCGGCGGCGGCGGTCCCCGTATGCGCAGCTCGCGTATGGGCGGTGGCATGCCCGGCGGAATGGGCGGCATGGGTGGCATGGGCGGCATGGGCGGCATGGGTGGCATGGGCGGCGGCCACGGCATGGGCGGTATGGGCGGCGGCGGCATGCCCGGCGGCTACAGCGAGCCCGAGCCGCCAACACCTGTTGCCGAGATTGAGAAGCCCCTCGCTCTGTCGCTCGAGGAGCTTTACAAGGGCGGCACGAAGCGCCTCAAGATCACGCGCCATATGCGCAACGGCCGGTCCGAGGAGAAGATCCTCGAGGTCGCGTACAAGCCCGGATGGAAGGCGGGCACCAAGATCAAGTTCCAGGGTGCGGGCAACGAGGACGAGTACGGCCGAGGCCAGAACATCAAGTTTGTACTCGAGGAGAAGCCGCACCCGCGCTTCAAGCGCGACGGCGACGACCTCTGCGTGTCGGTCAATATTACCCTTTCGCAGGCACTGCTCGGTCCCGACGGCGGCGGCCCCATCACCAAGCAGATTGAGCAGCTCGACGGCCGCCGGATAGACGTGTCGATCCCGGCCGGCCAGATTGTCCAGCCCGGCGAGGAGACGATTATCAAGGGCGAGGGCATGCCAGTGTCCAAGGCGGCCTCGGTCAAGAAGGTCGGCGACCTGCGCGTCAAGTGGAACGTCGTCTTCCCGAGATCGCTTACCTCGACCCAAAAGGACGAGCTCCGCAAGGCCCTTGGCTAGACGCCAGGGCGCTCGGAATACCCCACCCAGTCCACCAATTCAGCATCCTCTCCTTATCCAACCCACCTCGCACAACCCCCCCGCACAGGCATGTAGCTGTTAGCTGCCCCCGGCTGCAAACCGAAACTCGAGACATTAGACCGCTTGCATCTAGACGGCTTTGTTGTTGGGGAGCACGCCACGGCGAAGCAAAGCTCTTTGTATTACGATCAAAAAGGATAAATGAAATGATAGAATAAAAACATATATGGGCAAACCGAGAACAACAGAATGATACATTGGACTAACGTGCTAGGCGAGGTTGATGTCGTTGAGGGCACAGCAGACGGCTGCGCGGTGGTGGCCGTCGTACTGGCGCACCGTCTCGCCCGTCGCGAGGTCCCACAGACGCGCGGCATGGTCGCTCGACGCCGTGACGAGGTACGCCGAGTCTGCCGAGAACGCCGCGTCCCATACCCAGCGCTGGTGCCCCTCCAGAGTTCGCTCGAGCGAGTACTCGTAGTCCTTTGTGCTCCAGAGCTTGACGGTCGTGTCTGCCGAGCACGTCGCGAGATGGCGCGTGTCGGGCGACAGCAGGCACCGCGTAATGTACTTTGGGTGGGCGAGGAACGACGTCACGGGTACAAGCGAGGTACTGTCGCTGCCGCTCTGGATGCGCCAGACAAAGACGGTGCCGACGTTGTTGCCCGCGACGAGCGTGCCGCCGTCGCTTGCAATTGTCACGGATCTAATCGGGACGTCTTCGGCGGGCACGAGCTCGTGCGTGCACGTGTTCTCGCCAAGGTCCCAGATCTTGACGCTGCCCATCTGGTCGCAGCTGATAAGCTCGCCCTGGTTCGGGTGGATCACCACGTCGTTGACCATGGTGTTTTCGTGCTTGTACGTCCGTTGGACCTGCCCAGTTCTTCCATAAGACTCGACTCGCTCCCGTCAAGTCGACGACTCACCTTGTGTCCCACACCTTGACGGTCCCGTCCTCGCTGCCCGTCACGATCCACTTGCCCTGCGCCGAGTACTGCAGCGCGGTCACGTTGCCCGTGTGTCCGTCCAAGTTCATGATTGGCGTGTTGGACAGTGATGGGATGTCCCATATCCTGTTGTCAGAGAGGTGCCACACGCGTGAGTCGTACCGGACAGACGTGTGACCCGCTGCCGCGAGGTACATCTTGTCTGGGCTAATGGCGAGGCGGTTGACCTGTTTCTGCGGTGTCAACATGGCTGTTTGTCCCTACGGACGCACCCATTGTGGCTGCAGTGGGATCTGGCGGTAGCATATCCCGCTCCAAGCCTCCCAGAACCGGATCGTGTGGTCGTCTGCAGTCAGCACTTGACTAAATGGCGAGGGGTGTTGTCTGAACCACACCCAGGGCGACTCACATCCCGCAGTGCACAGGACCACGCTCATCTCGGCAGCCTGCTGCGACGCCGAGTCGGAGCCGTAGGCCTGCGCCTGCTGCGCATGGGCGGCGGGCGGCATCGTCGTGTCGATGAAGGAGGATGCAATGCTGCGGGTGAGGTTGTTGGGCAGTTGCGTCAGAGTGGTTCGGTTTGGGTGGAGGCCGGACATCGGAAGCAAAAAGGGTTGGTGGCGGCGGGTTCACAGCCAAGGTTCACACCGTTAATCTTTCCGTACAAGTCCGAAACTCCATTTTGGACCACAGTTCGACTCCAAACTGCCACCATGTTCACATGCACAGTACTTGTCAGCACAGCAATGCATAAAGACGACCTTTATGTGACACAGAGCCAACGGGAGGACATTTCACAGGAGCCAAGTCTCGTTTTCATGCATGGCGCATACATGGAGTGACATGCTGCTGAAGGTGGGCCACAACCCAGAACTTGGGACAATATTGACTGTAAATAATGGGCTCCTGGTGGCGACGCGTAGAAATGCAACAATGATGAGCTCGTTGCCAAGTCCAGTGTCAACGACAGAATGCATACATAGACCCTCTCTCAACTGCAGCGGCGTAGAGCGCCGCTTTCCTATATGTACAACAAAAGCTCTCCAACAGTGAGCCTTAAGAAATTGCACCCAGCGACTTGGTGGTGGCGACAAGAAGCGGTTTGATCAATGAGCGCGTCCAACAATGGTGAGCCCACCGCCGAGTGCAGTGTCAACGACAGCATGCATACATAGACCCTCTCTCAACTGCAGCGGCGTAGAGACGCCACCTTTCAATATGTACAACAAAAGCCCTCCAACATTGAGCCTTAAGGAATTGCAGCCAGCGGCTCGGCGGTGGCCACAACCGGGGGTTTGATCATTGAACGCGTCCCCTGCGTCCCGTCATCACCTTCGTCGCTCGTATCACCGCCCGAGAGACTGCTGTCCTCGCTAGCGTCACTAGGCTCAGCGACTTCGCTCGCGACGTGAACTTGAATCTTGATTCCGTGCGAGCTGTCGCCCTCGGAGGTGGCCACATTGTTCTCGGCGACGGCCTTGCGCCCAGGACAAACACGCAGTCTACGCGGAAGGAACGACAGGTCACGGTCGCAGACGCGGCAGTGGTGCTGGGAAAAGCCGTACTTGAGCACGGGCGAGCAGAGGGTCACTAGGCGGTGTCAGGTATGCGGCCCAGTGTAGCAGGGCAGGTTACGTACCCTTGGTAGGTGGCTGCAGGGGTGAGTTTGCTTTCATGGTGCTGGTGCAGTGTTTGCGTTGGCGGTGTAGAGTTGGCCACGGACACTTGGAACAGATATATGGAACGCAGAAACGACGTTGCGCGGCGACCATGGATGTACGTTACGCCCTTCTGCGTCTGCACAAAGAAGGTTGCTGTATGTGTGTGTATGTCGTGACTCGCGAACAATGCTGGCTGGCTGGTTTGCGACTCGATACTGGACTGTTGGCATGTGGAATGCGTGCCAGGCACAACTGGTGGCGACGAAGTGTCAACGTGATGGCGGCTGCCTCCTTGTCCACCGATGGCCGCTCCACGTCTTATAACCCAGGTGGTTGGCTGTCGCCCTCGACGATGAATGCTTGCTGTTCTAGTTCATCAGCCGACAACATCAGTACTTTAAATTATCTGATCGTGTGGGCTCGGAGGAAAGAGGTTTTCGAGTCAGTGAGGTTGTCAACTCATCATGATGCACGGGCCTCGCGTCATCGGCTCATTTCCGACACGACGCCGACGCTGGCCGATCCGCCTGTGCGCTGTGCGGGCTGTGCGTGGGACGAGTTGCACGTCGAGGAGGTCGAAGCGGTGTCGTGCAACCCACACTCACACGCGCACATATATACAGTAAGCAGAGCACGCACCGCTTCTGCGCCGCGGCTGAGACACACCCACCGCCGCTGATCGCCTGTGTTCCATGTTCCTTCTCCTGTAACTCTCCCCAGAGCGCAACGCGGCCATGTCGACGGCGCGGGCCATGGGTGCACACGACCTCTCGCCGTACCGCCCTCCCTACTGGTGTCTCGGCGAAGCGAGCCGGCACAACTTTGGCGGTGACTTGGGGGTAGGAGCGCGACGGCTAACGGTAGATGCGTGCCGCTGGACGACGGTCGACTGCGAGCTCTGGTTCTGCAAGTACTGCGGACACGTCCATGACGAGCCTTCCATGCCCCGCGCGCTCGCCGCCGTCGTGCCAATGCGGTACTCTGAGCCACCGACAATTATAAAGAAGGGGATGGTGGTTGCGAAGACGCCCGTCCGAGAACGTCCGCCGCCGCTCAGAATCAAGATCACCTCGGCGTCGGGAACAAGTACCTGGCTCGAAAAGGGAACAGTCGAGGGCGACGTCCCCTGGCCAACGCCCCAGCCCGCGCCGTTCAACCCCGCTACCCAGCCTCCGATACGCCTGCAGCGCCTGTCACCGCCCACGACACCATCTCCCAAGAGCGGAGAGCCTAGCTTCGCCGAGATAGACAATGGACATGTCGGCGTCACTGTGTAGATCATCAGTAGATTATAAGTCAATACACGCCTGTACGGTGCCTGGGGCCATGGATTGCAGCACCGATTCACTTCCATTCTGGTCGTCTCCACTCTTGGCATGATAAGATTACCTTCGGCGCCGGCGAAACTATCAACGGGGCGTGGTCTTCGGGCATGGTCGCTAGGTGGCAAGGGTGCCTGGTCCGGAGGACGGTCCGATAACCGGCGCCGGAATGCCGACTCCTGTGCTTTTGACGTTCCACACCCTGCGCGCCGCGGGACATGCCGCAAGTCGGCTCCCAGTCAGATCAGTCACATGCTGCTCCACGGGGTACTCCACATGCCTCATCTTTGCGAACGTGCAGGCATGTAACTTGTACTACTGAGGGTGTTGACGCGCCGGGTCTCGGGTGGTGTTCCGGCCACAGGCGCCGGTTCGCCGGGGTGCTCACTGACCCCACTCACTTATCAGGCAGACCCCCGCGGGGCTCTGCCACCTGTCAAGCGCCGCCAGAAACATCACTTCGACAATGGCCACTGCAGAGCACGACAAGGAGTCGACACACCATGTTGAGGGCGAGGAAAAGGTAACTCGCGCGGGCCACACGGCCGCCGACGGCGACCTCGCGGCAGAGTTCTACGCGCAGTACCCCGCCCACCACGACATCACCGATGCCGAGAACAGGCGCGTCCTCCGTCGCATCGACTTTTACCTCATGCCAATGTACGTCGCACTGGACCTAATGAGAACTTACGCTCAGCGTGTGTTACATCTACTTTTGCCAGCAGTTGGATAAGTCTGCGCTGGCCTTCGCATCTGTCTACGACCTCAACGAGGTGACCAAACTCAAGTACGTGTGGCGGTGGCGGCAGCACTGACCCGCAGGGGACAGGAATACTCGTGGCTAGGCAGTATCGTGTACTTTGCGCAGCTTGTGGCGCAGCCCGCGAGCGTGTACGCGCTCGTCGTCTTCCCGGTCAATATCTGGATTTCGTCATGTTTCCTACTCTGGGGCGTGAGCGTGTGCATTATGGCGGGCATGACCTCTTTCGCGGGTCTGGCAGTCATGCGCTTTTTCCTCGGTGCATTCGAGGCGTCCATCGCACCGAGCATGCTTATCGTCACGGCCATGTGGTGGACACGCCGCGAGCAGCCGCTGCGTAACAACATCTGGTACTCGATGAACGGCATGGCGGCCATCCTCGGCTCGCTGATGGCGTGGGGTCTCGGTCACGCGCACTCGAAACTGCACGCATACCAGCTCATTTTCCTCGTGTGTGGCCTCATCTCGGTCGTCCTTGCCATCCCCACGTTCTTCATCTTTCCGCGACACCCGACCCGCGCCCGTTTCTTCTCTCAGGAGGACAAGTACGTCGCGCTCGAGCGTATCCGTCTCAACAACACGGGAACTCAGAACACACGTAAGTCAAACATCTGTGGTTAAAGCTAATGAATGTCAGACTTTAAGTGGGCGCAGGTTCGTGAAGCCCTTTTCGACCCCAAGTCGTGGATGTGGCTCGTCATGATCTTCTGCATCTCGCTCGTCTCAGGCGGCATTTCCAACTTTGGCCCCCTCATCCTCAAGGGCTTTGGGCTGAGCACGTTTGACACGATCTTGTATAACATGATTCCTGGCGCCATCTCCATCGTATCCAACATTTTGTCGGCGTTGGCTGTGACGTACACGAAACGCAAGTCGCCCGTGCTTTTCATCGTGTCTCTCTTCCCGCTTGCGGCCGCCGCCGCGCTCTGGGTCATGCCGCACGACCCTTCCCACAAGAAGAGCCTACTCGCTGTCTACTTCATTTTGCAGGTATACCAGTGCGTCACACCCGTCATCTTTTCCTGGTGCTTTGCCAACACGGCCGGACACACCAAGAAAACGACGATGACGGGGATGCTGTACGTCGGTCTCACCGTCGGCAACGTAAGCTACTGGACTCTTCCAACATTAGCTGACCCCCAGATTGTCGGTCCGCAGCTGTACAAGAAAGAGCAGGCGCCCGAGTATCGCGAGGGCCTGACGGCCAACCTAGTATGCCTGGCGGTACTTTCCGGCCTGATTGTCGCCATGGCCTTCTACCTGCACGTGCTTAACCGGCGCAACATCGCGCGCCGCCGCGCAAAGGGAAAGACGGGCGAGGTGCTCGACTACTCGCTCGAGGCGTCCTCGCGCTGGGACTCGCTGCGTGCCGAGCAGGCCGCCATGGACGCGCAGGAGGGCCGTGTCGAACGCCACAACGAACAGGCTTTCCTTGACCTTACCGATCTCGACAACGAGGACTTTGTGTATTCTCTCTGAGCGATTGGGAATGGGAGGTTCTGAGTGTGCAGATCAATAGTGGGGGCTCTTCTGACGGGGGTGTTAGTAGCTGTTACGAAATGAGGAGAGGGTTGTGAGGTTATGCACCCATTTGTATTCCGCGTAGGCCCGTCGTGGGCAAGCGAGACACCTGCTCCTCGGGACAGCCTTGTAGCGCGCTTGGCACAGTCCGGAGTGTTTAATGAGCCGGAGCATGGGCACTTCCATACAAGTGCGTTGTATCTTCAGCCCGAGTCTTGCCAACGCGCAGGTGTTTGGTCGCCTGGGTATGGTCCAGGCATGCCGGTCGGTGTGGCAATCTGGGTGGAGTCGGCGCCGGCTTGCCGGCGAAACCGGGCCGGACCGGTACGGAGGCCGCTTCGCCGGTCGGCCAGCAGGTTAATATGCAAGCTGTGAGCGGGGGATGCTCATTACCACCCACCATGGCTCGATCCACACGGAATACAGCAGCGGCGACGGAGACACGAGTGGCGGAGAGGGCGACCGAGACGACGCCGCTGCTCGACAGCGGGGTCGAGGCGCAGGAATCAGCAAACGACAAGGCTCCGACGCCACTGCCCGTCGGACAACTCTTTGTCGTCCTCTTCCTCCGCGTCACGGAACCCATCTCGTACACCGTGTGCTTCCCATTCATTAACCAGATGCTCCTTGACATTGGAGTGGTTGACGATGCGCGTAAAGCTGGGTTCTACGCCGGTATCGTGAGTTGAGTCGCTGTCTCTGATAACTGACCGCAGGTCGAGAGCGTGTTTGCCTTTACGGAACTGCTTACGGTGTTCCACTGGGGCCGGATCAGCGACAAGATCGGCCGCAAGCCAGTTCTCCTTATTGTGCGCGTAGCGTTTGTGTAGCTGCTTACGCCCAGGGCTGTGTGTTCTCTGCCATCTCGGCGACGCTGTTTGGTCTAAGCACGACCTTTGCGATGCTCGTTGTGACACGCGCGATCAACGGCCTCGCGAACGGAAACGTCGCCGTACTCAAAAGCGTCATTGGCGAGCTCACAGACGAGACAAACCAGGCGCGTGCCTTTAGCTTCTTCCCGCTCTCGCTCGCAATCGGCACCATCCTTGCATCGAGTATGGGCGGGTATCTCTCCAACATTGCACGCACGTTCCCTGCGCTCGGCAACGCCATCCCCCTCCTGAGGGAATACCCCTACTTCCTCCCTTCTTTTGCGGCGGCGTGCTTTCCCATTGTGAGCGGAATTGTGGCGTGGATATGGATGCGCGAGACCCTCCCGGCAAAACACGAGGAGGAGGAACACACCGAAGCGCCAGGAGCGCTCCAGCTGCTCAAGCAGGACGAGATCTGGCCGCTCATGTGGAGTTTCTCCATCATGTCCCTCGAGGCCATTTCGTATCAGGCCCTCCTCCCGCTTTTCTTCTTTACGCCGGTCGCCGATGGCGGCCTCGGTTTCTCCGAGGCGCAGATCGGTACCGCGCTGAGTATCCGCGGCATCGCGACCATCGCCGTGCAGCTCTTTGCGTTCCCCTACCTCGTCCAGCGCGTAGGTAACACGCGCCTTTTCCGCATCCTCGTGTCCCTCTACATCCCAACATTCCTACTCCTCCCTTTCCTCAACATCCTCGCGCGCGCCGGCTCACCAGGTCCCATGTGGCTTGGCGTCGCCGCAGTGCTCCTCCTCGGCGCAGTCTCCAACATGGCTTTCGCGTGTAACCTCATCATGACCAACGATGCTGCCCCAAGCAAGCACTCCCTGGGTGCTTTGAATGGTAAGCCGATCGCTTCGTCGTGTAGCTGACGTCAGGCCTCGCGGCGTTCTTTTCGGCATGTACCCGTGTCGTCGGCCCGGGCTCTGCCAACGCCCTCTTCGCGCTCTCGGTCGACCGCGGGGTGATGGGCGGCCACCTCATCTGGGCGTTCATGACGGCCCTCGCCTTGCTAGGCTGGCAGTCGAGCTGGCGCCTGAAGAAGGACTACAAGAAGTGTGTGTAGCATCGGGGCAGTATGTAATTTTAGGTCTACTTGGTCGCCGCCGGCCACGAGTACAGGTCGTGCTGGAGTTCGATCCCGTCGTCGATAGAGACTGCCTGGGGTCAGCTCCACATGTCATTTTAGGACGCACCATGGTCCTGCCGCCGTCGACGCAGAAGAACGCGCCTGTCATGTATCCTCCCGCGCGGCTCGAGAGCATGAGCGCGGGGCCGACAATCTCGTCGAGGTGGCCGGCGCGGCGCATTGCCGAACGGCGGGACGCAAGATCCATCCCCGGCGTGAGATCAGGCACGCTGCCCGCCTCGCCCGGCTTGCCCGTCATCTGCGACGGGAAGATACCCGGGCAGATTGTGTTGACGCGGATACCGAGCGGCGAGAGGCGCGACGCGAGGTTTTTGCCCATCTGCAGCGCGGCGGCCTTGGACGCCGCGTACGTCGCCGACCCCGATGCCCTCGGCAGTGTGAATGCCGAGATTGACGAGATGACAATCACGCTCGCGTCGGACGATTTGCGAAGAAGAGGGAGGAGCTCGGTCGTTACGAACCACACGCCTGCAATGTTCGCTGCGGTCAGAGCTTCCTTCAGATGTGGTGCGACGTACTCGCGTTGGTCTTGGCAAAGTCCTCACTAGTGTTAGCCCTCGCGACGTGACCAGACGCACTCCTCGACACTGCGGAGCACGCGCTCAATCTCATCGGCTGCCGTCAGTCTTCTCCTTTTTGCCGGGCCTACGGTCATCAGGGTGCTTCTTGAAACTCTCGCGAAAGGCCTTGATCATGCCCGCGTTGTTAACGAGCACGTCGACGTGGTCGGTGTGTTTCCCGATGGCCTCGGCGACGGCGGTGCACCCTGCCTTGGTACTGCTATCACCGACGATCCTGATGTCAGCGGCGCAAGCTTGGGTGGCTGCTGCTCACGGGACGCAGCGACCGGCGCCCTCTGCGTTGATCGTCTCCGCGGCCTGATTAAGCACCTCCTCGCGCCGGCCGGTGATGTACACTGTCGCACCGTTTGTCGCGAACCCCGTCGCCATGGCTGCGGTCAGCGCAGGGACCGCGGCATCACACACCATTGCCAAGGCCCGTGCCGCCCCCGGTCACCACGACCACCTGGTGTCAGGCTAGCTCCCAGGTGCCACCCACCTTGTCCTTGACGTCAAACAGCGTATCGATCTTGAGCGAGGACATTGTGGAGTGTACGGCCTTGACTCAGGTCCCCTTGGTCGAGGTTAAATACCTTCCACTACGACTGGCGGCGGTGGGCTCGACTGTCGAAACGGATCGATGACGCACATGCCGGACATGAGCGACAGCCGACAGCCATTGGCAAATTCGAAGTTCATCTCGGGGTACATGTCATCTAAACCAACCACCCAATGTGCCTCAGCATAGCAGTAGCAGTCAAGGCCGCCGCGGCGTGTTGTCTGCGTTCCCCGGGGTAGGCCGACACAGAGCTGATGGCCCCCGGCAACAACCACAGCTGAGACACGCGTGATGGGGAAGGAAAGGGGTGTGCGATTGCTTTGGGTTTGTTGATGGCAGGCATTTGCCTTTGATGTCCGAGCGCCGGACGTGTCGCTTCTGGTATCAGCCGCAAGCCAGACCACTTCCGGACGCTGGCGTGTGGTGCCGACAAAGTGGTTAGCGTCGACTCGTAGGACCTGCTCACAAAGCGCTTGTAGGGGGCGCTGCCGACCAAATAATGTCTTGACGGTGAAGTCAACTTCTCTTCAGCGCTCCCCAATGCGCGGTGGCTCCCCGGTGCGGTGGCTTGCCTGATGGGCTGATGTCTCAAGTGATGGCCGGCACTGTTCCGCCCATGAACCAAGTGATGCGGTGATGGGCCCATCACGCGGCGTCCATCACGCGGGGCTGAAGACGGGATACAAGACGGCGCGCAATTCGGCCAACACCCGCGCCGAGGCCCCACTGACTCGCGCACTCTGACGACCACTAACTGACTGTGCCGCAGGAGCTGCCCGAGCCGCTCGTTTGTTCGTTGGTTCACGATGAGCGCCAACGCCCGGCGCATCTCCATCGTCGCGCGCACCGAGCGCGCACCCCACCTCTCGCTGCACTTTGACCATGACCTCCTCCAGACGTGGTTCAACGACTACCTGAAAACGCTAGACACGGCCGCCGCTGCGGGTACGGCGTCAGCACCCCGCGTCGGCAGAGCACCAGCGCCGCGCTTCTCCCTGCCGCCAGGACCGACGCGCCCGCTACGTCTCACCCGGCCAGCACCACTACAGCAGCAGCAAACGCGTGTGGTCTCCGCGCCGCCCGCCGCCCTCCTCCCCAAATCCAAGGCCGTCCGGCGACAGCGATACCTCTCCCCGCCCCCGCCCCCGCGTGGCAAGTACATCCCCCTGACGACGATGTATCGCAAGAAGGGGAAGAAGATGGCCGCTGCTCCTTCCGCGCCGGCCGCGTTCAGTACAAGCGACAACGGGAGAACACACGCGCCCATGCCGCCGATACCCCCCGAAGTGCGGGAGAGCGTTCTCCGCGCGGCGCGCGCGCGCGCCGCGACCGCCGCGGGGCAGGCGGCAAAACCATTACCGCCCCCAGCGGCCGTGGACGACGGCGCGTCCGCGAAGAGCTGGGCACCGGGCGTTCGGCGGGTGCGCACACCTGTCGGCGCGGGCCTGCGCAGGTCGGGGCTGCACTCGCTACCGCCGCGGCCGGCGTCACCTGCCCCCAGCGCGCGCTGGCATGCGCTCGGCTCGCCGCGACTGCGGGCCGAGATCGAGATTCCCGCGTCCACGGCACGCAGCACCAAGCGGCAGTCGTGGAAACGCCGCTCGCTCCAAAAGTTCCGCTCACTACAGAAACTCACGCACGCCGTGCGCTCGCCTACCCCCTCCGTGTCGTCGTCTTCTGCCGAATCGTCGTCGCGCGACTCGCGCCGCGAGACCGCCGTTATCCCCCTCGACAGTCCCCAGTCCGACCAGTCCTCATCACCCGAGGCGTCGCTGCACCACTTCGCGCCGGGTACCCCGCCAGCAGTCCAGCGGGGCGTGCAACCCCCGCGCGCGCTTGTCGCTGCCCCGATGCCCGCCCCCCCCGCCCTCACTGGCCCGCAAATCGGCGCCATCTCCCTGCCCAGGCAGTCTCGTGCGTCCGTCGCGTCGACAACGTCGGGGCACGCACGGCGTAACCCGCCCCTCGTGCGCTCGGATACGGTCCCCGGCGTACAATTCGCCCCCAAGACCGCGCCAAAGCCAACCACGTCTAGGGCGGCGACGGCGCCCATCGCGCCAGCGACGGCGTCCAGGGCGGCGACGGCACCCATGGCGTCAGCGACGGCGTCCAGGGCGGCGACGGCGCGCATGGCGCCAGTGACGGCGTACATGACACCAAGCAGGCCCGCGCCGGCGCCACCCAACGCGCCTCGGGCATCCGACCGCGTCTCTGTCGCTGCCACTGCTCCAGCAGTGACCGCCGAGACAACGACCACCGCCCCGTCGACGGACGAACCGAGCACGCCGGCGTCCCAGCCGGCGTCTGAGGCGGCTTCCGAACCAGCGTCCGAGCCAACAACTCCCGCGACGCCCGCGCCGCCCCCCTCGCTGGCCGGCACGGCGTCACCTACCTCTGCGCAGAGCTCACCACGCTCGTCACCGCCGACGTCGCCGCCGGGATCGTCGCTCCCAACGTCCGCATCCGAGTCAGGTCCCGACTCGCCCTCGGCGGTACGCCGCGCCAAGCCGCGCGGGGCAAGGAACCCTCCCAGCCCCAAATCGGTTCGACCCACCCCATCAATCCTCCCGTGGCTCGTTGACGAGCCCGAGTCGATGGAGACTGCGCCGGCGCGCAATGACGCGCCAACACCCCCGCCTCTTCCACGACGGCAGTCGTCTCTGACCCACGCGAAGCCAATACCGCCCCGGCAGCAACCGCAGCGCTCACATACCGTCCCGACGCCTGCTCCAGTGCCGTGGCCAGCACCCGTGCTCGTGCCGCTGCATCCGCTGCCGCCGACGCCGCCCGTGCCCCGCCGGTCATCGCGCCGCGTCCCGCCCCCGCCGAGCAGGCCGCCAATGGTTGCCCCGCCCGCGCCTCCGACACAGGCACCGCAGTTCAACCCCCCGCCACCGCCGGGCGCGCCTCCGCGTTTCCGCCCGTCGCTCCCGTCCCAGGCCGTGCGGGGGTCATACACGCCTCCTCCGCCGCCGCGAAGCGGTATGCGGGTGTCGCGCAGCGCCGCCGAGGGCCTAGCGCACGCACGCGAACTCGAGCGCAAGCCGAAACACGCCCCCATGCGACCTCGACCACCCTCAGCCGTCGCGCAGCTCCCCGTCTGCCGTGTACCTACCGCGCCGCCGCTACTTACGGAGCAGTCACCCGGCGACTCGCCGCATCGCAACTCGCTCCCCGGTATTGGCGCCACAGGCGAGAGATATCCCGCGCTTATCCCGCGCGCCGCGCCGACACCCGCACTCGTCACGGCTGTGTCGACCCAGCCCAAACTCACTGTCCACCCCAGTCCGGCGCGCCCCGCCACCATTGTGCACGGCGCCCCGGCAACGTCCCCCGGCGTCCACTTTGCGCGTATCCTCTCCCCCCGCGTCCGCTCCATCACCCCTATTGTACAAGTTACTCCTCCTACGCCGCCGCCTGGCGGCCCTGGCGCCCCGCGGCCAGCAACAACAATTGTCCCTCCCCTTCCCCGCACCACACCCCGCGCAGTTTCCATGCCATCGCCCCTCGTCGTGCCGTTGTCGCTCGTCGCCTTCCACCGGCAGGCCACCAAGCCCAACCTCGCGGCGGGAGACTACCAGTTCGACATGGAGGTCGCGCGCGCGGCAGGGCGTAAGTCTACTCACGCTGCCCCCGCTAACCCCAGACTCGATTGACCGCCTGCACTGCCCCACAAAAGAGGTCCACCTTGGCCTGCTGCTGATGTTTTTCTCGATGCACGCGATGGCGCTGTTCTGGAACGAGTGGGTAGAGCCAAACCTCACGCCGAAAGCGCCGGGCGTGGCTGCTCGCGCGTCAGCACCCAGCGGTATCCCAGCCCCAAACGCCGCCGACAAGCCGTTCACTGCACTCAGTGCGATCCGCGCGTTGCCGGACCTTCTCCCAGCGCCGACGTTCCTCATTGGCCTACTCACGCGTTTCCGCGTAGACCGCGAGGCGTCGTATGCGGCGTGTATTACCGCCAATGGATGGGAGAGGCCGTGTCTTGCCGCGGGAGAGGACTGGTCCACCGAGCTCTTCCGTGGCATGATCGCGCACCTCGAGTCCACAATCTGCCGCCACCTCTACGGCGACATCCGCAAGGGTACGCATCTCGCTTTGGATCAGTGCTTACGTCTAGCCTCTGGTGTCCGGCTCAAGGCCGAGCACCGCCTCGCGCGCCGCGAGTACGAGATTATCCACCACCTCAGTCGACGTATCAAGCCCGACGCGCCGCGGACGCTCGCCCTCGAAGACACGTGGTTTGCCTTCCTCTTCAAGGAGGTCCGCCCGCGCGCCCAAATCCCCAGCGACAACAATGACGAGCAGGACACCCAGACCACGACTAAAAGGAGCCGGCGCCGTATTCGTTTCTGGAGCAAGGATAATGAGGCGGCGCCAGACGTGCCGTCCAAGGACGCCTCTGACGCCGCACGCGCAGAGCACGGTCGTCATGTCGTTGTCGGCCACCTCACAGGTCTCATGGTTAAACACCCGTCTTTTGACGACATGACTGCCATCACGCTGTATGCCAACTACGGCTGCGAGCTCACGCTCAAGGCGACACGCGAGTTCAAGCAGGGCGCGACGGCCTCAAAACCCGTCGACGAGGCGGGCGAGCTGATCGGTGGCGGCCATGGGACAGTCAACGGCACGACAATGCTGTTCCTCGGCGCTGTCGCGCTGCGCGACTATCAGGCATGCGTAAAACTGCTAAACATGCCCAAGACGTCGGTACTCATCCGCAACGACCTGGCACGTGCCGGCCTCGTTGCGTTTGTCGGGCCGCGCTCACTGGCGACAATCCTCACTGTCTGGGCCAACGAGATTGTGCACAAGCGCGGCAGTCCGTCGCGCTACAGTGCGTTCGCGGCTCTCCTGAGTACGTGCCTAGTCCAAGCGAACGCGTCTGTCGTTGGTGGCCCAGTCATCGCGACGCCCCAAATCCCCCAGAATGGACCTGCGGCAGGCCGTCCGGCCAACTCTGCCCTCGCGCACGCGTTTGACCTGTTCAAGCTCTTCAACGGGATCAACGAGAACCCCGCCGCCCTCCACGTAACCGGCTTTTTGTACGGCATGGCGCTAGCCGCGGGCGCAAAGCACGTCCTGCAGACGTACATGTCGCGGCACCCGCTCCCGCGCAAGTTTGACTGGGCGCTACTCGCCGCGCTGGTGCCACACAACACGGCGTATTTGCAGAAATCCGGCGACCTGAGCATCTCGACCTGGCGCGCAATGTACACTACGGGCGGGATTCGCGAGGACCAGATCGAGCAGGCGGCCGCGCGCGACCTGCTAGCGCACATGCGCCTCCTCCGCGCCCACTACGAGGCCGACATGGACCGCCTCAAAGGCCCGCCCGTCGCTGTCGCCACGCTCCGCAACCAGGCAGTCGCCATGTGGACGTACCTTCTCTGCACCCTCGGCAGCATGTTTGCCCTCCCCGTCCCGTGCGAGTTCACGCCGCCCGTCGTTGTCGGCGCGCGCCACGCGACGTGCAGCGCCTTTTCCTGGCGAGTGAGTTTGGGTCGACGTGGAGCGTCTCGTTACGAATCGTTGCTGACAGCGCAGCCCGCCAAGGACACGCCGTTCCATGATAACCTTGCCGCGGCGCACATTGGCCTTGCCAAGCAGCAGGGGGAGTAAGCTCAGAGTCGTCAACCCCATTTTAACCCTTCTACAATAGATTTGCCCGGTGTCATGTATAGTAGTTTCCAAGGTGTCGTGCTTTGCGACTCAAGCATGCTAGGCTTCGGCACGCGGCACCAAGCGTTCCTCGCGTCGAAGCGTTCCTGAAACATGTGCCCATCTCACATGGCAACTTTGCACTGCATCGCGATCATCCCAAGCGTCCTCGTCGCAGACGACGTCGACGTCTTTACAAACAATCTCAAATGGCTCTTTGCAATGTCCACCTCAAAGAGAACACACAAGAGGTGTTTGAGGCGCCAGATCCAGTCGGCACCGCTTCACCATCGCACCGAGTGCTGCGGCGCCAACCATGTCTTGGGGATCGGCGCTAGCGGTGCTAAGAAGTGGGTGTCAAGGTGACTCAACCTCGGTGCAAGGAGAGTAAGGCAGTGCTGGGGCGCGACGTACAGTGAAGAGCAGTCAGAGGCCTAGAGGATATAAAAGACGGGGCTTTGGACGCCATTTCGACTTCTTCACCCGCTTTTTTCTCAGTTCTCTTCTCACCTCACCTCGCTCTAAGCTTCTCTAGCACGCACCCAAATCACACCACACTACACAATGAAGTTCTCCATCGCTACCCTCCTCACCATCCTCGTCGCCTCTGTCGCAGCCCAGGACGCCTTCTTCTTCGAGGGCACCAACGAGTCGTGCACCGTCGCCGACGACGGCAAGCTCAACTGCGAGGACGGCGAAACCCCGGGAGCGCAGCACGTAAGCAACCACAAGCTCATACCTCTGCTAACTATTCTCTAGGTTCCCCGCGGCATCGAGGCCCGTGACGCCATGCCCGACCCCGAGGCCGTCAACGAGATCAACGCCCGCTGGCCTACCCTCCCCACCTGCCTCCGCGGCGGCAACAGGGCCTGTAACGACAAGTGCCACTCGATGGGCAGGCCCTGTGGCCAGTGCCTTGGCTTTGTCCCCACCTGCTACTGTCGCACCAAGTGCTACTAAAGCCCGGCGTACCCAGCGATACCCGCCGCCCCCTCTCAGTGATGTAGAAGTCGAAGGAATGAAGGTAGTCGTAGTTTTGGGATGAATGAGGTCGCCATTACTTTGACTACTGCACGTTGTCCTCCACCACTGACAGACACGGTGAAAGAGGTTTACCACCCACTGGTTGACACTGGCATGTGTGTAGGCGTCTTGAGCGCGCGCAGGGTCTATAGACATTACTTGTTCACACCTCCCACCGCGACTGATTTCCTGACATTCTGAGACACGACCAGGAGTGCCACACTCAATATCAATTTTCAGGGAGGTCCACGTGCTTTTTGCGTGAATACCACGCTGCTAAATGGAGGGACTGCACAATTCTTCCCACTCCACTGCGCCACAGGCCACGGGCAGGGCGGCTAAGGTGCGGGCGTAGCCGGACGCTGCCGGGGGTGTTTTTGCCCGTCCGCCATGTCGCCACCAAAGCAGCGCCGAACGCTTCGTCGTTTCGCCAACACCATCACACCACCACCATGCCTTCTCAACGCGATGTGGGCCGCGTCGTCATGGACGGTGGGTCACGTCATTGAGCGATATACTAACCCAACGCAGTGGCATTCTTTGCCGCGTCGCAGGTGGCGCTGTACTATGCGTTGCGATACGTGCTGTCGTCTCTGGCCGACAGCCCCGGGACGTCGAAAAAGACCAAGGAGAAGGGCGAGAGCCTGCTGTCGCAGAGCGGGCTGAGCAAGGAGCAGCTTGCCGCGCTCGATCTGGACGAGTACGAGTCGCAGATTGCCGGCGAGATTATTCCCGCGAGCAGCATCGACACGACCTTTGAGTCGATCGGCGGCCTCGACGACATTATCATGTCCCTCCGCGAGACGGTCATCTACCCACTTACTTACCCCGAACTCTTCGCTGCCGGAGGCTCGCTCCTCGCCGCGCCGCGCGGCGTCCTCCTCTACGGCCACCCAGGGTGCGGCAAGACCATGCTTGCCAAGGCACTCGCCAAGGAGTCTGGCGCGACCTTTATCAACCTCCCCCTCTCAAGCCTCACCTCCAAGTGGTTCGGCGAGAGCAACAAGCTCGTCAACGGCCTCTTCTCGCTCGCCCGCAAGCTTCAGCCCTCCATTGTGAGTTCATGAAACAGACCCACTCATCGCCCTTGCGCTCACACCAGATCTTCATTGACGAGATCGACTCGCTGTTCCGGGAACGGTCCCAGGCCGACCACGAGGTAACGGGCATGCTCAAGGCCGAGTTCATGACGCTGTGGGACGGCCTGACCTCGGGCTCCGACCGCATCCTCGTCCTTGGCGCGACCAACCGGCCCAACGACATTGACCCCGCGATCCTGCGTCGAATGCCAAAACGCTTTGCCATCAGGCTACCCAACTTTGAGCAGCGCGTAAAGATCCTCAACCTCGTAAGTATACCCTGCCTGGCGCGGAAGCACATGTGCGGCGCTGATGGCAGATGCTCGCACACACAAAGCTCGCGCCCGGATTCAGCGTCGAGACGCTCGCGCGCCGCACGGACGGGCTGAGCGGGAGCGACCTCAAGGAGACGTGCCGCAACGCAGCCATGGTCCCTGTCCGCGAGTTTATGCGCGAGCGCGGCCGGTCAAAGGACGGCCTCGAGGCGGCAAAGCGCGAGGGATTCAAGGTCCGTCCGCTCACACTCGACGACTTCTCTGTCCACGACTCGCACGCCTACGCCCACGTCGACCCATCGCGCAAGCAGACGCCCGCGTTCGTCGAGGCCCTCGACTAGTCACCCCGCTCTACACAAGGCCCCGGCGCCACATTGTACCACCTGCAATCATACACTACCCATCTCTCTTGGCGTGTTGCACCTAGGCATAGATGATCCCCCGTAGACTCGCGCTGTAGAAGACGCTCCCTAGAGCCCGCCGCGGACGCGGCGTTGTAGCCCTAGCATGCATCGTCCCACGCAGCCAAGAATGACGCAGGTTGAGGGCGAGAGGCGCACAACATCCCGCGCTCCACCGGCTTGTTGGACGGTGCCGGCTGCCAGTCACGCGGTATGCACACTATACATCTGTATATGTCCAGCGTCTAGTAATCTGATCCCTCGACGTTGAACTTTTTGCCGTACTGGAGATAACTGCGCATGAGGGTCTGGTGTGAGCTCTATCTCGCCGGGGAGGTGGCACGTACAAAGATGCCCTCGGGGAGGTTCATTGAGAGAAGGGTATACTCGATCTTTGAGAGGCCGTGTACGAGGCCGAGCTGGAAGATTGCGTGTGCGATGGCGGTGGGGTACGCGCTCTCCATGTACCACCTGTGGTGGTACGCAGTGAGCTTTATCGCGGCGTTGAGGGTACGCTGGAGGTCGCCCTCTGCAGCGTACATTTCGAGCAGGCGGAGGAGGGCGCGTGCGCTAAACTTTGCGTCGAGGCAGCGCTGGAACGCGTCCTTGGCCTCGTCCTTGTGGTGCAGGCGCAGCGCGAGCTCGCCCAGAATCTCCCACTCGGTCCCCGTCTTGCGGTACGACATGTGCTGCATTTGGAAATGCGAAATTTCCGCACGCCATATCGTGTACACCCGCAGGTCCTCGTACAGGACTAAGAAGAGGTTGTCTGCAGCTTTAGCGCCGCTAGTTGTGGTTGTAGTAGACTCACCTAGCCACCGGTCACACAAGCGCTTGTTGGCAAACGCCGACCCTTCAAACGACTCGGCAGTGACGCCCTTGCTCTCCTCCTCGCCCTCCTTGGCCTGCTTGTCGTCGGACGGCGCGGCGTGGCTCGCCTCGGGCTTCTCCAGGATCGGCGCCTCGACAGCCTCAGCGACCGCGTCCTTGCCTGTGCTTCCTGGCGCTTTGCCGTTCGTCCCCCGGTCCGAGTCTGTCGATGTACGCGTACTTGGTTCCCCCAGGCCGGATTCCTTGCCCTCGTCGACTGAGCCGTGTGCTGGAGAGTGCAGTCCCCGCGTCGAGGCGTCCTCGTCGGCATGCCCATTCTCGTTCTCCTTGGCCCCAGCGCCGCCTGCGGCCGCCGCACTCGCGCCAAGGTCCACTGACGCGCCCGTCTGGTGCTGCCGGTACTCCTCCTCCATGACGAAGACGGAGCTCCTAGTCTTGAGGAGCTCGTCCCACCCAATCTTGGACACGAGGAGCGTGAGGAGCTCGTACGCCTTGGCAAATGTCCCCCGTAGTCCTGGCGCGGGTAAACGCAGCAGCGCGACGTCGGCCTCGCTATCGCGCGCAGACTCCTCGTCAATCAGGCCCGAGTCGGCAATAAACTTCTTGACGGGCAGGTGCGTCTTGGCTGGCGTCGGCATCCGGTGCAAGTCGCGCTCGTTGAACGTGAACATGGGGCAAGAGTTGAGGGCGAGCAACGCCTTGTCAAACTCGCCGAGCGCTATGTGCGTCTCGGCCAGTTTCGCCCACGTCATAAACTCGGACGGCGCAGAGTTGACCGCCTGCTGCGCCACCTGTCTAGCCCAGTCCGCCTTGCCCTTTGACAACAAAAAGTCGACCTGTGCCAGCAGGACCGGGTACGAGTTGGGCACCTGCTGCAGCGCCTGGTTCATGATCTGCACCGCCTTGATCTCCTCATCTGCCGGTCAGCCCAATCCTGGCTCTCAGTACCCACTCATTCCAATGTAGCTCTGCGCCAGCAGTGCCGCGACTTCGGGGTCCTTGCCGTACATGCGCTCAAAGAGGTTGGCTGCGCGCTCGAGACGGAAAGAGTCGGAGAAGTACTTGATGATGCCCGCGGTGAGGTGGTTGGACACGACCGTGGCCACCTGGACTTCTGGGTCGGAACCTAACTGCCAGCCTGGGTTGTCAGTGTCTGACTGCCTGCTCGTAACGCACCGTTGAAGAAGAGCTCTTCCGCTGCTTTGAGGAATCTCTCCTCGCCCTCGACGTTGGTGATTGGGTCAAGCTTCCTGTATCCGGCCAGCCGGTACGACGCGTCGTCGGCGTACCGAATCGCGCGCAGCTGGGCAGAGAGATATGTCTCCTGCCAGATCTCGGGTGTCGCTTCGTGTCTGTCGTCAGCAACGTCCAATGCCGCGCGCGCCCACCTCTCGCCTCGCAGGTCGACGACATATGCGTCGACGCCACCGGGGATGCGCGCCTCGACGCGCACATCTACTCGCGAAAACGCATTGAAGCAGCTGGTCGTCAGCTCGTCGACCAAATATGGAAACTTACCAAAACGTCCCGTGGCTTACACGCCAGCCGTTACCCTTGCCAAACCACGCTGGCGAGTCGTCGACATGGAACCGGAGGGAGTTGAGGTACGCCGCCAGCGACGCCGACGAGGATGCCTCGACGCCCGAGCTGCCGTCAGTGCCAAAAGCACGCCCTGTGTCGCGCCGCCGCGCGTCCTCACCAGTAATGGTACGACCCGACCTCACGCTGCGGGGCCTTCTGGCCGTACGACTTGACGACATGGCATAGATCTGGCGGGCCGAGCTCGCGAAACGTCGCTGCGAGGGGGGTTAGGTGCTGCGCGTCGTAAACACTTACCGAGCGTCTCGGTGCGCGCGGTAAGCGCCTCGCCGATGTCGGTCTGGGGTCAGTGCGGCACGCGCGCGCCGACCTGTGCCGCCCCGTGGATGAGACGGCGCGAATGTCACGTACCTCGACAAACTCGGGGATGTCTTTGAACAGCTCAGCAGACATCCCAACGAGTGCTTTTTGGGATGAGGGGGTAAGGGGAGGGGCGAGGGGGAGATGGAGAGACGGAGAGGAGAGTAGGACGGATGTGACGGATGAGCCATGAGCGTGGGTGTAGAAAGCCACGACGCACCCTTACCACAGTGCCCTCCCAGGCCTCCACCGCCGCGCCCTCCCTCTCCTCCACGAGGCACGAGGCCAAGCTCATACACCGACGTACACCCGTCTCGCCAGCAGGACGCGATTGACAACTCATCCTCAACCACCGCTCTTCAACCACGATGGCATCGCCGCGCGGGGACGCGTCCGCGGACCTCAGTGCTCCGGCACCACCACCAAGAGGGAGCTCTTTGCAGATCTCGCTCGACTCGCCCGAAGCAGGCCCGTCGCGACAGCCATCGCCCCAGCCACCACCTGTACCCCCATTGCCTGACCCACTGCTGGACGAGGCGGACGAGGACGCCGACCGCGAGCTGTGTAGGCTTCACCACGTTAGAGTACGCTAACAATCCAGTTCTGCGCAGGCAAAAGGAGTATACCGACTTGGAACACTCTGTCGAGGTAGGCTGAGCCAGGTCTCTCATGAGCTGACACACAGGCCAGCGCTGAGCTTCTAACGTCGCTCGCGTCGTACCTCACCACCTTCCAAGATAACCTCGGCGAGGTATCGGGGCAGATCTCAGACCTACAGGCGCGCAGCGACGAGATTGAGCGGCAGCTCAAGGGCCGGCGGGTGAGTCCAACCAGTGCTTGTTGTACTGATCTCAGGTGATCCTGCCGCCGTTGAACGCGTTATTGTCTGACTTGATCATCCCGACGTCGCTGGTACTGACTATTCGGGATACCGAGCCCAAGGCGAACCCATCTATGTGGCTGCAGGCGATCGCCGAGCTCGAGGACAAGCTGGTGGGGGTGCGGGCGCGTGCGGGCAAGGTGAAGGCTGCGCGGGAGCTCGATGGCGTCGTCGAGGCTCTGGCGCGCAAGGCGCTGCACGCGCTGCCTCCCTTCCTCCTCACGCTTATCCGTCCCCTCCGCTCGCCTTCCAAGGGCCTCAGCACAAACCTCGCCGTCATGCAGACGTCCCTCTTGCTCAAATACCAGCCCTTCTACGCGTTTCTCCTGCGCCAAAGCCCCAAGCACGCCAAACATGTCGAGCGCGGTTACGTCAACGCCGCCCGCGCGTACTATGAAACGGCGCTGCGGCGGTACGCGCGTGCCCTCGGCCAGATCCGTGGACGCGCACCAGACAAGCCCGAAAGCCTCACGACGGTCACGGCCGAGGACATGGCCGCGACAAAGACTCCCCCTGCCATAAAGAAGATGTACGAGCGCTTGCAGTACGCCGACCTCGACATTGAGGGCGACGAGGGAACGGTCGTGCTGGCATACCAGGCGGATGATCCTAAATTCGTGCGTAAAAGGGCTTTGACCGAGCTGACCATATAGTCTCTCCCCGTCGAGGCCGCGTTCCGTTCCCTCGGCCTGGTACTTCTCGACAACGGCTCTGCCGAGTTTACATTTATCATGCGGTTCTTTGCACCATCAGCTGTCGCATCGCAGGCACCGACGCCATCACCGCGGCCGGAACGCGTACGCAGCCACGACAGCACGCCAGTCGACTCGCCCGTGCTCGGCCCACAGTCGGACGCCGGACGGAGCAGGTTGAGTGGCGCGCCCCGCCGGCGTACGCCGGGCACGCCCGACGTGGCCGAGAGCATCAAAGACGCGGAGCGCATTTGGCACGAGGTACTAGACAGCGGGCTCGAGTCGGCGACGGCCTTCTTCAACGGCATCACTGCGGCGCCGCCGCCCGCAATCCCCCTCCTCACGCTCATCCGCCTGAACGACAAGCTCATCGCCACGGCCGAGTCACGCGGCGCACTCCCCCTCGTGCCCTACCTCACTGGATGGAAACTCGCCCTCTGGCCACTGTACCGCAAGGCCATGGACGCGCACGTCAACGCGCTAAAGCGCATGGCCGACGACGCCGAGGGTAAGGGCCTCGCTGGGTACATTGGCAAGGGCGTGAAAGACGCGCAGGTGCGCGTCGTCGCGCTGCGATACGCTGCGCTTTTTGCGTGCGTCGTCGCGCTCGCGGATGCGGCCGAGGAGGCCATGTTGTTCTCGAGGTAAGCAGGACCAGGAAGGAGTTTGTTGCTGACGGAAGCACTTCCCGCCTGCGGACCGAGCTGGTCCGCCTCATCCACAACCAGGCTGAAAAGACAAAGGACGAGACGCAGCGCCACTCGTTCCTTTCGTCCGTGTACGAGGTCGTCATGCGCGAGCTCGTCGCTGGCCCCGCGCCGCCCACGCACGCTCGTCTGCAGAGCGAGCTGTCCTTCTTCCGCACGCGCGAGGAAGAAGCGCGGCGGCGCATCGCAGCGAGGAAGTAATCCTTCCAAAACATCTCCACGCCCGCGCGACACTGCAGCACTCGCACGCATGCATTGATTTTTGCTCTTGTGGCTCGCCTCTACATGCTGACGAAGCGATATAACATCTACAACGGCAGTGGCAGCGCAAGGCGGCGGGGTAGGATGCTGTGCTGTGATGTGATGTGCTGTGTGCGGCGTTGCAGTGTGCCGGAGTCTACTCCTCGGCGTCGTCGTCGTCCTCGTCGGCAGCGGCGGCCGGCGCCTCGGCGTCCTCTTCGGCGTCGTCACCGCCTTCCTCGTCCTCGTCGTCGGGACCGCCGATGAACTCCTCGTCGTCCTCCTCCTCGTCCTCCTCATCGTCCTCGTTACCCGTGAGGCCAGCGGCCGCGAGCGCCTCCGCCTGCCGTCAGCTCTACAGACCTTGGCCTTAAGCTCACAGAGGAGTAGTCGACCTGCTTGCGCTTGCGGGTACCACGGACGATGACCTCGTCGTCCGAGTCGTCATCCTCATCCTCGTCCTCATCCTCCTCGGGCTCGTCCGCGGGCGGCGCAGCAGCCTTGCCCTTGCCCTTGCCCTTGTCGGCCGCGGGCGCCTCTTCCGTCTTCTGCCTGCAGTCAGTGCACCTGTCAAGGGAGGAGTAGGCTTACTTCTTCTCGTCGCTGACCTCAGCGCCCTCGTCGTCAGCCTTGCGCTTGTCGCCAACCTCGGGCGCGGCAGCGGGCGTCTCGGTGCCAATGGAAGCGGCGGTCTCGGCCGACGCGACGGTGGATGATGCCTCGGCGCTCATACTGGCTGTGTAGTGGGTGGGTGTTTGGATGATGTTGGTGTGGATGGGGAAGAGACGACGCGTCTGTCCGTGGGTAATAAACAAACTGCCCAGGTAGAGAAGGAAGGGAGTGGGGTGGTGTTGATAGTAATCACGACAATGTGTGATACCGAATGCCACGTCACTGAATTGGCCGAGTTTATTGACGGCCTGCCCAAAAGTTGAGGTTGACAGCGATGATATCGCCCCAGCTCACAACTCTAACCCACCCAGCATCATGGCGACGCTGCCCTTCCCACCGACAGCGGTCGCAACCGCCACTTCCGCGGAGACGCTGGTCTACGCCTCCGGCGCCACAGTGTATGCGTTCAGGCCCGCGCCGAGCGGGTCGGGTGCGCCGCCCGCCGTCCGCGACGCGAGCGACGAGGGAGCGCGCGTCAAGGCTCAGGTATCAGGGCTGGTACGAAAGCTGGCCGTGAGCGCCGACGGGCGTTTGGCAGCCAGTGCCGGTGACGACAAGACTCTGCGCGTGTGGGATCTTTGCGGCGGTGCTGGCGGAGCCGAGCCCGTGCTGCGAAGCACGCGGAGCACGCTCAAGCGCGTAGCGTGCCTGTCGTTCACGCCCGCGCACGACCTCATCGTCACGGACAAGGTCGGCGACGTGTTCCTGTATCCCCTCGAACCGCGATCCGTCGCCGAGGGCAAGGAGCGCGCACAGGGGTTCAAGGAACAGGCGGACCCGTCGCTTAACCCCGACGCCGACTTTTTGCTCGGCCACGTCTCGATCGTGTCCCAGCACGTCCTCGCTCCAGGCGGTAAGCGTCTCATCACGGCCGACCGAGACGAGCACGTCCGAGTGAGCAGGTTTCCCCAGTCCTACGTTATCGACAAGTATCTCTGGGGTTCGGAGGGGTGAGTCTATCTCGGGGACTGGGGCGCTGACGCCAGCTTTGTGTCCGCAATCCACGTTCCGCCATCTGACCCAAACGTGCTCCTCTCGGCCGGCGGCGAGGCAACGCTGCAGGTATTCGACTGGACGACTGGCGCGCTCCTGCGGCGTATCGAAATCATGCCGGCCATCCTGCCGTATCGCCGGGTCCGCCCGCCCGCGCGCAAGATTAAAGGCCGGCGGCGTGCAGAGGTCATGGCTGCGGCGGCGTCGGGCCCAGCACCAAGCGACGATCCCGCGGACCCGGGCTTCTTTGCCGCGCCGCAGGGAATGCAGTACCCAACGGGACAGAACGTGTGCGTCGCGCAGATCGAGTCGGCGCCAGTCACCGGCGGAACGGCGGTGCTCCTCTTCTCTGAAGGATGTACGGCGCTCCAGTTCTTCATCTTGTCGACCGACCCCGCCGCGGACGTCCAGGTGTTCTCGCTACCTGTGCCCCACCCTGTCCTTGGCCTCGCGCGCGTCCCGGGCTCGCAGACGGCCTTCGTCGTCACCCTCGACGCGGCGTATGCCGTTGCGGCGGATACGGACGTGCCGCCACGGCAATACTTTACGGTCGTTGAGGCGGGCGCAGACGGAAAGGTGAGTTGCTTGAGACGTGACAATGTTACTGACTGAAGCTGGTCGATGCGTCCAGTTCGCACGAGGACCTCCTCTCCAACCTGTCCGCGCCGCTCGCGACCGACGCCGCTCGTGCCCCAGTAGCGACCGTGGCCGGTTTGAGCAAAAACAGCCTGTACCCCGACCTAGGGCTGTTCCCTCGCTGGCCCGGGTTCGAGGAGGACGAGGAGCTTGCTGGCCCCGCGGCGGGTGAGAGCACACCGGGAACCGAGGCAAGTGGCGCTGCCACACCCACGTCCGCTACGCCCTCTGCCGCTGCCGCCGCCGGCGTCCCCGAGTTTGACGGCCTCGCGCCGAAACAGCTCGGACGACTCAAGGCCCAGGGCATAGACGTGTCGCATCTCCTCCCATCGAAGAAACGCAGAAAGGCTGCTGCGAAGGGTAAGGCGAATGGCACCGAGACGAAGGAGGAGCCTGCCGCCAGCGGCGCGGAGAGTACGGCCGCAGAGTAGTGTCTTTCACTACGAGCGGGCGTTGTCTGTTCTAATCGCCTCAAGCACGAGGCGATGAGCGGAAGCCTTAGTGGCGGTGTGGCATTGCCCGTGCTGTTAACCGTAGGAGGCAGTGTAGTGGTAGCGTCGTTGCATGCATTATTGGGCCATTGATGTGCTTGGCAGGGGCTATTTCCAGCTTCAGACCAGAGGCGCCGCCGAGACACTACTGGGTGGGTGAGAGAACCTTGTTGCGGATGCCGGGTGTGGACGAGTAAGTGTCGTCGACAACCATGACGTCTTTTGGAGCGCCAGGCGTCGTCGTCGGTGCGTGTGTTTCTTCCATGCTTCGCAGCGTGAGCTCGGCGTCATCGTGACAGGCGACGACGACAATCAGCCGTCAAGCCAAAACTGGTGCAGCATGTATTAAAACAGAGTTCTTGACTTTCTAGGGCGGCGGTTGGAGCAAGATGGAGGCACAAAAGCAAGGCACACCACGTCTACTACACCTGCTACAAACGGTCAACACCATCCGGTGACATTTACAGGGACGCGTGCCTGTCCGGGACGCCGGCGGGTCTTGCTGTCGAGATGGCATGCAGCAGCGTCGCACCACCTCCATCCAAGCAGTACGGCGAGCAAGCTTTCGTTTTCTCAAGCGTGCCACCAGAAGTGAGGAGGAGTGGGATGGGATGAAGTGCTGCCTCTACACTCTAGCGTCCTAACGCTTGTGTACCCTACGAGACAAGGCCCGACGCGCGCTGCATGCCAAACAAACAATGCGTTCGGTGGTCGGCAAACACTTGCCACGAATGTATATGGGCAGGCAGACAGGGACGCGCGGGAGGCAGGAGGCGGAGAGGGATGGGCGAGCGAGTGACAAGCCAGGCATAACACCCAAGGCACGCACTCGCTGGCCTGCCCCTTTTTCTCCGTGCAAGCAGGACGACGATCGAGGAGAAACTGGGGACCGCATCGAGACAACAATGCAATCTCCAGTAGTGGCGGAGACAGCGGTCAGTGTGTGCTCGCTCTCAGTAGTGCTGTGGAACGTTGATCAAGAAACAAGGGGACTGTTGTGCACCACCCAGACCTTGTTTGCCTGTTTGCTGTTTGCGCGAAACTGGCCGTCATAGAGACTTCTAGCTGGACATGTGTCCTGGCTTCCGGCGACGACCAGCGAGTATGTGTGTCTTATGCATCCAGTACCATTCCTACAGTCGTGTCTGTTGCATCTCATCCTCTGCTCACGCTCACTGGCACCGCCGCGTTGGCGGTAGTGTTGTTCCGATCGCTCAGCAGCCTCACCCTCAGTCGATCTCCTAGACCCCACGCCCCCGCTTACCACTGCCCTGCCCCGCAACCGGCGACCCGCACAACACACCCTCTCGTTCTTACTCTCTCACTCTTCAACACACCCGACACGCACGCACGCGCATCAACCTGTGGCACACCACCAATTCAATCTCAAAGCGAGGTGCTGATTTATCTGTCGGACGGAGACTAGTGTGTGGGTGTGGGTGTGTCCAGACCCAAGAGGGGCCATAAGGAAAAAAATACCCGGGAACGAGTAGGCCTCGACCAAGTCTATCCAGTCTATCCAGTCTACAGTGCGACACGCTCTCCAGGACAAAGAAACCGCCCCCCATCTTAAGCCACGCCGTCATCTCATCCACACCAACCACGCCGCAAACTACACGCCGCACGCCGCCAGCGACGCCGCCGCCGCCGTCGTCACTACACTACTACCGTGTGTCTTGTGCAATTACACGCCAGAGTCGAGTGAGAAACAAACGCACAGACACTTGCAAAGGACCCAACCAAACACAACAGTTCCACATTCCGTGTGACACACCAACACTTGTCTCTCCTCTCTCCTCGCCCCCTCTCTGCACACTCCTCTCTCTCTCTCTCTCTTGCTCAACGTCGCCACCGTCCCCCACCCACGACATACACTACTTGCTACTCTATACTCTCGCGCACAGTAATAGCCTATCGCCGTTGTCTCGTGTGTCTCCCGACCCATCCAAAGTTGATCGACACCACTTCACCGCGCTCCACCCTCCAACCAACTCCCACACTCGATTCTCGTAATCTCCCTCTCGTACTCTTGACGGCGACGACGACGAGCCGCACGCGCACGCGTCTACGGGCCAGAGCGACTGTGCCATCCCATTTCCTGTTATCCCCTTCCTATCCCCCTTCCCCCTCACTTGAGCTCGCGCTCGTAACCTAGGAGGTGGCCACACGAGCCTCCCCCGTAGGTTCCGAGCCGCCCACGAGCCCCGCGTATCTGCGTCGCCCAGATGGTCTCTACTCGACCGTCACCGACGCCTGCGCGCGGTCGTGTACCGTACCCCAAGGCAGACACGTACACACCCGGTGACGCGGGTGTGACACCCGCCCTCAACGCTGCCTCGGCCGAGTCTGACGAGGGCCCACGATCAAGCGCCACTAGTCCACCACCAAAGCGCTCCGCCAGTCCTCAAGTGCTTCCGAGCCAGTCATTGCCAACACCGGCACCGACAGACGAGGACACCAGCAACTCGAGTAGCCACAACGACGCGTCGTCATCGCCTAGTACCGCCGCAGCCGCCGCACCTTCTCCCACCTCTACGACGCCCGCCGCCGGCGCGGCCCTAACAGAGGGCGAAATGGGCAAAGAGGGCGGCGTCGGTGGGGGATTACGGCGCCTGACGTCTGTGCGCCGAAGGAACAAGGACAAAGATAAGGAGGCTTCCGCAACCGCCGCTGCTGCCGCCGCCTCAGCGGCTGCGTCGTCCGCGCCAAGCAAGGACACACAGCCGTCGCAGCCGCAGCCGCCGCAGCAGCCCAAGGAGCAGCAGTTGCCGCCCACGGCCAAATACGAGATGAGCGAGCGCGAAAAGAATACACTTGGACTGCGAACTTGGTGGAAAACATTCACCCAACGAGAAGGCTCGCCACCCACCGAGAAGAGCTTCCGCCGTACTCCTCGCACAATGACAATGAACACGCGCAGAGTCTTCGGCGTCCCGCTCGCCCGTGTCCTCACCTATGCTGCCATGCAAATCTCCACCAGCTCCCCAGACGGCAGCCTCTACGTCTGGGGCGAGGTGCCTATCATTGTCGGCCGTTGTGGCGGCTACCTCAAGAACAAGACCGAGATACAGGGTGTGTTCCGTATCTCTGGCTCGGCCAAGCGCATGCGTGAGCTCCAGGCAATGTTTGACGAGGGCCCCACGGTGAGTTGCTGCGGAGCGCTGCTGATCATTATTATTGACACCCCGCAGTATGGTATTGACGTCAACTGGGAGACATCGCAGTACACGCCCCATGACGTTGCGACGATTTTGCGCCGATACCTCACACAAATGCCGCAGCCCGTCATCCCCACTGACCTGTACAACGACTTCCGCATCGTGCATGTGTCGGAGCGTACACCCGAAGAGAAGATTCGCGTATACAAGCACCTCATACGCCAGATGCCCCGCGAGAACCTGTACCTGTTGCTGTACCTGCTCGACCTGCTGGGCATCTTTGCGCGCGACTCGGACAAGAACCTCATGACGGCTGCCAACCTCGCTGTCATTTTCCAACCAGGTATTCTGTCGCACCCGGGCCACGAGATGAGACCGGCCGAGAGCGCCGTGTCCAAGGGCGTCGTCGAGTTTCTCATCGACTACCAGGCCAACTTTGTGTTTGGCATGTCCAAGAGCATGTCGCACTCGATGCGCAAGATAGCGGCTCCAAAGGCGGAAGAGGCGCCGGCATCAAAGGAGAGTGCCGAGGGCTCTGCCCGGCCGTCGGGCGAAGCGAAGCGGCGCGGATCCTCAGAGTCAAAGCGGAGGCCATCCCTCGAGCCACCATCTCTGTCGCCTGGCCTGAATGCGGGGCAGGCGCCAATGCTGTCGCCGGGTCTGTCGCCTGGCGGATCGCGCGCCGCCAGCCCATTCATCCCAGAGTCTATACCCGAGGACCGCACTGCGGATGTACCGCTCTCCCGCGGCACGTCGCCACTGCCTCCGACCGCCGAGGAGCCGGCGAAATCCTCGGCCAAGGACAAGGGCAAGGGCAAGGAGGAGCCTGCTGTTGTTCTAGGCGCGACGCTGGCGAGAAAGACTTCTGCCGGTCCACCCGAAGGCGCGACTTCGCCTGCTCGGCCTTTGTCACCTGCCGCGGCGGCCCCAAGCGACGAGTCTACCTCAGTCGCACCCCGTCGCCCGCCCGCAGTCCGCGCCGATACCGACTTTATGATCCCGTCTGACTCGGACGACGACGTGCCCTCGGGCGGATACTACATTGTCGAGCGGACCACGTCGCCGCACCGTGCAACGTCGCCCTTACCCGACCCAGTCAAGGCGCCCGCCAACGTTTTGCAGTCGATTATCCCGCCGCGCCGGCCGACGCGGAAACGCCCGCCACCTCCGCGGGCTGTCAACCCGCCGCCAGAGGGCAGAGGCACGCCGGCGATAGACGTCATGGACCCGTCCGACTCTGACGACGACGCGCCCGAGGGCGGCTACATGGTGTTTGAGAACACGCGGCGGAGTCCTAGCTCGATGGCGCGTTCTGCGTCGTCGCGGCTGCGGTCCCACTCCGAGACGCCAGGTCTCACGCCCCACACGGCGAGCGGGTCGCTCGGCCGCTCCCGTACCGTGCTCCAGCCGGCCGACGCGCGCGCAAACTCGCCAAAGCCGATCCCCGAGTCGACCGGCGGCACAGGTCTCTTATCGCGCCGCAGAACGCTACCCACGAAGCGCGTCAGCGAGTTCACCGCACGCATGCGCCGGGCCGTGCGCGAGGCCTAAGTGGCCAGCCATTGATACATGGACATTGATTAGAACATTACTACTACTCTGTCACACCACTGGTATATCCCCCTCCCCCGCAGTCGCTGTTTGATTTGTCTCGTCTTGTACTATGGTTTAAACCCGCGTTGTGCCCTCGTCTATACATACATACGCTACATAGTGGTGCGCGTGTGCGTGTGGTGCTGAATGCATGCATGTGTGCAACTGGGATTAATTGTGGAAAAGGGGGAGTATTAATTTATTGTGACGCGTCCAGGGTGACGCGTGGTTACATTGAGACGCGTCCAAGCGCCATTCTGGAGTCGCGACGCGATGCTTTTTTTCCCCTGAGCATTCCATTTCTCGTCTCTTCCATCCATTCAACCACTCCCCCATCCACACCCACCATGTCGTCGCCACTTCCGGCCTCGCAACGTAACAAGCGCAGGCACTCTGACGCTGCGCCGTCGTCGTCGGCGCCGGGCGCGTCGTCGCCGCCTCCTGCGTCGCTGCCGCCTAGTTCGCCGCCAGTCACACCCATGGGGTTTAGCGATTTCGACGAGGACGCCGACGTCGAGGACGAGGACGCCGAGATGCGGGCACGGGGACGTGCAGCCGCGGCTGCGGACGACGAGGACGAGTCGGACGAAGGAGAGAATCTGTTCGAGGACGTGGACCAGCTGCGGCGCGACTACGAGTCAAACGACGAGCTCGACCGATACTCTGACCGGGACATTGACGACCGGTCGAGTGTGGATGACCTGACGCACGCCGAGATTCGCGCAGCCAACCGCGAGATGGACCGGCGCGACCGGGGACTGACGGGCGGCCGGGCTGCGCGACGCGCGCACATGCCCGCGTTCCTCCAGTCCGACGACGACGACGACGGAGCCGGTGGCGAGGGGGGTCTCCTCAGCGGCATCAACACGCGCCGCGCGCGTCGCCACTACGACGAGCGCATGGACGAGGACGACGTCGAAGAGGGCGAAATGTCCCTCGAACACATTGCCGACGTCAAGGCACGTAGCATCGCAGAGTGGGTCGCCGTGCCCCAGGTCCGCAACACGATCGCAAAGGCCTTCCGCTCCTTCCTCATGACCTTCACCGACGCCAAAGGCGAGTCGGTGTACGGCCAGCGCATCAAGGCGCTCGGCGAAGCCAACGCCGAGTCGCTCGAGGTCGTCTTTGACCACCTCAGTACCTCCCGCCCCATCCTGGGCTACTTTCTCGCCGCGTCGCCTCAGGCCATTCTCGACATCTTTGACGAGGTCGCGCTCGACTGCGTGCTTCTGTACTACCCGAGCTACGACAACATCCACTCGGAGATCCACGTGCGCATCGTCGACGTGCCCCTCATGACGTCCTTGCGCGATCTCCGCCAGTCCAACCTCAACGCCCTCGTCAAGGTTGCGGGTGTGGTTACGCGCCGCACGGGCGTGTTCCCTCAGCTCAAATACGTAAAGTTTGACTGCCAAAAATGCGGCGCGGTCCTTGGCCCATTCTACCAAGACACGCACAAGGAGCTCAAGCTCTCATTTTGCTCCAACTGCGAAGGCCGCGGGCCGTTCATCGTCAACTCGGAGCAGACCGTCTACCGCAATTTCCAGAAACTTACCCTACAGGAAAGTCCTGGCTCGGTTCCGGCTGGCCGTCTGCCGCGGCACCGCGAGGTCGTGCTCATGTGGGACCTGATCGACATGGCCAAGCCCGGCGAGGAGATTGAGGTCACGGGCATTTACCGCAACAACTTTGACGCGGCGCTCAACTCGAAGAACGGCTTCCCCGTGTTCGCGACGGTCCTTGAGGCAAACTACATTCGCAAGCGCGAGGACCAGTACGCGTCGGTCAACGTCACGGCTGAGGAAGAGCGCGAAATCCGCGCCATGGCCAAGCAGGACCGTATCGCCAAGCGCATCATCAAGTCTATCGCGCCGTCCATCTACGGCCACGAAGACATCAAGACGGCCGTCGCGCTGTCCCTCTTTGGCGGCTGCTCCAAGGACATTAACCGCAAGCACCGCATCCGTGGCGACATCAACGTGCTGTTGCTCGGTGACCCCGGTACCGCCAAGTCGCAGTTCCTCAAGTATGTCGAGAAGACTGCGTCGCGCGCGGTCTTCACTACTGGCCAGGGTGCCAGTGCTGTGGGTCTGACCGCGTCGGTGCGCAAGGACCCCGTCACGCGCGAGTGGACACTCGAGGGTGGCGCACTCGTGCTGGCAGACAAGGGCCACTGCCTCATTGACGAGTTTGACAAGATGAACGACGCGGACCGTACGTCGATCCACGAGGCCATGGAGCAGCAGAGCATCTCCATCTCCAAGGCGGGTATTGTGACGACGCTGCAGGCGCGCTGCGCCATTGTAGCCGCCGCCAACCCTATCGGCGGCCGCTACAACCCAACCATTCCGTTCCAGCAAAACGTCGAACTCACCGAGCCCATCCTGTCGCGTTTCGACGTGCTCTGCGTGGTCAAGGACCCCGTCGATCCCGTAAAGGACGAGATGCTCGCGCAGTTTGTCGTCGGTTCGCACCTGCGCTCCCACCCCGACTTCAACCCCGACACGGACGAGGTGACGGTCAACACTACGCTCGACGCCGAGATTATCCCACAGGAACTGCTGCGCAAGTACATCATGTACGCAAAGGACAACGTCAGTCCAAAGCTGTACGACATGGACATGGACCGGCTGGCGCGCCTGTACGCCGACCTGCGCCGCGAGTCGCTCGCTACGGGGTCGTTCCCCATTACTGTGCGCCACCTCGAGAGCATGATCCGCATGGCCGAAGCGTCGGCCAAGATGCACCTGCGCGAGCACGTGCGTCCCGACGACATTGACCTCGCGATCCAGGTAACCGTCGGGTCGTTTGTCAACGCGCAAAAAATGAGTATCAAGAAGAGCCTCGAGCGCGGGTTCCGCAAGTACGTCCACCAGGCCGCCGACTCGGACGAGCTCCTCGCGTTCCTCCTCGGCCAGCTCGTAAAGGACAGGGCACAGCTCCACTACCACCGCACAGGCGAGTACCCCGCGTCCGTGTCTGTGCGCGTCTCGCAGCTCGTCGCGCGCGCACGCGAACACGAGACGTACGACGTCGCGCCATTCCTCAAGTCGGACATCTTCCGCGCCAACGGCTATGTCCTGGCGCAGGCCGAGGGCGAGGGGACGATCACAAAGTCGTTTGTCGCTGGAGACGAGTGACCGCCGTACCCCCAGCGCAGCGAGATACCAGGAGAGACTAGGCTAGGATTCTTGTATTCATGTATGATCTATGGATGTGTTCCTTTGGAGTGAAGCAAGTACGGGTAGCAAAGAACAGTTCTTCTGGTGTTGGAAGGGGTCGATTCTTGGTGTTGGAAGAGGTCGAGCATCAGACTCTGTAGGTGTTTGGAGTGGGGCGGAGGCGTTTGGGACTAACAGTCGACGGCCCAAAAGTCAGAAGAGACCGTCATCACATCCTGACGAAACCTCAAATCACACCTACACCACACCACACAGCACCACAACACACCACACGCCAAGATGCGCGCGACACTCGTACGCCGCGGGCTCTGGGACCGGATCACGTCTGGTCTGGCGGGGCGGGTAAGTAACATTGTACTGGTGTAGCACAGCTGTACCTGCAAGCCGCGTCTCATCTCTCCTCCATTTCTTCCTACCCCGCCTGCTCCTCCCGTTTTCGGCCCCCTCTCCCCTCGCTATGCTCGCGGCTGACCGCAGCGAATGGTCGGCACCGATCTCTCTGGGAACAAGTACTACGAGCTCCCATCTCCCGCAGGGGGGAGGACGAAGCGCGTGGTCGAGTACGCGGACAGCGCAGGCTCGTACGCATACTCGTCGGTCGACGACTGGCGGCAGGGGACGGCACAGCTGCCCGTCCAGTGGAGTGCGTGGCTGAGCCACACACGCGCAGGTCCGCCGAGTATGGCCGAGCTGCAGGTAGACGCGGCGCGGCAGACGCGGCTACGTGCGCGCGTGGCCGAGATTGAGGAACGTGAGCGGCTAGAGCGTATCGCACAGGGCTTCCTCCTCCCGGACGGCACCGAGCCCGAGGTCAAGCCGCCCGGCGTGGCCGCGCCCGCGTCAGCGCCAGCGCAGGTCCAGGCGGAGGCTATTGAGCGCGCGCAGCAGCGCGGCGCCCACGCCCAGATTGGCTCGGCAGCTCCCCAACGCGCGGACTCGACCGCGACCGCCGCAAGCGCCTCGCCGGGCGAGTCGCCGGAATGGACGTCGGCGGACGGCACGCCCCACGCCTCGTCGCGGTTTGCGTTCCCCCCCGCGCCGGGGACACCGGAACGCGGCGGCGTGCGCAGGAAGGGTGTCAAGGGTGGAGGCAGCGCCCGCCGCGCTGCCGCGCGCGCCCCCGCCGCTGCAGAGACCTCTCCCGCGACCTCTCCCGCCCCGGCCCCCGCCGCTGACACGGGGCCAGGTAACCCCCTTGCTGCGGCCATCGCCGCTGCCGCCGGCAAGGCCTCGACCTCGCCTGGTGCGCCTTCAGCGGGCGGCGGCGTCGCTCCACCCCGGCCCAAGGTCGACCCGACGCAGACGCCCTCGTCGGACCTACGCAAACTCGCGGAAGAGGACACGAAACGCCGCTTGCGCGAGAGCGGCGCCAGCGAGGATACCGCCGCGTCGGGGCCTGCCGTCGCTGGTGTCGGGAGGAGCCTGAAGCCCAAGCGCCGTGGGCGGGGATGAACCGAATCGCGAGCGCTGCTCATACACTCCACTCGTCGCGACGTTTTGGCTGCCGCATTTCGTAGAATAGACCACATGTACTCTTCACCAGTCACAGGAGGCCTCGCTTTTCTGCATGAGACACTCGCCTACTCTCGTGCGAGGCCTGGGCGGTCTCGACCTGCGTCAGTGGCGCGTGGGGCACAATGACACACTACGCTGGCACCACGCCGGCGGCGACGCCTCATTACTCCCCTCCCCACTCTGCGCAAGTCGGCAACTGGACACACACTGCATGTATTTATCACGGGGTATGGCTGCAGCGCTCACGGCAAGACGGCATTACAGGGCCCAAAGACGGTCAACGGCGGGAAGGGTGGTATGCGGCGTGTATGAAGAAAGCGAGGCGGGGTATAACGCCCGTAGGAGGGGAAAGATGAAAGTCGTTTGGAGGACGCGGGGCTTACTCCTGCTTGAAACCCTCCTCCTCGACGCCCACGAGGCCGGCGTCAGTGAGGAGACCTGCGATCCAGCGTGAGACCTCTCCGGCCTCTACACCACCGGCCTCGTCAATGACCTCGCCGACGGCCTTGCCGCTGACGACGCGAGCCTTGTGTATCAGGCTCTTGCCATTGTTGGACGTGGTCGAGAGTGTGACGTGGACGAGGTATGTCGGGCCGCGGGGGTGTGGGATGACGGCCGAAGTGGGCGTGCGTGGTGGAGACGAGGGCGCAGACGAGGGCGACGAGCTGAGGCCCGGCGACGTCGACGACGTAGGCGACGCCGGACGCGAGTCGGGCGATACCGTCAACACGGCTGCCGGAGGCGGCTGCAGTGTCGTCTGTGTGTGGATCTGGATATGGTCCGTCTCAATCTGTCGTCAGTGTGCTGCTTCTCTTACAAGCCACTTACCCTCTTCACAATGCGCCGCCTGCGGCCACGAAAGACCTCGCCGCGCTCGACCCAGCGTTTCCACGCCCACAGCGCGCCCTGGAAGCCAAAGTATCCCACGACGGCGACCCACAGCGCGGGCTTGCTCTCCTCAAACTCCATCTTGTACGCGTACAGCGAGCACCCTAGCGCAATCACCACCGACGCATAGCCAAGCGCGAGGTGCACTGTCGGGTGCAGCCGTGATGGCGTGAATGCCTGTTCGACGAGATGCTGCCATCAGCCACCAACCAAGCCCCCACTCGCTCGAGGTCAACTCACGTCCTTGACAATGTCGTCAAGCGTCGACTTGATCTCGGCGAGGTGCGCCTTGTTGACGTGCACGCTTGGGTGCGGGTCGGTGGCAAGGCTCCCGTTGAGGATGTGGTCACGCGCCGTCGCGTCGGCCGCCGATGCCGGGGTCACCGCTTCCGTCGCCGTCTTGGTGTCCAACATGGGCGCGGCCGCCTTGTCGCCTGCTACCTTGCGAGGCGGTGGCATTGTGCGTGGTCGGGGTGTGGTGGGCTTCCAGCAAGCAGACCAACTGTCCGTTTGAACAGTCAATCAAGTGGGGTTGGTGTGAAGCCAAACACGCCGTCGCCCGCTGTAACGAGACGGGGGAGGGGGTTGCGTGAGTTGCGTCGTGTCTGCCGAGTGGGAAAGAGTAACGATGAACGCAAAGACACGCAGCCACCACGCCTTGGACCGAGGGTCGTCGTCGCAATCCAGCGTGGCGTGTCGGTCGACAAGTACAAATGAGGCAACAGGGCGCGTCGTGGCCGATCACATCCTGGGCTGGGCATGACGTGGCACTGACAAGGAACGGAAGCAAACGGATCACCCTCGAGCTTCACCTGCCAAGGTGTGACGCACAGCGACGGGCTCTGCACCAGGTGAGATGACGCCGGCAAGCATGGTTGCCTCGTCGTCAACACCATCACCGCCGCCAGCACAACGCCCCGAACAACACCCCCGGCATCATGGAGGCGTTGACATTCAACGTAAGACAGCGTGACAGTGTTCCCGGCTAACTTTCAGGTAGACAATGGCTACCTCGAGGGCATTGTGCGCGGGCTCAAGAACTCACTCCTCACCTCGGGCCAGTATCACAACCTAACCCAGTGCGAGAACCTCGAGGGTAAGTTCGGGCGCCGAGAGCTTACAAGCTAACAAGGGCAGACTTTCGTATGCAGCTGTCGTCGACCGACTATGGCAACTTTCTTGCCAACGAGCCGCTGCCGCTGTCGACGGCGACGATTGCCGACAAGGCAACAGCCAAGCTCGTCGACGAGTTCAACTATACGCGCACTAACGCGGTCGAGCCCCTCGCAAAGTTCATGGACTACATCACGTACGCGTACATGATCGACAATGTGATCCTCCTTACGTTGGGCACACTGCATGAACGCGACACGCACGAGCTGCTCGAACGATGCCACCCTCTAGGCGTGTTTGACACGATGCCCGCGCTGTGCGTCGCGACCAACGTCGAGGAGCTGTACCACTCTGTGCTGGTCGAGACACCCTTGGCGCCCTACTTCCGCGACTGCCTGTCCGCGCAGGACCTCGACGACCTCAACATTGAAATCATCCGCAACTCGCTGTACAAAGCGTACCTCGAGGACTTTTACAAGTTTTGCCAGTCGCTGCCGTCGCCAACGGGCGAGGTCATGTCTAGGATTCTGGCGTTTGAGGCCGACCGCCGCTCGATCAACATTACCATCAACTCGTTCGGCACCGAGCTGTCCAAGGACCAGCGCGCGCGCCTCTTCCCTACCATTGGCCGCCTGTACCCCGAGGGCAACAACATGCTTGCGCGCGCCGACGACGTCGACCAGGTCACGGCGGCGGTCGACCACGTGCCCGAGTACCGCCTGTTCTTTGAGCGGGCGGGCTCGGCGGCGACCAACACGGGCGCGGTCGAGGACGAGCAGGACGCAGGGTCGTCGCTCGAGGACGAGTTCTTCAAGCACGACGTGACGCTCAACAAGGAGAGCTTCCTCCAGCAGTTCCAGTATGCCATCTTCTACTCGATCGTCAAGCTCAAGGAGCAAGAAGTGCGCAACCTCACCTGGATCGCAGAGTGTATTGCCCAGGATGCCCGCAGTCGTATTAACGACTACGTGCCAATTTAGACTAGTTTTGTAGTTTGTATGAAGCGGACGTGACGACGGCTTTGCCGTCGGCATGCACCAGTGTAAGCAAGGATACAAGTCGAGCGCAGTGTCGAGCGCCGAGCGGCAGTCGACTGCCACACGTCCGAGAACGTCAAGGCGATCAGCCTCGGCGTCAGTAGTGGTCGTGCTGTCTGTCTTCGGTCTTGCTGCTCGCTGTCGGTGTGCCTGGCCCCCACGCGCCTTACGGCCAGGGTCCAGTACCACCAGTGTGCCACGTCGGGATCGGTTGGATAATGCCGACGACACGTCTTCCTTTTACCATTTCACGCGTACTGTGATTTGAATTTTCGAAACTACCATGTGGCCATGTGGGTAGGATTGAATTGGTTCCGCTAATGGCTTTGTTGTATTGAATTAGGATAAGGCTACCCCGATGACGGGTCGCGTTCCTTTCTACACGCGCTTCCCCTCCCCCTGTGTGCTGTGTGCAGTGTGCTTCGCCGCCCCCCTTTGGCCCCAGACGCCTGCCTGGACGCCCCTTCTCCGCCCCCTTCCCTCCACGCAGCACCCCTTCCACGCTTACCACCCACCACCACCCACCCACTCACTCGACCTCGTCGACACTTGTTATACTCCGTTCTCCTTTCCCTCTTCATCTTACATCCCCCTTCCCAAAACCCAACCCATCCACGCTCGCTACAACATGGGTCTCTCCGTCTCCCGCCTCCTCTCCGGCCTCTTCGGCAAGAAGGAGATGCGTGAGTACAAATCCCTGCGGCCTCGGTGTGCGCGCGCGCGTGTAAAGACAAAAAGAGCCGCCAAAGTCTGCCCTCGACCACTCCAGTCGGCTCGTCCCGTGTCCTCGCGTGCGACCCCAATCTGCTTGTGTCGAGCGTGCTCGGCCGCCGATCGTGCCGTTCCCAAACTTGCACGCTTGGGGTGTAGAGGGCGCGGACGAAGCGGCAACATGGCGTCGTCTCGACACACCCCGCGTCGCACTCCACTCGCCTCTTCTTCTGCTCTTCGCTTGCTGACACACAGGCATCCTGATGGTTGGTCTCGACGCCGCCGGTAAGACCACCATCCTCTACAAGCTCAAGCTTGGCGAGATTGTCACCACCATCCCCACCATCGGTGAGTAGTTGCCGCCGCCAGCGCCTGGCGCAAGAGATAAGTGTTCCTGGCGGCATCGCGCGTCACGACTGGAACGCAACAGAACGCGCGCAACTCGAAGCCTCACCCGCTCACACCAGGCTTCAACGTCGAGACTGTCGAGTACAAGAACATCTCGTTCACCGTCTGGGACGTCGGAGGACAGGACAAGATCCGTCCCCTCTGGAGGCACTGTGCGTATACCACCACACACCCATGACCAAACCTAATGGCAGACTTCCAGAACACCCAGGGTATCATCTTCGTTGTCGACTCGAACGACCGGGAGCGTATCTCTGAGGCCCGCGAGGAGCGTAAGTCGCATCGGGAACTCTTCGTCAAGGCTAACAATGTAGTGCAGCGCATGTTGAGTGAGGACGAGCTGCGCGACGCGCTCCTCCTCGTGTTCGCCAACAAGCAGGACCTGCCCAACGCCATGAACGCCGCCGACATCACCGACAAGCTCGGCCTCCACTCGCTCCGTCAGCGCCAGTGGTACATCCAGGCTGCGTGCGCGACCTCGGGCGACGGTCTCTACGAGGGTCTGGAATGGCTCTCGACCAACCTCAAGAAGCGCGGCCAGTAAGCGCGCACGCTTATATATGCAGCGTGTGTGCATGCGCAGGCGGGGGGTTTGTCGGCTCGGTCTCGCTCCATCATCATACAGTCAGTCGGCGGCCCCCGCGCCGTTCCCATCTCTCTCTCTCCTCCCCTTCTCTTCCGTGTCGTCTCGCACCGGCCCTTCGAAATGAAAACTCTAGTATTCCTTCGTCCCAGTGCTGGCTTGGTAGAGTGATATGCCCGTGACGTCAATGACCACCCCGAACCCGGCCACGGGCGGGTCCACGAGCCGCAGACGAGTGGCCGGGGTTAGTGGCGTTTGGCCAGTGGCCAGCAGCCTGAAGCCAGGCGCCTCAGTCCGCAGTGTGCGAAGCGGAGCAACAACTGCATGGGTGGCACGGCGCGTGAGGGACTAGTACCGTTGCCTTGATGGCGGCTTTGGTGGCGACCCGAGCAAAGGAGGCCTACCTGCCCGTGGGCGCAGTGTCAGTGCGCGGAGGCATGTGCGGCATGCTTCTGCCAAGAGGGTCGTGGTACATGCCCAGCGGCGGCGTGTAAGCCGGAGTGACCATGTGGTGTACGAGCAACTGACCTGGCACGGAACTGACATGAGATAGGGTTGACGTAGTAGGGGCACGTGACGGCGAGGCAAGGTCGAGATACGGATCATCGTTGGACAGGTTCAGTATGGCGCGGATATGCCGTGCAAGTGGAGTGGAAATGCATAATGCTAGTGTGTAGGAGAGCTAGTCTAGTCGACGTCGTTGGCAGAGGGGGCTGGGCGCTCGCCAGCGTAGAGCGGGGTACGGTCTGGGTGAGCGCGCGGCGACGCAAGCGCGCCACGAGCGAGCCCGAGACCAGTGTGTGCCGTCGACATGCCCGGCAGGCGCTCGCCGGCAAGTACGCGCCGCCCGACCATCGGCCGCGTCAGGCTCTGCTTGCGGAACGGGAAGCGCGCGGGCGGCGCCGCGCGCCGGTGCCCGAGTGTCTCGGACGGGAAGTTTGCCTCGGCCCGGAGGCGTTGCTGCCGTCAGCTTTGCACGAATGAGTTTGCGTCGCGGAGTTCGGAGCGGCGAGGAAGGCAGGGGCAGAGTCCAGGGGAGCTGGGGCAGCATTATCCTGCCAGTCACTACCCATGCTAACACTGTTGGCAAAGGTCATGGTAGCACGCATAAAGTTGGTAAAGGCGCGGCGGACAGGTTTGCTTCGAGCAGTGTCAAGTTCAAGCTCGCCGCCTGCTGTACCGCCACTTGCAACTCCCTCACCGATGCGACCTCTGCCGAGCCGCAGCTACGTGCACAAGCTCGCATTCGCTTACGCCTTCACCATTGCCTCGCTGCGCGGTCTCGGTGGACTCACCATATACTCGGCCTGCTTATCCTCAAAGAGCTTCTTCCCCTTGTCCCCACGGAACTTGGTCACACGCTCGACGTTGCGCGCCGTGCGGGGCCTCAGCGCCTGGGTGTTGCCTACGGAGGCGACGCCCTTTCCATCACGCAGGAGCTGGACCGACTCGCGGGCTGCGGCGCGCGCCGCCATCTCAAACTTGAGGTCGCGCGGGCCGTCAACGAGGGAAAGGAGCGCGACGGGCGCGTTGTCGCCTGGCCGCTTGCCAAACTTCTGGATACGCGTGTATCCCCCCGGCCTGTCGGCGTAGCGTTCCGCGAGCGTGGAAAATACCTTGGGCAGGAGCGACGTCGGCGCCTTGAAGCCCTCGGGGTCGTCGTACGGCTCTGGCGCCGCTGTAGGGGGTACGCGCTGCTCAAAGGCCGCCGGCGCGTAGTGGTGCCCGGGCATCAGGAACGCCTGAGCGCTCCGTTTCGCCGGGTCCGTCCCCTTCTTCCCCAACGTGATCATCTTCTCCGCCATACGCGCGGCCTCCTTGGCCTTGGGGACCGTCGTCTTGATCATCTCGTGATGCAGTAGCGCCGACACCAGGTTGCTGAGAGGTCAGCCGCAAAAACTCGTCAAGACGACTCACCGCAGTAGCGCATACCGGTGCGAGCTCGTGCGCTGGAGCTTGCGGAGCTTGATGCCGTGCTTCATCGCCGAGTGTTGTGCGTCGTCGACTTACAAGCTTGGTTCCTCAAGTGTCGGGTTCGTTGACTTTTGGACCGAGAGTGACCGACGAGGATCCCCGGGCGTGCCTGGCAAAGTGCCACAAGGCGGAAGCAATAATAACGCCGGGGGGGGGTGTGGTTGTGTCATGCTAGGCCTCTCACTCGTTGCTCCCACCGTACACCGTCGAGCAGCAGCAACCAGCATCCATCGACACCTGTTGCATCTCGAGCACTCTCACTCACCTCCCTCCTATTCCCCTCCCCCCTTCACTCCCACCTCGCCGCCATGTTCCGCCTCGCCGCTCTCCGCGCCGCGCCCCGTGCGGCCTTCACCGTCGCCGCGCGCCCCGCCGCCATCCCCCGCGCTATGCCCTTCGCTGCCGCCCGCGCCTACTCGGCCGCCTCCCTCACCAAGGAGGACATCACCTCGCGCGTCCTTGACGTCCTCAAGTCGTTTGAGAAGGTTGACGAGGCCAAGGTGAGCGCAAGTCCGATCCGAGGTCGCCGCCGCTCGCGCCGGTCGCGGTCTGGTCGGTGGCGCCGATAGCAAAGCACAAGTGGGCAATTAGCTCCATGACGCCGGCATCGGCCGAACTCTTTACCGTGCTTCTCGGCGCCGCCTTCCCACACGCGTACGCCCCTACGCAGACTGACCGCAGCTCTCCCCCTCGTCCACGTTCACCTCCGACCTCGGCCTTGACTCGCTCGACGCCGTCGAGGTCGTCATGGCCATCGAGGAGGAGTTTGCCATTGAGATCCCCGACGCCGAGGCCGACGCCATCGACTCTGTCGACAAGGGTGGGTTCTTGTTTCGGAGGAACGCGAGAAGCACAGCTAACTCCCCAGCGATCGAGTACGTCGTCAAGGTTCGTACACCCCAACTGCCCACGTCCGTGCGATTGCTGACCACGCCCCGTTCTGCAGACCCCGGAGGGTAGGTCACCACGCACGTTGGCAGCACTGACTCGCAGCACACTAATCACCGCGCCCGAGACAGATTTCGCATGCAGACTTGACATCAATGACGCGCTTGGCGCTGCTACTGACATGACACACCCATGCATCAACCAAACCCCCTAGGCCATGCCAGGCTATGCGTCGACCTCGATCGCATCGTCCTCGGTCGCCCCTGCGCTCCCATTGGCCAGGCCGTGACCATTGGGGCCACCACCGTCCGCTGCTGGCGGCGACGACCCAGCCTCGGGGATCCACGCATACCCCTTGACCTTGCGCGTGCCCTCGGGAAAGACCTCTGGCGCGCGCTCGGCCTCGGGTTCGACGGACGCAGAGGCGTTTCGGCTCGCTGGGGCGGACACTGCAGCGCTCGACTCGTCGTAAGAGTCGTCCTCGCGCGCGGCGAGGCGGCCCGAACGCCGTTCTCCGGGGATGACCGGACGCCGTGGTGGCTCCCATGCAGCAGCCGCACCTCGCCTCCCACCCCGTGGCGCTGGCGAGTCGTCCTCCTAAACGAGTCAGCACACGCTCACGTTTGCACAAACCCACGTCGTCAAACGAGTCGTACGTGTAGTCGACTTTGCGTGTCGAGCGACGAGTACGCGTGGTGCGCAACTCGGCCGCCTGGAGGTTGCGCATCGTGTCGAGCATCTTTTTGCGCGCACGCGCGACACGCGCCTCGTCCTTTTCCACCTCTGGGAGAAATTCCCCGACCCACTCGCCGAGCTTTTTCTCGTCGTCGATCCCCTTGAGCTTTTTTCGGTGCGCCAGGTTCTCCTTGGGCGTCGGCTTGCCCTTGGGTCCAGAGCCCACGGGCTTGGGCGGTATCGTCGCGCCATACGCCACATACGTGTCCCGTTGCGCTTCGAGTTCGGGGCGCGTCGCGGTCATTGTCACGAGAGGACATGGCCGCTTGAACGGGTTGCCTGACTTGTACAGCCGTGCTGATTCTTACCGTTAGCTCACCACAGTTATTTTGGAGTCTCACTGTCGATGCTCCAGATACGGTTCTTGTTGCGGTCTAGGCCGATCGGTTCTATGAAGATGTCCTCGTCCTTTTTCGCGTCGTCCTCGGGCTCGGGGTTCTTGCGCTTGGTCTTCTTGTTGGCCTCGTCCTTGCGCGCCTGGGCGACCTTGACCTTCTCGCGGATCACCTCTGAGTGGGACACTGGGGGCGTGAGCGGGGTTTGGCGGGGAAGGACTCACACTGCCAGTCGACGAGCTGGCGTAGGAGGCGCGCTCGCTCGTACCAGTCAAGCTCGAACAGGCCGCCGCCCTTGCGCTCTATCTGGACGAGGGGATTCTTGCGAGCGCGGAGAGAACGTTCCTCGTGTGGTCCGCGCAGGCGCCCTAGCTCGGTGCGGTCGGGGAGCGAGTTGCAGCACGCGCCGCGCGCCTCCTCGTGGGGCGCCCACGGCCTGTCCCACACTGTAAACTCGGCAGAGTTGAGCAGCATGTCGGAGATGTAGTTGGAGACGTGGCCCTGGATGTTTGTGCAGCTGCTATCAGTAAAGCGGTCTCGGCGGTGTCGTACTCGACGTTGCGCAGACCGGGTTTGAGATGCTTGATGAACTGGATCAGAATAGACTCGAGCACGTCCTCGGGCCGGTTGGCCACGGGCTCGCATAGGCTCCGCTCAAAGCTGCGTGTCAGTCATTGGGTTTGCCAACCTGGGTGCATGTGGCGGTTTGGCCGTGTACGGCACGGCAGGGGGGTCTCGGCTGGCGACAGGGTGGGTGAAGCCCGAGCCAAGCGGCGTCCCCACCGCCCACACGGCTCCACGTACTCTTCGACAGTGAGGAGCTTGTTAATCTTGCCGAGCACGCCAAACTTGACAATGAAAGCCCAGACGTATGCGACCTGCCAGCTGGGGGTGTGAGCGGGAGTTGAGCGAGGGGGTGTGCGATGCATGCGATGCGGCGATGATGGGATTCTAGGAGCGGCGCTCAAAGCGCGCGGGCGAGCGCTCGCCCGTGCTAGCTCACGCCACCACCGTCTTCCCGTCCGTCATCGCCGAGTCGGCGCACACTCACTCGTCCTGGATCCGCGCAGGCCGGGGGGCCTCGTACGCGTGCTTTGCGAGGTCGTCTTCGTGGCGCTTCTGTGCGTTGCGCGCGCCTTCTCCGCCTCCGCCCGCGCTATCGCCGCCATGCTCTGTCTTTCCATTCGTCCCGTTCGTGCTGAGAGGTGTGCCGGAGCGACTTGAGCCTGTGCGCGCGTCACGCGAGCGCGGCGCGGCACGCGGCGCGTCGGCCTCGACCGCGGCGGCAGGCATCAGGTCGGCGCGGAGACGGCGGTGTGCTGATGGTGAAGTGCTGTGCCGTGTGCAGTGCCAGACAGGGTCTCGCCCTCGGCGTCGAGAGAGAGAACAAGGTAGGTTGTGTCGACGACGAGTGTTGTTGAACCAAGCACAAAGCTCGGCTTTGAGGAAGAGGACACTCAGATGTCGTCGCTTTGGTCCGCCGCGAGCCCAATACAACAACTCCAGTCCCCCAGCCAAGCACTCTCTCGGCATCGCCGGTGATACGAAAAAACACACGTCACAGTTACCCCGCGGGGCATCGCCAGATCGCCAGGTTGCCACCCACTCTGGCCATACATAACGCACGCCGTCGTCATCGTCATCGCTACCATTGCCCTCACCACGTCCGCACCGCGCACCACCGCAACAATGGCCGCAAACACCGTCGCTTGGGGAGGTGAGTAACCTGCATGGCTAGGTGCTCATGGAAGAAAAACGCGCGCCTATCCATCGCGGCGAACGCCTACTCACACCGGGATACGGCACCGACCTCGAACTGTCCATCCCCGCGACCATCGAGGGCCCCAAACGCAAAGAGGTGTCGTGGGGACTGACATGGTTGACCGACCAGCGCGTGCGTCTACACACCATGTTTACCAGCGCTCACGCTAGATCATTTTTATTGCCATGAAAAGGCCGGGCGGAGAAGACCTGAACATGAGCGGGCACGAGCAGCGTGTACCCACCCTGCACTCGCTAATCATCCCCTACGTGAGCTAGGTCGACTAAGGCAAGCTGACAGCAGGAAACAATAAAAGACAACACGTACCACCTGCCCATTTTCAGCTCAAACCACGAGCTCATCTCGTTCCTCCCTGACCCGACACACCCCAACCCGGCGTTGCCCGACCCAGGCGCCGACTCGGCCCTCGTCGCGAAACTCATCGTCGCAGGCGGTATGGGCAACTCGTTGTACAAACGTATCGAGAAGGAACGCGCTGCGTGGCTTAAGCGCCTGCGAGAAGCAGAGACACTGCGTGAGCCGTGGATACCAGACCAAAGCTGACTTCAGCCGCGTACTCGGCCACAGAACCGCCCCCGCCCGCGCCATACGCAGAAGACGCGCCCGGCGAGGCGCCGCCCCCGCCTCCAGATTCGGCGCCGATGGCGGCTGCCATTCCCGTACCTCCAGCCGCTACCCCCTCAGGTGGAACGGACACACCACATGCACCACCCGCGGACGCACCGCCGCCACCACGAGCAGACGACTAGATGACAAATACACTTACACCATCCTCGATGACGGCAACCGCACTCCTTACTCACATGACCATCGAGGCCCATCTGTAGCTATCTAATATTGCATGTTACATGTACAGACATCGTCCCACACCTATCCCGTTCGACGAGGGTACCACCACGTCCCGTCGCGGTCCTTTACGACGCGCACAAACTTTGCGACGAGCTTGTCGCGGGCTTTGGTATCGCCAGGAGGATACAGGCCGCGAAGGAAAGGGTCCATGTCGTCTGGGCGCCACCGTTGGCGGGTGAGGAAAAGATCCGCAAACCGTGTCGGCGCGTGGGCGGGGAGGGCGCTGACGGGGAAGTACTCGATAAAAGGGGATGGCGCGGCGAAGGCGGTCGGGGGAGGGTCGCGGAGGAGGTAGTCGCCTCGGAGGAGGTCGAGTGCGGCGTGGGCCGCCCACGCGTCGCCGGCGGCCGTGCGCCAGTCGGCTAGAAACTCGTCCGACGCGCGTGGCGTGTCCTGTTGTTAGCTTCAACCGCGCGGGTGCTAACTCACGAGGGAGGTTAGCAGGCCGCGGCCGAGCTCGCGCACGAGCGCGACGACGTCGCAGCGCCACGTCGTCTCGTCGAGCGCGCCAAAGAGTCGCATCACGGCGCGGGTAAGTGCAGAGGGCACGTCGTGGTCTGCGGCGAGCGCGTCGGTGAGGGGCACAGCAGGCGCCGTGACTTCCTTGTCCTCGGCACCCGCCGTGTCCGAATGGACAGTCAGGAGGGCGAGCATGAGTGGCAGCAAGGCGGCAAGCTCGGCCGGACGTAGAAGGAGCATGTACCCGTCCACCTCGACGACGTTGCTCGCGCGCAGTGCGGCCTCGAGCTCGTCCTCGCTCGCTTGGACTATACTGCTAATCTGCGCACGGGTATACCGCTTAGCCTTGCGTTTCCGTTTTGCGCCGGCGCCGGCGACGGCGCGGCGCGGCGTCGCGTCGCTGCCGGGCCACAGGTCCGCGCCGGCATCGAGGCCGCGCCACGCACTGTCCCGCAGCACGGTGTGTAGCCGCTCTACGCGGCCCGCGGCGGGCACGCACTCGAGGACTTGGTGCCGCACGTCACGGATATGCAGCTCGTCGCGCTCCGTGTCGCCCGGCGCGCGCAGGACAAGCAGCGAGTTGGATAGCGTCACTGCGCGCAGCGCCCACGTCCGGTCCTGCGTACACAGCACCGCGTCGTCTGAGGGCCGCCCCTTGATCGTCAACCTGGCGTCAGCGCGTAGCGAGGGAGAGGGCGTACGGGACCGTCGCGCCGTCGCTGACGGCCTTGAGAATGTCGGCTGGCAGCTCTAGAAGCTGGTACGTCTCGTCCGCGTCCGGCACCGGCGGAAACCGGATCGTCACGCCGTCCTTGGGCAGCATTGCAATGAGTGGTGGACAATAACAATACGCGGCGCGCCGACATGATATTTGGACGCGTCGAGCGTTGAGGGTGTGCCTTTAAGCCTTTAAAGCTCGCGTGGCCCCACGTGCTTTTTCCTGAGACCGAATTTGCCGCCAAACCGTCACTCGTCTGGCTGCAGCTGGCTGAAGTCTCCCTCAACCGCTCCATCGCGATGAGCCAACAATGAGGTCGCTGAGGTCTGCAAGGTACGTCGACTGCATTGCGTTATGCTTTACTGACGCCGCAGGACCGCTACACACACTGCTCTTGCGCGCCGTGCGCCGTGTGAGCTGCCGTGCTGGCCCGCGTGCCGGCTCGCGAGCAGCAGCGCCGCGGCGTTGCCCCTCGATGCGCTAGAAACGGCCACCGACGACAGCGAGCAGCGCAAAGTAGAGCACGACCGAGAGGGGCGGTTTAACGCCGAATCAGTGTCTGCTGCGGCGCAACGGCCGAGCGCACCCCAGACGAGCTCGTCGGGCTCAGTCGCCGCTCCGAATCGTAATGACCGCTGGACGAGCGTCGACGCCGCAGTCGCCGCGTTGCCCGCCGACGAATGGGCCGCGCGCCCAGCGGCGTCGGCTCGACGGCTGAGCACACCCCAGACGAGCTCGTCGGGCTTAGTCACCGCTTCCAAACGCAATGACCGCTGGACGAGCGTCGACGCCGCAGTCGCCGCGTTGCCCGCCGACGAATGGGCCGCGCGCCCAGCGGCGTCGCTCTCCGCACTCCTCCGGCTACCCGCCAGCGCTAGTGCGCTTGCCGCGCTTTTGCCGGCCGTCACGGACTGCGCGGGATCGCCAGACGCGCAGCTGAGGCTGTTGGGGCGATACGTGCGCGCGTGCGTGCGCGCCCATGCACTGATATACCTGCGCCCTGCCGTCGATGCCGCTGTCAAAGCTCTAGACGGCGCGACGCGCGCCGACCTGAAAGAGGCGGGTGACGATGCAGCGCGGCGCGCAGCGGTGAAGACGCTGGCGCGATACCACCGCTTCCTGCGTGCGCTCGCCAGTGGCGGAGGCGACAGTGCCGCCGCGGCTCCGTCTGCCGTTCAGAACCAGATCACGCGCGTCGTCACTGCCCTCCTTGCCTCACTCGACTCGCTCTCGTCGCCAGCTATGCCCCGCGCGACCCTCGATCTCCGGCCGCGTACCCTCGACGCACTCCTCTCCCCAGCCCTCGCTACGCCGGACAGCGCAGCGGCTCTCCTGCGCCACGCGCAGGATACCCGCACACCACTGTCGCCAACGCACTGGGTCGCTGCTGCGACAGTGTACCTCCGCTCAGGCCGTGCCGACGAGGCGCTCCGCTGTCTCGCGCGCGCGACTACGCCAGCGTCCGCGCCGAGCACACACCGCCTCATGGCGGCGCAGGGGACGAGGTCGCTTGAGGATACTGTGCGCCTTCTGGAACCCCTCCTTGAGGCGGCAACCGATGTCGCCGATGACAGCGTCGATGCGGGGTTAGTTGACCCTAAACCCGTCGACTCGGCAGCGACGACATCGCGCGCCTGGTCTATCCTCGTAGCGCGCGCAGCGGCAGACGACGCCGTGTCCTCTTCGCAGCTCGACGCGCTTGCTTCGTCCCTACCTGGTCCCCTCGTCTCAGCACACACTCTCACACCCGCAATCCACGGCCTCGTGCGCCGCGGTGACCTGGGCAACGCCCACAAATTCTGGCGACGGTTGCAACGGCTCTCCGGTGCTGCCCCGCTGCCCGAACGAAAGCGGTACGTCGACGCGACAGCCCTCTCCGTCGCTGCCGAGCTCGAGTTTGCACGCAACATCGATAAGCCCGACCCGATGATGCGCGCCCTCAAGGTCGTGGACTACTACGGCGCGATGGCGGGCGCCCACCGGCGGCGCGCGGAGAAGCGACTCGCGCAGAGGCACCCGTCACTTGGCACGGTGCCGCTGGATACGCAAGTGCTGAACGTGCTTCTACACCAGGCGGCGCGCGCGGGACGTCCTGGCGTCGCGTTCAGGCTGTGGGACGCGGCGGAGCCTCGCTGGGGTGTGTGGCACGACGACGTGAGCCTCACACTCCTCCTCGACGCGGCGCGGACGTGTGTCGACAGGGGCTTCGACCCGGGTCTAAATACCTTTAGCGGGCGATGGCGCGCGCTCGCAAGCGCACTTAGCACAAGCGCGGACGAGCTGTACGCGGCGGTATCTGCCCCGCCGGCGCGGATGTGGCGTGATGCCCCTTTGGACGCGCTCCTCGAGTCGGCCTCCCCTGGCACGTCGTCAGACAGCGCATGGCACGACGAGTTTGGCGCCGCGCAGCCGTGGACACGCGCGCGCGCCCTGTTTCGCGCAGTAGTACTAGGTAACTGGCCGGGACTAGCCGACGTGCCGAACCCACTCGGCGAGCGGGGTGGGACGATCCGCGGAATTGCAGACTTGATCTCACCGCGGTCTCTGCCCCGATCGGCGGCGGGCGACGCTCCACCGCCACCGGCGCCGGGAGCGCGGTACGCGCACATTGTGCCCTCGCGTTCGGGATGGCAAGCGTACGTCGCGCTAGTGAGGCGGTGGGGCGACGAGTGGGGCGACGATGCGGCGGCCGAGAATGAGGTGGCGCGCGCGCTCGCGTGGATGCGCGCACTCGGGACTCGGCCAACGTGGCGTACCGCTCTCGAAGCGCTCATGCATGTTGGCGAGCACGAGGGTCCGCGCCGCCGCGTGCGTATTCACGGGCGTACCGTCCTCGCGCGCGATGAAGAGATCCTTCGCGCCTGGCTGGCAGAGTGGCTGCCCCACGTGCCGTCCGAGGCTGACGTTGCGGCGTTTCGCCGCGCATGGAGTGAACGGGCGCGCGCGTTGTAGTCTAGCACCGCAGCCGGCTGGAGCCAAGGAGGTTGTTGTTATGCACGTCCGTGCACATTGCATCTGGAGTGCGCGAGAGCGTGCTGCTGCAGCGCGACGTTCGCACCAGCAACTCCAGGATCCAGGATTTTTACCTCTCCGCACCTTTTGCTTGCACCACAGCCACAGTGATAGCCAATGCATTGCATCTTGTATTCAGTTGCACCCAAGTCCACGCCTTTGATGTACATGACGAGCGAACGACAATCCGCGATGCACACTTCATCTGGAGCCCATCGTGTCCGTTTTCGAATAACATTGAAAGGCAGGCGCGTCCATGGCATTTACTGGAATCTGGGGTGTGGTAGATTGGGAACTCGGCACTCCGTGTTGCCGTTTTCCGCAGGAGCATGGGGCGTGGAGGTCGAGTCACAGTCCGCACGAGCGCTGTACCGCAGTGTAGCTACGCGCTCGAGCCCGACACGAGAACGACAAGACTAGCCCCCACTCAGTGGGGTGACGTCGCAACATGCTCCGTCCGAGGACAAAAAAAAAGGTGGTGGCATGCATGGGGGCGTGGGGCTTCTTGTTCGCTCACACGACGCTTAATGCCGGCGCGCGCCGCTGACGACTGTAGGTAGGCGAGTGGGTTGTTCACCGTCACTACACCTAGACACCAGATGCACGCATTCTTCTGACACTGCACACTCTCTATCACCTACACTTCATAACACACGGTAAGTGCATGCGACGTCGACGCTGCTGCTGGTGTGCACGGAGCTGGCGCAGGCGCTGCAACGCTGTAACGGCGTGAAGCGAAATTATGTCGCGGCTACCTATGGGATGCGGCATGGAGCCCTCACTGGCTGGCACGACTATCCCCCGACGTCACCAGTCACCACTTTTGCTTTGACCCTCGCGCTGACCACGTCCGGCTCATCCTCTCGCTCATCGTCCTTTGCCCCGCTACTGCTTCCATCCCCGACATGCGTTTGCTACGCGCCTCCGCTCGTTCGATCATCTCCCATTCGTCTACTACTGCGCCCATTACGCCCGCTGCCAACGCCCGCGCTATCCTCCAGCTCCGCACCATGTCGTCGTCGCAGCACAAGCCGGCCCTCACGCTCGAGACCATCAACCCGCGCGTCCTGGACGTGCAGTATGCGGTTCGCGGCGAGCTTGCCCTCAAGGCGGACAAGTACATGCACGAGCTCGAGGATGACCCGTCGGCGGCCGCCAAGCTGCCGTTCGACAAGGTCGTCACGGCCAACATTGGTAACCCGCAGCAAAAGGGCCTGAACCAGCGCCCCATCACCTTCTGGCGCCAGGTCATCTCCCTCCTCGAGTTCCCCCAGCTCATGGAGGAGCACCTTGAGATCGCCAAGAAGATCTACCCCGCCGACACGATTGCCCGCGCCCAGAAGCTCTACAAGGAGATCGGCTCGGTCGGCGCCTACACCCAGTCCAAGGGCGTCCTCCCTATCCGCCAGCGTGTCGCAAAGTTCATCGAGGGTGAGTCGAGTTTGAAGTTGGGGGCGGTCTGTGCGCCTTGGGCGTAGTTTGGCTGCTTTGTGGGCTGCGGCGGTTATCGTAGGCCGACCGCCTCGTTGCTTGAGGGAGCGTATAGGCACGTGCTAATGGCAGACCGCGACGGCTACCCTTCCGACCCCGAGCTCATCTTCCTCACGGCCGGCGCGTCAGCCGGCGTGTCGCAGATCCTCGACATTGCGTTGCGCGAGGGCGACGGCTGCATGATCCCCATCCCGCAGTACCCGCTGTACACTGCGACGCTGTCCAAGATTGGCGCCAAGCCGGTGCCATACTACCTGGACGAGAACGCGCAGTGGTCGATGAACCTCGCGATGCTCAAGGACGCCGTCGCCAAGGCCAAGAAGGAGGGAATCCCCCTCAAGGCGCTCGCAGTCATCAACCCGGGCAACCCCACCGGCGGGTGCTTGTCGCGCGAGGCGATCAAGGACGTGGTGCAGCTCGCGTACGACGAGAACATGCTGCTGCTCGCCGACGAGGTGTACCAGCGCAACATCTTTGACCCGGAGCACAAGCCGTTTGTGTCGTTCAAGTCGGTTGTGCGCTCGATGCCCAAGGAGATTGCCGACAGCGTCGAGCTCGTCTCGTTCCACTCCATCTCCAAGGGCGTCTCGGGCGAGTGCGGCCGCCGCGGCGGATACTTTGAGCTGTGCAACATCCGCCCCGACGTTGTCGAGCAGATCTACAAGATGGCTTCGGTGACGCTCTGCCCGCCTGTCTCGGGCCAGGTAGGCGTCGACCTCCTCGTCGACCCGCCCAAGCCCGGAGACGAGTCGTACGACCAGTGGCTCACCGAGACCACCACCACCCACGACAACCTTGCCTCGCGCTCCTCATTCATGTGCGACCGCTTTAACAAGCTCGAGGGCATGTCCTGCCAGCCGGCAGAGGGTGCCATGTACCTCTTCCCCAAGATCGACATGCCCCAGAAGGCCATTGACGCGGCCAAGAAGATTGGCAAGCCCGCCGACGTCATGTACACCCTTGACCTGCTTGGTGAGAACCCCCACCCCCTCTTTCGACTGTTTCTTTTGCTGACTGCAGACGCTACTGGTATCTGCGCCGTTGCCGGCTCTGGTTTCGGCCAGGAGGACGGCACGTACCACATGCGCGTGACCGCTCTGTGCCCGGGCGTCGAGGACTATGTGGGCAAGATTGAAAAGTTCCACAACGACTTTATGGCAAAGTACAAGTAGGCGTGTTGAGGAGACTTTTATTCATTTAATGGCATGTGGCTAGGCGACGTAGTAGTTATCATGTATGATGTATATAGAAGAGTGTCCAGGGTGAAGGATGGTAGATGGAGGGGGTAGATAAGAAAAGCGCGAGTTCGGCTCAACTTCTTTTGTAGGGTGGCGGACACTGGCTCTCATCCTGGGGTCATTACTTTTCTGCTCCTCCACAACACTTACTCTTCGTCTACATCGACACCTCTACTCCTCTTCCGTTCCCCCCCCCCCTCCCACCCCCATCAGCATGCGCGCAGGCCAGGTCGCCCTTCTCACCGCCGGCGCCGCCGTCACCGGCGTCGTTGGATACGCCGTCTACTTTGACTACATGCGCCGCAACTCGCCCGAGTTCCGCAAGGGTCTCCGTGAGTGTTTCGGCGTTGGGCGCAGGGTTGTCGCTGCTCAAGAGAAGCAGCACAGCTTGCCTGTCTTTGGTGTAGTCTTGTGCTAACTTCCAGGGAAGCAGCAGAAGAAGATTAAGCAGGCCGAGGAGGCCAAGGCCAAGCAGCAGGAGGTCGAGAACAACAAGGTGAGGACATTGCGGACTGTCTCGGGCCCATGTGTGCTTGCGGCCGCGGGGTGTTGTCGAGTGGAGGTTCGGATCAAGGCAGAGCGACGTGCTCGACGCACCGTGTAGACTGGCGTCGGCGCTTCGTCCGCCTTTGTCGATTCTGCGTCACTTTTCAACGGCTCCTCAGTGACCCCGACAAGCCCCGCATCGCGCGCCTGAGACGCCATACGGCTTCTTCGCCCGCCCATGCTAACCCCCAGGCCCTCGCCATCGCCCTTGTCGAGCTCGAGCTCGAGCAGCCCCCGACATCCCCCGAGGCTATGGAGTCGTACTTTACCGAGCAGGTTGCGACCGCCGAGGCCCTTGCTGCCCAGGGTGAGTGCCCGTGGTTTTATTGCAGAAAACGGCGTCAGGAGGTGGACTAATCCCAGGCCCCGAGCAGTACGTCAAGGCGGCGACGCACTTCTACCGCGCGCTGCGCGTCTACCCCCAGCCCGTGGAGCTTCTCATGATCTACCAGAAGGTCTGCCCCGAGCCGGTCTTCAACCTGGTCATCAAGCTCACCCAGCTCACCTCTGCGGCGAACTCTGGTGGCGCCGCCGCCGTCGCGCGCACCGTCGCCGGCGAGGGCGCTGCCAACGTCACTGCCGTCGAGGAGGGTGTTGACGACTCGGCACCCACGGCCGACAAGGAGGAGAGCAAGGACGAGGACAAGGACGAGTCTGGTGAGAAGAAGGACGAGGGCGAGGACAAGGCCGAGGCTACCGAGACCGAGGCCGAGTTCAAGGACGACAGAGAGGAGGACACGGCTAGCCACCCATCCAGCGGCGCGTCCTGGGAGAAGGTCGCCGATGACGCTTAAAAGTCTAGCAGCAGGAGTGTACGATCCATGATCAAGACACTCCGACACTCAACCCACCGCCATCACTCACCACACCATCCACACGGCGTAGACGTAGTCACTGCTCTATGTATCTTTTGCTTGATCAAAGCATGTGCTGCTGGGACCATGTGCGATGCAAACCACTCCATGACATTAGGATGCTCGATGTGTGTTCGTCGCGGTGGAAGTCACGTGGGGGTGACGACGATCGATCACATTGCCGCCCTGACAGAGGTACAGAATATAAACCGTCCTCGTCAACAAGCAGAATCTCTTCGTCGTTGAAACACAGTACTGACCAACATCTCGATGACATCCGCGCGCGACAACAGTTAGCACACACGCACCGCCCACTCTCCCAGCCATACAGTCTCCAACTAGACCAGAGTGGCCTGTCGTCTCGCGTGTCGGTGTCTTTCCCAACATGCCCGGCTCGCACTCTCCCTCTCCGGAAGCATCGCGCGCGCACTCGCTCGCGCCGTCGTCCTCTTCGGCGTCGTCGACGTCCCCGTCGCCGCGCACGCCGCGCACTCACCGCGCAGACCCGTTCAACCTCGCCGACAGTCTCAGTGGCTCGATGCTGCACTCCCACCCGCACGCACACTCGTCGTCACCCACAGCGGCAGGCACGCCGCCCGCACCTGCCGGTCTCGTGATCAGCAAAGCCGGCATCGAGGCGTCGACGCGCGGGGACAAGCTTACGGGTATACTCTGTCTCAAGGTGAGCTCTTCCCCTCCTTCTCACATCGCGTCCAGGCCGCGCCCGTGCGATCCAGGGGACTTCTGCTCCTGCTGCACGCGGCCATCATCTCTGTGTGCTCGCGATGGTCGAAGTATCGCCGGCCGGCCGTGGTATACCCGCTCGAAGAGCGTGGACCCCGCGCCTGCGCTTTTGAGCTTTGACCGCTGCGACCACTGCGAGCGTCCGGGATGGACGCCGGTCCGCAGCGCTAGCCTCTCAGCAAGGTCGGGCCATCTAAACCTCGCTCACACCTTCCCACCGTCCCCCGCTGACCCCAGATCACACTGCCAAAGGACAGCGACGGCTACCCCCAGCGCTGGAGCCTCTTCAGCGGTGCGTCGTGGCGTTCTGCACAGCAACGGCCGCGTACCCTCCGCCGCCTGCACCACTGACTCCAGGCCCGCGCCCCAAGTTACGCTCCATCCCCGCGCTCTACCCCCTCCCCGCGTCACTGGCGTTATCCTCTACGTCGTCTCACATTGCCAAAGCGGCCGCCCTTCTGCAGCTGCCACCTGCGGGCGCGTACCCGCCTCCACCCGCCGAGGGCGCATCCGGCCAGCTCCGGCCGTACATCGACGTGTCCAAGGCTACCGACCAGGTATATGTCGTGTTAGATGCGAGTCCGCCTGCGGGGCAAGCCAAGCGCCGCAGCTCGATTGGCAGCCGGGCACGTAGCGAGTGGCTTGTCGTCATCGAGTTTGAGACCGACGTCGAGGAGGACTCTACTGGCGGCGAGACGTGGTACAAGGTGAGCTGGGCAGAAAACGGCGGTTTCGTTGACCAAAGGCGTCAATCCCCACGCCCAAGTGTCTCGAGAACTTTATCCGCCTCGAGATCGCGCCCAAGGACGAAGCATCCGCTCAGTCAGCCGAGATCGTGACTACACCACGGGTTCATCCACTCCCAGCGTCGGTCTTTGACGCACACGACCCGATACAGACGACGCCAACGAAGCGAAGGAAGTCGTTCGAAGACGGGTGGGAAGACGGCGAGGTGCCGGGAACAGAATCGAGCGACGGCACGTTTGAGGACGACAGCAGCTGGCTTCATGGCAGGTTCCAGAGCACAGACGTCATGGCGCTGCAATGGGGCTTTGCGCCTGCGCTGGGCACGCCGCCGGACCTGCGTGTCGCCCCGCGGTGGGACGGCGGCGAGCCCTCCATCACCCTGACGTTCGAGGCCGTGATAGCCTCGATACCCGGTCCGTTTGGGCTCGAGGCAGTCCTGCCGCCAGGGTGGGGCTGGAGCGATCTGCAGATCCGCGCCGACGGCTTGTTCTCGTGGCGCTCGGCCGACCTGAACGGCCTTGGCGCGCTCGTGTCCGCCACGGCGACGCAACCGGACGACACCCTGTCGACTATCGACGCACTCAGTCCGACACTCGGCAGTCCCGCGGCGATGCCCAAACTCGCCGCGCTCGACGCGGCCGACTTTTCCTTTGAGCTCAACTCATTCCACGACGAAAAGCCCACTGTGCCCACGACACCGAGCCTGCGACGCATCGAGCGCCACGGCGGCGCCGCCCTCAAAGTTGTGCCGCGCGTACCCACGCCCGCCGCGGTGTTTGAGCTCGAGTTTGAGCAGGGCGACGACGACGACGAAGAGCGAGTCGTCCTTGTCAACGGCACGCTTGTGCCACTCCCTATGACGCTCGTGTCGCCCGACGCGCCGGTATCCATCCCCTTTTTCCGCTTCGACGACGCGTCGTTACCTGCCGAGTGTGACGTGCAGTGTCCACACGCGACGCTCGCGCGCCCAGGACACAGCGATGCAGAAGACGAGGAGGGTAGGCTATGCGACACGACCGTCGACTCGGTCGGCACCTTCGTGTGGGCCGACGACACGGGTGAGCCGCTGCCACCACTGCCTGTGGCGAGCGTCAGCGGCACAGTCAAGGTCGTCGTCCAGCGGAACATCTGGGGCTTGCAGACTGTATCGATTATGGTACCGTGGCCGGCTAAAGCCGAGGAGGTGACAGTGGGGTTCTCGACGCCTGCAGCCGCCGTACGCGTGGTGCGTGCGTCGGCGCGTGGATCGCCACTGCCACACGCCGTCATCGCGCGCGAAGAGGAGGGGCGCGCGCTTGCGGATGTGCGGATCGGCGGTGGTAGAGGCAACGTCGAGATTGTCCTCGAGATCGCCGAGGACAATGGCGTCGCGCTCCCAGTGTTCGCTGGTGCGTCTGGCGAGTTGCGCGTCGAGCTTGCGGGCGATGGCTGGGACAGTGAGTGTGCATGTGTGTGCGGTACGCTGACGCGTTAGAACTCCTCGCCGTGCAACCAGTCAGTAACATGACGCCTGCGGCTGATTACGCCTCGTACACTGGCGACCTCTCCGAGCTGCCGTTTATCATGTTTGCGCCGCCTCCTGCGCCAGAGCCGGTGCAGGAGGCGCCGCGCAAGATGTCCCGGACGCGCCGGCTCGTGTCCCGCCTCGTGTCGTGGAATGTGTTAGTCAACCTTGTGCTCTTGTGGATCCTCGGCTCGCTCGCCGGGCAGGTGGCGCGTCTACGCGCCGAGGTGGCGTTTGTCGCGGACGAGACGCGTGATCTGCGGCTGTACGGCTTTGAGCGGCCAAAGTTGAGAGACTACGAGCGCGAGCGGGCGTGGGAGGACGAGAGAGCGTGGGAGCGCGCAGCCGACAGCGCCACTGTCACGGTCACGGTGTTGCCTGGCACAGACACGACGCAACTACCAGGTGTACGCAAGGGGAGCGGCGGCGGCGGTTCCCACGATAGCGGCGCGGCCGGCCCCGACGGCGACACGTCCCTGTCCCATCACGATCCGGCAGAGTATGGTCTCGGCCGCGTCGTGTTTGACGGCGGGCGATGGGGCGCTCTGTTCAACCATCCAAGCGTGCGTGCAGTCACGGACACTGTTTCGCGACTGTGGCACACATTGCTTTGGCTCATCGCAGCATGACCTGGAACGGGTGTTGCGTCCGCTTTGGGTGGTGCCGTGCATGCGGTGCCCTTTTGCGACCTTGATAATATGACATGCATTCCCATGTCGTCACTGCCGTTCGCGCGGGTCGCTCCTGTCACTGTTGGATCGACGCGCGTCATCGGTCAGGTGACTTGGGGCACTGTGACTGCATTCCACCATTCATCCCCTCTCTTTCCCCTCTCTCCCCCAACGATACACCGAGGACAGGTACAGTACATAGCCCAGCAGCGCCGGCCACGTCGTTACTCTTTCTCCTTTAGCCACTACTCTTCTACCCGCCGTCGATACCTTCTAGCCCGTACCATTCACGATGCTGGACAACCTGTACTCGATGGACTTTCAGCCCATCTTCGTCGCCCCGCACACGGGCAAGCACCCCCATGAGCCGCCCCACGAGCCCGTAAGTTGCCACCACTGCACCAGCTAGAGGGAAGCACGTTGGCCCCCTGTGTCAATTCACGTACCCCACACGGCCCGCGCGCTTGCTCTCTCACTGTGCTCGGTCACTGACGGCAGCCCGAGACGATCATCATCCCCATCGTCGCGCACGCCGCGACGCACATTGCGTCGTGGGTGTTCTTCGGCTTCTTCACCGCCGGTTTCATCGGCACCTTCGTCCTCGGTATGCGCCTGGACCGCGCCAAGCGCATTTTCCACACGTAAGCGGCTCATTCTAGTGGCCACACTGACTGTGCCAGCCTCTCTGCTCTCGCGCTGGCCATCTCTATGACGACGTACTTCTTCATGAGCGTGGGCCTTGGTGCGACGCGCGCGCACAGACACGGCCCCGACGCGCCGATCACTGTCCCCGAGAAGCCCACACGCGATGTGCTCGTGCGTCAGGTGTTCTGGATCCAGGATGCGGCCCACATCTTCACGCTTCCCCTGTACCTCATCCAGCTCGCCGTGCTCGCCGGCATGGCGCCGCTGCACGGCGTCATGGTTGCGATCGCCGCCGCCCTTTCGGGCGTGTTTGCGCTCGGTGCGGACGCGTTCGCCCCGCACCGTCGCTTCATCCCGCGCCTGCCCTTCGTCGGCCTCGCGATCCTCTCCCTCCTCTGGATGCTCGCGGCCTGGACCATCCTCTTCATCCCCGGATCGAAGGCCGCGCGTCTCCGCAAGTCCAAGACTCGCGGTCTTTTCTACCTCGGCACCGTCCAGCTCTTCGTCGGCTGGGCCGCCTACGCCGTCATCTTTTTCCTCGGTACCGGCATCAACATCATCAACGTCGACGCCGAGGTCATTGTTTCGGGCGTGATTGACGCGTAAGTCAAACTCTGACGGCACACTCGGCGCTAACGACAAGTACCACCCAGCTCGGCTTCACGTACTTTATCCTGTTCACGCACGTCCACGACCCCGAGGACCCCGTGTGGGTGTTCCCCGAGTGGTTCGTCACTGTGCGTGACGACGGGCCTGACGGCCGTGGGGCGTACTCTGCCGTCGCAGACAACGCCGAGGCTAACACCGGCACCGCGTAAGCGTGGACCACCTGCCGGATAGACGGAAAGAAGACGTCACCGCCTCTGTGACATGCATGAAGGGCTCGCCGAGCCACAAGAAGTAGTAGTGAGAATGAATATGTGCCATGGACTGGGCTGGAGCAGTGAGAGTGGGGCAGCGGAAGCGAGAGGTATGACGTCGGGTGTGATGCCCTCGCCCTGGATGGAACCTGCGCCGCCGCCACCGCGCACAGTTGTCACGTCATTTCTTCTGCCGACAGCAACAGCAACAGCAAAGGGTGTTGGGCTGCGCTCTGACTCCACAGATCCGAGCTCTTGTCTGTGCACTACTACTGGACGAAGCGGCAGCCGAGGCTGCAACTGTGGAATGGGCTCCAAATCTAAATCGCATCGGTGTTACCTGGTGTGCGTCCCGGAGTGCCCGGACGGCGCGACTATCTGATAGGGTCTCTGGAATGAAGCGTCGGCGCGTCGGCGTGGTCGCCGGCGGAACCGTGGAATGGATTGAACGGGCGTGCTCTCTGCTTGTACGCTGCTGCATGCCTCTCCAACACTGTCACAATCCACGATTTGGTGCGCACCACTACCAGCATTCTACGTACACACAGTAGTAGAGAGGCACACGCTGCACGAACAAAGCCCACCGACCAACCACGGATATGCACGCATGTGCAGGCAACTGTTTATCCCACGCGGGATACGGCCAGATCCGTCTCGATGTGTTTGCCCTTGGAGCTTGGCAAGCTTTGACCACGTTGGCACCAGGGACAAATCGACAAACTGGGCACCTTGCGCGTGCTGAGCATGTTGAGCGTCGGCATCCCCCGACACATCACGGAGCTCCACAGTCAGCTGTCCTCATCGCCCCTTCCGACAGCGCGACACAGCACGCACGCCCGCCGGACCTAACCGCACGGCCGCACCGACAGATAGCCCGGCGGCACGGCGGCAACATGCTCTTCAGGATTTGTCTGCCCGACAACACCATCAACAAACCCTTCCTACCTTTCTTGCTATCACAATCAACGTCCACACACACACCACACATCACACACATTCCCCCTGTAGCATGAGCGTCGAGTCGCCCGGATGCGCCGACGTGTGGCAGGGTACTGACTTCACCTCGTGTTTCCGTGACAGGTAAGCAGAGCCACACTGCGGTTAGCCGCAAGGGCGGCGCACGGGCTCGAGACAAGCGCGCCGCCGTCGCCTTATCGACGCACGATCCTGTTGACACCAGGTACATTGCGAATGCGCCGGTGGTTCTTGCAGCTGGTGGGCTGCTGGCGCTGCTAGTATGCATGCGGCGCGCGCCGCCCGCCGAGGTGACCACGGCGTCGCTCGTCAAACCGGGCGGTGACAACCTTGCAAAGCTCGAAGCGCGCGTGCTCATGTCGTCGCTTGCGCGTGGCCTGCCGACAATCGACGAGCCAGCCGACGAGGAGGCCGCAGCAGCCAACGCGAACGCGCCCCTTCCGCCGCGCGAATCGGAGCGCGTCGTCAACGACTTTCGCGAGGACATGCCCGCCAAAGCCCAGCGCTGGGCAACTGTCCATTACTGGCTCCAGCTCCTCGGCGCCGCGGCGTGGGTCGCCCTCGAAGGCGCACGCATCGTCACGGCACCATGGAGCGACTCGCATGCAGACCTGACTTGGTGGGACGACCTGCGCCCGCTGCTCTTTCCCGTGGGTACAAGCAAAAGCGTGCTGGCTAACCGCAGGTGGTCATGCTTCTCTCGGCGGTGTTGGACGGGCCTATTGTCCCCTTCGTCACGCTCCATCTGGTCCCCGCTGTTCTCCTTTTCCGCTCCGCCGCACTTGGTAACCACCCCGAGAGCGACCTCACACTCGCCATCACCGTGTGCGAAGTACTCTGGTGGGCCGCGCTCGTCAGCGTGCCCTATTATGACGCCCTCGACCGATTGCTCGCCGGTGGCGTGAGCCACGACGGTATTGACGCTGGCAAACCCAACTCGATGCCGGACCACATCGAGGAACCAACTTGTAAGCTGCTACAGTGCAACTCGGACCTAGCTGACCCACAGCGGCGTTCTCTCGCGCCACGTACTGGTTCATCATGCCGTTCCTGTGGCGCCACTACTGGAAGCCGATCACGCTCGAGGAGATCCCTGCGATCCGCGAGGACGACTGTGCGTCGGCGGCGCTTGGCTCGTTCCGTCGTTTTCAGGCGGACCGCGACGCGGCGTACGAGGTCAAGTACTCAACGCCGCGCGTGCGTAACCTCGCATTCGACCTGCTCGCCTTCTTCCGCCCCGAGCTTGTGCGCCAGATCATCTTTGCCTGCTCCTTCATCGTCCTCCAGTACATGCCCCCGACCGGTCTTAGACTCTTGCTCAAGTACATCACCGACCGCGAGAAAGAGGACACGGAGCAGCCCGCGCATGTCGCCGCCCTCTACGTTGGAATGAGTGAGGGCGTCGTCAAGTATGCACACTAACGTGGCAGTGGCGATCGGACAAAGTGTCGGCGTCGTCGTGTACGGCCAGTCGCTCATGCTCGGCCGGCGTGTGTGTATCCGCATGCGCGCCATCATCGTCGCCGAGGTCTTTGCCAAGGCCCTCCGCCGCGAGGACCGTGCCGGTACGGTCAAGAAGGCCGAGGTCGAAGGCGAAGAGGCTGCCGATGGCATCGAGTCTTCGAGCGACGGCAAGGTCGCCAACCTCGTCTCAGTCGACGCGTTCACCATCTCTGAAGTTTGCGCATACATCTTCTACCTCGTGTCGTGTCCATTCGCGCTCGTCGTCAACCTGTTCCTGCTCTTCCACACTCTCGGCCTTGCGTCAGTTGCAGGTGTCGCTGTCCTTATCTCCCTCATCCCTCTGCAGACTCTCATGGGCAAGCTCTTCACCATCTTCCAGCGGCGTCTCATGTCTGCGACCGACAAGCGCCTCGACGCCGTTACCGAGGTCATCTCGTACATCAAGCTCATCAAGTACAACTCGTGGCAGGACAAATTCCTCGAGCGTATGCGTGGCACGCGTCGGAACGAGCTGCACGCTCTGGCGCAGCGTTTCGCACTCATCACCTTCTCCAACATTCTTGTGTGGGGCACGCCCGTGCTGGTGACCAGTGCAGCGTTCGGCGTCCACGTCCTCGTGCTCCACCGCCCCCTCACGCCCGACCGCGCGTTCGCCTCGCTTGTTCTCTTTAACATGCTCCGCGACCCCATGGCCCTTTTCCAGGACACGCTCGTGCGCCTCCTGCAGGCATACACTTCTGCTTGCCGTATCCAGGACTTTTTGAACGAGCCCGAGACGCTCAAGTACAAGCAGATCTCCAAGCCTGGCCCCTCGGATCCTGCCATCGGCTTCAGCGACGCAAAGTTTGCGTACCCCACCGACGAGGGCGTGAGCCCCGGTGACGACTGTACGCCAACCGAGCAGTTCCGCCTCGGCGAACTCGACTTGTCGTTCCCCAAGGGCGAGCTCAGCTTGGTCACTGGCCCCGTAGGCTCGGGCAAAACGACGCTCATTCTGTCTCTACTTGGCGAGACCGTCCTCCTTACCGGCAAGGTATTCATGCCCGACGACCGCGCGAGCCGCGACCTGTGCCCCGTTGACCCGTCGACCGGACTGTCTAACACAACGGCGTACTGCGCGCAGACGGCGTGGCTCGTCGGCGCGACGATTAAGCAGAACATTGTGTTCGGCTCGGAATGGGACGAGGACCGGTACAACGAAGTCGTGCATGCGTGTGCGCTGGAGCGCGACTTTGAGATCTTCGACGCCGGTGATGAGACAGAAGTCGGTGAGAAGGGCACGACCTGCTCTGGTGGCCAGAAGGCGCGTATTGCCCTTGCGCGTGCACTCTATTCGTCGGCCTCTACCGTCATCCTCGACGACGTCCTCTCTGCTGTCGACGCCCAGACCGCCCGTCACATCTACACCTACGTTCTCAAGGGCCCGCTTATGAAGAACCGCACTTGCATCCTCGTCACCCACGCAGTTGGCCTTTGCCTGCCCGCCGCGTCGTTCGTCGTCATGCTGGAAGCTGGCCAGTGCATTGCCAGCGGCACGCCTGCTGAGCTCATCGCTTCGGGAACGCTTCAGGCGGAGACAGAGCCGGGCACACCTGAAGACGGCGAGGACGAGGAGCAGGATCTGCTCGAGCCAACGGGCTACCAGGGCGGCGTGAGCGCGTTCAGTGCCATCAGCGGTATTAGCACGCGGTCGCGCAAGTCCATCCTCCAGGGTGGTATCATGGACGACGGCATAGAGAGCAACCTCGACGGCATCGAGTACGACGCCCTTGTCACGAAAAAGGCCATGGACGCGCAGGCTGCCGGGCAGGGCGTCATGTCGGCGGCAAAGGACAAGCGTGATGGCGCCGACCGGAGCTCCAAGCAGCTCGTCGAGACCGAGTCGTCAAACCAGGGCTCGATCGGCGCCGCGACGTACATGCTCTACTTCAAGTCGCTTGGTGGCGTGCCGTTCTGGATCGTGCTTTTCATTTCGTTCATTGGCTCGCAGCTTCTCCAGTTCCTCTCCAACTGGTGGGTCCAGGAATGGTCCAAGGCCGGTACTGGCAAGGGCTCCAAGCACCCGACGCAGTACTACCTCTACGTGTACCTCATCATTTCCGGCGTATACCTTGTCATGATTGCCGCGCGTGTGGGCGTGTCGTTTATCGGCTCGCTGCACGCCAGTTCGAGCCTGTACAGCCGCATGCTCAAGCACATCCTCGGCGCCAAGCTCCGCTTTTTCGACGCGACGCCGAGTGGCCGTATCATGAACCGTCTCAGCAAAGACATGTCGTCGATCGACCAGGAGACAACCGAGATTCTCGGCTACTTTGTCAACTGCGTCTTGTCCTGCGCCACTGTGCTTATCGTCGTCGCATACTCGTCACCGGCGTTCCTCATCGCCTTCCCCTTCATCACGTTCCTGTACTGGGTTGTCGGCACGCTGTACGTCACGACGTCGCGCGAGATCAAGCGGTACGACAGCGTGACGCGTTCGCCGATTTTCGTGTCCTTCTCAGAGGCGCTCGTAGGCATGGCCACGATCCGGTCGTATGCCGACTCGGCACGGTTCATGTCAAAGCTCCTCGGCGAGCTTGACACCAACACTCGCTGCTTCTGGTACCTCTGGCAGTCGAACCGCGTGCTCAACAACCTTTCCAACTTTGTAGGCACGCTTATCACCGTCCTGGCTGCCATCCTCGCGCTCCAGTCGCGTACCATGGGCGCAGCCGCTGCGGGTCTGTCCATCACCTACGCCCTGTCGTTTACCGAATACGTCCTCTGGGTTGTCCGTCTCTACGCTGCGGCAGAAATGTCCATGAACAGCGTTGAACGTGTCGCCGAATGTAAGTGTCGCCAGCTGACCCTAACTCATGGCAGACCTCGACCTTGAGCAAGAGGAGCCTGAGGGATCCAAGGGCGTCGACCCACCCGCTCACTGGCCAACTCGCGACGGCTCTGTCGTTGTGTCCAACTTGACGTGCAAGTACGCGCCGCACCTCGACCCGGTGCTTCGCAACCTCTCTTTCACTATTGGACCTCGGGAGAAGATTGGTATTTGTGGTCGCACAGGCTCGGGCAAGAGTACCTTGGCGCTGTCCTTTTTCCGCTTCCTGTATCAAGAAGGAGGCAGTATTGTCATCGACGGCCAGGACATTGGCAAGCTGAAGCTGGACGCGTTGCGCTCGCGCCTCACGATCTTACCCCAAGGTTAGTCCTTAATTTGAACCACCTAACGCGACAGAGGCTCAGCTGTTTTCGGGCACCATTCGCGACAACATGGATCCGTTTGGTCAGCACGAGGACAACGAGATTTGGGACGCTCTGCGCCAGTGTGGTTTGGCAGGACGCACACCTGGCGCATCGCTGGCTGCGTCTCGCGCCGTGTCGCAGCAAGTGTCGCGCGCCCACAGTCGGAGCGGCTCGCTCGTCGACGTCAATGATATCCATTCCGCGTCCGGCTCAGCACTCGGGCTCGACGTCGAGGTCGAGGAACGCGTCATGATCCGCAGCCTCGACGAGAACGTCGCGCCGGGCGGCCGAAACTTTTCGCAGGGGCAGCGCCAGTTGCTCGCACTCGCGCGCGGCCTCTTGAAGCTTCATTCGTCGAGCTTCCTGATCATGGACGAGAGCACGGCTAACCTCGACCACGCGACCGACGCTACCATTCAAAATGTACTCCGAACCGGACTGGAGGACACGCAGATGCTCGTTATTGCCCATCGCCTAATGACAGTTTGCGGCCTCGACAAGTAAGTGTGATTGACCGGTCGGGTCGCGTTGTGTGTCCGTCCGACGCTTTGCCGTACCAACTCTGGGCTTGGCACATTGGAGCAGGGTCGTGTGACGGAGGTCCGCGTCCTGCTCCACCGACTGCCGGTCCCCACTCCGAGGTCTGCAACTAACGCGCCAGGATCCTTGTCCTCGACCATGGCGAGCGCATTGAATTCGGAACGCCTTGGGAGCTCCTGCAGGACGAAGACGGATCGTTCCGGGACCTGTGTCGCCAGAGCGGCGAGGAGGCACAACTATTTGAGGTGAGTCTGGGCCTGAGTTTGTTGCCCGGCCGCGCGCCAAACCCCCCCCCCCCCTGCGTTCGTTGCCACCTATCGCGCGTCGTGTCGGAATGCACTTCCGCACGCACGGTTGTGGGCCTTTGCCCAATACGCGGTTTGTCCTCTGACGACAACCCAAGTGGCACTTTTTCGTGTGTTGGCACTTTTGAGCCAACTAGACCACTGTGATGCCGTTGAAATGCTGCGTCGGATGCTAACTTTGAAGCTTGCACGTCGCGTCCATGAAAGCAAGCACAAGGGCGGCGCTGCCCCGGTTTCGACGGACACCTAGATACCTATACTATACTTACTTGCAGTAGTAGTACTGCCCGCATGATCTCTCGTTCTGCTTGTCTTTTGGGGGTGGAAGAGAGGTGTTGCTCAGAGTGACGCTTCAGAGTGTGCACCGAGCGTCTCATAGGTTCCGGAAAAAGCGGCTGAAGCATGTTGAGCGTTTTGGGTGCTGCATTCCAAACCCTGCCCTTGTTCTGAATCAGGCTCAATCCCAAGTTTACAGTGGGGCGTTACAGCACCTGACACGGTAGAGCTTGGTGGGTGAGCTGCTGGTTCCCGAGTGTCCGTTGCGCTGGCTCGGTGTTGGCTCGGTGTATCCTCGGGTTCCAGTGGTGTTCAAACAATGTCGACTATGTGCCAATGTTGGATTCGGAGTCGCGACCGCGCTACCCGCATGGACGCGTTCGAGACGCATTCGACATGATCCAAATGTGAGAGGGTTTGTGTGCATATTGTTGCTGGCTGCTGGGGGCGTCAAACCAGGGCAAACCTTACGTCACGGGCGTGCGTTTGTGCTGTGCCCGCCCTATCGAACACGAGGCGGAGGCGCGCGTGACGACGAGAGCCGGAAAGACTCGCTTTCCCAAGACTGTCAGGTCCATCAGGTCCATCCTCAATCTCGCCGAATGGACAATAGACACTACAGCATGGTCGGTTACCGTCGGTTGCGGTGAAACGGACGCCCTCTTGCGCCGGAACCCGAACCTGGACCCCTTGAGCGATGTCTATTGTTCTCTAGCTTGGGACGAGCCAGCCCCGGGCCAGGATGTTCTGGAGCCTCTGCGTACCTCGACTGCAGATGATCTGCAGAGCGATCGACAGCCCGTGCGTCTGTCTGTGTGTCTGTGCGTAACAATGCATACATGCGTGTGTGCCTGCAGATTGAATTGTCACCTTTTGTTCTTACGTGCAGTGGCGTTCAGTCCCGTCCCCGTGTGTCGCCCTCCGGAGATATACACTGCAATACTGGTAATCACCGCACCGAGACGTAACGGCACTTGGCTGACAGCTGATTGCCTGTACCGTATGTCATCCCCACTCTGTCCGCCCCACAGCAAATTAGAAGATACCCCTTTCTATTGTGTCGGAAAACCTGAAAGGTAATTGCGGCGATGCTGCGGCTCTAACTGATACTGGAGCCGGCGGCGCCGAGCCGACACCCGCCGGCCCCAAAATCGACAGCGCACGCGGGAGAGCCACTTTGGGCGAGTGTGGCTTGGACCTTACCCGTGAGCACCGACAACTTCGCCGATCTCCCGATTGCTTAGTCTCATTCCGGTTGCGCCGGAAAACCACTGCGAGAGCGGGATCCAGCACTGCCTACATGCTGCGTTAAACGCACGCCACGGTACTTCTGGCGGTGCACAACAAACACACCACATCGCGGTGCGTCAATGCCGTACTGCGGGGCGAAGCGGTGAACCTCCCCGGCGCTTACGGAAGTGTAGCGTGGGGAGGGGCGGTCTGGTCTGTCTCTGTCAGTAAGAAGTAGTAGTACACCGGAACGGAGTTACCGTACAACCAATGGGCCGTTGGCCCGGGTGTGTACGAAAGTAGTTCAACAGGGTCGGGTCACAAGCCCACTTGCCAAGCGGCGACACAGCGACTACTCCGTCGACTAACCACAGGGGACATCAGTTAGTACTGCGCGGTACTAGTCAGTACTAACCATGGGGCGCGGCCCCCAGCTAGTATCGGCAGTTTGACATTAGTGTCCGCTCCCGTCGGCAGCGAAGGGCCTACTACGTTTTGATAACGAGATGGAGGACGTGCGACGCGCCACCCCCATCCTCACTGTTTCCCTCGCGCCCTTAAACCAGAACTTGCGGTCCGGCAGGTCGTGGGACCTTGCAAGAGCCCGCATGAGCTTCAAACAGCAAATAGCAGTCAAGCAGCTGGGCTTGGTACCAAGGAACAAAAACGGACAACGTGAGCCTGTTCCAGGTGCATAGGCTTCCCGCTCCCGCGCAGCACCCACCCCCGCGTCGTGTGAGTGGGAGCGTGGCGTTCAAAGGCAGCACGGCCTCGTCGGTGTGTGGAGTCATCTGAAGACTTTGGTCAAGGCGTATCGGAGGAGGAATAAAAACGCGCAGAGGCCAAGGTTTCTGCATGCCGGTGCGTCTGTGGCGTCTGGACTTCCAGCGGAAACGCAGAAACCGAGCATCTTGCTACCCCACGGCACCATGTGAACAGTAGTTTGTTCTTTTGACTGGTAGGGCGCTCCTCGCGGGAGGGTCTGAACCGAGGAGGCGGTGAGCCACAAACCTGGCGTCACTACTGGCGTCTGTGCTCAAGTGCCTCGTACACGCTTTACGGCGGCTCATGCCGAACATGGTCGTGTTCTTCGGCATCACATGCATGCATACCATCCGCTGTAGCGGCAAACGCGTCAGGGCCAGGGCCCTTGCACCCCCACGCGGTGTGTTGGTCGTCTTTTTTTTCCAGCTCACTTTTTTTCCAGGCTCTCATGCCAGCCAATCCACCGCCACCCCTTGTTTTGACGCCATGATTCTGTTAGAATTACCTCACCTCTCACACAGCCAGGGAAACGTTCTTGGGCTCCCGCAGCTTCCAGTAGTCTGGGAGAGGGGTCCCTCAACGCTCACGTGAGCCTTTGAAAGCCTTTTAGCAGTTGGGCGTTCCTTCCGCCCTCACAACTCCGCGTCCTGTGTGGCTTAAGGAACGGGGAGCGTTAGGGACATTCAAGGAAACGCGTGCCTGGTTGTACGTCACTTCAAAGAGCCCCAGTTGAGCTGAAGGGGCAATTGGTGCACGGCCCGCAGGCAGTCGATGTTGGCCTCTAATGTGGGCAACATTACAAGTGGGGAGGGCCACACTCTGATTTCGGAGACTGGGAGATGCTTGGATGCTATTGGCAGCAGAGATTGAGGGTGGGTGAGACACCAACCTAAAGTGGGGCCGCAACGTTGTCGCCATCTCGAAAGTAGAATCCAGGTCTGACAGTAGTGCAGCTGCAAGGGATCTTTTTGCACAAAAAGTATGCATGGTGGGGGGCGCGGTTTGTGGTGGGTAGGTGGCCGGTATGGTGACCAACAACTGGTGACCAACAACTGATTGTGGCGTGAGCGTCCCGGTGGCTGTGCCCAATGTGGCATATCGATGCCGCTGCATGTAACGCAGAGGATACACCTGGGTATGTTATCTCATGTTTGGCGTTAAGCGTTCCAAAGATAGGGCAACCGCGACGAGTCATCAACGTAACAATGATGCAGGTGCCCTAACGTTTGCTGGTAACAAACTCGTCGTTCGGCTTCTATCTCTGAACTCACTTTGCCGCACGCCGTCCCGGGTCAGACACAACGCCTCTGACGACTACCCATAACGGCTCATCGCTCGCCAGACGAGCATGTGCTGTACATCATGTCTTACATCTCCTGTTCAATGGATCCTGCAGGTTGTTAATCTCCCCGTGGGCGCCTCCGTTTCCCTCGTCCTCCGCGCCTCTGTCAATTTGTCAAGGCACCGCATGTTGAGCTGTCACTACTTGGTGCCACCCCTTTGTCTCAAGCATACTACATGTACATCCCCCATGGACATCCTGCAGACAATCCAACCCCACTGGCCCACTGCCTGCCTCGTCCCACGTCTCCCAGACCCTTTGTGTCCTGTCCCCTTTGGTTCAGGCTTAACTGGTGGCATGCCGTGCGCGGCCGTGTGGGCTATCTCTTGATGTTTGATGCTGTTGCCTATCACCAAATCCAAATCCACCCACCCCCACCTGGTCCCTTCAAGTGGCACCCTGCAGGTTTTGCTTGTGCAACCCTTTGCAGAGGCCCCGATAGATCCGGGGTGTGGTTGGGGGCGGTTGTGTTCGGCACATGTGCCTCGGCCTTTTGCCTTGCATGTTGGGTGGGTGGATCCCGCTCTCGTCCCGCCCCTCGTTCCTAGCCAGGCTCCCGTGCCCCGACAGGCATGTCGTTGAACCCTTGATGCGGGGTTGACTTGGGTCAACCCACCATCTCGCTCACCCTCCGTGAGCGGCAGGCTTGGACATGCTGCTGCTGCTGGTGCTGGTGCTGCTGCTCTGCTGCTGCAGATACTCCTGCAACTCTGCTTTGCTTGTTACGCGTGTGCTTGGGTTTGCAGAGCTCTCTCCAGACAAACACATCCCACACACACTAGATCCCCCACATTACCTACGCAGTTGTCTGCCTCTGGTCTTCCAACCCAACAGGGTTGTCCCTGCACGTCTTGCCTCGTGCTCCTGCTCCTCTGGCCCCCACCGGCCTGGCCCTCAATGGTCCCTGGCCTGGCCGCCGTCGCTCGACAACGACGACGACGACGACTTGTGTATAGTCGGTCCTGCTCAGCACGCTCAGCACCTACAGGCCCGTTGTTCAGACACTGTGCGGATCAAGAAGCCCCAGAAGGGAGTGCGATCCAACAAACACAACGTTGGCGCGCCCCGGTTCAGGCCTGTACGGCACATTGTATTCTTGCGACCTCAGGTAACCCCTTACTGCCTTGTACAAGCCGCAGGTCCAAGCAAGCCGCACAGAAGGGCGCGTTCTCCAGACACCCAGTCCTTGACCTTTGACGCTGTGCGCTGCTCGCTCTCGTCCGTCGTCTGTCCATCGCAAAACCGCAGCGTATGCTTTTACGTTGCCGCCAGGCGTAAACCAACCACACAATCACGGGAAACGCCAGCAGCACCACATACACGCTCAGCTGCCTAAAGCCCCACTCCGAGGCCACCAGCCTCACCTCTCTCCCTTTCGCTGGCCACATCTTTCTTCACTCCCCCTCCCCTCTCTTTCCCACTCATCCGGCGCGCTGCACACCTTTCCATTCGAGGACAAACACGCAAAGGCCCTCGGCGTCGCAGCAGTGCGGCCGGCTCTGACTCTCTCTTGACCGAGCAAAGCATCAAGGCGTTCGACGTCACGGGCACATCCAAGCCGTGTTCAAGGAACGTTCACAACACACACACACGCCTCTCGCACGCACACTGCATTGCATACAGGCGTGCAGTACACACACACACACACACCCATCCCCCTTCATCGCCTGATATCATCGACGGCTCCGTTCTCACCGTCTCCCGTGTGCCCCTTCCGCGGCACCGTTGACGTTGCGACACCGACGGCGTCATTTGTGACACCGCCAAGTTCATACGCCCTCTGGCGCAGTCCTGTTCTCGCCACCGCTCCGACAAGACAATTACGTGCTTCTAGCAAGTGGAGCGAACTGCGGGCGTCCATTTGAACGTCGCGTCCAACCTGTCTGGTACAGGCCGGGCATATTTCGGTGGTGAGTTGCCGTTTCAACGTCGGGGACGCTATATCCTGCATTCCGAGAGCCGGCACTTGCGGCACGCAGCCGCCGCAGCAACCGTTCAATGCATTCTGGCCGTCTCGCACAGTCTCCTGGAAGAATGCAGTGTAGATCTGTCCCAGGACGTGTTGGAATCGCAAAGATACGGGTGGCGTAGGAGGTGGGACAGTTCCGGCTGCCCCTCACACATCACATCACGCACACACCGAGCACATGCGCCCCAACCCATCCCACATCATTGCCACACACGCCGGAGATCGGTGCGTCGGCACTGCAACACTCCAAGGGCGCACCATGCATCACGGCGCGCTCCATGTATGCAGTAGCGGAACTGACACTGCAGTAACAAAAAGGAGAGGGCAGTCTATTGTCTGTGGATCCGGTGCCTACCTTCGGTCCCACCCATAGACTACTTTTTCTCCACCCCGGCCGCACTTGATCCGTATCCTTAACACCCCGCATTACCCGACCAGCTTTTAAACCTACACCCCTCCCTCTCTCACTTTTCGACGCTCTGAAGCGTCGATTCGCCAACGTGTCCGCGCAGACCGCTGCCCCCCAGATGGAGCCGAACTGGGTGAGTAAAAATGTCCTCCTTGGTCGACTGGCCTTTCCCCGCGGGGCCGCTTGGTTGCCGTTATTGCCGGCATGGCAAACACCGTGACGGTTTCACGGGCGTGGTTGCTCTCTTCACAACACCAACCACTACACCCACACTCCATTTCCTGGCCACGTTCATTACTGATGCATGCACAGGGGCTCTACAACAGCTACTACGGCGGTGAGCGGCCGCCACCGGTCTCGCCGCATCAAAGCCGCGGCGACACGCCGAGTGGCCACCGCCGTTCTCTTAATCAAGGTGCATTCTTTCCCCCACCTCCGCCAGCCCAGTCGTCACCGGGCGTGACCTTGCCGCCGGTCTCGACGGCATACGGCTCAGGCTACCATGGCTCGTCGCCGTCGACAGCGGGAGGAATGACTTCTGCAAACACGGCGGGACCGTCCCCGGGCCCTGGAGTTGGCGGTCCATCCATGCACATGACATCGAGCATGAGCTACTCTAGCCACATGCCCCCTGCGTCTCAGCCGATTGGAGCGTATCATTATCCGGTCCAGTCGTCACCCGCGACAATGTCATCGCTGCCGTCGGGTCGCAGCTCTCAGCCTCATGGGTATTCTCCTCGCATTACCGGAGGCTATCCCACGGCGTCTCCGGCCATGACGACCTTGTCTCCGCTGTCGCCGTCAACGCACTTGGCGTACCCCGGACCATCGTCATCGGCAGGTTCGAGCTCGTTCCCCCCGACGGGGATGCAAGGACATCCCAAAATGGGCGGACCGTTGGACAAGAAACGCAGAACGGACTCGGCGGGGTCGAGTTGGGAAGGGAGTGGGGCTGTGTCGGCCTCCACGACAGCCACCACAGACCCTAAGGAAAGAAGGGATGACGACGAGCAACCATGGGGCATGCCCCAGGACCAATACAAGGCGCTCAACCCACGAGATAAGAAACAGGTCCGCAACCGCATAGGTGCGAGGAGGTTTAGGGCAAAGCGCAAAGGTGAGTACATGCTGTCGTATTTTGCCGCATGCTGGGGACTGTTTGAGGACACCCTGGCCAACGTGGCGGTTGCCTAGGTTTTTTTTTTTCGGAGTCTCGCAATCGTGTCGCTAACATTTTTCAGACTATGTCTCGTCACTTGAGAGTGACAAGAAGGATGCCGACGCGAAGATCATGCAGCTCCAGGCCGAGCTCGAGGCTTCTCGCCGTGAGATTAATGACCTTCGCGCACGTCTCAACATGCCGCCGCTCCCTCCTCCCGTCGAATCTGGACTGGGCCTGGTTGTAGGAAGTGGAGAGTGAGTATTCATTTGGTCATTTGGTCACCCCAATTGTGTTTTTGCGTCCGGCGCTGACATTTTCAGCTCTTATGTTGAAGGAAGAGGAGGCGACCGGCGGATGGAGTAAACCGTTTGCCAGCATCGTGCGACAAATGCCATAGCATCTGGAGGATTGGGTTTCGAGAGCAAACTGGGCTTCGGAGCATCGAGTCGCAACAGCAATTTCGGCACAATCCAGACTTCTCATTTGGAACCGGCTCCCCACGCAACACTGTTGACGACGGCGGCCGTTTTAGTCCTACCACGATACCCCTGGCGGCTTCTTGCTCGCAACTGCGCAATCGCAGACTATACCCCCAAAGCCAACTTGGGCTTGAGGCCCCTTGGTTCTTAGGGCTGCTAATCGAGGCTGTACACAATCATAATCATGGTGATAATCATACCTAGGCGCGAAATGTTACCTAGCTGCTCATTCTCCTACTCTTCGGTATGACTGTTTCTGCTATAGTCGACGGTGACAAGAGTTGCTGCGGAGTGTGGCGTCACGTTGTGCCTCTGGCTGACAATGTCTCTCCGAAGGAGCAGTGGTGACGGTTCCCAAATGACTGTCTGATCGGCAGGTGATCAGTGGGTGGGGGTGGCGCGAGGGGGTAGAAGCCCGGTTGTGGAGAGCGTGACCACCCTCATGGCTCTGACTGGCGCACATTGCTGACCCACCGCTGACAGCTGACCATGGCGTCCTAGCCCCCACGCGGCACTTGTGCGAGAACGCCATGCGCCACGCGCCACGCGCCACGCGCCACGCGCCAAGCCCTTTGACCGCCGACATTTCTTTCATGGGTGTGGTGGCGGTGGTGGCGCATGTCTCACAGACAACTCCCCGGCATGGCGGACCCCGCCGCTGACGCTGTGTGGCGATAACAGTCACGAGGCAGGGTGGTGTTTGAAACGTTTGAATTGGGTGCGGGATTATCTGTGAGTATCGCAGCCGTTCGTGTTGTGGAGACGCGGGCGGGCTCCGGGAGAGACGGCGTTTGGACACAATGCAATGAGATCGCGAAAACGTGGGCTCTACTCCCCAACGGATTGTGTTGCATCAGCCCTTCGGCTCTGGAAAATGAACATCTGCTGACAGCTTGTCGCCGGAGCGGAATCATCTAACCGCAGCAACGGTGGACCTGGCGGGTTCAGCTTCATCATCCCTCTAATGGCTTGTGATCGGGAAGGCACCCCAAACCTGCATGGGAAACGCATGGAGTGCACTCATTGAGAGTGTGGAGCGCATTGCATTGCGCGACTTTTTGGCGATGGGTAGACACCACCTGGCCACGAGGGACGCCGCCGTGAGAAGAGTACGTGGCCATGGTCAGGTGTGGTCTCGTACTCCCTTGCTTAAAACCACACCTGACCGAGCCCAGGCACAGTGTATTAACGCAGCTACACTTGACCAGTAGTAGTACACAGCTGCTACAGTGTAATGAGCTGGGGGCGATCAGACGTCGTAGCTGTGAGTGCGATCGCGTCCGCGGTCGTCTCTGGAACTCGGTCGACGCGGTGCTTGCAACGTACAGTACAGCATAAGCGGCAGCGGTGGCGCGTCAGGTCCATCAGCCAAGAACATGCTAATGGAACGCCATCGGAGTACGGAGTATCTCATATTGTACACGCACCCAAACGTCATGTGTGTGGCAGGTCTCGGCGCGCGGAGCTCCGGTGTCACATTGTCTCATGTCCTCCCTGCTACTACTGTGCCGCAGCCGCCGCAGCGGCTCATGGCATTGGTGTCAGACGCCACGCTCCGCAGCGTGCCGAGTTCCACCGTGTCATCCTCTGTTGAATCCAACAGCCTCATCTGATGCTGCGCTTTGGGGGCTCACGAGGCGTCTAGAAGAGGCACTGTACTGCTGCTTGCAGTTGCATCCGAAATGTTCCCCGCAGGGCTGCATGAAGCCACGACGGACAGCGGGTTCTGACCCTGGCCTGCTTGGAGGCTTAGCGATGCCTGGTGGAGCAACACATGATGGGTGGGGTTAAGCGGTCCTGTTCTTTGACCGTTCGCAGTTTGCTCGTCGGCGCGACCTCGGCACAACATCACTGCCTGATAGCTAGATCTCGGTGGACCACGTCAGCTTCATGGTGTGTCTCACAGCGACACATTCGGTCTTCGGACAAGTACCGACCTCAAACCGAGAGTTTGCCCGCTCGAGCTTGATGGCACCGTTCCAACTCGCTTCAGCCTCGTTGAAGGTTGGCGAGCGTACCACATGGGAGCGAGCGAGCACACGACTGGTGCGAGCGATGGCGTGCGTCTCCGCGGACCGGGACCTGGACACGGCACCGGCCTTGTACCTGGTCCATTGTGCTTGCACCCGTCGTCGCACTTTGATGCCCTGTGTCCCAAGATGCAGCAGCGCTCTCTGGGTGTCTGCTTCTCATCAATCACCATATCACCAGCCGGGCGGCAACGCGTTTCTCAAGGGAACAAGGAAGTGTCTCACTCAGCTGCCCTTTGTTAGTCATGGTGCTAAATTTTATTGCTTCTGGGCAGGGTCACCGAACAACCTACTGTACGCCACAGCGGGTCAGTGGGGTGGCGTGCCCTGTTTCATTTGCCCTGTCATGATAGGATAAGATGGGTGTGGTAAGTGGAGAGGGCAGAGCTTGCATGGGCGCATGGGCGGTCATGGTCTGGACAATTGGACAACTGCCTACCTGGACAACTGCCTACCTTTGGACAGCACGACATGACATCGTTAAACGGTTGGCGCCGGCTGTGGGCCGTCAATGTCCTTTTCCTACCCGCAGTTGGCCAGGGAGAGGAGGCGAGAGAGGCAGCGGCGAATGCGGGCGGGGGCGTGCACTCCTTTAATGGTGTGCACAGAAGGTCGTTATTTGACTGCCCAGCACAGGTAGGCCGCCGGCCGGTCTGCCTGATTGCTTGCCTGCCATACGCATCCATGTCCCGACAGCCAACCACAGTAAAGTTGGATGGCGTCGTAACTCGTGTAGGATCACGAGGGCCCTGCGCCAATACATCGTAGGTTTAAAGTGAGACCCAGCCCCAGTTACCCTTTCCTCGTCCTTGAATTACTCCTTTCGTAAGAACAACCCCTTCAAGCACGACACCCGGCGCAAGTAGTGGCGGTTCCATGTCGTGCCCAGACACGCAAGACACGTTCGTGTGCCACTCCTCAAGCTGCCCTTCCGGCCCGTCCGCCGGTGCAACCTGCTGTAACCGGCTCACCACGTACATCACCTGCCTGTGCGTGAAATGTGCATAGTCAAGCAGGTACGGACGACTTTGGTCAGGTGCACACGCCCCTCCTCAGCCTTTTGGCCCCTCTCACGCAGCCATGCACATACGCACGCGCTGGCTCGCTCGTTTCGTTAGGGTGTCAAGCCCAACTCGCCTGTTGGGCATCGGGCCGTCAAGCAGACGTCGTCAACGCCGGCTTCGGGACAGAGAGCTGCGGCGCGGGCTCACAGGCTCCGTTCTGGCAGAAGCAGGCACGTCCTGCAGCAGCCGGTCTGCCGTTCCCGTGTCAAACAAAAGCGCTCTCTGTTGTTTGCTCTCGGGTCGTCGTCGGGTGGAGCGAAGCGAGGTCAAACATACAGTACTGCATGCTGTCTTCTCCTATACCCTCAATTTTCCTTGACTGCCTTGGATTTCCAAGATCGCACTGCCTCTCTAGTGATAACGCAGAGACACCGGGGTAGGGAAGTTTGGGGTGAGCGAGTAAATCGGGGCTCGCTAAAGCTTGGCCCCGACGGTACCAGGCCGCCACGCTTTGGCATGCGTCCCCGACGCAAGCCGTTTACCTGTGTCCCACTCCAAAATCTGCCGTCAGCGTGAACAATGCACGCGCGCTGAGCAGGGATGTTTGCCCCAGATCGGGATAACAATGAGGGGTGGCCTGATACGTTGTGGTGGACACCAGAGTTGTAATGGCCGTGGATCAAGACGTTGGCACGTCTCTCACCACGATCGTGGGTGGCGACAGGCTGACACCATCATTGACTGTGTTTGCAAAGGCAATTGGCCTGCTGAGCGCGCTCACTGCCCGTTTGTGAAGCAATAATCACTTGGCTTGGCGACATTCGAAGAGCAAAAATATAAGGCGGGGTACCATGCCCCGTCTCGGTCACTCCGATGCCTCTCAACACAACACGCCAGCAGCAGTTGAGACTCTTCGCAGGAAAACTTTACAGTCCTCCCTAACTCTGTAGCAGACTTGGCCGCAATTGCACAACGCCGTACCTCAACTTTTACAGGCTCAACCCTCGCAGCGCAATGCGGACGAGAGCAGCATTTCACAACCCCCGTTCCAATGCCAGTTCGACGGCGCTAAAAGGCGGAAACGTGTCAAACGAGACGACTCCGAGATGAGGCAGGGGCCGCGCTCACACACAGCCGAGGTGCCCAGTTGGATCACCCAACACTTGAAACGGCGACACAACCTCCTTTCCGTCCCAGTTGGTCACACGCATTGTGACCGCCAAGACAGGCCCGGGAACGCACGATGGCACAAAAATTTACTCACGTCACAGCGGGTGTTAGCCAGAGTGCCGGCCATTCTTTCGACGATAACGACGATTCGGATCTTGGTTCCTCTGGGCGTGAGCATTGATTGCAGCTCATTTTGCGCAGCGTTTCGAGCAGACGAAAGTATTGGAATGGCCGAGCACGCGACACAATGAAAACTCGGGACGTCCCAAAACGACGTGCAGCATGATGTTTTGATTCAAAGAGAGATAGCGAGTCTATCTCTAGAAAGGGTTGGCTTTGTCGTCGCCAGTGGCTCTCCCCAAGAGTCAAGAAAATCATGGGAGTACCAACACGACCGACACCTCGGCCACATTCAAATCACCCTCTGCAAAGTCTCTTCCGAACTCAGCAAAGAGGAGTCCACACTGCAATAGTTGGGCCAGTTGAGAAAGACACACAGAGCCCAGTTACAACAACGGGCAAGGGATTAAACAAGCCCTCTTGTTCAAGTTGTCTCAATTGAACTGCTTCACCCAATATGAGGTGCTTCAATTCGTCTCGCCTTTCCTCATTGCCTTTTGCTCTCTTCTCCCTGTTCCAAAGCCCTTCAATCCTCGCAAAGCTTCCCACAATTCAAGAACAGCTGAATACTCACACAGGACAGGGGTTGTAGTACGTCATGTCGAGCTGGATGGTCACTCCGGCGAGCATCGGGGGACCCCAGAAAGTCGGTGTGGATAGTCGCGCCAGCGCGACAGATGTCATGCTGTAATGTCAATCTCAGTAAAACACGACGAGAGGCGGGACTAAGCAGGGCACTGCCCAGACAACACCGTTGAGACGGTATTGTCCATGGCATTGCCAGGAGTGACAATCGTGTCTGCCTCACTACGCGACAGTGGACCGCAGGTGCACAAGTGTCCAGTGCAAGCTGCACAGCTCCTTTTAGTGCAGCAGCAGAGGTAGACACCCGCGGTTGGTAGTCAACGAAGACACCCCGCCGCTCCGGCAGCACGAAACACTCACACGTCGACGATCCACGCCGACGCCGCACCGTGTAGGCTGTTAAAGCCATTACACCACTCTGTGGGTCAGCCGCGCGCGACGAAGAGATAAGTTGATAGCCGTGTGCTAGAAATAGCCGGGTGCCATGGCTGTTGCAGAGATAGATGCCGGAAGCCGAGACAGGTCGCGCGCCGACGGCGCTAGTTGTCCGAGTCTGCCGGTCTGCCGGCTCCGGCTGCTGGCGCACGGCACAACACAACTCACCCGGCTGCACGACTGCGCTGCACACCATGCGCCAGTTATTCGCGTTGCGTCCGCCCCGGTCGTTCTCCTCGGGGACAACGTCGGACGCGTACGGTACGATGTGTGGACCAATGTCGCGGCCAAACTTGGCCAGCGTGAGCCAGCGCGTCAGCTGCGCATGGTCTTCCTTGGTAGCCGGAATCATCGTCACTCAGGGGTACGCAGGAAGGGATAGGGGATGTGCAGGTGTGTAGGTAGCTGGTATGTAGCTGGAATGTAGAAGTGGGTTTGTGTAGCGGCAGCGTGGATATGACGAGTCGACTCGAGGTCATTGACGGTGGCGAGGATGAACGCGAGTGCTGTCGAAAGCGAACAGCCGGTTCGGTTAGCGCTGCGGCGGAGAGAACGGAGATGGACTGTAACTGTAGGCGCGCCCCTACAAAGGCCATCTGCGACGTGTACTTGTCGGCCACAAGTGATAAACGCAAGGTTGTTGTCGACATTGTTGAGCGAACCTTGGCGTCATGGCAACCCCCTCATCTCCGCTTATGCGCCCATTCCAGCTAACCGGATCTCGGCATTCTCCGTCATCAATAGTGCAGTAGTGGAGGCTCCACACAAATCCAATAATGCTAACATGCTACAAACAAACCATTACCAACTGCCTAAACCTCACCCCTGCGCCATCGTCGTGCCAAACGATACGTGAGGTACGCACCGAACGCCGCCGCTGTGCCGCCGATGCGGAAGACGACGCCGACGGCGTCAGAGTTGGAGGGAGTTGGGTCACGCCTCCCGACGTCGGGCGCTTCAGGCACACTTGGTGCCGTCGGCTGGGGGACGTCCTTGACCTCCATGATATAAAAGATGACGGCGCTCACTGCAGTGATGACAAACTGCGGGAGCACGACGTAGACATTGTGGATACCGAGAATGAGACCTGCCTTGTCGGCTGTGCTTGGGCCCTCGCCGCCAGGCGTTGCTGGGGTAGAAACGGGGGACGTGTAGCCGGAGCGCGCCGAGTCGTCAGACTCGCCCGAGTGCCGGAGTATAACTGTCGTGTCGAGCTCGGCAGTGTCGTCGACACCCATCGCTAGCGTGCGTGGAGGTGGCGACGAGCCGGGAATAACCAGGCGTGAGAGCGGGTGCGGCGAGTCGTCGTGCAGAGTCTCATGGCTTGGATTCCGCGTGTGTGTGCGCGAGTGCATCGTCGACGACACCGAGGACGGCTGCGCTTCCATCTCCGACGAGAATAAGACCTCAGTCGATCCCGACGTGAGACCCCCTTGCTGTCGATCGACCGAGGGATCGATCAACACCAATTCAGCAAGCAGCGCAAACGGCGCCCACTGTGCTAGCGCCCACGCAAATCCTGTCGTCCCAATGACAAAGTACGCGCCTCCAACGGTGTGCGTGAACCAGGTCGCGAGCATGCAAGCGGCAAAGACGCCTTGCGAGATGCACCAGAGCTTGACGAGTGTCAGGCCCTTGATTGGTAAAGCCCAAGCAGAGCCGGTTCGCACTCCCCTGATCACTGACGCGACGCCCGCAGCCGCGCGCTCTGTGAGGGACAGGCCGCTGCGCGCCTCCTCGTCACGCTTCCATTGGGCAGAATTCGGCGTGTCGCGGCCGTCGCCAGTGGACACGGCCATGTATGCCGGACTGAGGTGTTTGGGCTGCACGCCAGACTCGGCGACGAGGAACGGTGCGCCAGCCGACATGGCGAGGGAGAACAGCGCCTGGAGAAACATGGCCCTGGATCCGGATCGCACTGCGTCCGCATCGTACGCCTCGGTGGGCTCGTCGCCTTGAGGGTTGTTCCGCTTGTAGATGTCGGACACCCACAACGTCGTCCAGAAGAGAACAGGATACCATCCGAGGCTGGCAAAGAACTGAATGAAGCAGATCGAGCGGATGCTTGGCGGCAGCGTGAACATGTTCTGCCAAATGGCTCGCAACGCGGACAGGAGGCCAGCTTTGGACTGTGCCCGGCTGGGTGTTAGGCAACAACTTCACATGTGACCTACTCGTCTCGTAACAGAACGCGCTCAGTGACGGCCCATGACGTTGAGGTGTGCGCCAATGCCAGCACCACCGACGTGAGAAAGCTCAGAATCTGCAGCTGGGTGTTGCCGAGCCAGCGGAGCACATGCGTGAGGTCGACGTTTCCGCTGCGATCAGTGTTTTTCAAAGCCTATAGGCTTACACAAAGAAGCCTGCGACGCCGCCGATGCCGCACATACGTCCTGCCCAGGCATTCGCTGCCTCCTGCTGTTGTGGTGGCAGCGTGTCCACAATCAGGGCACGGTCGGTGCTCATTACAGCGTTGATGCTAAAGTCGATAAGATAGATGGCAAAGATGGCACAGGCAATCGCGCCCCAGCTCCCCGTGCCAAAGAAGTTTGCAACTTCACGCGACCACCCAAGGAGCATCATGGCGCATACCGCGATACCGCAGCCGGCGAGCATGAACGGGCGCCGGCGCCCGAAACGCGAGCGTGATCGGTCCGCGTACGCGCCGATCAGTGGCTGCACGATAAGGCCCGAGAGAGGTCCAGCGACGAAGACGAGCGACATCCACGACTTGCTCAGGCCGAGCTCGAGGAGGAACGGCGGCGCTGCGGTGAGCTCGACATTATTGCGCAACACCCACCATAGCCCATCTCGATCGACCACACGACCTGCGTGCCGAGGACGCCGACAGTGAGGAGAGGGAGTTTGGCCCATTGCGGGCCCTTGACGCCTGGAGTGCCAACCCACTGGACAGAGTGTGAGCCCGACGACCCGCCGAGCTCGGCATCGTCGTTCACCTCGTACTCTGCCGCGGCGGCGGGAGCCGGTCGATACGAGCCGCCAGTCATGCACGCGTAGTCGCCCGGGGTGCGCGCTGCCTACACGCCACTTGGCGAGGGGTTTGCTCGCAGAATGTCTGAAGCTGTCGAGACCAGTGGCCTCGCTGGACGCGTGCGTGGGAGTGAGGTTGATGAGAGCTTGAGAGGCGACAGAGAAATGGGCTCGCGGTGACGGAATAGCAGTGAGGCGCACTCAGGGTCACCCTGTTGTCCGCTGCATGGGGAGGGGTCTGAGCGTCAGGCCATGTGCCTGTTCCTGGCAGCCTCTGGCGGAATGCTCTCGCAGCACCGGTGTTCACTTGTCCAAGCCAGCAGCAACGGTGCCGAGGCCTCTACAACGAATGAGTTGCTATGCTTGTGACGACAACGCTGGCAACGGCGTGTTTGTCGTCGTCGTTAGGAGGTTGCAAGGCACCAACGATCCCAAGGTCAATCGAATAGTAACGAGTCTAAGTGACGCAAATCTGGGGCTCCCATAGACACACCCTTCCAAAATATTATTGACGCAATTTCTGGTTATTTATCCCCAAAGTCAGCCTCCACCACTTGCTGGGCCTGAAAGATTGCTGTTGTCGCATCCAAGTCGTTGACATCCATCCACTTCACCTTATCGACCCGTGATCCGTTGCCGTGAGGTCACAGCATTCACCATGTCCGACGCCGCGAACCCCAAGGCCTTCCCGCTCGCCAACGCGCAGCTTACCAACCAGGTGAGTTTTGGTTCTCCATCCTTCACCCTCGGCCAAACCACACCTCCAATGTTCATCTGCTGACTTTCAGATCCTCGATCTCATCCAGCAGGCTTGTAAGCAGTACACGAGCGTACATCGCTGACGTTAAAGCGCACGCCAAGCAGGTTAAGAAGGGTGCCAACGAGGCGACCAAGACGGTACGCACGTCGTTGGGTCGTGTGCTGACGTGCAGCTTAACCGTGGTATCGCCGAGTTTATCGTCATGACCGCCGACGTCGAGCCGATCGAGATTGTGCTCCACCTGCCCCTGCTCTGCGAGGACAAGAACGTTCCCTACGTCTTCATCCCATCGAAGACTGCTCTGGGCCGTGCGTGCGGCGTCTCGCGCCCCGTCATCGCCGCCTCGGTCACCACGAACGAGGCGCGTGAGCTCAACAGCCAGATCCAGGCGATCAAGAACGAGATCGAGAAGCTGCTCATCTAAGCGGCGGGATAGTCTAGAGGCTTGCATGTACATGCATCGCCGGTGTCGTTATGGTGTGGTCGGGGCTGCGGAGCGGCAGACCGAGATTGAACTGGTCGGGTGCCCGTGTAATAGGTGGAGTCGACATGAGTGTTACCGCCTCACCCCTTATGCCATCTCACATTAAGAAGCTGGCATGTCACTTACAAGCATTGACTTTGGGCAGTGCCGCTAATGACTTTTAGCATGGACACAGGCCTTTGATGGTGATGGCACTACATATATATGCGTCTTGCGGGCGGTTCGCATGCTGCTGCTTGTATAAGAGTTCCTGAAGCTTTGACATTTATCTACTTTTACAACGCGAGCAGGGCAAAGGCGGTTGCACACCAGGGCAATGCCAGGTCCAGGGCCTCAAGGCTGCCGTTGCAATATACATAATACCTATAACGCAGCAGCACGAAATGACTTGTAGGCGTGGTGTACGGAGGGATCAGCACTCGGAGCGTCACAGACCTGCTGCGATACTCCAAGACCCAGCGTGCTAATGCTTGCGCAAGAGGGTCGCGAGGCGCGCTTTGGGCGAGAGAACCCGACTCGTGAGCTCGGGGAGGTCACGCCGAAGACTCCCTGCTGTTGTCGAGGCGCAGCCGATGGCGCCGTCGAGGGACGAGTTGGGCCCCTCTGTTTCGATGTTCTGGCCAAAGGCGTCGCTGTTGTTGTGGAGGACGAGGAGGGCCCCACGCGCCTCTTTGGGCGGAAAGTAGAACCCGTCGTGTTCGGCGGGGAAGAGGGCGGATTTGGGCAAGACCGTCGCGCCTGTGGGTGCGAGCGCGCGCGCGAAGAGCGGGAGCGCGGCCGGGTCAGCGTAGTCATTGAACGCAAACACGCGCATGTTCCACTTATGTCCATCGTTGGCGAACACAATGTGTGCCAGCGCCGCGGCGTGGATACGGTTCAGCAGCTTGGCGTCGGCCTCGGCGGCGAAGATCGCTGGCGGGTCGGAAGTGTACACGTACCCCTGCGGCGCGGCCGCCTCGAGCGCCGACAGCTCATTCGCCGCCGCCTCAATCGCGGCGCGCCACAGCAGCTCGACGCTGACGACACCTGCAGGCAAGGAAACGTACATTCCCTCGGGAGACTTTCCCTCCGCAAGCGCCGCAGCGGCAGCGGGCGGCGACAGTGGTGTCACATCTTTCAGAGCTGGCAGCGAGCCGACGAGATGGTGAACGAGGTGTGCGCGGATCTTTGCGTCGTACGCCCCGCGCTTTCCAGCGTCCCGTTTCTCCGCGGCACTAGGAATCATCCACTCGCTCCCACCGTCGACGCCGCGTACCGTCTGCGCCTCAAGACGCGCCAGGGCAAACATGACTTGTGTATCTTCAAAGTCTGGCTGGATCGCGGCGCTGACGACGACCTCGCGCGCGCGCCACGCGCCATTACCCCCGTCCGCGCGCCGGAAGAACTGCACGCTGTGCGAGCCGCGGTATGCGTAGTCGCCGTACATCTGCGCTTGTGTCACAGGCGTCAGAAAGGTATGCGCCGCGCCCTCCATGTTCGTGACGGCGTCGCCGGGCATGTACTTTACGCCCAACGCCGAGTCCTTCTTGTGCCGCATGAGGTGCTCGACCAGCGCGGTTGGAATAAACGGCGATGCAGAGAGTAGAGGGAGGTACAGCGCATGCTTGAGGTGCCGCAGCCGACTCGGCCGCCGTGGCCAGTCGATCGGCACGAGCTCGTCCGACCGGCCTTGGAATGTCGGCGCGCTCCCCCGCCCAGCTAATGGAATGGTGCTCATCTGGCCCGTCAGCGCTGCGCCTCCGAGGTCCTCACGGTAGCGTCTCAAGTGCACTTCTGTAATGTCAGAGTATGGTGTTTCTCAAGTGAGGACAATGTTGGACACGCGCTGAAGATGAACTCATGGATCGATCGGGCACCGCATGTGTGCGCAACACCAGCCGAGGCCCGTGCGTCGAACCCATGCACAAGCAGTGTCCAGATGTGCAGGAGGGTGAGCAGCAGCGTGCCCCGCATGAACCATCCGCGCCGGAGACCTTCTAATGCGGCCGGGCTGTGAGTTGGTCAATGGAGAGTAGGATGATATGTTGCCGTGAAATGACCGAGAGAGCTCCTGTATCTGTTGGTTGTCTTGCTGACGCCATGACGCCGACGTATGTACGCCACATCGATCGTTCTGACACGTCTGCACCCACCACTCTGCCACGTACACACTACACATATGCATCTACAAATGTGACACACGCCACGTCGGCGTGCACCTACAGCGGCCAGCGCCAAATTACAGTGGGGTACGATCCTAATGTTCGCTGGTTTCGGAGCCGTGGGAGCTACGGGCGCTCGAGGATGAGCCCCCAGCGTAGGCCGGGGCCATGCCGTGGCGCTGTGCGGCGTGCTCGTCGCCTGCACGCAGAAGGTGAAGAAGCATGCGGACTTGTGTCTCGAGCGCAGCCTTGTCGGCGCGAAGAGCCGCGACCTCTTCAACAAGATGTTCTGGCGTCAGCGGCGCACAAGTAAGGGCGTAACTCACTCCTGTGTGCTTCACGAGCGGCCTCGCGCGCCTTCTTGTTTAGCCGGAAACGCTTGGACGCCTCTGTGTTGCGCTGTCGCTTGAGGAGACGCTGGGCGTCTTCGTCGTCGGCCGGGACCTCGTCGTGCGGTGGCGACGCGGTTGGTGAGGAGCCCGCGCCAGGATAAAGTGGATACGCGCCTGCTGGTGCGGCGTGGACGTGGCGCATTGACATGTCGTCGCTGAGACTGCTGCCGTCGCTGCTTCGGCGGCTCACCGAGCCGGCGGCGTAATGTGAAGGGTGTACTCCGAGTCGGTCGCCGAACATGGCCCACAAGCCATTCTCTTCTTGAGCGGTGGTGTGGAGCGAGTGCATGGTGTAGGTTTCCATTCTCATGTCATGGACGTCGACCTCGGTCTTCTTCTATGCATTGCGGCGGCGGTGGTCTACGAGGCTACGAGGTGCCAAGATGGACGCGATGGTCGTGTGGGGACCCGAGAGTGGCGTGCTTGTCCGCAAGGGTCCTCAATTATGACGAGCGGGTGGAACCAAACATGACGCCGGTGACCATGACCTCTGCGGTCCTCACAACAGTCTCTCCCCCATCACACCCACAGTGCATGCATGTGTGGTGTGAGATAATGTCCATGCCGCGCAGTATACGGCTGGCACTAAGATGTACGGACGGGACAGCCGTGGTCCCCTGCCGCCCCTACGCAGCAGGACGCGGCTAGCAATAGCACCAGGATGTGATTGAGAAAGGAACACAACGGTCATGCCACAGGTAATGGCGCCAAACGCAGTCACCATTTACGCTAGATCGCCCGATCGACAGACCCCAAGATACTTGCAGCGGTTCCGCGGGCGGAGCCGGAGAGCGCAATGGTCGCAGAGGTGACGCAACAAAGCAGCAAGGCCAGGACCAAGGATAACAATGCCCCTTTTGCGCTAGAAGTTTGACAACGATATCCGATGTCAACCTGTCCGATGTCGAACCTGTCGCCGCACAGTCGTCAAAAGTAACATTGACCCCCACACTGCACATCGAAAGCGCAGACGCGTTCACTTCCAATGTGGCTGAACTGACCACGATCCGCCCATTGTCAGTGATAAGGTAAACATTGATGACCACACCTGGGCGGTTGGCCCCTGCCAATCAACTAAATCAGTCAGCACCTCACAGCCATCAGTCTTCCGCCGCAACGCGGCGTCGCTCTTGCTGGGAAAAACAGACGCGCCTCGTTGAAAGCAGCTACAACATCGATACACACTCGCGCGCTAGTTATACTGGCCCGGATCCTGTCGTCAGCAACGTTCACCGTGTAATCACCACACCACCAGCGTATAAGACACTGATAGTGGGTCCTTGGACGTACCATCATTCGTTCGCCGGTCTGTTCTGGCCCAAGCTTGTCCTTGCGTCGCTGCTCAGCCTTGGCGCTCAGCTGCCCCGCTTTGGGATTGTTCTTGTTTACGCCCTTGTTGCTCGCCTAGGCGTCAGAACCCCATGCCATCGGTATCGCTCACCTCCTGCTGGCGCCGTTCAGCCGCAGCCGCAGCGGCAGACCTCCTGTCGGCTGGCGGACCGCCTTCATGACCACCTAGGGAATGGCCCACCGAGCCCGAGCCAGCTCTTCCTGGTCGCGTTCCACCAGCCGCACCAGCGCCAGACGAACCACCACCACCTCCCTGTGGTGCGTTCTCCGGCGTCGACGATGGTCCCGATCCCAGGCGCTGGCCGCCCTTCTTGGACGGGTCGGAGAAACAGTTACCCATGTGGGCCAGTGGGCTGTCGTCGGTGGCAAAGCGAGGGCGATAGGGCCTGCCGCTCTAAGCTTGGTCGTGGCCGTCCGTAGGTAGACGCTAGGGACACTCTCAATAGTGCCCGGCAGCTATAGCGTGGCTGCCCGCGATGGTTCAATGTGATGCAGGGGAGTGTGTTGTCGCTCGCCAAGTGTTGCTGCGAGAGGGTGAGGAATGCGTGGGCAAGCACAGCTTGAGAAGCCTGTTGTATGGGGCCTCCGCATCAGCACGGAGATCAGTCACTGTCCGCTGGAATTTAGGTCAGAGCAGATTGAAGTTGGGCTTTGGCAATTCCATCGACGCGTCTGTTGCCCTCTCATCCACCATGGCCGCCGCTACGACAGTCGAGGAGACGCTGACCGCCGCCATTGCGCAGCTCGAGAAGGAGGCTGCGCTGAAGAAGGCAAGTTGGCCGGGGTGCATCCAGCTGACATGGCAGACGATCAGGGAGGCAGCCGAGCCCGTCGAGGACGCCGTGCGCCAGGCATCCGCCGAGCTCAACCGCCTGCACTCGTCTGCGGCGTCGCAGCGTGAGCTTATCTGTCCTCATAGTAGCTGACCTCAGACGAGGCGATTGCCACCAAGGCACTCGAGACGGTCGCCAAGGCGCATGAGCACTGGGTCGCCATTGCTGCCCTCATCCCCCAGGGCGAGTTCTACCGGTACGCTTCTTCGGTCCTTTTAGCTAGCTGATAACAGGTACCAGTTTGCCGTGGCACCTCTGTTTCGTTCCCTCGTGACGAGCATTGCCCTTGCGCGCTTCATCCTCCAGGACGAGCTGGTGCCACAGTTCACCGCCGCGACGCTCATGGGTCGTGAGTCAACCCAGGCAAAGGAAGCAAGACCTAACATCTAGTCAGCGGCGACGACGTCGGCGAGCTCCAGCTTTCGTCGGATGACTATCTACAGGGCGTGATCGGCATGGTCAACGAGCTGGTTAGCTGCGGAGTTTCTGGATTAAGCTGACATCAGCCCCGTCTCTCGGTCAACTCGGTCACGGCGCAGAACTTTGCCCTTCCCGGACGGATAGCCGCGTTCGTCAACGACGTGTTTGCGAGCTACTCGATGGTGAGTCGGACTGATCTGCAAGGGCCGCAGTGCGTTGCGGCCGTAGCGCACAGACAGCTGTCACGTCCACAGACGCGTCGTGTAGAGCTCACGCGTCCAGCTTAACCTTCGCAACGACCAGTTGCGTCGCAAGTTTGACTCGCTCAAGTACGACGTCAAGCGCTGCGAGGACGTCGTGTACGACCTGACGCTCCGCGGCCTCGCCGCTGCCCCGTCGGCGTAGGCCTGACACTTGCACATTAGATGCAGACTGTAACATACCGCGACAGCGGCGGACTTGAGTGACCTTGGTATTGTCTCGTGGAGACAAGCACATAATAACTTTTATGCCACATTCTTGGTGACTGCCTGATGATTGTTTATGCTTGTGCTCGCGATCAACAATGGACCCGGAACCGTACGAGTGATGGACGGGGCTTGTGCCACGATGTGTATTGCCGAGGATTTGGTTCCGCTGTGATGGGGTGCCTGGGGTGTGTGTGTCCCTAATGTGCCCCGTCGCCACATTTAACAACTCGAGTCTCTCTGATCATCAACCAACACCCACTCTCTCCTCATTCACCCCACCACACCTCGACCCCACTGCAAACATGTCGGCCATGGACATTGACAAGCCCCTCGACGAGGTCGGTACCCCGCAGCCTCCTCGGCACGTCGCGCGCGCCTCAAACTGACGCCGCCTACCTGCACTTTTGCCACCCACAAACGCACGTTTCTGCACCACTTTTCCGCACGCGTCCCATGTCGTCCTTGAACGCATCCACGCCTGTTTCTTGCGCCAACAGATGATCGCCGCCAAGCCGCGTTCTGGCCGTCGCGGCGGTGGTCGTGGTGCGCGTGGTGGTTCGCGTGGCGGCGCGCAGGCTCCTGCTGCTGGCGGCAACGCCCGCGCGCGCTACTCTGGTTCGGCGCCGCGCAACGCGTCGCAGACGCAGCGCGCCGCGGCTGCCCCCGCCGGCGCCAAGCCCATCACGGCCGACGCGACCAAGATCATCATTTCTAACCTCCCCGGCGACGTGAACGAGGCTGCCGTTCGCGACCTCATGCAGTCGACCGTCGGCCCCGTCCGTACCGTCCACATGAGCTACACCAGCACCGGCAAGAGCACGGGCAGCGCCACCGTCATCTTCCGGAACAAGGGCGACGCCAACAAGGCGCACTCCTCCTGTACGCGCCGAGCACGCCGCGACCGACCACAGCGCTAACGGTTCAGACCACAACCGGATGATCGACAACCGTTAGTGACCTATTCCCCTACTGACACATTTGCCCCACACACAAACCCCCCGCTGCTCGCTGTCGGAGGACACCCAATTGCTTGAGAGAATGTCTGGTCTCGCCGGCGTATGGTTTGAAGGCGTGACAAGTGCCCCGAGTGTGATCGTCCGAGACGACTGGCCCAGGGCAGGCGTACTCGAGCAGGTTTGATGACGAGATGAGCCCGCGCCAAGGTATTTTTTGCAAGGACAGGTCTACGGGTGGTGGCGAGAGCCGCGTGGTGCCCAGCGACGGTTCAAGCCCCGACGCGCGTGGCCAGATATCTGCATCGAAGACTGCCTGCCCGGTACCAGGCGCCAAGGTTTGATTCCAGCAGGATAAAACGGGACTGGCGTCGAGTGCTTGTCACTCCGCCGACAGAGTTGACGTCGAGCTCCGCCTCCGTCCTCTGCAACAGCGCATTCCTCTGTATGAGGGACGCTTTAACGCCCAAGCGACGAGGGACTAGACCCCGCGCACCTGTTTTGTGGACCGTGATCGTTGATACGCACGGATCCAGATCGACACACGACCCGTCCAAGGGGAGGACGACGGTGTTGTATTACTCTCGCATCTGACACGCTGGGCCGGCCCCAGCAGAGCTCAACGATCGAGACAAGCGGGTCTGGGAGAAACGACAGCAGCAGTGGCGGTTTTCCTCTCCCTTTTCCGACTCAACCGCAATGTTCAGGCGCTGATGTGCGCCATCGCTATGCTTCATGCTTCACAACGTGACTGTTTCAAATGTTTCTCCATCTGTATCGATTACGACTGCTCCTGTAACATCAACACGCAACTTTGTATCCACCTGCTTTTTGTATCGACAACATTTTACGACTACGACACGAACGCTACGACTCACGACAACCCATAACCCACGCACCTCGACTTCCCCAAACGCATTCAACACACAACTGCATGGCACTCACGCCTCCTCCTCCCCGGCGTTCCCCAACAGAGCGCCCGATGAAGGTCGAGATCGCCATCGACCCCAACGCCGTCGCCGCCTCCCTCTCGGCGCGCGTCGCACCCGCCCCCAAGGACTCGGGTCGCAAGGCCGCCCCCGCGGCCGGTCGCCGCCAGCCCCGTCCCCGCGCTCCCCGCCCGGCCAAGAAGACGGCCGAGGAGCTTGACGCCGAGATGGCCGTGAGTTGAACCCACGCGTACCCCGCTGACCACCCAGGCGTACTCGTCGACCCCGGCCGCTTAGTTAGTTGATATACCATTAGTTCCAAGGGGATGCAGTGTTGGGCGATATATGTTCTGTTGTGGTCGTGTGCATCGCTTGCATTGAAGATGACAGAGTGGGGCCGTAAACGTCGGTTGCATACCGCGGATGTAGCCGCCGCACTTGAGTTGTTGGCTGGAATTTGCTCGCCACTGGCTCCCCCCACGCACGTGCTCACCCCACATCACACACCGACAGACACGAGCAACTTTGTCCTGCCATCTCACACTCTCTTTTCCACTGTTCCGTCGCCGAGACACACACACTCCCCGCCATGGCCGACGAGGTGAGTCGCAGCGCGCACCGCTGGACCGGTAGCGAGTGCCCATCGTACGGCGCTGTCCCCTGCCACCGCTCGCTGCCAGTTGCGAGCCAGCCCTACGTCATGAGACCTGCCCCACCGCAGAAGCACCAGCACTGCGCCAATGTCCGTGCATGCGCCTCGCGGCTTGCGCATCGCGACTGGCGTCGGCGTGCGTGGGGTGGAAGAGCACTCTGCGGAAATCATGGCTGTCGCGGCAACGTGGTCAGCGGCGTAGTCGCCTAGGTGTTTGGTGTTGTTATTCCGCGAGGGCCGCAGCGTGCGATGGGCGCTCACGTCCCGCCGAGCTCGCTGATACCAGACTACCCCTCTCAACCCGACTGCGTCGAGCGCAGGCGGCAGCGGCAGCGGCAGCGGTGCCGAGCCGCGCGCCGAGTCGTCAATGACGCGCGTGCTCAACGACGTCTCGGAGCTCTTCTTCCAGCCGTACGTTTACGCCGTTTGCATTCCGCGCAACGCAAGGGGCCGAGGAGCGAGCGGAGGGCTGACTGAATCAAAAGGTTCTCCCAGGGCGCACTCAAGCTCCTGCCCGCGCGCGGCGAGGGCATGCGCGCAAAGTCGAAGCGCGGCGACCACCTCCCCGACTCGTGAGTGCACCGTGCGATACTGGCCACTGACAATAGCGACACCCGTCCCCTCCTCACAGACTATCACGCCATCAACGACCCAACCATCCGCGTGCGCGTGCCGAGTACGTCACCCCGACGTCTGGCGGCGCCGTTTGATTGACACTGTGTTTTTTGCTGATGTCGTGCAGAAAAGAAGCCGACGCCCGTCAAGGTCGAGGCCAAGGTCTGGTTCGCCAACGAGCGCACGTACATTGCCTACCTGTCCATGGGCGTCCTCCTCTCGACGATTGCGACGGGTCTGCTGTGGGGCGGCCAGAATGCGCCAACGCGCTGGTTCGCCCTCGCCTATGCTCTCATGTGAGAACTTATCATCCGGCAGCAGTGCCAGTGCTGACGCTGCAGCGCCGCGGCGACGCTTATCTACGGCTACGTGCTGTACCAGAAACGCCTGACAATGATTGCGTCGCGCTACCCGGGCAGCTTTGACCAGCTGTGGGGCCCGCTTCTCATCTGCGCCGCCCTTTTCATTGCCATTCTCGCAAACTTCATCTTCCGCCTCGTCGAAGCGCGTAAAGCCCACGAGGGCCGCGGCGCCGACGCCTCCCCCCTCTCGCTCGCGTACGCCTGGAAGGTCGCCGGAGAGAAGACGACGCTGTTTTAAGCGCGGCGACCAGGGACAGCGCACGTCCACGCAGCCGCCGGAGGATTTGACAAGACTGTGCCGCGAAAGTCCACCTGAGGGATCAAGGATGGCTTTGGAAGAATGGAGTGGATGGCCAGTGTTGATGTAGGGTTTCGATGAGGACTGAGAGATACATGGCCGGTACAATGCATTCGTGTAGCCTTGCAAGTTGCTGACGTGTTTTGTACGTTGTGTCCCAGAAGGAGGATGTGCCACGAACGGATGTACCCCAACATGCACCACCTTGGGCGGGCGCCCTTCGCAATTTACAACGTCACATCATGAAGTGCTATCCTCTACGACACTCGTCTCGCCTCGCTCCTCTCTAGGCGACTCGTTCCGCACCAACGGCGCGACCTTGCTTCAACCGCGCAGCTGGGAATGGCTTGAGCTATGCATCGAGCTGTGCAGAGCTGAGAGTGTGTCCCTAGCTCGCAGCCTGCGCCTGCGCCGCTTGCTGCTGCGCTTGCTGCGCCTGCGAGCGCTGGACCATCTTGAGCAGCATGGCATGGTACTCTTCCCAGGCCGTGACGAGGTCGCGCTGGCGCGCAATCTGGCCATCGAGGTGGGAGGTGAGTGTTTGGCGAAACTCGTCGACGCGCTCGCGCTCAAACCGCGCGAATTCCGTCTTGACGAGCTTGCTCTGGGCCTCAAAGTCGGCAGAGCAGTCCCGCATGCGCCTTTCAGCCTGCCGTCAGTGTCAAACCTTGGGGGGGGGGCTGGGATCTTACCTCTGTTTGTTCTTGGAGAGAGAGCGCGGCCCGTTCGCCCGGCTTGAGCCTCGCCTTGTCCCTGATTTGGCGGATACGCGTGACCTCCTTGACGGATGCCTGCCAGGCGTGGTAGGCGCGCACGCGGCTGGCAAAGGCAAGACGCACGCTGGCGATGAAGCGCACGTACTCGTCCGAGAGATTGAGGAGTTGGGCAACGTCGGCGGTAGCCTGTGCCTCTCCTGCGTTCTTCTCGCGGCGCGCAAGGTCAGCTAGCCGGCCGAGGGCAGCACACATTGCCGCGCCGAGGTCAGAGTCTGCGAGTGCCTGCGCCGCGTCGGCCACGTCGGATAACGCCGTGGCCATGTCGAGGCGCGCCTTGGACGCCGTGTCGAGGCTCTTGCTCAGTGACTTGAGGTGACCCTCGAGGTGGTCGAGGTACGCCTTACGCTGGTCGAACCACTCGTCCTGCTCGACGTATCGCGGGCCTGTCCACGAAGAGAGAAGGCCACCCGACGTCGTCGACGTTGGCGTGTCCCCGCCCGCCATGCGACGGTTCTTGACGTCCATGGCAAAACTGTCGCTCTCGAGGAACAGGCGCAGGTCCGGGTCGAGCTGCAGAATCGGGTGCGACGTGATCTTGCCGAGGCAGCGCTGCAGCGCCGCGCGGCGCGTCTCAATAAACTGCTCCTGGAACCGCCCAAACGCATGCTTGTCGGGAACGGGGGGCACGATGACGCCCGGGTTGTTGGCGGTGAGCTGCTCAAACAGCCACAAAAAGTCGGAGAAGCGGCGTAGCACGCTAAACTCGCCCCGTCGGTAATGCGGCGACGTCGTCTTGGTGCGCACAGTGTACACGACGTGGCCGCGGACGGGATCACCAACGCGTGTGGGGTCGCCGACGGTGATCTGGAACATGGGCGTGCTGAGGAGCTTGGAGCGGCGCGGCGACGCCGTGCGGACAGGCAACGCCCGCGTTTCCTCGGTTTCGCCGTCCATGTCCGTGTCCTCGCCCGTGTCGGTCGACGACTGCGTCGCAAGAGGACCAGGTTCGCCCCATCCGCCACTGACACCTCCAGTGGCCCACGGATCACCGCCGCCCGACGCGAGCGGCTCGTCGTCATCCACTGCGCCCCAACCACGTCCGCCGAACCGCGCCGCCCCGCCGTTCCCGTTAGAGGACGATCCTCCCATGCCGCCAATTGCCAGCGAGCGGAACCCAAAGTCGCTCTTGTTGTTCTCGCCCGGCGTCTCGAGCGGCGACACGGACACGCGGTCGCCATGCGATGTGCCGCCCGGCACACCGAGTGTCCCTGGTGGGGTATCGGGGCGCGACGCGGTGGGCGTGGGCACCGCACTCGCGGGGAGCGGTATAGATCCTGCGGCGGCCGCCGCGGCCGCAGCGCGCGGATCCTTGGGCAGGGCCGAGGCTGGCGCAGGCGGCTTCTTGGGGGCGGGCGTAAAGACGTATGGCGCCTTTTTCTCCGGCGTCGGTGGTACAGCCGCGGGTTTGACACCTTCGTCAGCCTGGGCGGGCGCCGTGGGAGTATGTTTGACAAAGGCGCGCTTCAAGCTCGCCTCGGGGTCATGTTCAGCCAGAAGGTCCTCGTCAATGAGACCCGCCGGGAGGGTCCGTTGGCGGTTGGGCGAGGTGGGCGACGCGGCGGCGGAAGCCGACGCCGAGGGTGAGCGGCGGACAGTAGCTGGCGAGCGCGGCGAGCGTTTAGGGCTGTGTGGGCTGGCGGACTGGCGGAAGCGCGGGGGAGACGACGAAAACGGGTTATTGGCCGTATACGGGTCGTCGTTGTCGTCGTCTGCACCGAAACCGCCGCCCGACGGCGTGCCAAAGCCGCCAGAACCGAACGCCGCTAGCTCTTCCCGCTCACGCGCGTGGATCACTGACGGCGGGTCGGGCGCGCCAAACCCCCCGTCGTCGTAGCTCGTCCTCCCCGGCGGTGACGACGCGCCAAAGCCTCCTCCTGCCCCCGACGACACGCCACCGGCGCCCGTGCCAGTGCCGGAACCGCCCCAGCCCCCCGTCAGGTCGTCGCCGCCAAACGGGTTCGCCCACGGGTCGGCGTCGTTTGTGAACAGCGTCGGCCGCGGCGGCGGGCGCGACTCGGACAGGAGCCGCTCGAAATTCTCTTCCTCGTCCATGCGCGCGTCGTGTTGTTGGATGGTATGCGAGGTGGTGAGAAGAGTGATGCGCGTGCACAGCAAGGGCAGGTTGGCCGTCGTGACGTTGCAAAGGCACCAAAGCGGGCCTCCACCTCGCTCTCCAACCACGGTGAAAAGGCAAGAAATGCTCCGCCCGAGCCATCTTGCATACAGTTTTGGAAACAATGCATTATGCTAGATATTGGTGATGGAGTGCTGCACACGCACGGCGGCAGCGATGCAAAGACGTACGCGGCATGCTACATGCGCTGCATGCGGGTGTTGAGCAGACCGGCCTGCTGACGGCGGTACTCTCTACGAGCTTCGGTCGTGTCCTCCCCGCCGACTTTGCCCCAGCCGCGGAGCGGCACGACGATGCAGGTACAATTATCCTGTGCGCCAAGGTCCTCGCCAAAATGAACGATGGTCTTGGCTGCGCGCGTGGGATCGGCTGACTGGCGCGCGAGGTCGACGAGCTCCTGGTCAGACAGGAGCGACGTGAGCCCGTCCGTCACAAAGATGAGATACGCGTTCGCGTCGCCGCCAATGATCCGGTGTGTCACCTCAGGCTCGGCCGTGACACCCGACGACTTCCACTCAAAGTCGCCAAATCTAATGTGTGAGCCTAGTCCAAAGTGGCAAAGACCCACCCCCTGGTGTTCTCGATGGCGCCCATCCAACGCGTCTCGCCAAACGAGTCGGCAATGAGTCTGTCTGTGCCCATACGCCGTAAGCGGTCGGCCTCGACGCGCGCCTCGGCGTGGTGCCTATCAGTAAGGGCAAACACCTCGCCGAGCGCCGTGTCGCACAGGAGCACACGCGTGTCACTGCCGTCAGCTCACACACAACGCGCCCCGAGCAAGACTTACCCAACCTGCGCAATCGTTAGGTGCAGCTTCTCGCTGGCATAGTGGGGCTGAGGGGGCACGTCGAGGCTCTGGATAAGGACGACAGAGGCAGTCGAGCCGCAATGCCACGCGCCGTTCTTCACTTCGGCGTGGATCTGCTGGTCCGCCTTGAGGAATGCCAACGTCAATCGCTCGTCGAGCGTCAGGCGGTCCGCCGGTGCCTGCGCCGGCTCGCCGTTCGCCCACTTGGTCCAGCGCTTCAGCGCACCACCCCGCCATCGGCGAAAGTAGCCCCCATTGTTCTCAGTCGCCTCGACCGTCGCGGGGATGTCGGACGGCTCCACCTCCTCGACGATGCGCGCAATGTTGTCGCGAAGGAACGACGACACGTCCGAGCCGCCGTGACTGGAGTCAGCGTCTTGCAGTTGGGAACGGCCTACCCGTCGAATATGCCGACAAACGCCAACTCCTCCAGCGCGTTCTCGTCCCCGGCGTCCCACTGCGTCCCACGCGGCAGGCTGTCCTTGAGTTCGCCGCGCTTGATGTCGATCGCGCATACCGCCGTCGCGTCCTCTTGGTGGCTATCGTCAGCGACTCGCCCCACATTAGATTCCAGTTCCAGTATGGCATGTATGGCACTAGGCGAAAGCTCCTCGCCTGCAAACATCGCGTAGTTCTGCCACTCGCGTGCCTCGAGAATTGCCAGACACTAGTGCGGTCGAGTTGATGCGCCGAATCCAGCCAACTTTTGGCCCGTTTCTCGCTCCCATGCTTCGCCAGCGACACTCACCCGCGGTCACCACGCGACGTGTGGACGCCTACCACCTTTGGGCTTTTGAGCGGGACCTTGTACGACGCTAGACGTTAGATTGGAACACAAGGATGTCGGCCGTCGGCAGCACTGATGGCTCACTTCCATTCGGCGCAGAGCCGCGCACGTAGTCGTGAATACCGCGTCGTTCAGCGGTGTGGCGCTGCGCGTGACGTAACAATCGCACTGGCGACCGGCCAAAGGCATGGGCGTGGGTGTTGGTGTGCAAGTGGTGGGAGTGGGACTGGCGGATAGGAGCTGGTGGATGAGCCAGGGCGCCGCGACGCCAAGCGCCCGCTGCGGCTCCTGCGGCCCGCAGTGGCTGAGCGACCATGAGCCGATACGTCCGAGGGAGGGGGGAGGTGTAGGTGGTGGAATAAGAGAACAAGCGCAAGCCCACCCGGCGTAGAAGAGAACCAGGCAGGATAGGTTTGGTCTCGTATGTGGTCGCGTTTGTGATGCAGATTTGTTGTCTGGCTCGGTTGGTCACTCACCCCACACGGTGGGGATCCCCTCTGTGACGTACGCAGGGACGCCCCACACAGCCACTCTCACCGCCGTACCGCCGGTAACTGGCGGGATACCACGTGGTGACAACTTAAACTCGCCTCCCTCTTTGTCACCCAGGGCTAGTTTCACCCTGCCACAATGCCGGGCGGCATTGCGGATACCTTGTGTGGGTGACTCTCACTCGACCCCGTCTCGCCATCATCCCTCTCCGCACTTTGACACCCTCCTCTTATCACTGCGGTGCACTACTGCCAGCCTCGAGGCGGCAGTTGATGTCATGCCGATCCCGCAAAGGCCGACGAAATCTTGAAACCCGAACGTCCCGTCGAATACCGCGAGCAGTTCCGCAGCTCTAGGTCAGGCAGAGCAGTCTTGGCCGTAAAATGAGAGTATCCTCTTTGCCGGTTTAGGGTGTTGCGGAACGCACAGGGGATACCGGTACCCCGGCTCCGGCGTCTCGGTTGCCTATGCCTGCCTGCGTCACACCCCAGTCGCCCGACCAGAAACTGAGTTTGCGAGCTCCAACATGTGTAGTCATCTTGGCACGCCGGCGTTGGTAGAAACGAGGTGATGATGCCGCCGAGAGATGCTCACATGGGCATTTCGGGCCCGCTCGCGTCCGATACCAACGTTTTACATTGGATGGCGGTGAGATTCTTGTCCAACCCGCCCTGGTTGAGATCGACGCAACATCTGTCCACGGCTTGCTCATCATGTGGAGCACTGGTCGAGACCAGGTCGTCGACAGATACGAGTTGCCTACCTCCCGTGATCTCCGGAGATTACGACGGCGCTGTCGTTGATGTGGCCAAGGCACACATTTCGCCGGCCTGCTCTGTAACCTTATGTCCAAAGGGCGCTAGCAGCTGCGCAGGCATTAACTGGCATGTAAGCTGCCAATTGACTTGGACTAAAGATATCCAGCCGAGCTCCCGGGCGTGACGTTTGCGACCGGGTAGCACGCCGCCGGCCGCCCTCCTGGTCCGAAGCGTGGCAACATGAATGCGGCGTCACTCATGTCATGTTGCCGGCATCTGGGGCTTCGGTTTGGGCGGCTCCAGTGCCGTTCCTAGCGAACCGATTATCAAAGTGAATCAAAAAGGTGGTACGATGATTGTGCCTTGAACAGCATCTTGGAGAGACTTGTGGCGGATTCAGACGCAGGAGTGTGTCTCTGGACGACGAACCACGGCAAGCTGCAACGTCTCATCTCGAAGGCAAGACAAGGCGTCGCACATTGCAATGATGATGCATGTTCTGTATGTGATACAGCACTTTGGACGAGCCCGTTCCAGTCAACGACAAGGGGATGATCTGATCAGCAAGATGGTGGAGCTTGGGCACGGGATTGAGACGGCGCGATACGCTAAGTCTCACTGCACAGCGGAACACTCCACAAACAATTCCCTAATGAAAAGCATTCCGCGCGGCGGCTAACTGGATCTGGGAAGCTGGCCGCGGGGGGGCTAAAAGCAGTTGAGGGAGTGACATTCCGTGACCGAGGCTGGTAAAGGGATTAGCAGCGTACAGCGACAATTGGCCGACGTAGCAAGCAGCACAACCACAGCAAAATACCCATCAATGTGATTCCAGGTGACGCATCAAGCAAGAGAAATAGCCACAGACGCGCAGGCATAAAGAGTTGGTTTTAGGGATTTTATTTTGGGTGGGGGCCGGTACGCGGAGCTCCAGCCCCTGCTGCTGCCGCCCACCTGCCACCGACCACACCGCCAGAACGGGAGTAGTAGTCGTTGTTGTCAACAAGCTCTGGTGCCGCAGTCACACCTCTGACACGCAACCCGCAACTGCCTAGGCGCCTAGGTTCCTTGTCTCGGATGAAGAGGTCTGAAACGCTGGTACCGATGGTACGATCCAACCGGCAGCACCACGTAAAGAGGTCCGCAACTCGGGCCAAGCTCTGGCAAACTTCATTTTCGGCGTGGGTCCTGAGCCATACCGCCGCCGGCCAGCCTCTTCCGTTCCCCGTCCCGCCCGCCATGACGTTGAAACGTGCTGCTGCGTACCTGGCCACCAATGTTCCCACGAATCCTTGTCCACTCGAGAGCATGCTCACGTCCCTGATGTCCTACGCCCGCAAGCGACTCTGTCGTCCACCTTGTTGTCCTTGAGCAATTGTCCACAGCTCATACGCTTTGATGCGTTCCCGCAGCAATCATGCCGTATCGCTCTGACCTTATCGGGCCTCTTGTCTCGCCGCCGCCATGTAACGGGCCCTGGCTGACGTGCCGCCAGTCATCGGTACCGGCCACTTGGTTGAGGATCCGCCAGAGGTGACTCACAGACACCAAGCGGCGCCTCGGTCGAGGCAAGCGAGCCAGATAGATGTCCAGGTGGTGTGCCACCACCTTGCTGACAGCGTTGACACATTTCTTCACGTCTTAACTGCTGGCAGGTCCGCACCATAACTTACAAGTCGGAACGTACGATTCCCTCATTCTTGTTCTCGACATCAAGTTCCAGTTAGCTCATCCAGAGTTCATCACACGGCACCGACACATCTCTTCCGCGACCCATCCGGCGACTGCTCCATCTCACAGTCACATCTTGCACATACACACCCACACACCCACTGTCTGTTGGGCAGTCTCAAACGCCGTACCAGCTTCATTCGCCGTGTCCGGAACTGGCGTGGTGGTATTGCTGCTATTTTCTGTACATTCGCGCACACAACCGTGTCTCGGCCCACCGCGTCGTGGCCGTCGGTCTTGAACGCCAAACTGTATCTTCCAAAACCCAACATGCTCAGTCCCACGTTCCACCCACTGGAGACCGTGCCGCCAACACCCATGGGCGTGCCGTCGTTCCCAGGGAACGGCGAGGACGAGGAGGCATTCTGGGCCCTCTTCGACACTGCACCAGGCGGCGGCATCGGGCTCACCCCCTCGGATTACCTCGTCAAACACGAGGACGGCAGCGTGCCGGGCATGCCGGGCGCCGACGGCTCGCCGGACAGTGGCAACGAGGGCTCGTCGGCAGCCTCGTCGTCGCTCTCGCGTCCTCGTACCATCGAGTCGTTCATAGCCACTTACGCCACACCGGGCACAACTGCTGTTCCCCCCGGCGCGCCAGCAACACCCGGCTTCACTCCGGCGCCAATGCCCCTCGCCGCGCCCTTTGTTCCCTTTACGCCGGCAGCGACAACCTCGACCATGGGCCACACTGTTCTCTCGCAGAGTCCCCAGTCTCCCGAGACGGTCGCCGCCTCGATGGGGCAGAAGGAGCCTTCAAGCGGCAAGGAGCCGCCTGCTCGCCGCGACATTAAACGCCAGCGCAATACCGAGGCCTCCGCTCGTTTCCGGCTACGCAAGAAGCAGCGCGAGAACGAGCTCGAGTCGCATGCAAGTGAGTCCATCAAGACCTGGGCTTATGCTGACCACCAGAACACCTCGAGGACGAGGTTGTCGCGCTGCGCGCAGAAAAGTCGGCGCTCGAGCGCCAGGTAAAGGTTTTGCTCGAGGTGCTCGGGAATGTCGGCCGCGAGCGCCGTGAGGGCACTGGCAGTGGCGAAGTTTCGCCATCTTAGGCGCCGCCCTCTCGACCACGGCGGCCAGCAACATGCCACACGGCATAGATTGATCGGCACCACACGTTCAGCTCGCTGGCTGGTGCAGCAGTAATGTGGTGGCGCCACTCCCACCATGTAGGCCCAAGTCCCACGACGTCATGGGTATCTATCATACCTGCCTCTTTCGACACCTGCGCTAGTTTGTGGATATAACGTCAAGGGGCGATTACCGCCACTCTTGCCGCCATGTGCCGCGAGTCAGCCCTTGCTGCCCGTGCTGCCGCCATGCCCCCTGGCTCGCGCTCCATTCCGCCTATTGTGTACGCATTCAACACACCTCTACATACATTCATGATTACTACACCCACATTCGCACCCGCATCACTACACCACCGCCTCCTAGAATAGAGTACGCAGTACGACGGACAATAGCAGTACACACAATGTATGTAACGAGTATGTCGGAGCTAGGGGCTGTACCTTACGGCTGTGTCGGCGCTGGGAAGATTACAGTCATGTCCGAGACGAACCTCTTTTCTCCGGATAGCCGGCTTGGGTGGTCGTGAGCCTCGGGAATGTGCGTTGGAACTCATGCTCCACTTTGCTGGATCCACCACAGCCGCGGCTGCTGCGTTTACAGAATTCCGGGGTCCTCTAAACGGTCGTCAACCAATATACCCCGCCACAAATGTTCCGGTCGGGAGCGTAGAGCTACAGTACAGTGCTGTACAGCTCCCACAGGTTTACTACGTCGCTGTCAAACGTCTACGATGATTGAGGTTGCTGCGCAACAGCCATTCTTCCGTTCTACAGGAATCCTCGCGGCAGTGAGAGGTGGCTGGTTTGTGATGGGAGCAGTTTGGTGGGACAAGTGCCTCTACGCAGGGCGGGGCGCGGATCGGCAAGCGGGGTGTTTCACTGTCCCGCGTCCTGCCATTGCGCATACAGTCCATCCCGCCATGGCGGCAGTGGTGCCGCTACAAGGAGTTATTTATTTGCAGCGCACTAGATAATTTGGGAGACTGAAGGTGACCTGGCTTTGCACGAGGAAAGACTTGTACGGGAGCGCTGGTCTCAGTGTAGGCTGTAAACTCACGGCGGGAGCCCTGTTGACTGCCTAGTGGTGTCTGAGCTGTTTTGCAGATCGGCGTCGTCTGTGGCACGTTAGGGTGGTGGCGATCAGTCCGTCTCGCTCGTTTGTTCCCTCAAAATGTCATTCCATGTGGTCAATGCCCGGGTTACCAATGAGCGCTAGGTGTGTCACGCTGACACCGCCTTGTTTTTGCCACGACTAGGAGGTTTCGCTCACGAGTCTCCTCGCCAGGAGGGGCACGTTCAGCCGAGATGTGGCTGACTTTTTCACCGCAGTAGAGTGCATTGGATTCTCACAGCGGTAGGGCGGTCCTGGGACCCCTTGCATACGTCATGTCGTCAACGTTGTGTGGCATCCCCGAAGCTCTGAGCTTGCCGGGCACCTGTGCCGTCCAGTCTTGTCGATGTCCCGAGATGGGTCGCTGTGTGTCTAGCAGAGGTGGTCGGAGGGCTCGCCTCAAGACCGATAGTTAATAGACAAGCGCTCTCAGCATTGAGTATGCGAGGGTGAGGGTTCATCCAGAGACGGTGGTTGGGCTGGCAACTGAAATGCACTTGCCTAAGCGGCAGCGCCCACGTCGTTGGCATCGGCGGCGCCACTCAAACTATACAATCACATTCGGTTCACTACAGAGACAACCTACAGAGTCCATACACAGCCCTGCGTGCGCGGGGGTTACTTGTTCGTTCAGTCAAACATAGGTGGGCAAACCTAGGTGGCCGTGCCAGTGAGGCGGCGCGTGAGGCCGAGGAGGACCTGCCCGCCGTCGTTCTCGCCCCACCTGTGCGTCAGCTTACACTCCCTCTATGGACGTACACTCCCGCCGAGACTTCCTGGTAACAGCGGTCGAGTTCCGGGGACGCCGACACGTCGGCCCAGTTATTAATCTGCGTCAGCTTATGCCAGGAACAACCAAGCTTACGACATAGTCCATTACGGCCGAATGGAGGTCGGCAAAGGCAAAGGTCGCGAGGAGTGCCGCGACGCAGTTGTTTGGCGTGAGCTGGCGAAGCAGCGCGTCACGCGCTAGCAGCTGCAGTTCGTCGAGACCGTACCTGTGCGCGAGGAAGAAGACCGCGAGCGGGGAAGGAGGGGCGGGACGGTCGGCGGGGTGTTTGTGCGGATCGGCAGGGGCGGGGGCGCGGCGTGGCGCGCCGCTTGACGAGTACGGCGAGCGGCCTACCGCCGGCGGCGATGTCGGAGCCGTCGCAGACGTGACCTTGGGTTTCGGTAGGGCCAGACCCGCCTTGGAACGCTGTGCGGCGGCAGCGGCCGTAGCGAGGCGCGGGATCGTCGTTGTCGGCGAGGACGACTTGGCGCGGCTCGCGGGCGGCCGCGGCGTGCTCGTTACGGACGCGGGAATGGCGGAGACGCCAGACGCCGCCGAGGTAGACGTGCGTCGTGACCCGCTCTCGGACGTCGCGGTCGAGACGGATGCAGGTGACATGCCCGATGCGGCGCGCGCACACGGCGAGCGCCGTCCAGCCGACGTGCCAACGCTCGACGTGCTGCGCACCGTACGCAGGTCAAAGTCGTCGTCCTCGTCGTCGAGCGGCGCATAGTCCCACTTCTCTAGTCCAAGGAGACGGCGCGCAGCAGCACGATCTACACGTACCTGCCCCATGACGGCGCGTACGCTGTCGCCAGACGAAAACAGGATTTCGTCCGTGTACAGCCACCGTAAGACCCAGTAGACCGTGTTGAACGCGGCGTCGTCAACGACAAGGGTACGTACCCCGGCTTCACTCCCCTCGGCAAACCCGCCGGCTAACGCTGCCTTGAAGTAGTCGACGTGGACAAGCAGCTCCGAGTGGGCGTACACGACCCTACGGCGCGCAAGCTTGCGCGCAGCGTCGGGCGCCAGCGACGGCGTGCTGCTGTCCTGGTGTTCGAGGCACACGAACCGCACGTCGCCGGTCCGTTGGCTGTCGAGCATTCCGCCGGCCATTCGTGTGATCCGCCTCGAGATGAACTGCTGATCGGCGTGGACCAGGGGCGGAAGTCCAGGCTCAGAGCCGTGCTTGACGACGACGCGGATTGAAAACGCGTCCTTGGCAGCGACACCAGAGTCCTCAAGAAGCGTGCTTAGCGACGGCAGCACCGTCTCCCAGTACTCCTGTCGCTTGGAGAATGTGACGACGCTCGACGTCGTCCACAGCCACCTCGGCTCGCCCAACCCGCGCTCACCCTCGCGCTCATACTGCTTAATGCCCACAAAGACGTTGCGGTCAAAGGGCTCGTCGGCAGGTATGTCCGAGTACTTTGCCCAGAGGGCGATGACGGCGAGGATGACGCTTGGTCCTTCCTGTTGTTGTAACTGCTGCTGGGCCTCGCCGCCAAGCTCGTCGTGGTCCGGCGCACGCTCTGTACATTGTTAGGAACAGGGCTTGCGCCCGCGCCCACCTAGATGCAGTTTGTAAGCCAGGTCGTCAAAGTACGCCCCGTCGCCCGCGAGTATTTCATGCTTTGCGTCGTCGTCGTCGTCTTCCTCAGCAGGCGTCGAGTCGCCGCGGCCGCGGCTGTACTCTTCCTCGAGCTGGGCTTTGAGTTCTTTGACGTTACGGATGGGCCACTCAAAGGCGGTCTGCTTAGTCTCGCACGCTCCTTCAACCGTGTGCGGGGCGCGCACCGTCGAGTTCATGTTTAAGCCGCTTCTACTCATTGGCGGGGCGGCGAAGACTGTCGATGCCAGGTGGATGCTGCCGCTACGCCGGGACGGCGTCGGTGTGCGTGCGGCATCGCTGGGCGTGCGCCGGTGCGACGTCGGGGTGAAGGGCGGCGCGGGATTGTCCGGATTGAACCGCGGCCCAAGCATGATGGTGGGTGTGGAAAAGGATTGAAGGATGGTTGTTTATGCTTGTACCTTGTTGCCACCTGCTCGCCATCCTTGCAAGAGCATTCGCGACAGTCGATGACGTAATGGGCAAGGCCGCGCTCAAAGCCGTTCCTGGACACGAGTACACCTTGAACGCTTCAACCTCTCCATGCGCATTGTACCCCATAACATAGAACCTCTGGATGTCATAAACGGCATGCAAAAAGAGTGGAGAGGGTGCTGCTTGCTGAAGGCGGGGTACTCGACGGTTATGGGTATATGGGTATCTTTGTCTTTCCTTCGCACACCTTCAATACTACAATACTACAATTCCTCTCACAGGCGCACAGGTATTCACCGTGCTGCCTTTGACAGGCGCACAGGTGTCCACCGTGCTATTTGAACACATATTCATGCGTTGGCCAGGATGGAATGACTAACAAATTATTTTTTTCAAGCGGCGGCGGGATTCGAACCCACGACAGTTTGGTTTAGGATAATGGAACAGACCATTCAATTGTCGCTTATAACCACCTCTCCACCAGAGATTGATGGAATATCTGGAACGCCGTGCGCGGATAGGCAGCCACGGTGCACGGTGGGTGGGTGGCCAGCTGGGCCAGTTGTGGCACATGTCGCATGGTGAACAGACAACTTTGTGCCAAACACGAAACGGAGGTAGGGATGTACGGGGATGTAGACCGAACATACACGGGTACCTAATCGACCTTCTCACGTTTTACTTTGACGCAAGCTGAAATAGAATCGGGGGCTCTCATCGACTGGTTACGTTGGCGCGGAGTATCCCCGGAGCAACATTATGCAAGATCTCGTTCATAAAGTTGCCTTCCGGCGTCCCGGAGACCCTGGCCCGAACTTGTCCTGACGGCAGGCTCGGGCGAGGGGACAGGGCGAGGCTGTACGCAGGCGGTGCGCAGTGCTGTGGACCACGACCACGTCGGTTGGCCTCGCGCAATGTCCGGGTCTTCCGTAGCGCCAATCGCTAGGGGCCGACCAGTGAACAGAGCAGGGCAGGGCAAAGTGGGGAGGCACAGTTGCAACCTCGCGCCATAGAGTTGTCCTGCAGGAGGTGTCGTGTCGTGTCACCACCGCGAACGCGTCTACTGTGTCTGCCGGGTCGCATGCTGCTGCTGGGCAATCACCACACAGCCGACCGACCGTGGTGTGCTTGAAGGGGGAGGAGCAAGAATGGCGCTAACGACAACCATGATGAGAGGGGTCATCTCCTTGTGACCAAGTGAAACGAACGGGGTAGGTTGAGGAGAGCGAGCACGGTCCAGTCCACCGGTGGGCCGCGACCTTTGGGGGGGAGGGTACGACGTACGAACACGGGTACCACACCCTCAACAAAGAAGCCTATTCAACTGACGGATCTGCAGCGCAGCACATGCAAGGCAAGCGTCAAGAGGAGCGGGAAGCATTTCTAGAGCCGAACAAGGGCCAGACCACACGGCAGACGGCAGAAGGAGCCGACCGGCAATCGTTGTCTCGTCAGACTAGTCACCACTCCTCTGCCCATGTCGATCAAAGAGGCGCACCCGTTGCGGCTCACCGAACACAAGGGGGACGTGGAGGAGATGGGCAGCATGACAGAGGTAGAAACGCAGCATGCACTTGTGGGACCATGTGCTTGGTTTGCCTCATGTAGCTGCCGGTCTCGGAATGACACAAACAACGCGCAAGAGCACTACTACTACTGAGGGGCTTCGCGAGAGGCGTCCGGCCGGCCCGAGAAGCCCAGACGGCTCGCATCATGGCGACAGGAGGAGGGAGCAGAGAGCGAAAGCAACGGAGAACAGACCCAGTTTGCCCAGGTTTCGACCCAGTAAACCCTGCACCTGTACGTAAACATCTGCAAGCTGCGACTTTCTCGCTCTCTGCGGTCACCTTCCTGTGCTGTTTGCACAGTCTCTCCGGGTCGTGCTCCTCTGCTGCACAGCACACTGCACATTGCACGGCGCAGTACGCGCACAAGCGCTCGTACACGCGCGCCGCAGAGCCGTCAACGGAGGGAGTCACCTGCACTGCGTGGCTTGCGTCCGTCCTGTCCTGGCGTCCCCCGCTCCCCAACCCCAGTTGCCTTTGATGCATTGCAGTGCGTTTGTATGCTTGTCTCGACGCTCGTGTCCTCTGTCTGTCCCCCACTTGTCAGAAACGTCTCGACCCAGTTTAGGATTGTGGTGTGGTCTCGAGCGTGCTTGCGGGTTGCCCGCCATTTTGTTTCCCCTGTCGGTTCCTCTGTTCTGGTCCAAATCGACCATCATACCGCCCCCCAGTCGTCCGTCGCTTCTCGCCCCCCCAGTGCTCCTCCCCTTCCACCTCGTCTTCTACTCCAAGCCCACATTACAACAGCTACCTCTTTGCTTGTCATCTTCATTGTCACTCTCACTCCTCTTCGCTTTTCTCTTCGACAACGGCACAAGCGAGCAGTCCTCGCCGCTCACCACGCCATTCATCGGTTTCCTTTTCCACCTGTCGCCCACCTTTTTTTCGTTTCGGCCTTGAACAAAGTATAATTCTGCCCAACTGTGCTCGACGACCGGACGCGCACTTGTAACTACCTACGCCCACCACGACGCGTTAAACACCTTGCATCCCCCAGCCTGTACATGCTTCTGTCGGCGCATGGCGCACACACCATCGACAGCGTGAATCTCTGCTTGGCCCTCAAGACAACTCGAGAACAGAATCCACATTTTCCCCCTCGCACCCAAAACCTTTCCACACAACCTCGTCTCGCCTCTGGCACACTGAGCACAACAAACGACACACGGACACTTGCTACTATCACCACGACACTCTCACGTCGCCTCTCATGAGCGCTCTCAACCACACAGCACCGCGCTTTAGGTCACAGGCGAGCGGACCAATGGGCGGCGTCGGGTCGCTTGCTCACGCGCCCCAAGGAGCTGCAGGACTACCACCGCAACACTCGCTCGACGTTCCTCCTCGTCTTGCTTCCTCACTCGCGACGCCCCTTGCCACTCCTCTTGCCACGCCTCTTGCCCCTCCCCCACCACCGCCCATTCACATGTCTTCTTCTCAGCCCCACACGCGCAACCTCCCCTACGCAGGCGTCGAGCACACCCTTGGACCAAGTTTCAGCGACGACGAGGACGGAGACGACACTGACTTTCTCGCTGCCAAGATGGCTTCTCTTGGCGTCGACTCGCGCAATGGCCCCCAGCACCACCACCAGACTCACAACACCCACTACGTGCGTTGCTTCTATCCCCTTCTGCCGCTAAAACCTTCTACAGACCAACGGTAATAACTCGAGCGCCGAGTTTCAGCGCCGCGTGCACGCTCAGCAGCAGTTGCTGCAGCTGCAGATGCTACGCCAGCAGCAGCAGTACCAGCAGCAATATCAGCAGCAGGCGTCGGCGCTGCACAACCTGCTTGTTCAATCAAACGACCCGCAGCAACTGCGCGAAGCCATGGCGTTGCTGGAGCTGCAGCGCGCGCAGCACGCGGCCACGACGCCCAATTCGTACAACCAGCAGATGGCCGCGCAGCAGGTCCTCAACCAGCGCGTGCTGCAGCACCAGATGATGTCGCTCCAGGCACAGCAGCAGCAGGCGGCAGCTGCGGGCCACCGCCAGGCGCTTGCGGCGCAGATTGAGGCGGGGACGTTGCGGCGGGAACGCGAGCGGGAGCGAGAGCGCATGCGCCCACTCAGCCCAGACGACTCGCACCTCCGCGCGGCGTTTGAGGGCGCACCCTCGGGATACTTTCCTCCCATCTCGCCCCCTATCGACCTCGCTGCGGGTGTGGGCTGGACGTCCATGGGCTCGTCGACGACGGCCGGCGTGCAGCAGCCCAAGCAGCCCGTGACGCCGCAGACGTCCGAGTGGCCGTTTGGATGGAACACTCCGAGCACGCCCGCGACACGTTCATCGCCGCCGCGCACGGCCTCGACCGACTCGAACGCCCCGTCGCCTCGGCACGCGACGCCGCCGCTCTCGGCACCGTCGGGCGCTCCCCTTGGCAGGTTTGCGCGTGCGCGTCAGGAGCTCGCTGCTGCGCAGGCCGCGGCGCCGGGCGCCCCACCTCTCGCCGCGCTCCTGTCCCGCCGCCGCCACGTCGACGAGGACGCCCAGTCCAACTCGTCCAACCCCCAGTACCCTGACACGTTTGCCACATCGCCTATCTCGGACACGGCGGGACACACGGGCCAGCCGTCGTCGCGCAAGTGGTCTGTTGAATCTGGGCGCAAGGTCGCTTCGGACCTTGGGCACGTCGACCCCGCCACACATCTCGAGTGGGGATACCGCGCCCCTGCGCCCCGTTCCCAGTCGTTCTCTGTCGCTCCACGCACGGCCGATGATGCGCGCCCACGCCCCCGCCACGCTGCCGCCGCGGCCAACACTAACGCCGCCCCTCCAACCCCTACAAGCTACGTCGTTCGCCAGCCGTTTGGCCCGCCCGGCTCGCCGGAAGAGCTCGCCCAAAAGAACTTTGCAACCAGGTGAGGAATACAAAGGGAACTTGCGCTGACTTGGCAGCGTTCGCCGCAAGGCCGGTCAGAACCTCGGCATGCTCACGCGCCGCACCGAGGGCAGTGATGTGTAGCTGCACCTAACGCCGCAAAGCTGCCACCGCTGTCCAAGACGTTACCCAATCTATACCCCCGGACTCTTTTCTCGTATCTCTTTCTCTCCCCTGCGCAAGCCGCATCTGATGTCTTTACATGGGCAGACTGCAGACGACCCGCAGGCACGCACAAGGCACGAGCACCATGGACATTTGGGCGCATTCATTGCGCGCCACTCTGGCGCCAACCTACACATACTCCACAAGCACACCAACCACACAACCGCAATCGCACAAAGCATCCTCGCACACAACATCTATCTATCTATCTATCTATCTACCTATCTACCTACCTTGTATATTAATCTAATGCTCAGAGGGTCGTGAGAAGGGGAGACGATGCATGCAGGTGGCGTTAATACAGTGGGGGCGGGAGCAAATTGACGCGTCGCGTCAACCGTGTTTGTGTTCATGACGACTCGCAAAGTCAGGAACGGCCCCAGGAGGAAGAAAGATGGGATAAACTGGCGATTGTCATTGTGCATTGTCCCGTCTCCGACACTTTCTACACCATGCCTCCCCGCAAGCGCGCACGGCGCAGTAGCGGGGGAACGGCCGGCGCCGACCCCCCACGAGATACTTCTACGCCGGCGTCGACGCCCGCTCGGCCTGGCGCGCGGGCGACACAGCGCGCAGCGTCGGCGGCGACGATGGCGATCGTTGCGCCAGCACCGACGCAGGGCGGCGCGCGATATCGAACACGGCACCGGCGCGAAGTGCGCGGCCCCGACGTCGCCGCGCGCGAGGGTGGCGAGGACGACCTCGTGCCGCCCTCAGACGACGACGAGTACGACGTGTGGCGGGACGTACGTGCCGTCGAGCGTGTTCAGCGAGCGGAGCGCACAGCAACGGAGGGGAGCGAGGACGCCGGCGCCGGACCGTCGCGATTTCGGGGCGCGGGCTCGAGCTCGCAGTCGAACTCGGCGACGTCGTCGTCGTCGCCCGCGCCAGTGCCAGCGCCGTGGCGCAGCGCGGGGCAACACTCGTTCGTCCTCTCCCCGTCGCCCACCGCCTCGACGCAGAGCACCCTCCCCCTCCCGTCGCTCTCGCCACGCTTCGTCCCCCTGTTTTCGCCGCCAGGCTCGCGCTCGCTCTCGCCGAGCTCTAGCGCGCCGTCGTCACCGAGGGTACCGTACACGCTGTCCGCGCGCGACAAGGGCAAGCGACGTGCCGACTTCGTCACAACACCCACCCCATCTCCCTCCTTCCACACCGCCCCGCCCACCTCCTACGCACCCCTCGCCGTGCACCTCGGCTCGCCGAAACCGTTCGCTATGCCACCGCCGTCGTCGGCACGGACGCGCGACCGTCTCCCCTCCACCTCGGCGTCGAGATCGGCCAGCCCGGCTGATGTACCCCTCGCAGCGGGGCCGCCGCCAGATCCACCACCACGCGACGACGGAGCGTCTGTAACGGTCCCTTCCTCGCTTTCACAGCGACAGCTGGAGGTGTATCAGGTCAATGTCCTGGACGATGTCGGGGTGGACGTTGATATGGAAGACCGCCAAGGGGACGGGCCCATTGGGAGCTCGGCTGACGCCGCAATGGACAGCGACGCGGTGATGGAAGAGAGCCAGCGACCGCTGACATCGCTCACAGCGCCAGCGCGCGACGTGCCGTCACCGCCGTCGTCGCCGTGGGGAATGGACCTCGACGTTCTCCCCAGCCCGCACTCGCAGAACGTCGAAGAGTCGCAGCTTCCTCTCGCTCCGGCGCCGCCTACGCCTGAAGTCGCCGCACCGACACCATCGCCCCCTCGAGAACCAGCGTCCGCGTCTCAACGACCAACACCGCCCGCCTCCGATGCTCAGGCGTTCAGTCTGTCCCCGTCGCCCGTCGCGGCTTCCTTATCGGCGCGCCCCATTCTTGCCTCGTCATCTCCCGTACCCCCAGCCTCCTCTCGACGCCTACTGCCACCATCGTCACCAGCGCCCGCAGCCCAACCACTCGACGACCTCGCTGCCACGCCTGTGCGAGCTCCTCAGGGCTCTATGGGTCCGCCACAGCCGCCGTCATCATCTCCAGACGCAGTGGGCTTGTTCGGTGCAGCCTCTGCCCGGCGCGTATCTCCTGTGGCTCCGCCACCCGCTGCACTTCCCTCGTCGCCAGCTATCAGCGCCGACCCCGCGCTACTGCAGTTCCGCTTTATGCGGACGTTTCGCACACGCACAGCGCTGCAGCTGCAGCCTTACACGCGCGAGCGACAGCTTTATGACAACATGTTGCGCCGTGGTGGGCTGGCGAAGGGACGCCGTGGCGTGGCGCCGTCTGCAGAGGTACGCGCCAACGCTGACGAGGCGGGGACAGCGGAGAAGGAGGGTGAGTCGACGGCGTCGTCGGACGAGGACGCGACGCCGCCCGACGCCATCGTCATTGGCGCGACACAGGAGAACGCGCGCCAGCCCCGACCACCACGTAAAACCAAACCACTCATCGACGCAGACTACGACGAGTATTTCCTCCGCTTCGGGGAGGTGGCCGACGAGGAGGACGACCTTGCAGCGAACCGTCTCCAGGACATTGCGCGCGAGCGTCTACGGAAAGATAAAGATGCACGCCGCGCCCAGCGAGAAGCGGAACGGACGCGTCGCGCGTTTGAGGCACTGATCAAGGGCGCTAACAAGGATCCACCGGCGGAGAAGCCCAAGTCGCGCGATACGGCCAAGGCTGCGCGCCCAACCAAGGCGCCGAGGAATAACAAGGAAACCGATCGTGTGCCGCCGCGCCGTCGCGAACCAGGCAAGAAGACCGGGGCGACCCCGGTTAACGGCCGGTCTCGGGTTGTTACCTACGGCCGCCGACAGCCACGAGCTCCCTTCGACTCGGACTCGTCGTTGTCATCTGCGCCGCCCTCGCCGGGAGCTTCACCAAGGATGGCCCCAATCCCGCTCAGCAGCCCGCCGCGCGCAGGCGTCCCGCCAACCTCGAGTCCTCCTCAGCAGGCATTGCCTCCACCATCACCACTGGCCAATGACCCATTCCCAGACTTTGACTTTGGGGGCTGGGACGTTGACAACGATCCAGCGACGCCAGCTCCTGCGCCCAACTCAGGGGCCGCCCCAAGCACCACCGCGTCGCGGACAAAGCGCCGGCGTGTGGTCGAAAGCTCGAGCCAGTCATCAGACGCGGACGACAGCGACGCCGCGGCCGAGTCGCTGTCGCCACAACAGGACAAGCGCCGGCGTATCGCTGGCCGCATGCTGCCCGCGGTGATGCTGCGACGCATGGAATTGGAGGAACAAGAACGACGCAGACGGAGAGCCGAGGCGCAGCGCCGAGCGCGCGCTTCACACAGTCCAGTTCGCCCTGGCCACGCCGTTGTGCGCCGCCGCGCTGGCGGTGCACTCGACATGGGTGGCCTCTTTGACGAGTCTGACGACGACTCTGATACCCCCGCAGGCGGCATGCACGCTATCGAAGCTGAGGAGGGCGACGAGTCGGACGCGTCCGACGGCTCGCTCGGCCACCCCGTTGTTCTCTCAAGCGACAGCTCGGGATCCGAGGCGATGGAGGACAACGGGCGTCCTGGTGCACTAGCGCGCCTACAGCGCGGCGACTTTGAGTCGCTCGTGCATGGGCGGCAGGCGGAGGAACGCGGTGGCGTCGCGCGCGACCGCGAGCGCGAGCGCAAGCATCGAGATGGCGACAGCCACCGCAAACAACGTCCGCGCCGACCCGCTCTTGGCCTGGCGAAGCGCGTACGCGCCCCAGACCGATATGACGAGTACGAACGCCGCGTCCCCGACGAATCGCGCCTTTACCAGACCCGCCTGGACTTTCCCGCCGACACGAGCGTGCACAAGTCTGCGCGCAAGGCACACAAACGTACCACGAGCGGCGGGCACGCACGGTCACGCCGACCCGGGGGCAAGTCCACGCGCCCAGCTATCCGCCTTGACGATCGTGTCATTTTTGCGACTGGCGACTTTGCCTTTGACTCGGACTCGGACGACATCGAAATTACCTGCGAGTTGCCCGCACCGACGCCTCCGCCCGCTGTACCGGGCCCACGCCCGCTCGCACGCGTGGTCTCGGCGCGAGGGGGGAGGCTACATGTTGGTCGCTCGTCGAGTCCCGTTCCACGCCCCGCACCAACCACACGCGCGCGTAACCCGCGCCGCCAGCTTGACGAGGGTGTCGGCAAGGCGCGCTCATGGGCCAACTTTGAGCGTTTCCCCGTCGACTTTGAGATAACGCCCCTGCCAACTGGCGTGTCTTGCGACATTGACGCGCTGGCGCGTGGCGCGCCACTGACGGCGTTCATCGCCGCGCTTGACGGCGCGCCGCACAGAGAACCGAAACCGTGCTCGGCTTTTGGCGTCGACCTACATGTCGGCATGGACGTCGACGAGGCGTTGGCCGTCCTGCCAATTGTCGTCGATGGCGTGTTCACCGCGGTTAGCGACGGCGCCGAGTCCGATCTCCGCCCGCTTTGGTTCTTTCGCGACTACCTCGGCCACATGGACGTCCAAGACCGCCCACGCGTGTTCACCCAACTCGGCGCGCTGTCCCAGCGCCTTGACGGCCTCGCCCTGACGAACAGCAAGGCGCACCGTGCCTTCGTCCTCCAGGTCTTAAGGATACGCTACACCCTCCTCGAGTCGGCAGCTGTCACAGGTCCAGACCAGGTCGGCGCCGCTGCGACGGCGCTGGTGAGCCTCCTACTCACGTACGGCTTTGACCGCACGGTGCGGCCGTTGCGGCGTATCCTCCGCGGCCGGGCGAGCACACCACAAGTCGACGACGTGTCAATCGCGCTCTGGGTGTCTCTGCTGCACATACTCGCAGCGCACGACCGTAACAACCCCCCGTCGACCGGTAGCACCGAGGACACGTTTACGCGCGCGCTCTCCGACGCACTAGACAAGCGCTTCCGCGGGGAGATTGGGCCCCTGGCTGCCGAACGTATATGGTTCCTCGTGTTTGGGCTATGTGCCCTCGGGCAGTTTGGCGCCGACGGCGCAGTCATGCCAGAGTACACGCCGTACCCCCGCTGGCAGCTCGTCCGGCGCGCGCTCGGCCTCATCCGCGTCGCGCACAGCCAGGAGGCCGAGGAGGCTGCGCACCACGACCAGCTGCAGGGCCGCGACAGGTATATCAAGACGATGGTTGCGCGGTGCCTGCGGCTGTCGAGTGCGTGGCGATGGTCGTTTGACGCGAGCAGCTTTTCCGTCGCGACGCGCGACCTCGGCATGATTTTCAAGGAGCGGCAGCATCGAAATCTACCTAGCGAGCCGCCCGCCGAGTTTCCGGCGTTCATCACGCAGTTTGACATTTCGCTCACGGCGTCGGACGACACGCGGCGCGCGTCCGCGTTCGAGCTGTGGCTGCGGCTTGCTTGCGTCGCGGCGTCGGACGTGATCGGCGCAGCGGAGGAACTGAGCGAAGCCCATCGCGCGGTACGCGACGTCCAGCGCCTCATCATGTCCATCTTCCCGCTCTCAGCGTTTCCCTTTTCGCGCGCACACCCGCCGTCGCGGCGCCAGCTCGGCGCCCTCGTTAATCGCTACTCCACCATGGTCGTCGCGTGCTACTTCTCCCCTGCGCTTCTGCCGTGGCTCATTGCCAACTCGCTCAAGTGGCTTGCGTTTGACACGGCAGACTTTGAGTCGCGCCAGGTGTGTATCCGCGGCCTGATGTACCTTGCCGTCGCGTGCCGGCACCATTCGCAGCCGCTCGACGCGGTCGTTGCGCGTCTGGCGGATATTCTCGCGACGCTCCAGGCCGAACTCGAGCAAGTGGCGCGGCCGACCAAGCCACCCAACTTTCCTACACGCGTTGAGATTGAGCGAACCATGGTCCTCGTCGTGTCGTGTTTTCGCCAGATCATCATGCATCCGGGGTACGCCCCGCGTCCGGATCCAGTGTACCCGGACCCGACCCTCCTGCACGAAAGTAAGTCTCGTGTTCGCTCATCGCGCGCTGACGCCAGGCTGGACGTCGCGAATCTTCCAGCTCGACTTTGTGCAAGACGTCAAGTCGGGTCTGGAGATTGTGTCGACGATTCAGGCGTTCCTCGACGCGCGGGCCGCGGCTCTGCCCGGGCGCGCCAAGGCCGCGCGTCGCGAGCGCCAGACGGAAAGTCTCGACGATTATCCCAGTCTCGGGTTTGACTTTGACGACGTCGACCTGGCTGCACTCGGCGGCGACGAGGCGCCCGAGGACCCCGTTGAGCGGCAGGACGCCGCCTTTGCCAATGTACGCCGCCGAGGAGGGCTTGTTGTGCTGACTGCACAGATCATCTTGACCAATATTTGTCCGCGCATCTACCGCCTCCTGTCGGACATGTTACCTGCCGTCGCGGAGGCAGAGAGCGCTGACACGCCGTCGGCCGAGGCGCGCTCGGAGCGTCTCGTGTTCATCAACAAGCTGACGCAGTGCTGGAGCGACTGTGCGGCGGTCGTTGTCGTCGAGCACAGGCTGCAGGATTGGTCAGTGTACGTGGGCGCATTTGGTCAACAGTCGTGGGCGCGCCTTGGTAACGACCTGGGCCGGGTCCAGGTTGGCCTTCAGTTCATGCTCAACGTCGCGCATCTCGACCCGGGCGCGTTCAGGACACACGAGGAGGAGTTCCTTTCGCTCCTCTTCCAGACGCTCGTGACGGACGCTCTGACAGTGGAACACAAGTACGCCGCGGCGGTGTTCGCGCTCCCCGGGGCGCTTGACCACGCCCTCTTTGAGGGCCTGCGCGGCGTTGGCGTAAGCCGAGAGGACATGACGCGCACCGGTTTCATGACGAAACGGCTCGACATCCTAAAACGTGAGCACGAGCCTGGGTGTGTGTGTGTGTTTGTTGACGGCAGAAATCTTTGGCAACATGCCACTACTCGTACACTCGCGCTTCACGCCCGCCGAGATGAAGACGCAGATATACCGGTACGCCAACGTGCTCGTCGGCGCGATGGCGCTGTACGAGGCGGGTATTGACGCGCGCCGCGTGCTCCACCGGCAGGGATACCGCGTCTTCTGCGCCGACGTCGTGCGTGTGATCAAGCAGGTCGCTGGCGACGTGGTCACGCCCGCGAGCGTGCCGGCCCTCAAGGCGCTCGGCTGGGTGTAGCGGGCGACAGGCGCCGTAGACGTGAGGGCTGGTAGCGAAGTTACGATAAACATGTGTATCACTACTGTAGCATATGCACAAATGCATTGGACAAGGTATTTCTCGCGGGCTCGAGATGGCGTGGACGCGGGCTGGCGTGAGCTCGTGTGCCCTACCAGTCGGGCAACATTTCGGGGGCTAGAGCGGCCCAAGACTCGGGCCAACGACGTGCGTCAACGCCTGCGCCGTCGGCGTCCATGGTGATAGCCGAGTTGTGCGCACGGGAGCACGACGCGCAGGCCAAGGACGGACGCTGGCAAGGCACGAGGCGTGGTGTGTGTGTGGCGGCTCGCCTAGATTTCGGCCCGAAGGAATGTTGATGTCAGTAGATTGTCCGGTGTCCAGTCAAGATTGAGCGGCAGTTGGTCGTGCTCGGGACGCACTGTATCTGATACGCACTGCCCCGGGCTCAAGCTCAAAGTTAGTCCATCGCGTGCAGTTTGTAGATGTAGTTCATAACACAAACAAGCCGCGCGCACCGCGCGCGCGGTCTAAACTCTTAACTGCTACCCATGCTACTGCTATGCTACGTCCGGCGTGGGCCGGCCATGCTGGAGCTCTTGTGACGACCGACTGCTGGTCAAGAGGAGAGGCGCTTAGGCGTACTGCTTCTTGAGGAACTTGGCAATGGTCTCGAGCTGGATGTTGGAGGTGCCCTCGTAGATGGCGCCAATCTTGGAGTCGCGCCAGTACTTCTCAATGCCCGTGTCGCGGGTGAAGCCGACACCACCGCACCACTCGATGGCCTGGCCGGCGGCGCGCTGGGCGACGACCGAGGCAAAGTACTTGGCCATGGCGGCCTCCTTGGTGAAGACACGGCCCTCCTCCTTGAGACGGGCGGCGTTGTAGGTCATGAGCTTGGCGGCCTCGATCTGGGTCGCAATGTCGGCGAACTGGAAGCCCATGCCCTGGAAGTCACCGACGGCCTTGCCGAACTGCTTGCGCTGGTAGGTGTAAGGGAGGGCCTTCTCAAAGGCACCCTGGGCAAGACCGAGCATCTGAGCGGCGATACCGATACGGCCCTCGTTCAGGATCTCAATGGCAATCTTGTAGCCCTTGCCGAGCTCGCCGACAATGTTCTCCTTGGGGACCTTGATGCCGTCAAAGTTGAGGACGCAGGTCGACGACGCGCGGATACCGAGCTTCTCCTCCTTCTTGGCAATCTCAACGCCCATGTCCTTGGAGACGACAAAGCAAGTGATACCCTTGTAGCCCTTGGAGGGGTCGACGTTGGCGAACACGAGGAACGTGTCGGCCTCACCAGAGTTGGAGATCCACATCTTGGTGCCGTTGAGCACGTACCCGTCGCCGTCGGGCTTGGCAGTGGTCTGGAGGCCGAACGCGTCAGAGCCGGCGGCGGGCTCGGTCAGGCAGAACGAGCCGACAGTGTTGGTCGCGAGACCGGGGAGCCACTTCTGCTTGACCTCCTCCGAGCCGTGGTGGCGCAGGACAGTGTTGACGAGCGTGTTGTGCACGTCAACAAGCACGGCGACCGACGGGTCGACCTTGGCGACCTCCTCGACGGCAATGATGGCAGAGGTGAACGAGCACCCAGAGCCGTCGTACTCCTCGGGAATCTCAATGCCCATCAGGCCGTTCTCGAACAGGCCGTCAATCACGCTCTGCTCCATCTTCTCCGCCTCGTCCATCGACCGGACCTTGGGCTCAATGACCTCGGTCGCGTACTTGCGCACTGCATGTCAGCGAAAAAGCATGGATTGGGGTGGGTGCATGCGAGACAGGCTGGCTGGCTGGCTGTCTGGCCGGAGCTAGCTCAAATGGCCGGATCTCGGATGGAGAGCGTTTTCACCAGGCATGCGGAATGAAGACCGCTCCAGCTCCGTCCCTACCGCTGCGGCACCTCCGCCTGATCGCTACTCACCAGTGTCGCGGATCATGTTCTCCTCGTCGGTGAAGTTGTAGAGCGACTTGGGCGACTCGTCGGTGCGGTACTCGGCGTTGTAGGCGCGGGCGGCCGAGACCGAGAAGGCGCGCGACGCGGCGCGGGGAGCAGCGGCACGGGCGGCCTTGGGAGCGAGGCGGGAGAGCATGGTGAGGGAGAGGGTAGCTGGGTAGCTAGCTTGTGTTTTTTCAAAAAGAGAGGGGATGGAGGAGGTTGTTGGAGAAAGGAGGAGGGAAAGACGACTTTTGTTCACGGCCGTGGGGGGATATATAGAGATAGTAGTGATGGCTCTCTCGGCTCGACGTGGGACACTGGGGCTTGGGACCGGTGAGGGGGGCGCGTGTCTTCGCCTAAAAGTCGGGTTAGCTCCCTCCGGACACACTCGTGCATTGTTAACCGGACCTTGTAACAGAGCGGCCATACAGCGGACGGATCTCTCTCTCGGCCTTGACAGCACTGTGTGGGGCACCCTCGGCGACCACCGTGGGGGTCGTCGCACAGCCTATCAGATACACCCTCCCAGCACGCCCCGGGGCCCAGTAGTGTGTGCATGCATCCACCCCAAGGGGCTTCACTCGCTGCGGCGCAAAGGCGGTCTTTAGCCACGCGAGAGTGGCTGCGTGTTTCCAACCAGCGCCAAGTTGCTCCTACGTCCATTGCCACGGACATAAGACGGGCGAGTGCGAGCTCCTGGACCCAAACAAGACCGGCTGGATCCTGACCTGGATCGATTCGGAATACGCCGCGTGCATGAGGCGTGCGTTGGGCGTGGTGATAACGTGATGGTTGCGTGGCAGACAAAATTCTAATTATTAACAATGTTTTCTAATGGGCCTTAGGTTTCTCTTGTTTCCCGCGTACTAGCTGTACCGTCTCGTTTCGCAGCCAAACCACGACATTCTCCTCGTTCCACAACCAGTGCAACTCCTGATGCGCTGACAATTACCTCTGACCCCATTGGCCCATGGTCAAGGCCCATCATGCCGACGCGCAGGCCACGGCCCCTTGATCCGTCTTGACGCGTACCATCTCTGTCATGTGCGTAGTTATGCCCTGCCCGCCATTGGCTGGACATGTCCGATGTGCGAGGACAACAATGCGTCCACGACGTCACAGACTTGGCGTGGTGGGTGTATATAAATCAGCGAGTGTTGCCACTTGGACACAGTAGTCTCCAACACCAACTCTTATTTCTTGCTCTACCTAGTACTTGACCAAAACGCATTACTACTGAAATCATGTCCGAGGTGAGTTGGCGCAACACGGGCGTCCGCGCGCGCGCTCGTTCGGCGTTGAGGCTTCGCTCACGCAAAGTGCACCGGCAACCCCCAGGCGTGCGGCTTCTGCTCGAACAAGCCCGCTGCCGAGAACCACTGCGCGCGCGACGAGGTGCCCGGCTGCGCCGCCAACCCGGGCGCCTGCAAGGCGTGTAACGGTGCGGGCTGCCTCGCGACCGAGTGCACTGGGTGAGTACTAGCGAGGGGCTGGAAAGCGCCGCCCTGCCATGGGCCGACGCGTCGACTCGATTGACCAGCTTGGGCTAACGCACAGTAACGCCGCGACGTGCAAGGCGTGCCAGACCGGCCATTTTACCTCGTGCCGCCGCAAGCAGCTCACCGCGACCGAGGGCGTCGAGCGTGCCGCCGCCTAAGCTTGCCAAGGCTGTCTTCGCGCCCACCTAGAGCGCCCCGTGCTGCTACCCGTATCCATCCCCCTGTTGTATTACCATGCACGGGTAGCATTTGCCAAGAAGCGTGATTGCTGGGAAAGTTTAAGAGCGCTTCACCACTGACGATCGGGTGTCGGCCACTGACGATAATCGCCCGATTGCGCGATTTATGCTTCTTTGCTGCGGTGTGTGTGTTCGATCGATGAACCTGTTGCCAAGCCTGAGTAGCGACGGCGAGGGGCGTGTATGGTTGGGTTTGTGATTGCTGTGAAGCTATCCTGCTTGATCAAGGAACAAGGGCGGCCGGGTCGAATGAACGTGCTTCACGCGACGTAACCACCACAAGCCACAAGTGCGACTCTTAGCACACCAACCTTGGTTCATGGCATCTTCGATGATCCACCTCAATCATGATCTGCATCTACTGGCATGTGACTACGACGATTGTCCCGATCCGCGCGAGTCGGCTCTTTCGGAATCTGTTGCAGATAACGCAACGGCTTTTGATAACCGGGCTAGATATCCATCTGGTCGCGGGCGAGGTGTGCGCACCAGCCCTCCTCGTCCGTCTCGACGACGTACGCGCGAATCTTGGAGTTGTCATGCGAGATCTCACGCACGACGCCGCCGTCGTCCTCGGCATTGTTACGCTTATCGTCGACCTGGGCGCCGAGCCAGTGCAGGCGCGCGAGGACGTCGGAACGCAGCCCGGCCGCATGTTCCCCAATACCGCCGGCAAACACGAGCACGACGCGATCGAGCGGCGTGGTCACAAGCAACTTTGCAATGTATTGCGTCAAGTAGCCCATGAGGTGGTCGACGTAGACCGCGTACGCGAGCGTACAACGTGCGTGCTCGTCCGCCCCGCTGTCCTCGGCCCGCTGCGTGATCGTGCCAAAGTTGGGCGTGCCGGCTAACGCTACCAGCCCGCTCTTCTTGTTCATCACGTACTCCCCCTTGGACACCTTCATGCCCTCGAGTCCTGCGTCCTTCCAGTAATCCGGCGTGTGGTGGAAGATGGCCGTTGGGTCAATGTCGCCAGTGCGTGTTCCGCCGACTAGGCCTTCCAAGGGAGTCAGGCCCATGCCTGCGGTCAGCACAAAGTCATCTGAAGAGCGAATTCTTCCAGAACAAGTGTGTTCTCACACGCAAGTCCATTCGAGTGTGCAGGGGACTCGCGAGCCGGGGGAAAGCGGAGCATCTTGAAAAGGGTAGTGGCGGGTTGGTGTGGGGTACGTGCAACCAATTCCCACACCGGCCTGCCCGCACCACCGCCTGCCAGCCTGACTTACTCGTGTCGATCGACTTGCCGCCCTTGATACAAGCCGCACTGGCGCCCGAGCCCAGGTGCGCGGCGACGATATTGAGCTCCGACTCGGGAACGTCAAAGTGTTTGGAGAGCGAGTGCACGATGGACGCGTACGACAGCCCGTGGAACCCGTACTTGCGCAGCGGGATCGGGGGGTCGCCCGTCGGCGGCGGGAGCGCGTACGTGTACACTTCGGGCGGGAGGGTTTGCTCTGCGTCAGCCAAGTCTCAAGCCCAAGTCGCGCAATCAAGGCCGGCTTACATGGAATAGGGTGTCAAAGTAGAGCAGCTGCGTCGACTCGGGCAGCGCCTCGAGACACGCGCGTACGCACAGCACGGAATGGTGGTTCTGCCGTCAGCCGGGCCGGTGTGTTGTTCGACGCGGCGGCCGCGTCCGGCACGCCACCGACGTACGTGCAGAGGGGCAAACTCGCTCAGCGCGTCCATCTGCTCGAGTGCCTCCGAGTGTTTGTGCGTGACCACGAGGCCCTTCTTGTTCTCTCCGCCGTGAACGCTGGCGTTAGACCTCGTCCTCAACGCGCGGCGTACATCCTGTGGGTAATGTACTTGACATCCTCAGACTTGATGCCCGACTTGGACAGGTGGTCCAGAAGAACGGGGAAGAGCTCTCTATCTTTCCGGCGTCAGCTTCGTCGGCGCCCGCACCCACGCTCGACCTTGCCGCCGTCACCACGCTCCTCGTCCACGTCCTTGGCTCCGTCTACCGCGCCCTCATCCCACTTGATCACGACCTTGATCGGGTCGCCCGCCGCGCCAATGTTCGTCACGGATACCTTTGCGGCCTGCTTGAGCGGCTTGTCGCGCCCCTCCACGCCATACAGCTTGCCCTTGATCGACGACGACCCGCAGTTGAGCGCGAGCAGGTACATGGTGGGAAAGAGTGTTGTTGCGCTGTCAGTGACGCGGACCTCGTCGCCCTCTTATGATGCGCTCAGCCAAGCGTCTGCGTCTGTGCTCGTCACGGCCAGTCCTCATGACGTCACGCCACCGGACATGTTCAACATGCCGCCGGCACTGGCGAGCCCAGATTCACACCAGCCCATGGTACCAAGGCTTACAGTTCACGGGAATACATACATGCTATGAACTCGATACGGGCGCGCTGCGCGTACATACATGGTCGATGGTATTTGCATTCTTGAGCGGATCGGGTGCAGACGACTGGGCTTGCCGAGGCGGAACGCGAGGTGAGGACAATAAAAGTGGCGTTCACTTCGGCGGCCGACGAAACCATACTAACAATTACTGGCGCCCCCAGCGCTGCCAGTCCTGCATCTTCGCGGCGGGGGTCATGTCCTGGCCACCGAACGGGGCGCGGTGGCCAGTGCTAGAGCCGGCAGCCTGGTGCATGCGGAAGCCTGACGGCGGGGGTGACGTCCCACTGACGCTGTTCATCGAGGGGTTGGCGGCGCTCGGGCCGCTAGTGGCGAAGCGCGGCGGGCGGCGGACGTGCATGCGAGCCGCGGGCGGAATCGTCGGGTCCAGCGGATCGTCCTCGTCAGTCGTCGGGGGACTGCCGCCGATCGAGCCGCCACGCAGAACGATGGGGGCGTAGCGGCGTGTCGTTGAAGGGGGCGGCGTGGCTGGTGTCTTCGTCGCGAGACGAGGGGTGCTCGCGCTGCTATGGGGCAACGTCGGTGGGCGCTGGTACGCCGCACCGCTGGGCGGTTTCGCAGTCGAGCTTACGCGGTATTCCTTCCACGGGGGGCGCGACGAGAGAGACCAGGGCGTGGGGGTGGGGCTGCCGGCGGGCGCAGGGGTGGGGGCGGCGGTTGAGGGTTTCGCAGTCGAGCTTGAGCGGTATTCCTGCCAGGGGGGCGGCGACGAGAGAGAGGGGGGCGCGGCAATGGGACGGGCGGTGGACGCCGCGGTAGCCTGTGAAGTCGCTGGCGACAAAGTGCGAGTAAGCGGGACGGTGTCGGACGCGGGGTAGTGGATGCCCGTCGACATTGGTGTGAACGGAATAGGGGAGCCCAGCTGCCCGCGCAGGTCGCCAAAGCCCTGGCGACCCGTCTGGTGCGCGTGGACGAGGTAGTTGGGCACCAACGCAGGGGTCGGCTGCAGCGGCTGCTGGACGACGTTGGCTATGCTTCCGCCGGTACTCTGGGGGTACAGCTGGTGCACGCCCTGGCCCATGTTCGGCGGCGTTGGGCGGCCGCCAACGAGCGACCGCCACTGCGTCGGAGACGTCGAGAAGACCTCGCGGATGCAGTAGAGGCGATCGGAGCCGAGCGAGATGAACGGGTCGTTCGGAAAGTCCGGCGTCGAGCGCAGCGCGTACAACTTGTCGCCAATGGGGACGCCGCCGCCGGTCCATTCCTTGACGTGGCGGAGGTACTTGCGGTCCTGTTGTCAGCTCGTACACCATACAGGACATAGCTCACTTTGCCAGCGACAAGAAGGATCATCTTGCAGACGCTGAGCGCGCCGAGACTGGACATCTGGCCTGCCGTCAGCTCGCCTCAAGGTAAACCGAGCTCACCTCGAATCTTGACTGACGCCCCAAACTCCCCCGTCACGTCTGAGAGCGTGAACAAATTGTCCGCCTGTGTCATGCCCTCAAGGAAGGCGTCGAGTTGGTCAATGTCGTTGGCCAGCCCCGCTTGCTGCAGCTCTTTGATCACTTTATTCTGGCCGTCAGACGCTTTCTGGCTTCACTCACGAGATCCATGTACATGCGGATGTGCACCGTCGGGGGCTTGGGGCCGAGTGCCATCAAGCGAAACAGCTTCTCTGCGCCGCGGCGGATGCAAAGGACAAACTGGTCACCGCCTTCGTATCCCTGCGCCAGCAGCTGCGGGTCAAACTGTCGTCAGCTTACTCAGGAATTTGGCCAGCTTACCAAACGCGCCTCGCCCTCGATAAGGACAAGCGCGAACGTTTCCGGGTCCTGGTGTAAGCTTTCATGCGGGGACGTACGGAAAGAACACACCGCCTGGGCAGCTTCGAGGATTTCCAGCTCCTTGCAGAGGTAGTCGTGTTGCACCTGAAGCTGAGCGTGTTCCTTGATGATGAGGGTCAGCTCGCGCTTGAGCACACGGCATATCTTCCCCGCTAGTGATCTTTTGCCGTGATCGTCCTTCAGGGTGGTGGTGAGCTCCTGGACCTCCGCTGAATGGCTGGCCAGGTCCTCGCGGATCGTGGCCTCGGGGTTCTGCAGACGTGAAGTCGTAGCCTGGATCTCGTGGGCCATCGCCTCGCTCTCTCGAGCAATCCTCTCGTTCTCGCGGGCCATCGTGTCGTTCTCGCGGCTAAGGCGGGCGAGCTGCTCGCGGAGGTACATCACCTGCTCGCTCTCGATCTCTCCTTCCTCTGGTGTCGTCTCTCCCTCAACTCTGAGCGTACGTGAGGTGAGAATCTCATTCTCGCGAGTGAGGTGTGCGAGCTGTTCACGGAGGTGCTCCACCTCTTCGCTTTCCACGTCGTGCCGGCTGCTCTCTCCGTTCGCCTCGCACTCGCCGCACGTGTGACTGCCGTCAGCGTGTACTCATTCGACAACTACCCACTTGTTGAGCACGCTCTCAATGCGCACAATACACTCCTCAAACGAGCCGTAGGTGGCCGCGACGTTTTCGCGGAAGTCCCTCATGACACCCTGCAGCTCCGCGAGCTCCTCAACTGCCTCGCTGAGTGAGTTTGCGGGAGGAGGGTGCGTGACGTTCTCGGGAGATGACGGACGAGGTGTCGAGTTGGGATCGTTGTAAGAAGGGGGCGAGCAAGGCTCGACGTAAGAGGGAGGGGTGGTGGGCGCCACAGAAGCAGGAGGCGAGGAAGGCCTGGCACTGTCGCCAGAGGGGGGAGACACGGGGTCAGACGCACCAGGTACGGCGGGGGTAGGAGAGAAGGGGGAGGATGAGGTCGGCGGAGAAGAGTGGGGGAGGAGGGAAGGGGGGGGGGGGGGAAAGGTGATTAGGGCCTCCGAGGAGGGGCTCGGAGGCAGTGGGGGAAGAGTATCTGATGTCTCTGGTGAGATTGTGGGTGACGCTGGCAAAGAGGGCTGGGGTGAAGGAAGAGGTGATGAGAACTGCAGAAGAGATGGTGCGCTCGACGGGCGCGAGATTGGCGCCGCGTCGCGACGACTGAGAGGGTGGGACATAATAGGGCTGGGGGGAGATGAGCGATGATGAGAGAGAGCAGTGAAGGGGGAGGTGAGTGATGATGAGAACGGAAGAGGGATGAGGGGAAAAGAGAAGAGGATGAGGATGAGGTGAGCCTTTTAAGAGCAGTACAGCGCAAGGAAGGTAGCGCGCTCTTGCCCAAGGAAGGTGGCAGATGTGTCAGTCCGCGCGACGCAGATCAGAAGGAAGGAAGGAAGGTCGTCGATATCAGTGTAATTAGTGGTGTCGCCCAAGAAACCACACACACTTTGGGGTGTGGTCTGAACGCCACCCCGAAGGATGTGCCACAGTGCGTGTGTGTGGGTTTGTGTGCTTGCAGTTTGTGTGCTTGCAAGTTCATGTGCTTGCAAGTGCAAGTGCAAGTGCCGGTGCCAGTTCCAATGCCAGTGCCAGTGCCAGTGTCCGCGTCAGGTCAAAATATACTCCCAGTGCTGCTCTTATCCATCCGCATCTCTAGTACTCGCCAAACTCGACATCTCTGCGTCAGTACGGCCACAACCACGCAGCAGCGGGCACTCACGTCCCGTTGCCATGGCATGCTCACGCGCGCCCTTCTCGCCTTTAAGCCCCGCGCCGCACACACCACAGCGCAAGTCAAAGTTGGCCGTATCGGTGAAGTAGCGCTTGGACTTGAGCGACGCAACGAGCTTTCCAGCCGCCTCCATCACCGCCTCGTCCGCGACGGGGAACACTGTCGTGTGGAAGTCTGGCGGCGCGGCCTCGGTCGGCGACAGTGTCATGGCGTCATAATCTACGCGCGTGAGTATAGAGACGCGAGCGCGTGTACCCACGGATACCAGAGTACACCAACAGGCACCTGCACACGACGCGTCAGAAAAGGGTTTACCACACACAGATCCAGAGAGGTCAGAGGCACGGTACATACCGCGTGTCATAAGTGCCTTCGCCAAACCTGTCGCTGCGGCCAGTGGCGACGTCAAACGACGCAATCTCCGTCTTGTAGCTGCGGACGGGTGTCAGCGGGGTGTGGGTCACCGCGCGTTGGGCGAGCTCAGGACGACGACTTACTGCTGCGCAAATATCGCGAGCTCGATCGCACCGCCCCATGTGTTGGGGTCAAGGATTTTTGCAATATACTCGTCCCGCGGGCGACTGTGGGGACGCAGTGTCAGGGGTCATGAATGAAGGGATTGGGTGGCAACTTTGGAGCACTCCTGTGGCCATCTCACACGACGTACCCAAGCATGACGTCGGAATAGTTTATGGGATCGGCTTTGATGGCATCGGCGACGACTGAGACCGCGTCAGAGACTGTGCAGTGTGCGCGTCGTGGGCAGAGCAGTACACACCTTGCCTGAGTTTTGGCGCCGCAGCGAGGCCGCCCTCAAACACGACGCCGATTGCGGAAAATAGACACGAATTGTCGTCGGGAACGACGCGCAGCTGAAGGAAACCCGCGTCGCGTCCGGGCAGCTGGACTGCTTCGGAGGATTCCACGGGCATGTCGCCCTCTGCGAGGGGTGATTGGGCGACGGGACGCGGCGCGGAAGGACCGCCACTGGCGCTGCCTAGGACGCTGCCGCCGCCGCCTGGGCCGGGAGGCTGGGGCGCGGAAAGCTCTGCATCTAGTTCCTTGACGGAGGGGCGGCGGGTGCGGCGGGGTGAGCGGTGTGTTGGTGCGACGGCCGTGACAATGAGCTGTTCGCCTCGAGTGATAGGAATAGAAGCGAGGCGGCCCGCCGTGTCTGGCAATGGTTTCGGCGGGTACCCAAACTTAACTGTAGGGTTCTCGTTAGCGTCGCAGACGATGCAGGGTTTCTCAAAACACGACACTCACTCTCTTGCTCGGAAGGGGGAATCTCGGTGCTCGAGAAGATGAGGACGCGTAGGTCGTCGATACCTTGCGTCTCCGGGTCGACTTCAATGGTCGTAACCCCACGTGGATGTCGCAAGCGGACCTGTTGGCGTTAGGAGACAAGCGGCAGGAGTGGGGCGTGGCGTCGTGTGCAAGGTACACAGGTGTGTGCATATGTGCATGCCGCACGCGCGCGCGCGTGTGTGTGTGGGTGTACGGGTGTGCGATGCAAAAGCAAGAGGAAACTTACGGGAACCATGGTTTGTTGTTTGTTGACCGGGGACGAGTGGGGTGTGGTGTGTGGGATATGGACAGATGTCAACCAAACCAAACTGCGTCATCAGCGACGAGGGTTTGGTGTTTCGACTTGGGGCTCCACCCAGATGGCCTGCTCATGCCACTACTCTCCCGCTGCCCGATCAGTCACCATTGCACCGTGGCATGTTCACATCTGCACACGTGAACGACCCGAGCGGAGCTCAGCGGAGAACCTATCAGGTATTGCTTGCAAGTCGAGCACAGTGCGCGCGCCGTACGCATTCCTTTCCCTGCGCTCGTCTATAGCCGCACAGCGGGTGCCCGCTCCTTCGTGCGCCCTGGACGGCAAATGCTCCACTCTAAGAAAGCCGTACCTCTCTCACTACGCCGTTTACAGTGGTGCTCTTGCGCCTCTTTAGCGGAAGCATATACAGATTTGGATAATGAGCTAATGATATAGGATAAAATATGGAAAGGGGAGTATGGCATGTGTGCCACGCCATTTCGGTCCAAGACACCTTGACGTCATCGACCATGCAGGGTCTTATGACTCAGGGCAGGATGCTTGTCCATACAGAAACCTCGTGATCCTGGATATGTATCAACCCTGAACGTTGTCTCATGATGAGAACTCGCAATCCCCCTCTGCGCTTGCTTGGCGGTTTGTAAAGAGGCTCTAAAGCCCTTACAATCTTTAATTAGGACAACCACGACGTCGGCTTGGTGCTTCGGCCGAGTGTGGCGTCGGGTGCAGTAGTGGCCCATCAGCACTTACGCAGCACGGCAGAAAGGTAAGAAATCGGTACACGCTAGTGTGTATCGATAGGTAAAAAAGTGCGTAGGTGGGTACCCCCTTTCTCTCCTGCCCTGAGGCCTGAGGCATTTGGCATTTTGGTATCGGGTGGTTGTGTCAAAAGAAAGAGCCGTTTCTGTCGTCGCCACACCTTGCACCCAGGCACTGACACGGCCTACACGTATACACAAGACTTGAGCACACCTTTTGTCCGCGGTTGGTCGCCAAAGATGTTAAAAATGCGGTTAGGTAAGTGCGACGATGTCCCTGGTTGTGGGTTGTTCCGCGGCGACAGATTGCCTTGGGGGTTTGCTGCCAAAAGGTGTAATCCGGGTTGACCGGCCTGTGGCACACCCGCATTCCCGTCGGACACTCGGCGTGCGTGACAATGTTGCGATGTGTGGGGTGTGAACTCCGCCACGGTGTGCATGGCACATGGACGATGGCCTGATGGAGCCATGTCACGGCATGTCCGAGGGTGTATGTGCCTGCCGGATGTCCCTGTTCGCGCGCGATCATATGCCACAGTAATGCAGCGTACCCACATGACGACCAACACTACTGTTCCTCAAAAGCAAGAAGCAAAATGTTGCCGAATGCTGGGGTGCCGGTGGGATGCCGAGTGCCCAACCGAATCGTTTAGGAATGTGTTAATGATGATGCATACGCTTTGAGCTGCGCGGTGGCGTACTCTCTCACACGCGTGTGACTGACTAGGCTTGGAATGTCGAATGAGTTGGGTGGGGCTGAGGCACGGCCCGCCGCATGCCACCAAAATTACATGTGTTTGCGTAAACGAAAAGGGAGAGCTGCGGCTTGTTCGGCAACCCCTCAAGCGCGCGCCATTAAACTCCTCAACGTGCTAGACGTCGATGCGTCGACGTCGATGAGCGAAGGAACGGGGTTTAGTGTGGATGTGCTCCGCAGAGAACAGAGTTGGGTACCTCGGGGAGCAAGATAGTCACCAACGGGCAGCGGGCAACGGGGAGAGTTGAGTGGAACGAGTCAGGCACGTACACACATGCCCACATGCACACACGGGCAAAAAAGAAGGTGTGTATGTATATGTATCCGTGTGTAGAGCATCTCGAAGCGATGACGACATCCCCCAACAGTGATAGGTGACGACCTCTCGTCGCACACACCACACCACACACCTTCCCTCAAACCTTCCCTTTTTCGGGTCGGGCGATGAGGGACACTACTAGCTTGCAAACTGTGGCTTGGCCTCCTCACCTCATGCCCTGCATAAGCTGCGGCCGTTTTCCCCCGCCTGTTGGTTGGTATACCACCTAATACTTAGCACACACATACACACACTCCCCCCCTTGATAGTGCGTCCCTGATATCAAAAGCTGCACAGAGCGCGACGAGGGGTATATTCTCCATTTAGCAGGCTGGCGTCTGGCGTATGGCACCCCGCGAGGTTAAGGTAACGAGGACGCACGTATGCATTGATGATCCTCTATTGAATCTATTCTTTGAGCGCGTACCATGTGCAGAGCAGAGGTGCAGAGGTGCAGAGCGAGTTACAGTGTACGACTGCTACACTGTTGTGCGCTTGTGGCGAGGGCAAGACCAAGTGTGGGTTGTATATGCTGCGGATACTATTATCCAGGGGTTATATTCCTTTGACCCTGTTATGCCCTGGAGTTGTGGTTTGGCTCCTCTGCTGATATACTTTGGTTGCTTTGGATTGTATGTGCTTCCTTCCCCAAACTACCTATCGAGCTATTGAGGCGAAGCAAAAGGAGCGCGAGTAAGGGAGAGAGACGGAGGCTGACGACGCCCCCCCCCCCTTTCCTTCCCTCTGTCTCCCCCACACTTTGTCATACGCCACTCCTACTCCTATTCTACCACCGCTGGTGCTGGTACGCTGGTACGCTGGTGCTGGTGCTGGTGCTGCGACAATCCACACTCTCTCGATAGTACGTAGCACACTGGTAGTCTTCCTTCCTTTCTCCCCTCCCTTGCACACCACCACACCACCACACCCCCAGGCAAACTCAAACTCAACCCAAACGGTCCAAACTGCACCACCACACACGGTGACTGCGAACCTCTGCTCACACATCTTGCTACATCCTCGTCTTTGACTTCTACTCTACTTCTCTCCTCCTCATCACCACCACCACCACAACCTCGTTCAGCGCCACACACCCCTCTTTCGGTCACTACCCACTTCTACAGCCCCCTTCCCCTCGCACACACCACCGCTTTCGCGAATCCCGCTCGGACACCCACCCACACCCACACACCCACACACCCACACTCGCATCCCTTTCGGGTTGTCTTGTCTTTTGCAACGGCCAACAAGCAACTGAGCGGTTGCTCCCGACCCTCGGACATCCCCACACGCCGCTCAACAAAGGAGAGCCCTTTACCTTTCCGGCCGGGTGCGATTCCCGGCCACCCGCTGAACAGCTGTACCGTTGTCTCCGCCGTCTCTCTTCTTCCTATCCCGCCGTCGACGACACGAGTTGTCACGACTAGAGAGAGTTTGTCCTCTTCAGTTACGACCCAGGCACCCCCTCTTTACCAAAGAGTTGTGTGTCTCGTGCACCGTGGCTCAAAGGAAGACTCTTTTCGTCGACAACCCATACACGCCCCTCTCCCCCTTTTCTGTTCCCCTTGCTTCCTTCCTACTCTCCCCTTTAAACACACGCGAGCCACCCCCTTGTTGAACGCGTAGGCGATCATCTTCTCCTCCGTCGACAACACAACGCACACAAGACACGCCCTAGCTTGCGCCGGTTTACCTCGCCGACATGATATCGAGCTTGACTAGTCCGCCTTTGGATAGCTTCAGTGACACCGCACCACCGCACCTCGCAATCCAAGACCAGCCAGCGCTCACGTCGGCTTCGCACATTCTGCGCACACCGGAACTCTCGGCCGCAGTCGGACTCCATTTCGACCAGCTGCACGCTAGCAACCCAATGCCCTCCTCCCATCCCCCCCATGACGCGACGTCCCCGGCCGACTTTCACCCTTCCGGGGTCTCGGCGCCGCCAGCAAGCGAGTCTGCTGTGCACAAAAACTCGAGTTGGAGGCAGAAGTACGCGAGGTGAGTTAGCTTTTGGTGCCAGCCGCACCCGTCTCTCCCACAGGTGTCCTTTCCCGTGGTGCCGTGGCGTATTGTCCGCGTTGCTCGCGTCCGCGCCTCCGCCGCGCCGTCGTCACATCCGGCGCGGGCCCAACGCACAGCACGTCGCATCTCACCATGGACATGCATGTCTGCGTGTTGGTGTGCCGTGCGGTGCAATGCACAGCTGAGGACCCGCGGCGTGACGTCACGTGCACACACCCTCCCTTACACCCCTTCGTCTCAAACCGGCGCTGACACATCGCTTGTCCTTTTTCGTCAACATATTGGCCCTTTTCACCTCCCTTTGCCACCCAACCCCATTGTTGTTGTCCCGTTCCACTCCCTCTTGGTCGTCCGCATGACGCTTTGTCTTGCTCCACGACACAGCTTGATTGCTGGAAACACCCTCGTCGCCGCCGACAGCCCCGCGTCCAGCTTGGGGCATTCGAGTGGCGACTCGACAGAGTCGGCGCCGTCTACCGAGACGGGCCGCACCAATGCCGGGTCGTCGAGCGCCACGGGCTGCTACATTTCCGCACCCCTATCTCCACCAGTCGGTTACCCGATGGAAGGTGTGCCTCAGCCCGGTCGCCCAACTGCTCCCCATCCTCACCATGAGGAAGACAGCCGTGCATCGGTTATCAGCTCGTCGTCTTCGGGCTCGTCTCCAGCCGGTTCCATCAAGGGTCCCACCCCGCCGCAGTGGGCGCAGCCTCCGAAAAAGACGCCGAGCGTGCGCGCTACATCGTTTGACTCTGGCCTCACTCGACCCCCCATGTTCAACCCCGAACCCGTTCGCGGACCTGCCGGCGAGGTTGCAGAGATCCTCCGCGGCGAGCAGGGCCGGATTGCCATCAAGAGCACACCGTCGCAGTACGAAGTGCTCGTGTGGCTCCCAGGTTTCTCGTGGGTGACTTAGCCTTGACTTTAGCTGACCCACAGCATAAACGACATCACAATCGTCTCTCGTAAGGGTCACGTTCTCCACATTGTCGCCGACCAGTGGGACGAAAACGACCACGCGCAATGGGAGATTCGTCTCGGCGACGACGCAGTCATGACGACTATCCGTGCGCAGTTTTCGGGCTCCGAACTGAAGATCACTGGTGGGTGTTGTGTAGTCCTAGCGTAACTAACAATGCCAGTCGCCCGCAGTGGCACCCTCACGCCCAGCAACATGTCGGTGCACTCGAACGTGTCGATGCGCTCGGCAGCGTCGCGGCCGCAACCCAACATTTCGGGCGCGGCGATGGGTCACGCGCTCCATGAGCGCAGCTTCAGCACCCCGACGACGGCGTGGTGCGAGACGGACCGTCGCGATCTTGAAGCGCGGATGGACCGTGGAGCCGAAGGGTTCTGAACCCCGACATCTACACATCGCGCACATCCCCCCCTCTCTTGCCCCCTTTACAATACACTTTGCACAGATACCCGGCGCGGCGTGCCATTTGCCGACGCCACCAATCTTGACGCCTCGCTGTCGACTTCCGTTTGCCCCCACGTCTTGTCCGTGGTTTCTCCCGACTCCCAATACTGTAGCAACAGACATGTGCACACCGACTTTCCTCGCATTGCGTTTCCTTCTCCCTCACACAATTCTCTACATGTTCCATTGCTCCTGACACCACCACCGCGAAGCGCACCTAATTGCCAGTAATGGAATGCAACAAATGTCGTATCTACTAGTGCTGCGAGTCTACTTGTTCTTTGTCGACTTTACAGCGGCGGGGGGAATCTCGATGGGTCCCTCGGCTGTCGCCGCGACGCCCGACGTGACCAGCCCGACGTAAGGCATGAGGTGGTACGAGAGGGTGAGATTGGCGTTGTGGATGTTTCTGCCGTCAGCGTCGATCGCGCGCGTCAGTGCGAGCAAGCACGGGGGAGCGCCCACTCGTATAGCTGGACTCGACTCGACTCACTTGAACGAGCGCGAGGGGTTACGCCACGCATACCGGGCCTTTGCGTCCTCGACGCGCAGGCGGGGGCGAAAGGACCGGTTCTTCTTGGCGGTCGCCGAGCCGACGGTACGGAAATCCTTGCTGTCGCCGCGCACGAGGATACGGTCCCACAGCACGACCTCGTGCATGTCGTGCGTCACGTCGTCCTCGTATGCCGCCGTGAGGTACATGTACAGCTGCTTGGTGTTGTAGCTGTTCAGCAGCGACGTGAGGTCGGCCTTGACGTCGAAACGAAGGTTGGCAATGTCCTCGACGGGCGCGTTGAAGCGCTGCATGCGGCCCCTTTGGCTGAGAGTTAGCACGACAAAATATAAGCCGCTCGCAGCGTAGCTGCGGCTGAGGAGGCGGTACAGGCGTCCACGGACCGCGGCAAGAACACCGTCGTCGTCGTCGTGCACACCTGGGGACCGGACAGGTTCGTCCAGCGGCCCCCCGACGTAGCTTAGCTACCGCACAAGACACGTCCGTTTCCACCGCCTCGGCGTTCGCCCGCACGTCACTCGGCGCACTCACACAATCAAGTCATGTACCGTGATCTTACCCGGCTCGACGGCTGGGAGGCCGAAGAACGACGCGAGCGAGATGAGGCCCAGCAGGACCATGACGAACGTTGTCGACACGGACGCGTAGTGGCTCGCCCGCTGGAACGTCGAGTACATCGCGGCGAGTGCAAGAGCGGGAGAGAAGATGGGCCGATGTCTCGGCGTGCTCGCTCGGCGGTTGAGCGATGATGATGGCGTGTCGCGTCGATGAGCGTTGACGTTGACGTTGTACGTTGTGTTCCAGCGGGGCACGTGAGGCGCGTGGAGGGTGAATTTGCCGGTTTAGCCGGGTGTGGCGGTTTCAGCTTTCAAACGAGACCTCGTCGCGAGCATCTGTACATGCCACGCCTGTTGTGTCTTTACCACTGCTGTCAATGATGTAAAGCCGCCCGGAATATAAGAGTAGCCATGGCATAACACTAAATACATGACGGGCTCTTTCAATACGGGACATGGCAGTTGAGGATCTGTGTACTAGGCATGGCGCTTGGCGCTTTGTACGTGGAACTGGGAGATAGGGTACAGTAGTACAGACATGGCTTTGGAGAGAGGGAACAAAGATATGGTAAGGCTCAGGACTGCCAGTACTTGGCCTTCCAGGTACTCGGGGACCGATGCGCTTCAGTTGTGGTGGTGCCGGTGGGCGCCGCGCTGTCGCTCTCACTACCCGACTCGGTGTTCCGCTCCGGGCCAGCTGGGGCGTGGGGGACCGAGTGAGCACGGCGCGGGGGGAGCGATGACCCCGCGGCAACAGAGGCGCACGCCTCATACACGGTGTCGGGGAGCACAGCTGTGTTGGTCTCGGAGGGAGGGGCGGAACCGGACCGGGTGCGGTGAGGGCGGGGAGGGACACGGGTGCTTGTAGGAGGCGCGCGGATGGTCTGCGTGTCGCCTCGAGCGCCGTTGGTCACCGCGTTCGGGGTGGCACTTGCTGGGGCAGCGGCGGCGGAGTCACCCGCAGCCTGTGCCGACGCTGAGGCCTGGTGTGGGACCGGCGCGCGCGCAACGAGGGCAGGGTGCGTCGCCTCACCGGTCAAAACGGTATCAAGATGCTGTTGGACGGGGCGCTGGGGCCGGTGCGGGAGTGGTGTAGTCGTGGGCCGTGCGGTGCTCCGAGGGACGTACGAGCGGCGTGGGGGCTGCCGCGCGGGCATAGGCGTGTCGACATGAGGGACTGCAGTGGACGATCGGGGCGGTGTGCGCGGACCTGACGCTGCGGGAGCATGCTCGTCGCGCTGGTCCTCACGCGAGTCGGCGACGCACTTGGACGCGACGAGGTCACTTGCTGGAAAACCAGTTCGGTCAGAGGTGTCCCTAGTTGCCGTATGGCGCTTGGGGGCGTCGAAACTCGGGCGGATGATATCCGAGAGAGTGGACACGCCGCGCGCCCCTTCCCCCGCAGACTCGGGGACGTCATTCTGCACGCCGATGGCCGTGCCAAATTGCAGCTGGCCACGTACGTCCTCTGTCTCCCCGGCCTGCCGGCGCTGTTCGGCGGAGAGGCGTAACAGACGCTCACTGAGTGTGACTGGCGCGTCGGGACGGCGGGTCGAGGAACTCGGGGCGCGGCGCGGCGGTGGGGTGGTGCGCATCGGCGGGAGGCGGGTGTGCGGGCCGAGGGGCAAGTCGAGCAGGTGCATGTTCCGCAGAATCTTCGCGCCCTCGTCGATCCCGCTCACTCGGCGGGGCATCTCCACCATGCTCGGGCCGCGCCGCACCTGCCGTTCGGGCGGGGTATTACCCGTCATGGGGCGCGTGTTTACGTCCCGACGCAGAGCGGAACGCGGCGTGGTAGGTGCGTCGCTAGGACCGGCGCTGGCGCCATTGTCGGCCTCGCGTTGGCGCGGGGGACGTTTCGGCGGCGACGCAGAGTCGCGTTCCTGTCGCCCCGCGTAGCGGAACGTCTCGTGCGCCGCGGGGTTGGTGTGCGTGCGGGACTTGGCGCGGCGTGAGCGTCGCTGGACCGTGGGGGTCTCGGGATAGCTCGTATTCGAGCGGCGGTCGTGAGGTGTTACTGGCGGCTGCGGTTCTGCGTGCCCTTCAGGAATGGCCGCGACGGCAGGAGACTTCGTGGGTGAGCTGGCGGGTCCGCTGGCACGGGCACCGCGGGAACCGCCGCCGCGACTTCCCCCGCCGATATGCTCCAACACCATGCGCTGACCGCCATTAGCCACACGCAGGTAGTCGAGCAATTCGGGGTAGTAGCCGTCAGGGAGGAGTTCGTGCGGATTGCGTTCTGCGGTGAGGGTGTGAGCACCGTTTGGGCGGGCCGGAGGACTAGACTGTGCTGGACAAGAGTCGGCAGGCAGGGCGACGTTGGGTGTCGGCACCGGCGCCGGCGCCGCGGTCGCGGCTACGGCCGCCTGACCGGGCGCACCCGGCCAGTGAATGTGACTGTTGTGATACTGCCATCCAATGGTGCCAGGGAAGAGACAGAGGTACCGCCCTCCGTTGGTTGCGGGCGCCGCCTCGACAGTACACGCAAAGCCGCCCGCCACGCACGCGGTACATGGCTGCTGGCCCAGGTGGCCCTCTAGCAAGGGGCTGAACGACAGGGCGCACGGCGTGGGGACAGTACACGCTCTACCACTTTCCGCGCATTTGCTGCACTTCTCCGGCGGACTAGAGTTAGCGAGCCCCCCGCGGCGCGCTCACTGCCAGAAGTCGGGGACGTCGCTGTGCGTGTACCCCGATAAGCGCAAGAGGTGTTCTGGCACAGGGAAGTCGGAGACGTGGCGGTCGGCCATCGTCGACTGGCACCGTTGCTGCTGTTGTTATGCTGTTGCTGTTGTTGTTGCTGTTGGCGTTGCTGTTGGCGTAGCTGTTATCGATGTCTTTGGTGCTACTGCTCAACGCCAGGCGCATGTATGCGTTATATACCCATCCTCCATGCGCCTCCGGCCGCTCACGGCGTACATCACCAACGCGGGAGACAAGGAAATACCATCATCCTAGCGCGACCAGGACCACCACAATAGCACCCCGGCATGAGCTCGTCGGCACCTATGAATGGAGCCACGATCAGTACTCGTGCGAGTGGGTGGCAATTCGTCAGGCACGTCAGCAATGGAAGCGAGCGAGGAGCCAGACCATCAGTCTGCACTGTCGCACGAGTCAGTTTCCACCGAGGTCCGGAGTCCCTCCTCGCACCAGGGGTAGTTTTTCCATCACGAAGCCGGGCGAGGCAGCTCGCGCTGGGTGGTGGCATTGGGCGCGAACGCTTTCACAACCGACAACACACCGTTCCACACTGAGCGTCAGTTGCCACTACTCGTGCCACTCGCGCCCCCACCCTCGCACGACACGTCGCACTATTCGCCACACAATCACGCATCGTCCAACACGCGCTCGCCAGTGCTGATGACGTGGCCGCCACCATTGCCACGCCGCCGTTCGCCATGATAGCTCAGGTTTGCCGCTGGTGCCGCAGGGGTTGAATGAAACGCGCGGGGTCTCTAGTGCCCTTGTGTGGCTAAGCTTTCCTGTCAAGCAGCGCGCGCTTCGCATCAGGTTTGCCACCGGGCAACTGGGTGGGCGTGGCGTTTACAGTGGACACAGACGGCGCTTGCGCGTTGTGAGCCAACGACTGCAAAGTCTTGATGCAATTCGATGTAAGCTGTCGCTGCTGTGGACTGGCTGCGGATCAGAGGAGTGCCTCTGTGGCTGCGGATAATTTGGTCAAAGGAGCGTTCACGATTATCCGCGATTTGCGGAGACGCGGACGCGTAGACATGGCGTAAGGTTGTTCATTAGCGTCTCCGGGGTGCGGCAGCGGCGCGCGGCGATGCCCGGCGCCACGTGCAGGCACGGCGGCGACTGGCAAGCTCGGAAGTACTGGCACCTTCTGGGCTTAGGTAATAATTTTCTCTGATGAGAGCGGAAAAGGAGAGAGAACAAGGAAATGAAGAGACACGGCCGGGTTCCACGTCGACGAACACCGGGCCGGCGGAATCAAAATGTCGGCCTCGACGCGATCATGCGCCACGCTGGCACCTCGCCCCCCCCGGGTCCTCATATATGCACTCCTCTGGCCCATCTTTGCCTTTCTCCTCATCACTAACCCTCCCATCAACACCTCTTCGCAAGATGGCGTACCCACGCGCAAGCATCCGGCCGCGCGCAAACAAGCAGCGCGCGTCGTCGTCGCTCCTCTCCAAAATGACCCTCTTCGCAATGGTCTTTCTCGCCATCATCTGTTTCATGCCCGCTGGCAACCTCGTCCGCGCAGAGGACAAGGACGACGTTGGCACTGTCATTGGTATCGATCTCGGAACGACCTACTCGTGTGTTGCTGTCCAGAAGGGCGGCGCCGTCACCATTATCCCCAACGACCAGGGCAACCGTATCACCCCATCATGGGTCGCGTTCACCGAGGATGGCGAGCGGTTGATTGGCGACGCCGCAAAGAACCAGGCGCCCCAGAACCCCACCAACACCCTCTTTGACTCGAAGCGTCTCATTGGCCACAAGTACTCTGACCGCGAGGTCCAGCGCGACATGAAGCACTGGCCCTTCAAGGTCGTCGACAAGAACACCAAGCCCATGTTCCAGATCAAGAACAGGGGCGAGCTCAAGGACTTCACCCCCGAGGAGATCTCCGCCATGGTCCTCAGCAAGATGAAGGAGGTTGCCGAGGACTACCTTGGCCACAAGGTCACCCACGCCGTTGTCACTGTTCCTGCGTGTAAGTAGATGCTGCCTGTCGACCTGCTGACCCCTAGACTTCAACGATGCTCAGCGCGCCGCGACCAAGGACGCTGGTGTCATTGCGGGTCTGACCGTTCTCCGTATTGTGAACGAGCCTACCGCCGCCGCCATCGCGTACGGTCTTGACCGCAAGGGCAAGTCCGAGTCGCAGATCATCGTCTACGACCTCGGTGGTGGTACTTTCGATGTCTCGCTTCTCTCGATCGAGGACGGTGTCTTTGAGGTGCTTGCCACCGCCGGTGACACCCACCTTGGTGGTGAGGACTTTGACAACCGTGTCATCGACTACTTTGTCAAGCAGTACAAGCGCAAGAACGACGTCGACCTGACCAAGAACAAGAAGGCCATGGGCAAGCTCCGCCGCGAGGTTGAGAAGGCCAAGCGCACTCTGTCCAGCCAGATGAGCACGAAGATTGAGATCGAGTCGATCGAGGGCGGCAACGACTTCTCCGAGACTCTTACCCGCGCCAAGTTTGAGGAGCTCAACATGGACCTGTTCCGCAAGACCATGAAGCCCGTCGAGCAGGTTCTCAAGGACGCCGGCGTCAAGAAGGACGAGATTGACGACGTCGTTCTTGTCGGTGGTTCTACCCGTATCCCCAAGGTCCAGGCTCTGCTCAAGGAGTACTTCAACGGTAAGGAGCCCTCCAAGGGCATCAACCCCGACGAGGCCGTCGCATACGGCGCTGCCGTCCAGGGTGGTATCCTCTCGGGCGAGGAGGGCTCCTCTGGCGTCCTTCTCATCGACGTCTGCCCCCTCACCCTCGGTATCGAGACCACTGGCGGTGTCATGACCAAGCTCATTGGCCGCAACTCGGTCGTCCCCACCAAGAAGTCGCAGATCTTCTCGACTGCGGTTGACAACCAGCCGACCGTCCGCATCCAGGTGTACGAGGGCGAGCGTTCGATGACCAAGGACAACAACCACCTCGGGGAGTTTGACCTCACCAATATTCCTCCGGCTCCTCGCGGTGTTCCTCAGATCGAGGTCACCTTTGAGATTGACGCCAACGGTATCCTCAAGGTGTCTGCCGTCGACAAGGCGCGCGAGGACAGCGCCCAGTCGATCACCATCACCAACGACCAGCGCCGTCTTAGCGAGGAGGACATTGAGCGCATGGTCGCCGAGGCTGAGGAGTTCGCCGACGAGGACGCCATGATCAAGAAGCGTATTGAGAACAAGAACGCGCTCGAGAACCTGGTGTACTCGCTCAAGGGCCAGCTCAAGGACAAGGACGGCATGGGCGGCAAGCTCGACGCCGACGACAAGCAGACCATCCAGGACGCCATCAAGGAGAAGGAGGAGTGGCTCGAGGAGAACCCAGCCGCCGACCCCGAGGACTACGAGGAGCAGCTCTCCGAGCTCCAGAACACTGTCGCCCCCATCACCACCAAGCTCTACCAGGGCGCTGGCGGCGGTGACAGCTACGACGACGACGAGCCCTCGTACGGCCACGACGAGCTGTAAAACCCCATTGCATAGCATAATGTTTCATAGGTGCATGTTAGCATGCATAAACTAGCAGGCCGAGCGCGAGCACCAACCCGAGCACAGCGAGGGTGAGGGAGAGAGATGCCGGGTGTAGTTCCAAAGCGGCGAGGATGAGCGCAAAGGATGTCAGCGAGGGCTACGGAGCACCGCGAGGGGGCGATGGAGGACGAGGATAGCTCGAGCGCAGCGAGCTGAGTGTGAGTGCGATGTTGTACTCTTCTGCATCAAACATGCAATGTTGCATGTTGTGCGTCGTGCAATGTTTGAGCAATTGAGCAATTTGGGTGAGGAAAGCCACGTGGTGCGTGGCGCTGGGTGAAGTCAGGGAAAGCAGGCGCGTCAACACTGCGACGACACAACACCACTCGTCTTGTTTCCTCGTCGTCACCATCACCAGTGTCCATCTCGTCCACTCCCCTCTTGGCTGCTCTTGTTGCTGAAAGCCTCATCCCTCTCTCTCCTCTTTCTTATTCTTTCTCCCATTCACGACCGCACGTCGCCGCAGTCTCCCTCTGCAGCACCGTGTTGCGTCGCGAGACACCCCTCCCCCCGAGTCCCCTTTGCCTCCCCCCGCTTGCCCCCCCCCCACACCACCCGCCCCACCCACTCCTCTTGACGGAGAGGGGCCATGTCGCACGCCGCCGTCACTGCGCGGCCCGGTCTTCTGTCTCTACACGATGCTGCCGCTGCGCCGCACGGCAAGCTCCAGCCCTCGGCCATGCCGCGCCCTTCACAGTCGCCTGACGTTGGCGGAAGCGGCGTCAAAGACTCGGCGGGGCGTACACGAGGCAAGAGCGACGGGCGCACAGTCCTCGGACGTGTCAACGTAAACTCGACGACGTCGACTGCGCTGCAGAAACGCGCCGCCGCGCGCCCGTTGTCCGCCAAGATTCCCCGACCCGCACTCGCCCCCGACGTGTTTGCCGAAAACACAAACGTACCCTCTCCAACGACCACCCGCCTCGGAAAGCGCGCGCGCGAGGCGTCCAGCATCGCTACAGGCGGCGCCGCTAAACGGTCCCGCAACGAAGCCGCCGCGTCCTCCGTCAAGGCCCTGCGGAAAGAGCAAGAGGAGTGGCTCACAAAGTGGCAGCGCGCGTTCCCTACCCTCACGTTCCACTTTGAGATTGGCGCCGAGGACGGCCCAGGACGCGGCCTGCGCTCACGCGTCACAAAACTTGGAGCAGTACGTTGTCGCCGAGCGCCACGAAAATGCTTACTTCTAGCGTATCGAAAAGTTCTTCTCGCAGCGCGTCTCTCACCTCATCGTTAAAGGTAATGCGTCGCCTCAGAAGACTCGCTCGGCGGCCATGCGCCGCCATGGCCAGTCGGATAACCCCTTTCTTGACCAGACGGGCACGACCGACCTCGCGCAGAAGGCTGTCAAGCTGGGCATCAAAGTGTGGACGGTGAAGAGTGAGTCTGGCGCTTCAGGCCAGGACTGATGGCAGAACTCGCCGACATGCTCGACACGCTCGACCCCGTCGGTGTGACAGAGCGCGACTCGCTGTCGCACATGCTCGCCGACGAGAAGATTCACGGTACGCGCGAGCGCGACTTTTCCGCCCCGCGCCCAGACTACTACTACTTCAAGCCGGGAAGCAAGTACCTCCTCATCGAGGACGCGACGGGACGTAACCGCACTGTCATGGTCAAGGAGTACACGGCCAAGGAGCAGGACTGGCCCGTTGTGCACGAGCAGTTCCTGCGTCTGACGAGCTCGTGTGTCCTGCCTCCGTCTGTCGAGCACTCGAAGCACCTGCACAAGGACATGCGCGAGCGCGCCATGGCGCTGTACGTCCACCAGGAGTCGTACAAGGGCGAAGCGCCTCCAGCGCCCAGCCTCAAGCGCTCCAACTCACTGCGTGACCTTCCCACCACTCCTGCCCTTCCCGAGGCGCTGCCGTACGTCAAGGCGTCGGGCAACAGCGTCGTCCTCACGTCCAACATTGCCTCCACGTCGACCGCCAACGCCACGCCGGGCACGTTGCCTGGTGGCGTCGCGTTACTCGGCGCGAACAAGGGCCGCACGATCATGCAAATGTCCAAGCGCGTCGAAGTGCTCAAGCGCAACATGCCCCGCGGCGCAAAGACAAAGAGCCTCGCGGACATGGCTCGTGACGGCGTCGAGAACATGTCGCCGCGCCCCGACTCGATTGCGCGTATCCCTGGCACAGTGTCGCGGCGCAAGTCGACCGGTATGGACTCGGTGTCGAGCGTGCACCAGCCCAAGGAGTTCTTGTCACAGGCGCAGGTCGTGGCAATGCTGCAGCAGATTCGTGCGCCCACGACCATGACCAAGCCATCGTACGAAGAGCGTGCGCGCAACCGCGAGAACGTCGACTCGGGCCTGCGCCGTAAAGAGCAGGACACGGCGAGCGGGTACTGCGAGAACTGCCGCTTGCGTTACAACGACTTGTCAATTGTAAGCTATCGAGAATTGCCGTGAGCTAACGCCCAGCACATCGGGTCGAAGAAGCACCGGCGCTTTGCGCAGAACCCTAAGAACTTTACCGACCTCGACGACATGCTGCACTGCCTGCAGCGCCCTCCCAACGCGATCATGTGCATCGAGACAAAGGTGTGCCGCCCGTGCACCAAGAAGCACCACAAGACCGCCGCGTGTGGGCGCTGCATGGACGACGTCGAGCTGTACTCGTCTCCGCCGCCCAGCAGCTCGCCACACAGCATCAAAAGCCAGCGCTCCTCGACCCAGTCGGACGTCCTCGACGAGGGCGACGTCGAGATGGCTCACGAAGACGACGACGACGACGCAGGCACCGATGAGGGCGAGTTCAACGACGAGGCACAGGAAGCAGCAGACTTTGGAGACGTCTAGCAGCAGCACAGTCAAGTTCATGGTACACAGGGCGCCCTCTCTCCAGTCCACCACCCTCACGCGCGCCTGTCTTGTGTTATAGCATTTTTCGCATTGGATGTACATACAGTATGGCATTGAGAGTACGCACACGAGGTCAGGACGCTGCAGATGAAGGGTAAGCGATTGAATGGCTTGCATTCGATGTGCCTGAATTGTGTTCTCGTAACGGCCGGTCAACCATGGGACCGGATCAGGATGGCGAGGAGGAGAGCGGGAAGCGGAGAGAGCGCGGGATGCATGCACCCCCAACGGCGCGCTCTCTTTGCGTCCTGACGTTGACGCGCACGTCGTCGATTCTATTCACTACGCTTTACTTTGCCCTCGACTATCCTCCTTTTGTGCACTCCTCGTCGCTAGCTCGCACGCACGTCTCGGCCACGAAACAGACACGATCTGGTCGACCACAGCCCAGCGTCCCGCGTCCCCGCACAGACGACCCTGGCACGCGATTTCTTTGCCGATCTCACCAGCGTTTCTTTGTTGATTGTCCATTCAGTCGGTGTCCGTCGTCGTCGCGTCGATTCCTGCCTTGACTTCCTAAGTCGGCGCGGCCACACACCCTACGCCGACTTTAGACCTTGGCGTTGCGGGCGCGTCATCCGGCGGCGCCCCCAACATCGTGTCAACACTCTCTCCACCACCCCGCAACAGTCCTAGCCCTGTCGACGCCGCAAGCGATCCCCACACCACACAGGGACGCCAGGACCACCTGGCTCTAGCACCTGGCCGCAGCGCGAGCAAGAAGGCGAACGCGAACGCGCGGCAGCGGCGGCACTTGGCCCATCATCACCATCCTTGGACACCTCGCGCGGCGGCAACAGCGTCTGCGTGCGTCTCGGCCGTGTCTATCGCGGGCGTCTCCCTACCACACGAGTACGACGCCATGCCCGGCGTTGCGGCGCCGACCTCGGGACAGGCCGCGCGGAACAGTGCGTCGGCGGCGCGCGTCAACCCCGTCTGGTGGCACTATGCGTGCGCGACCATTGTCGCTGCGCTCGTCCTCGGCAACACGCTCCGATGGGCCGTCCTCGACGCACCGGACAACTACCACTGCGGCGCGCTCATGAGTACCGGCAAGTGGCTCGATGCGGGCACCTACAAGAACTGGCAGCCGGAGGGTACGTTGTGGCAAGGTTGATTTGTTGGGGGCTGACGCCTAGGATGTTACCAGCAGGCACTCAAGGCGCCTGCGTTGGCAAAGTGCCTCATGACGCCGACGAGCGTTACGCCCAAGTCTGCGGGACTCGGCGTCGCGGGCGCAAAGGCCCAGGTCCACTCGCGGCGCGCCATCTTTGCCGGTGACTCGAGCATGCGCCTACTGTACTTTGCCGCAGTGCGCAAGATTGGCGGCGCAGACAAGTTTGGACGCAAGTGGGCCGAGAACGGCGAGAAGCACAGTGACCGCTCAGCGACCATCCCCGCTCCGCCAGGACACGGCGGAGGAGAAAAGCTCACGCTCGAGTTTTGGTGGGACCCGTACCTCAACTCGTCCAAGACGACAGAGTACCTCCGCTCGACACCGGCCGACCCGGCGTCCCTGCTCGTCCTCAACACGGGCCTGTGGTACCTCCGCAACCCGGACTCGGGTGGCGAGGCCGCTTGGATGGAGACGATCGTGTCGACGTTCAACGCCCTCCGCGCGCGGCAGGGTACACCGCTCGCGCCAATCCTTACCCCCTGGGACCGCATGACGTCTACCGACACCAACTGGCTGCCGGGACTCATGCCCGACTCGAGCGGGGCCGGGGCACGGCCCGGCGCCCACGACTTTGGTCTCGCCGACGCCGTCTTCTTCCTGCCGGTCACGGACCCGGTGGTGGAGAAACTGTCGCCGGAGCGCGCAGCGACGATCCGGCCAGAGGACGTCGCCGCACTTAACGCGGACATTGCCGCGCGCCTAGCCAAGACGGACCCGCTGCCGCCCCCCGTCGTGGTCCCGAGCGTCTTTAACGCCCTCCTCGTCGACGACGAGACGGACGACGGTCTGCATTACTCGGACCGCATCATGGACAAGCAGGCGGAACTCGTGCTCGCGTGGCGGTGCAATGACGCGCTCCGCTCCGAGGGACAGGAGAGCTCGTGCTGCAGGCGGTACAACACTGTGCGGCCGCTGCAGGCCCTCTTGATTCTCTACCTTGGCGTGTGGTCGCCCCTCAGTCTTGTCCTCGCGTCGCGACTCCCGGCCTCGTCCGCGATCCACTCGATCATCCCCACCACCAAGGCCGCCACGGCCATCAGCACGTTCGGTATGGCCATAGTGTACCTCTTCCTCGCGGACCGCACGACCATCTTCTTCAAAGAACAAAAGGACTACGACGCCAAGGTCTTTGGCGCTCTCACGCTCGCCGCTCTCGTTGCCGGCCTCGTCACAGTCAAGAATAAGGGCAAAGACCTGGGTTTCCTCAACCGCGATATCACCGACGAGTGGAAGGGCTGGATGCAGAGTGAGTCGGAGAGCGACGAGCTTGAGCCAGCGCTCGAGGCAGCTGCCCTAGGATCGAGCATCGCTAACGCCCCAGTTGCCATTCTCATTTACCACTTCTTCGGCGCGTCCAAGATCTCTGGCATTTACAACCCGATCCGCGTGCTGGTCGCGTCGTACCTCTTCATGACTGGGTACGGACACTTTTTCTTCTACTACAAGAAGGCCGACTTTGGGTTCAACCGCGTCGCGCAGGTACTCGTGCGGCTCAACCTCTTGTCGGTGGTGCTGCCGTACACCATGAACAAGGACTACGTGTTCTACTACTTTGCGCCACTCGTGTCGTGGTGGTACGTGATCATCTACGCGACCATGGCGCTGGGGCACCGGTACAACGACCGGCCGGCGTTCATGGTGACCAAGCTGTTTGCGTGCGCCGGGATCGTCGCCGTGCTCGTGTACCCTGACCGCATGCTGCCGCTGTGGGAGACCGTCTTCCGCGTGCTGCACGCCGTGTTCCGCATCGAGTGGAACGCACGCGAGTGGATCTTCCGCGTCAAACTCGATCTGTACATTGTCTGGGGCGGCATGTTTGCCGCGTACGCATTCATCAAGATGAAGGAACGGCAGGTGACGGAACGGGCGTGGTTCAACCGCGCGCGCCTCGTCGCCGTCGGCGCCAGCGTGCTAGGTCTGGCATGGTACATGTGGTTTGAACTGAGCCGCGCCGACAAGTTTGTGTACAACAGCTACCACCCGATGGTATCAGTTGTGCCGATCTTGGCGTTTGTGACGCTGCGCAACGCGTCGTCGCTGCTCCGCTCGTGCTCGTCGCAGGTCTTTTGCTTTGTGGGCCAAATCTCCCTCGAGACGTTCATCCTCCAGTTCCACGCGTGGCTCGCGGCCGACACAAAGGCAATCCTCCTCGTGCTGCCCGCGACGCGCTGGCGGCCCCTCAACCTCGTCGTCTCGACCGTCGCCTTTATCTGGCTCAGCTACAAGGTCTCGGGCGCGACCGCCACCATCACCGACTGGGCCATCGGCAAGAAAAAGGCCCCAAAACCTCTCCCGGCGCCAGTCACGCAGGCAGGGGGCGGCCAACCCATCTTTGACGCCGCGGCTGCAGACGCCCAGCAGGAGAACATCCCCCTCATGGAGCAGAACAAGGCCTCTGGCGCTGGTGGCAGCGACGACACCGCGGGCGCAGCCGAGAACGGCGCGGCACCACACACCGCCTCCGCACAGACCTCGGCGGCGGGCGCAGCGGCGTACGCTGCCCCAGAACACCGATGGCGCGACTCGACAGCCATGAGCGTCCTCGGCAACATTGGCGTGCTCGCCAACACCCACGACAGCGTGAAGCTCGGCCTTGTCCTGCTCGTTCTCTGGGTCGCCAACTGGCTCTACTAGTTTTCTTCTGCACCAGCACCCACGCGCGCGCGCGCGAGGGCGCGAAAGGACACACTACTTGTCACATAGATTCATGGGTTATGCAGATAGATGGGTAGCTTCAGAGGCCAGGGTGACATGTAAGACTGGAAACGAGCACAGGTTGAGGCCAAACAGACCCCGTCAGAGTAAGAATGTAGGTGAAAGAAGGGGCGATCTAGCCCGACTGGGAGAGCAGGTAGCGCACGACGCCCGTGACGTGCTCGCCCTTCTGGACCATACCCTCGAGCACGCCAACGCGGCGCTCAATGTGCAGCCGCTTGGCCTCCTGCGCATCCTTGCCGCGGTTAAGGTACTCGAGTACCTTGCCCGCCGCGGCCATGGCGTCGCGCGTCTGTTCAGGGTACTCGTTGAGGAGGCGGGCGAGCTCGGCCTGGAGCTGGGGCACGTCGAGCTCGGTCTTGGAACCTCCTGCGGCTGCGGGGTCGCTGCCACTGTTCTCGGCCTCGTCCTCGGCGGCGATCCCGTCGAGCACCTTGAGGACCTTGGACACAAACGCGTCCATCTTGGGCACGGTGAAGCCACGCGTCGAGAGCTGCGACTCGAGGTCGCGTGCGGCAATCGACGCCTCGTCCGTCCCGTACAGGTCGTCCTGGAGCTGGCGGCGCACCTGGTCCAAGTCTGTCGCAATAAGACATGAGTGTGCAATCCAGTTGTCGCGGTCATGCTTGACAAACACCTTGTTGATCAGGTCGATCTGCGCCTGCAGCGTTCTCCCGCTGAGCTTGATCGGCACTTCAGGGGTCTCAGTCGATGTAAGTGGTTTGGCGCCGCCAGCCGCCTCCGAGGGCGGCTTGCCGTCGACCAGGGCTGTTAGATGTGTGGCTGCTGGGGCAGCCGAGTGAGACGCCGAACCATTGGTCGTTGCCGTGGGAGACTTGCCGCTGTCAGGGTTGTCAAACGAGCTTGCTGGTCGGGGTGGAAGGCCAGCTGGACGGGGTGGCAGGGATGAGGGGTGTGAGTCAGGAGCTGGGCCGCTGGCTTCAGGAGCGTTAGGAGTAAGGTCCGAGCGCGTCTTCTTGGACGGAGGCGAGTCGACCGCCACGAGTCTGTGGGGTTAGCACCGCAAGCACGATGAAGCTCTCACAAGTTTGACCCATCGCCGCGCTCGCGCTTCTGCGGGACAGCCTGCTTGCCACCCGTCGCATACGCGGGTAACTCGGGAAAGTCTTTGGCAACACTCAGCGGCACCAGCCGGTCAGCATCCGACTCGACCACGGTCAGTTGACCGCCCCAGCCCTTCCAGATCGCAAGATCCTCGGCATTTTCCCGAGCAAACGGCGTGTCGAGGTCGATGGTGCGGTGGTGCAGTGCCTGGATCGCTTTGTGCAAGTCCGAGGGGTCCGAGTAGGCAACAAACGCAAAGCGCTGCCTGACAGGGGGTAGGGAGAAGATGTCAACCGAGACGCTGCAGTCAGCATTAACCAACGCGAGAACAACTCACATTTCACCAAACTGGGCAAACAAGATTCCAAGATCCTTGGCGCAGGCATGCTCAGGAAAACTGGTTACGAACAGGGCGCCCGCACGCGGCTGCACCCCCTCGTCGTCGGCCTCGGCGGCGGGAGCAGGAGGCTCGGGGCGCGACTGGGATTGCGATTGAGACGCGCGGCGCTGGGGCGGCGGCGTTACGCTGCGAGGCGCCGGGGGCGACGCGTAACATGGCGGGCTACGGCCTCGTGGTGGGGACATGCTGCGTTCCTGGGACTTTGGCGGCGTCGATTGTGGTCTAGGTCTTTCAAACGGGGGTTTGCGGCGCGAAGGGTCGGCGTCGCCGCGCTGCCACGAGCCGGCCTCGGTGCTGCCGCCCGGCGCGGGCTCGCCGCCGCCAGGACGGTTGTAAATATCTTCGAGGGTGCGCTCCTTTTTACGCCTGGCAAAGCTGTTGGACGCGGCGACGTTGGCAATCTTCTCAGCGAGTATAAAGCCCTCGACGTCGCTGCCCTTGGGCATGTGGACGAGGGTGAGGTGCGCACGCAAATAATCAGTGCAGATTTCTCGCCACATTTCGCAGAACTGGAGACTCTCTGGGCGTGACGACGTGTCGATGCTGACAATGGCCGCGGCCGAGCTCACAAAGAGCACAAATTCGTGCGACATGGGCTTTTGCGTCTTGATCGACTGGTCGAGGTGGTCACGGAAACCCTCGACGGCCTTGAGCATCGCACCGAGCTCAGTACCGAGCGCGTCCGACGCGCCGACGTTGGCACGCATCTTGGCGCCCGACATGCCCGTCTCGAGCACCCACTCGACAGCCGCACCCCACCCCTCACCCCCGCGCGTTTGGCCGTCGGCGTACCAAATCGACTGGGCCATGCCCGACTGGCAGATGGCACGATGAACATCGATCGCGTCCCCCGGGTTGACCGTCACGTACTTTGTGATCGGCAGATGGCTCGACGGAAGCGAGTACACAGTCGTTGTGTAGTTGCCAATGGTCGCTGTCGTGGGCGCCGTGAGTAACGGCAGGTCGTGGACGTCGGCGGGGCGAGAGGGGAGACGGTGGGGAATGGCGTGTGACGCGGACGTGGGCGTGGGCGGAGTGTACGAAGGTGTCGGGTTGGAGCGGATCTGCGGGGCGCCAGGATCGTACGCTGCAGGCTGGTAGGGGTCGTAGACGTCTGGGCTGCGCGCGTCAAAGCTACCGCCGCCTCCAAACTTGGACGGGGGATGTGGGAGCGAGGAGGAGGCGCTGGGCGTGTACTCGTCGTATGGCGAACGAAAGGTGCTGGGCGGCATGGGTGGGTGCTGACCCGGGAAGGGGGGAGGGGGGAATGGGGGGAATCCAGCTGGAGGCATTGGTGGTGGTGGGCGAAAGCCGTTGCTGTCGCCGCCGTACGACGGCACCGAGGGCGAGTACGACGGTGTCGGCGGGGGGTAGGGACCCCTGTTATATCCCCCGCTCATGACCTTGGTTAATGGGAGGAGGAGGGGTAAGAGAGAGAGCAAAAGGAGATGAACGCCTAGAGCACGTCAGCCTTTGTTGATTAGCAAAGAGAAATTCAGTGTCTCTTAGATAGAGAGAGAGTAGGCTTACCGCAAGCGTCCGACGCGTTCGATCCGTGTCAATGCGGTGTCACTTTCCAAGGAGCAAGGAGGGAGCAGAAGCAGTGCGTTGTGACTGGTATGTTTTGTGTGAGTAGTGGAGAGTAAGAAGAGGCAAAGAGAGAAAGAGCGAGTGTTCGAGGATGCTGCTGTTTATCAAGAAGGAGTGGTTGAATGCGAAGAATGACAGTGTCAATGTGTGAAAGCGTCATCTATGCAATCGCACCTGTCAACATTCCACCTCTCTCACCCAGTACGGTGGGCGGCGTCTGACGGGCATTTTCCATGTGGCGCCTGGCTCACTGTTCCTGGGACTGGGACCTGGTGACGACACCTGAGCATCCGACCTCATCGACGTCCTCGCCATCCACCATCTCCTCGTCGTCGTCGACACAACGCAAGCGCACAACCACACAGCACTCCCAACTTACTGACACTCGATTACGCGTGACACTGCCGCGGGCGACGACAGACGCGCCGACCTGATACCCCCTCCCATCCTCCCTCCAGCAGCTAACCTCCTTCACCATGGTGAGCATGCCACGTCGCCCTCGCCGACGCGGACGCGCACTGACGCCAGTCCAACACCCTCCGCCCTTACCTCAACGCAGTCCGGGCATCCTTGACAGCGGCGCTTACGCTGGAGAACTTTTCGTCACAGGTCGTTGAGCGGCACAACAAGCCAGAAATCGAGGCTGGGTACGTTGTGTGTGGCCGAGCCGGCACGGCCACTTGCGCCGGACAGCCCGTATCCATCCGAATGGAGCAGTACTGACACACCGATAGCAAGACGCCAGAGGTCCTCCTTCAGCCCCTGGTGGTGGCGCGTAACGAGGCCGAGAAAGTCCTCATCGAGCCGTCTATCAACTCTGTGCGCGTGTCCATCTCGATCAAGCAGGCCGACGAGATTGAGAAGATCCTGTGTCACAAGTTTACGCGCTTCATGATGATGCGTGCCGAGAACTTTGTTGTCCTGCGCCGCAAACCCATGCCTGTGAGTCGTCCGGCGACTGTCTTGGTCACGGTTGTGCTGACGCCGTGCTACAGGGCTACGACATCTCGTTCCTCATCACCAACTTCCACACCGAGACCATGCTCAAGTACAAGCTCGTCGACTTTGTCATCCAGTTTATGGAGGACGTCGACAAGGAGATCTCGGAGATGAAGCTCTCGCTCAACGCGCGCGCGCGTATCGTCGCAGAGAGCTATCTCGCCACTGTGAGTGCAGCTGTGATAGCACATCAGTTTCAGGACTCTCCACTTACCCCAGTTTACGTAGTTGTAGATGTCAGAAGACTTGTATTACCAGGGATGCCACCTGTCGCATCATCCATAAGAGATGGCGCGGGCCGTTTTGGTAGAGACGGCGGTGCCGGCGGAGGAGAGCTGGGCCGAGGGCTGATCTCTTGCAGGCGGCCTGGTTGACCTCGGCCTTCCCTAACTCTCAAACCGCTGCATGGCGTGTAGCTCATCCTTGCATTATATACGATCGAGCAGCGACGTCTGCGCTGAACGCGTCCTAACGTTGCACACGAGGATCGAGTCGCGGACGAGTGCTCCTGGACAGTGACGTGGTGCCACGATCGGCTCTGGTCGCTTTCCGTTCCTGTAACCTGTCCTGGCCCCCGACCTTTCCTCGTCGCTGCGCACATGACCACTCCTCCCTCTTGCGACTTTTCAAACGCGTTCAGACGAGAGAGTTGTGATAGACCTGTTGCGCAGACAACGATGTGCATATGCATAGGAGTAGCGAGGGAACAGCAAAGGGGGGAAGTGCCGCACGGTGATTCGGTGATAGGGCCACGTGGCGTGGTGTGGCGCCCTGACGCAACGGTGACGCGTTGAAGATGAGCCCACGACCACCATCCCATCGTCCATCACCGACATTGCGTTTGTCAACAACAACATCTGTCTCTCGACCGCGGCATCATGCCCGGACTCACTACCGCTCAGGTGAGCTAGTAGGCGCCAGATTTAGCTGACAACAGGTCAATGAGCTCTCGGCGACGAATGTGTGAGTGCCCAGCGGCGTGTGACCATGTCGGGTTACCTTCCCCAAACACCGTCTCGACGGCCTTCTTCGATGTCGTGTTTCCGGGCAGTGCTAACCCTCAGCGTCATTCACCCGCTTGTGCTTCTCTCGGTCGTAGACCATGCGGCGCGCGTGCCCTTGTCCAACAAGAAGCGCGTGCTCGGCGTTCTACTTGGGCAGGACGACGGCAACACGATCAACGTCGCCAACTCGTGCGTCCTCCTGCAAGTGACTCGGCTGACGGATACAGCTTTGCCGTTCCCTTTGAGGAAGACGAGAGGGATCCCAAGACGTTCTTCCTTGACCTCGACTACGTCGAGGAGATGTGGCGCATGTTCCGCAAGGTCAACGGTGAGTTCAGCTAGCTTAAATTCCCCCTAGCTGACAAACAGCAAAGGAGCGCCCAATAGGCTTCTATCACACCGGCCCGCGCCTGCGGTCGTCGGACCTAGAGATCACCGAGCTGTTTAAGCGGTTCTGCCCGCGCCCGATCATGGTGATTGTCGACGTGCGCGCACACGGCGGGCGCGGCGACACGGGTATCCCCACGGACGCGTACTTTGCCGTGGAGGAGATCCGCGACGACGGGACGGCGACGCAGCGGACATTTACGCACGTGCCGACGACGATTGACGCCGAGGAGGCCGAGGAGATTGGCGTCGAGCACCTGCTACGCGACGTGTCGTCGGCGGGCGCGGCGGGCTCAAGCTCGCTCCTTACCACGCAGAGCTTGTCGAACCGCGTCGCGTCCCAGCTCGAGTCGCTGCGCGGCCTGCACGCCCGCCTCGGCGAGATTTCAGAGTACCTCAACGACGTGCGCAAGGGCAAGATGCCCGTCAACCACCAGATCATCTATCAGGTTCAGGAGATTGTCGGCCTGTTGCCCCAGCTTGGAGGAGACGTCGAGCTCGGCAAGGCCTTCAGAGTCCAGGTCAACGACCAGAACGTCATGGTTTACCTCGGCCTCATCATCCGGACAGTCCTTGCCCTGCACAACCTCAGTGAGTACTGGTTGCATACCTGGAGCGTCTGGAGTGTGCTAGCGCGCGATGGCTGCCAGCCGCATGCTGCGCGTGGCTCTCACGCGGCAACAGGCGAGCCGCACGTGCAAACTGGATCTTTGGAATCTTGAATATCCATGCTAACTCTCCAGTCGACAACCGCATCGCCAACCTGCAGCAGGAGATCGACGACTCCAAGTCTGCCGAGGAGAAGAAGAACGAGGCCGCCGCCGAGGCTGCTGGCGTCAAGGCCGAGGACGTCAAGCGCGCCAAGGAGGAGAACGCAGACGACAAGGAAAAGGACAAGGGCAAGTAGGACATTGTCCTTGGTTGTGTACAGTTACATCATGCATTGTGTGGACGCGTTTGACTACCACGCGTCATTCCTTATGGACCGCAGCCGGGTCTTTCGTTACGTGCACACCGAGATTGCCTTGGCGCAGTCGACCTGTTGTGCGCATTGTTGTGCTCCAGACGATGACGTGCTTGTATCAAGCAAGGCCAATATGTTTTTGCGACTGCGACGCTCAAACACATCAGAAACGAGAGGTACAACCGAGACAGCTAAAGACCTGTTAATCTCCAGCATTCGACAGTCGGCGACCAATCGCTGTGCTACGGGCAGAGATGTAAGCGGTAACGTGGCACGTGCCAGTTGTCGGGTATCAGCAATAACCCGCCCATCCTTGGATCTTTATCGCCCTTATCTAACCTCTGTGCGCTGCTGCTTGCGTCGTCAGTGGCGCAAGGAGGAGGGGCGTTTGCTTCATAGCGTCGGTTGCAGCCAATCGCGGCCAAGGTCCGGCGAGATGGAACTCGGTAGGTTAGGTGGAGCTGCCATCGGCAATGGCTTAGTGCGTGTGTGCCTTGCCTCGCTCGCAATGGAATGGACACTGGTCAGCTGACAACTGACCCCCGCGCCCCCGGCGCCTTGAGACTCGTGGGAAGCGGCAACTGTTCTCCCTTCGCCCTGCCAGAAAGCCAATTTCCAAGGCCATGCCATGCAGGCATAACTCGATTGCGCTCTCGAGGTTGGTCACGGCGTGCTCCTGCCCGCTGGCCGCACGCAAGTGGTTGCGGCAAGTACGTCACGAGTCGCTCGCTGCGCTTTGTTTTATGGACGATCGTGCCTCATGTTCTTGTAGCCTCGGTACCAGCACCCAGGTTGACCGTCCTACGCGCCTACGCACGCAATCACACTCCTTGTAGCCAGGCGGACAGGCATGCTCCGCCCATGACGCCCGCCGCATACCACTCGTGATGCTGACAGAGCCGCCCGCGGCCACCAGATACCACAATGTTGCCCGGAAGTGTGTGCCCCCCACTCCCTCTCGAACCCCGGCATCTGGCCGCCGGAGTCGAGCAGTATTAAAGCTGGATGCGATGGGCATGCGAGGCGCGATCTCCCCCCGCATCCGCTCACCTCACTGCTCTCCCCACACTGTTTGCCTAACCGTTCTCACCGCCGTATACTCATCCTTTTGGGTCTTCGCCACCGCGCCTGCGTCGTCACTGGCAGTACCAGCGCCGTCTACCGCAGCACACACGCTCTCGGCAACCTCGCTACCGTCCTATCTACAAGTTACATACCCCGAGCTCCACCACCGCATCCACCCCGGTGTCTGCACTTGTCGCCGCTTCATACCCCACCTCCATCCGCCATGCTCCATCTCGCCCGCAGCACCCGCGCCGCCGTGCGCCCCCTCCGTGCCGCCACGTACGTGCGTACCGTCACCTCGGGCTCGGGGACTACCCCGGACACGGGCGGTCCCCTCTTCTCGACGCAGTACGGCGTGCCCATCCACAAGCCGGCCAAGGGCGGCGACGCCGCAGCCGCCGCCAAGGAGAAGAAGGAGCAGCCGCCACACAAGGGCCCGACGACCAGCGGCCGCCGCATCGCTGGCGGATACTCGTTCTCCGAGCTAAAGCGTCTCCACAACGTACGTCTTGTCGCTAGAAGGCATGTTGGCTGACCACCAGGACGGCCGCGACTAAGCCATGGGCCAGCGCCCAACCCTCTCGCCAGGGATATCAAAGCGCGCGAGACAACCGTCCGCCCGCATAAAACTGTAGTGCACTCGCGCTCAACCGCCGCAGCTGCAAGTTGTAGGAGAGTAAAGCAAGGTCAGAAGTCAACAAAGTCAAACCAACCAAAATTGTCCCACGGGCCCCCGCGCCGTGCATAGCCGGACACCGTAGTGTTCCCGACTCGAGCGGAATAGTAGTTGGGCCGCCGTGCCGACAGCTGTGTAGCGAGTGTTCATATGCCATGCAATGAGTTGTAAAGTACAGCGGGATGAGTGGTGGTTGGGCCGTTGTTATGCGCGCAAGCCGGCAATTCCTAGTTACGCGGCCCGATGCGTCGACAATCTGGTCGCCGACGAGGCCGCGACTCAATCTGCAAACGTGATCTTGATACAGCTTGCCGTCAAAGCAGCTTACTTCGGCCAGACCAGTCGACGACCCTCGACCACGATCGGTCTTCGGAGTTGGACCTCCGTGTCCACTGGGGCTGGGATTGCCGACGCCAGAGCCACCACGGCCTCCTCCGTGTCCGCGTCGTCAAAGCTCTTGACCCATTCGCTGAGCTTGACCTCGTCGACCTCGCCGTGGCGGTCAAGGAGAGATGGCGACTCGGGTGGTGGTTCGTCACTCTCGCGACGCACCTGCGCGACGAACTCGGGCATGCTTTCCTCGACCGAGCCGCGCATCTTGGCCGCGAACTCGTCCATCTAGGCGTCAGCCAACTCTTCTGCATGATTACACGTACACTGCTGACGCCGAGGAACTTGGCAGCAGCGAAGACACCCGCGCCGGCGCTCAGACCGACAATGGCCGTGGCGATCCCGAGCGCCTGGAAACCCAACCACGGCGAGACGGGTTCTACCGGCTCGCCGTGCTCGTCGACCGTCTCTGGTCCCCATAAGCGCGTCTCCTCACGGTCGTTGAAGGCGCGTGCGCGTGCGAGTTCGGCAGATACGGGCGCGGCGGGAGCAGACGCGACGTCTTCGTCCAGTGTCGCGGCCTCGGTGGCTTTGCTTGCCCCGCTCGTCCCCGGAGCTGCCTTGACGCGTAATGGCCGCGCACGGTGCGCGTGCGAGAGAAACTGCGGCGGTGGCGCCTGCATCTTCGCCGCGGCACGAACGTGCGGGAGTACAAGCAGCGTCAGGCCAAAAGTCACTGCCAGCTAGGTCGTCAGCGTTTCCTCTAGCAAGAAGAAAAAAGTCCGATACTCACAGCTGCGCCGGCGACGACGACGGCGACTTTCGGGTTGGGCCGGTACTCTTTTGGCCGGTCGTCGTCTGCTCCGTCGAGCACATGCGCATCGGGGGCGGGGAGCGTACTTGGCCCTGCGTCGGCCATGGCGATGAAATGAAGTGTGGACATGAGTTTTGGCCTGGCTGAGTTCAAGAAAGTCATGGCTGGCGATTTTGCGGGGCCACATTTCCCGGGTCGTTGAAATTTCAGAACGCACAGTACAGTTCACGCTCGTCAACAACTACCACTCCACCATGGCGAAACGCAAGTCTCTGGGTACCGAGCCCGCACTTAAGAAGGTATGAAGGGGGGTGTGGATGCGCTTGCTTACGTGCCCCAGCGCAAGGCGTCCCCTGAGACCGAAGATGAGATTGAGGAGTATGCTGCACACTCTACGCTCGTCGACCCCATGATCGACCCCCAGGTCAGCGATTCCGACGGCGACGACGACGACGACGACGACGAGGGAGAGGAGAAGAGCGAAGCGATGGATGCCGAAGACAGCGGAGTTGAGAACTTTGACGGCGGCGACGACGGCGACGAAGGCGATGCCGCACAGGCTGCTGGGCCGTCGCGCTCGCGGGGACTGTACAAAGCCCCAACACTCGCCGAGCTCGACGAGCTGCGTACCGCCGAGTCTGCGGGCGGGATGACCTTTGCGCTGCAGCTTGAGACTCTTCTGGCGTCGACACTTCTCTCTCCCGCCCCTGCGCCAGCACTCAAAACCCTCCTCGGCGCAATCCACGACCTAGTACACTCGCTACCTACGCTCGACGCCGTGTCCCCGCGCAAGGCCGTCGCGCGGATTGGCAAGGGCAAAATTCCGCTTCCCGGCCCACCGTACCTGTCGCCACTCAAGGGCGAGCCCAAGTGGACGATGGGATTTACGCCGCCCGCCGAGGTGGTCGTGGGCGGCTCGTGGCCCGTCTGCGGAGGATACAAGCAGGCCAAGGGCGTCGCGGGCAACATTGACCTCGTCGTCGTCATGCCACAGGTACAGCACTTTTGACCAAACTTGCAGCTGACAGCAGGACATGTTCTCGGCCAAGGACCGCACGGCGTACCGCTATTTCCACAAGCGCGCACACTACCTCGCTGTTATCGCCGAGGCGCTCAGAAAGGCCGCCGCGAAGAGCAGCGGGCCTCTTGAGGGCGTCAGCGTCGAGTGGGACCACGCCGACGCGCAGCGGCCCATCATTGTGGTGAAAGCGGGCAAAGCGCAGGGCTTGAAGCATGCCGTCGAGATCCGCATTCACGCCTCCGTGCCGCCCGGGACGTTCCCACCCGCAATGCTGTATCCCTCTAAATCGCTCATTCGCAGCGCCGACGACGAGGTCACGCCCACACCGCGGTGCGCGAGCGCGATCCTGCACGACACGCTGCACAAGTCGTACCTTCTCAACCTGCACAACCTCGCGCAGGCGCTGAGCGGCGAGCGCACGGCGGACAAGTTCCTCGCCCTGTGGCGGATCTGGGCGGCGCGCCGCGGCCTGCCCCGTGACCGCGGTGGCAGTGGCTGGTTTGCGAGCATGCTCCTGTCGTGGGTCGTCGAGGGTGCCGACGTCGGCGGAAAGGGCGGTGACCGCGCCGCGACGAAGCGGACCCGCGGCCTCGGCCGTGGACTCGGTGCGTGGGGCGCGCTCCGTGCCGCCTGGGACTTGCTCGCCCACACCGACTTTGCCAAGACGCCCGTGTTCATCGCGGGCGGCGACCAGGCTGTGCCCCGCCCCGAGTTCCTCAAAGCCTACGACGACGTCCTCGTCGATCCCACTGGGACGCTCAACATCCTCGCCGGCTGGGAGAAGGGCGACATTGAGCTGGTGAGTTGTTTTTGGTACATCTTAGCTCACATCAGATTCAATACTACGCCCGCGAGACTCTTGCTGTCCTGCAGGACGCCTCAGTGGACCACTTCGCCGAGGTGTTCCTGCAAGACCAGACACTGGGCCCGGCCTCATTTGATGAGTACATGATGTAAGCTGCGTTGTACCTTTTGGAGCTAACGACAGTGTCGACGCGTCCGAGTCCAAGCTTGACGTCGGAATCGTGGAGCAGGCCGAGAACCCTGCTGTGATTGAGCGACTGGCACACCATGCTGCCAACGTCGTGCGCCGCGGCCTGACTGACCGCGCACGGCTGGTGTACACTCGCGTGTTGTCCGACACGACATTTGCGGTCGGACTGCTGCTCAACGGCGCGCAGGCGACGCGCGTGCTTGACCTGGGCCCGGCGTCGGACAAGGAGGCTGAGTGCGAGGCATTCCGCGAGTTGTGGGGCGAGCGTGCCGAGCTACGCCGGTTCAAGGACGGTTCGATCACCGAGTCGGTCGTGTGGTCGGTCGACAGGCCAGAGGAGCTCGCTCTGATCCCGTACGAGATTGTGTCGTGGCTCCTCCGCCGCCACCTCGATGCGTCCGCGACGCCCGTGTCGACGAACCAGCAGTGGCTGTCCATCCTCCAGGTGCCTGCGTCTGCGCGCGACGCCGTCAACACCGAGGGCTGCGAGAAGCTAGGTTTCCGCCCGATGATGGAGGGCTACGACAAGCTGTACGCGCAGCTCAAGGGCGTCGACAGCGAGATGCCTCTGGCAATCCTGCACGTTCAGCCAGCATCTGACCTCTTGCGCTATTCGTCGACGTTTATCCCTCACCCGCTTGACGTCTCGCGCGCAGCGTCGGCACCAGCATGTCTCTCGTACACGCCCGTAGCCGAGGTGACACTGCAGTTCGAGTCGTCGTCAAAGTGGCCAGACGACCTTGCGGCGGTCCAGAAACTCAAACTGGCGCTGTTTGACAAGCTTGCACGCGTAGTCGAGAGCCGGGTCCGCGGCGTCCGCACCCGAATTGCACTCGACGCAGGCGCGAGCGACATTGACGACGCCGCCGCGCTCGAGGTGCTCATGCCGCAGGGCGTTGCGTTCCGCATTCGGATCTACTACGAGCGCGAGCAGACAATGCTGCAGCGTGCGCTTGAGCCAGCCCCGCGGGGTATCGCCAGCCAGAACCAGAACCAGCTTCCGCCCCCACCACGCCGCCTCGTCAACCCGGCGCTGGCGAAATGGCGTACGCGGTTCCTGTATGCGCCGCAGCACCACCACCTGCTTGCGCCGATGCACCACCGATTCCCCTCGTTTTCGACGGCCACGCGGCTGCTGAAACGGTGGGCCGCGGCACACATGCTCGCGGACGTGTCGCCCGAAGCGCTCGAGCTGCTCGTCGCACACACGTACCTTGACCCAGGGACCCTGGCGCCTCCAGCGTCAGCAACAGCCGGGTTCCTGCGCACGCTCGCGTTCCTCTCCACATGGGACTGGCGCGCGTCGCCAGCATTCGTGCCCCTCGACGCTGTGACGCGCGATGCGGCGAGCGCGTCGGGCCGCCCCCGATTCGACCAGGCTAAGCGTGCCGCGGCGATGGACACGTTCGCTAAGCGTCGTAGCGCTGACAAGGACGCGCACGACGCGTGGTGTCTCGTCACTGAGGCGGACCTGGCGGGTACGCGTTGGACGGAGCGCGTCGGTCCCCTCATTGCTGGGCGCGTCGCCGCTCTCGCGGCGGCTAGTCTTGCCCTCGTACGCGCGGGTACCGATGCCGCAGACTTGAGTGTCATGGTGAGTAACGCCGCTGCTTGCTACTTTCCTTTCCGTCCACTAACACTCAGGGCCTGTTTGACACGCCGCTCGAGCACTACGACGCCGTCCTCCGCCTGACGCCCGGAACGCGCGCAGCCGAGGCACTGCACGCGGACGAGGCACTGTGGTCCTCTGCGCTGGCCTTCCGCAACCTTGGCGCAGAGCGGGAACAGCGTCTCGGGTTTGACCCGAGCGCGCTGCTCGTCGCCGACCTGCAGAGGGTGTACGGCGACGCCGTGCGCGTCTTCTTTGACAAACACGGCGGGCGGACCATCGCCCTCCTGTGGAATCCTGCGCGCACCGTCCCCCGCGCGTTCAAGCCGTTTATCGGGTACTCGTCCGAACCTGCCGGCGGCCAGTCGGCGCTCGTCACGCTCAACAAGACCGCTGTGGTCGCGGAGATTGCGCGGATGGGCACAGGCATCGTCGAGGCTGTCGAACGAATGTGATCTAGCACCCGACCTTTTCCAATGCGTGGTTGGTATGACACTGGTGGCTTTGTGCACTTCAATTACTAGAGGGATATGCATGCATCTGACAAGACTAAAGGACTGGCTCTTCGCAACTCGCCGAACGTCCTACACTTAAGCGAGAAAAAAGCAATCAACTCTACTCCGGTTTTCCCCTCCAGATACCACATGCGTATTTTATAAATACAGTAGACTCTATACCCACTTGCTCCCTACCTGCTTTGCGCGCATGAAGCGGCTGACGACCGCGAGACACCCTCCGACGAGCACGACGCCGCCGCAGAACATGGATGCGGGGAGGTACGTGGGGTTATTGTCGATGAGTGCCGCGGTGGCGGGGGCGCCGGCGAGCCAGAACCACGCGTTGGTGAAGAAGCACATGCCGAGATAGAGCCCGGCCTGGTTTGTATGTGGCGCGAAGCTCGCCGCACCGGGGTTGAGACTGGCGCCGTACCCGCCCGAAATGATGCCGTAGATGGCGTCGTAAGTGAGGATGGCGGCAGTACCGTTTGTGAGCGTCCAGAACAGCTGCAGGCTTCCGCTGAGCAGGGCAAACGTCATGAAGACGTTTATGGGGCCTGTACGCCCAGCGACGATAAGAGGAACGAGGCGGCCGACCAGCGACGCGCCGTTCATGATGGCCGGCGCGTAGTTGGCCAGGTGTACGGGCATACCCTTGCTCGTGGCGTACGTCACGCCAAACACAAAGGGCGCGTAGATTGCCAGCGAGCCAAAACATGCGCCGCCGACGTAGACGCTGTACGCCGGGTTGCGGTACACGCTCGGCGAGAGGATGGCGACCTTTTTGCGCGGCGGGACCGTGGTGGAGAGGGCAAAGTAGGCGATCGTGACAAAGAAGAGGACAATAAACGCCACTAGAACAGTCAGTACCAGAGTCAAGAGGTGAGATACGCACATATCCTCATGGTCCATGAAAAGCCCACCGCTGGCATGAGGTAGTTTATTGAGATTGGGAAAAAGATGCCTGCGATGGCGCTCCCGGTCGCCTGGCACCCGAACGCGAGGTTACGATGCTTGGAACGGGCAAAGTGGTGGCTGACCGTTGCGACGCTGGGACTAAAGATTGTGCCCATGCCAATCCCGACGCAGAGGCCGTGCGCGAGGAGGACCTGGTAGTACTCGTGTGAGATGCTCGCCATCATCAGGCCGAGGACGTAGAGTGTCCCCCCGCCAATGACGAGGTAGCGCAGGTATCCTGCGTCAAAGAGAGGGCCGGAGAAACAGCCTAGCATGGGACACAGCGCGGCGTTGATTGCGCCAATCCAGCTAATGGCCATCGCGGACGAGCCCCGCAAGAGCTCTGTCTCGTAGTATTGCTGGAACACGCCAAAACTCTGCGTCATCCCGTCTGGTGTCAGCAGTGGCCGTGGGTGCGGACGCACAGCAGATCATGTTGACGACAATCGCGCCGAGGACGTCAAACCATCCCCGCCATCCGGGCTCAACGAACTCGGGCTCATCCTTGACACCTCCCTCGACGGCGCCGCCATCTTCCCCCTCAACAGCAGTACACGCGCTATGCCTATGTCGCGTGTCCTCCGCCCACTTGCTCTCGCCGGCGTACGCGCTCTTGTCCTCCTCGTCAATCACGTCGTCCCCAGCCACTTCGCAAGGCGAGGGGTTTCGAACGTATGGCGCCGCGTCGCTAACGCCGCTCAGGTGGGACTGGGTGGGCACGAGGTCGGCGTAGCCCGTGGCGTGTGGTGGGGGATCGGCGCCCTTCATCGTCGCTGTCGTCGTCTGCGGGAGCGCATGAATGGTGCTCTGTCTAAGGCAGGATGTGCTCGCGCGCTCGCTATATCTTCGAGGCGTAGAGTACACCGCCCAAACGCTGCAGGCGCCGCACAAGACCGCACCGTGACTCGGCCCAGACTGCAGTCATGTCGAGGGTGGTGTTGCATCTCAACTCCACTCGCCCGGAAGTCCGGGCCGCCCGTGCCGCCGCTGGTCTGTCACCAGGCATCGGCCATCTCCAGGGTGGGGAAGTGGGGACAGCCGGCGGTTCACCGGCTCGCGCGTCCCGGCTCGGTATGCCGCGGACGCTCGTGCGGAATGGCCAGGTGGTTGTGGCATTTCGCCAACGCAATGAGACTTGGACAGAATTTGCTGTTGTGTAGCTTTTGCATGCCGTCGGCGTGTTTGTTAAGTTTACTGTTTGTCGAAGTGATCAAGAGGTGGTGGACGTCAGATGGGGCGCTCGCTGTGTACGGAGCAGCTTTCAGGTCCCGGCGGTTGCCGGCCCGGTTCGCGTGGCGAGATCCCACGCTGCACGCTGGCATAGCATGCGGAAAGTAAGTTGAAGGTGTGAACTTGAACAGACCACGCACACTAACGGAGGAAAGTAGCAGCGTTGTAGATCTCAAACGCACAGCATCTGAACATGTGAAGGCGGTACGTGCGAACGTCCGACGCCGACCTGGAAGAACGATCGACAGACCAGAATAGTCGTTGCGCCAACTGACAAGCTTGCAAATATCCGCAACCTCGGAGACACTGTCACTGTCCCCGGCACTTGCGGCGTAGAGCACGATAGCGAAGCCAAAGGCTGCAGGGCTGTCCATTCGATACATGCAGGCGGACGGCACCTCAGGCGCGTGCCGGAGTCTTACTCTAGCTTCGCACAGGAGAATATGTCGGAGTCGGAAGTCAACCTCGACTGCTTGTGTCATCTCCAGGAGACTTGTTCCCCGACAACGGCAACAAAAGATATCGTTACCGCCGCCTTGGCCGTCTTAGAGTTTAGGTGCAGGAGAGGGGGTGACACGGGAGTATTGATTGAGGATGTCGCCGGCGCCCCTCCGCATGGTTGGCCGCAGTGAGGGTTGGTGGTAGTGACGAAGGTCTTGCATCGGTGTTCTCGAATGTGTGGCACCGCCTCCTCCTAGCGTCACCAACCGTGTCGACGTTAAGCACACCGTCTGTACCCTGTTTCGATGGCAGGCACTAGGCGTCCAGAACACCAAGCACCAGTGTAGCGGCGACGGCGACGGTTCGCTGATGTCATTACCCTGCTCATTGTCTTCGTCCAGGCACTGCCCATGTGTTCACACCGCATCTTTGCCGTCTATGCCGAGGGGAACAAGCGCACCACGCCCACAGATTGCCTTAGGCGTAGGTGGTATGCTGCACTGCTTACACTAGCTTACATTAGATCTTCCGCCGATCCCCTGCTGGGCCTTGTACGCGTCTTTTCTAACTTTTGAGGTGGTCCGTGTTCACCGGCGCCGGAGAACCTCGGTCACATCGACGTCGTTCTACGTTGTGTCGACAGGGCCAATGCACACGGCGGCTTTCTGTGGCACTGCCTAAAGCTCGAGTGCAGTGCAACTAGTCTCCGCAAGCGCCGTTGACTAGTGGGTTGGGCGGTATCCTCGCCAACCTTGCGCTCCTCTTGCAACGAGCAACGCTGTGCCATGTCACCGTCGCGAAGACTTGAACAACTCCAAGATCACGACTACAGAAAGATATAAAAGGCGACGTCTCCAGACGTCTTAAAGTCCATCAACACCTCCAACCGATCCTCTCAAGCCTCTCCAAGTCTTACTAAGTTACCAACACAAACCTCGTCACAATGCTCGCTGCCGTCGCTTTCGCTACCCTCACCGGCCTCGTCGCCGCCGTGCCCTTCCCGCCCAACTTTGGCACTGCCAAGCTCTTTATCAACGGCGACACCACCAAGTGCATCCGCGTGTCGGTGGTCTCTGAGGGCGCCCCAGTCCAGCTCGGCGACTGCTCGATCACGAGCGGTGGCCAGGACTGGTCGCTGAACCGTGGCGGTACCAAGCTCCGCGCCAAGGACAACATGGACCTGTGCATTGACGCCATGGAGGTCGGCGACAACAAGAAGCTCCAGCTCCAGAAGTGTGTCGAGGGCAAGGCCACCCAGCGTTGGTACTACACCGACGACAACCACATCGCCCTCGAGGGCCAGAACCCGGGCCAGTGCATCGACAACACCGACGGCATCACCTGGGAGGCCAACCAGCTCCAAACCTACACCTGCATCGGCGACAGCACCAACCAGATCTGGACGTCGTGGCTCGGTGCCACCTCGTACCCCCCTCTCGGCGGCGACCAGGCCCAGCCTGCTCCCGGCGCAAACACTGAGGGCGAGAAGGCCGCCTACGAGGCCGAGCAGGCTAAGAACAATGAGGGGGGTGACGATGCCCAGCAGGGCAAGGGCGGCGAGGGGGAGCAGCAGCAGTAAGACCCTCGTCGCTGCGCTCGACGGTGTGCACAATCCCACCGACCCGGATGGACATTTGACGAACATTGTCAGTCATACCATACCACAGTACCGTTTCTGAAACACGCGACTACCCGTACTCTTGTAGTCACATGCCTTGTACCCGCGGCTCCGCATGCATGTACTACCCAGACGTGAGCGAGAAGGCTAGGGGCAATTGTCAGTTGAGAGTTAGGCCGGCTTGCAGGTTTAAGGCCGAGGGTCGACGCCGCCGCGCTTGGCCCATTCGCCGATGAGGTACCTCGCGCTACGGTCCTCGGGACGGTCCCAGGTAGCCGTTGCGAGGTACTCGTCAAAAGAGGCCGAGTCCCACTCAATGTCCTTGGGAATGGCAAGGAGGGAGCGGTGCACGAGGTCGAGGTATGAGGCGTGCGGGTTGTGAAAGGATTGGTAGACGACGTTGGCGAGGTCCGAGTAGAGCTCACGCACGAGCTCAAGCGTGTCCTGCGCACTGAGCCAGTCGAGGTAGAGTGACGCCGGGATGGGTGCGCGGATGTTGGTCTATCTTAGCGACACCTTTCCCTTCGTGCAACTTACTTTTACGATTAGGTCGGCGTCGTGCCGGCCCTCGCCGGACGGCCGTACCTTTACGCTGAGGCTGCGGTCGCTCCACGCGTCCTCGTTCCAGCCGAGGACGAACGGCGTCAGACCACACAAGTTCCACCCCCCAGCTTCCATGTTTGCCGCCCAGCGCGGCGCGAGCGCCGAGGCCCCCTGGTTCGCCGCACTCGGGATCAGCGCCACCATACTCGCCCACGGCGCATAGTGTCTCTCCCACGCCCGCCGGCATCCTTGCAGCGCCGCGTGGGGGATCTCGGTGCCGCCCAGGGCAAGGTCCTTGGTGTACTCCGGCAGCAGGTCTGGGTCAACGAACAATCTCAGCGTCAGCCCGGCCACAACACGCCACACCCCACCCCTCGCGCCGCTTGAATGCCTCAGCAAGGTACTTCCTTCCCACCTCGACGTGTTCCGTCGTCGGCGGCAGGTCGGGGTCTGCGCTCGCTGGGCGGCCAAATAGCGAAAAGTACGCTGCAACGTCGGGTTGGCTGCGTGTCAGTCGCCACCGAGATCTACACCCACTCGGTGTAGTCGCCACGCTCAAAGTCGATAAGGCAGTCGGCGGTACGTTCGGCAAACCCGTCAAAGGTCGGGCGGCGAGATTGGGAGTTGAAGTGTACCAGGCGCGCCACACCCCTCGAACACAACCGTCCGCGACCGAGGGGCCGAAGTAGAGCGTAGGTCATTGCGGAGCAGTTGACGATATCAAAGCCGACGACGACGTGGGAGCAGCTTCGAGACTGGGTGTGAAGGTAGCACCTGATATCCGCATGCGAATCGCCATGTTTCGGCTTGCTGGCAATTCAAGTATTCGGTGTCACACGCACACATTCCAAGATTGATCAGAAGCATCCAGCTGATCAGCTCTCCTTGACGTTCACATGCTGCCGCGTAAGGGGGCGCAGTCAGTGTGTCAATGAGCGGTGAGTAATGGCCGCGCTATGCAATGCCGCGGCGCAAACTCCCGCGATACATTATCAACAATAACGATCTATATGAGGTTTTGTCACTTCTGACAGTGTCCGTCGTCGGTCATCCTCTTTGACAACGTCGTCTCCATGTTTGCTCAGGCGTGGCCGGGAGGAGGAGGAGCCCCGCCCTGGCCGAGCGACGAGTAGGTAGCCCAGTACCCTGCCTGTCCTGGTGGCTGGATCCAAATGGGCGTGTCGGCCGAGATGGGGCCCGGGGGCTGCGAGTGATTCGACTGCATCGACATGGGACGTTGGTCATGCGGTGGCACGGGTGGCGGGGTCTGGGGAAGCGCGCCGCCGTAAGCCTGGTCGTGGTACGTGGGACTGGTGTTGAACCCCTGCTGAGGCGGAGGGCTGTACGTCTGCTGAGGAGGCGGTGTGTACGGGGTCGTGTACGGCTGCTGCTGCGGCGCGGGCGAGTACGCCTGGTGGGGCACGGGGCTGTAGGGCTGCTGTCCTGGAGGCGAGTGCGGAGGCGCAGCGGCGGGACTGCCATAGTTAAGGTTGGAGACGGGGGCAGTGCCGCCCATCATGAGCGGCTGCTCGTTGGGCGTCTCGACCTTGTACGCGTCCTGAAGAGACGGCGCGGTCGTGTTGAGGTTGTCCATGCGTGTGCCCTTGAAGAAGAAGATGAGCACAACCAGGAAGGCAACGATGGAGAGCTGGCACCAGGTCCAGTATGCGTAGAACAAGTCGACGTCGGTCTCGGCGAGAACCACGGCAGAAACAACCACAAAGTAGAGCCAGACCGAGCCAAACATGGCGAGGCACACGGGCACGACCCATTTGAACCTGGCCGGCATGCCGCCCATCTTGAGGCCCCAGACATAGATGACAATCGAAAGGATCCAGCCGGCGAACAGGACAATAAGGTAGACAGATCGCGCGCCTGCGTGCCCAGCGTTGATGCCACCCTCTCTTATCAGAGATCCGTTGCGTGCGTACGTGAAGGTGTATTCTGCGATCGGAATAATGAAAATGGGGGCAAGCAGGATGCACGCGATGAATGCGAGGACATAGCCCGCGATTGAGACGAGGATAGCCTTACGGCCCTTGGCTGGAATCCCTGCGTGGCGGGCAGAACGGCGGGCGGCTTCGGCGCAAGCGGCAACGAGGGTCACGAGCATGACCTCGTTGAGCAGGAACGAGAACACACCGCTGGCCACTGGCGAGGGTCAGCGACGGCCATACTGTGCCACACATTGCCAGACTCACCGGCAAGGTTCGGTTCATAACTGCCGCCGTAGAACCTGGCGGCGAGCGCGCTGTTGACAAGAGCCACAAAGGCAGTGGCGAGTGCAAACGCGTGGATGTAGGATCGGGTTGGTCTCCACAGCGCGCCGATGGCACATAGGAACAGAATGCCATGCTGTACGTCGTTAGCTCGTGTGCACTGTTACTCAGGCCAAGGCGACTTACCACCACCGCATAGACGACACCAGGAATCTGCTCAGGCTCGAGACCACCGCCGCTAAAGCTGATACCATAACCACCACCGCCCCCCTTCTTGAGCGACGCAATGCCAGACGAGTCAATGCTGTCCGGGATGTTCGTCCCGTGTGGAGAGATCATGGTGAGCGAGAATGCGTTGGGTGAGATGCTGAAGCAAAGCGGGTCACATCTAGCATCCCCTCGTGTCTATATACCACTCCCGACACATACTTTCGCCCGTCCGATGCTGTCTCTGGGGTCTGTGCTGTTGCCGTGGTCACTTCCCCTTGCAAAGGGCAGATGGGCAGAGGAGATCGCTATCGTTTGTGTTTGATTCGAGCTGTTTGGAGTATGTCAAAGCCACAAAGTCTCTGGCATCATGCCAGAACACCACAGCGGGGAGTGTGCAGCTGAGAGTACACCGGATCAAGGGTCGCGCGTCGACATCCCAGGGACGCTTCGAAGTGGATGCTTACTTGGCTATGCATGCCATGGACAGAATTGTATCGACAAGCAGGCGCGATGCCTATGGACCAAAGTGCAGCTGGTGGCCTTGCCGCACAGCCGAGGTTCCGCTTGCATGTCAGCGTCAGTTGACGCACCCAACCCTTGAGCGGGGATGCCAGTTAGGACTGGCAGTTACGGTTATCACCCTGGCATTGGGCAGCCTAACAAGCGCAAGCTTTGCTCCAGACTCGACAATGGGGTTCCATCGGATGCTCCTGGCCAGCAGTCGAGCAGGGGAACTCTGCCTTACATCAAAGCCGGATTCTCAGGAGCCATTACCGAGGACGAAGCAAGGCATGGCACTTGACGACAGTTTGACGTGAGTCTGGCATACATGAGTGTCAGGTTGAGGACACCTCCAATCACGATCACGCACTGCCCCGACCTCCCATTGTCTCTGTAGGGCGCTTCTGGCCAGCATGCACGCGGGTGGTGCCTCGCCCAAGACGCAGGCTTGGCATACACTGTCATACTGAGTTGACAAGCTTTACGCCTTGAGAGTGGGTCAGCTGGTTTGAAGCAGGCACGGGTCGTTGACCTTTAGGGTAGGGTCGTGTGCGGTCATGAGCTGTGAGGCGGTGTGTGGCTTACCGAGGCCCCGCTCATCTCCGTCGTGAACATCCGCAAGTGGTAGGTCGCCCAGCTGCAACCATGTTAAAAGTGGGCGGGCGAAGGTGCCTTGACGAGTCAAGAAACGTCGAGCACAGCCTTCGAAGCCTCCCGAATGTAATGTAGTGCCCACCACTATGCGTGTGCAGCAGCATTGAACGCTCTCCGCACTTGGCCGGAGCTACATTGTTCCGCGAGTCAGTGTGCACGATAGCTCAACAAGATCACGGCCAAACAAGGTCACGGGTTCCGGCGGTGCACTTTGTGCTCAAGTGCGGCATTCGGGCGCCCTGCCCACAAGCGTAGCTCGGCGAGCGCTGCACTACTGTACTCCTGTATCTCTTCCCGAGCGCCACGGTCTTCATGCAATGTTAAGGTGATGGAGACACCTGCACAGCCTGCCTGCCAACCTCTTCCGGGCGCTTATTACAACCCCATCTACATTTTTGAGCGATGAGGTTCTGATACATTCGAAGCGTCTCCCCGGCGTTACTCGCCTCCGCGGCTCACGGGTGAGAGGGTCAGGATGGTTGCTCCTGCATTTCCAGATGTCACGACCTTGCTCGTTCTCCTCACGACATGCTGCCAAACAACACGTGAGTTTCACGCCGAGCCACTCCCTTTCCGCATCAGGGCAGCGCGACGGCCAGACCGGCTCCTGCAGTTACAACAAGATCGGGTGTCCTGTTCTGCTTGGGACTTTTGACAAGGTGGAGAAAGCAAGTATTCAAGATATCAGGAGCAGGCGATCCTGTTGGCGACAGGAGCCCCCGGGATAGGGGGCGACGCACGAAGGGCCGAGATAGGGCCCCGCATGTTGGTGTGTTTACACTTGACGTTGTGGCTACAGCGTTTCACCCTCGCACAGAGGGTGCGAGAGCGACGATTCTGCTCGACATGATCTCCATGAGACGCGTCGCGCGTCGTCGCTTGCGTCTGCGCCAGGCGGTTGCGCGTCTGCGCGTCTGGCGTCTGAAACACGCAGACACGTGCCTAGACTTGTACCCCGGCGCGGCCGGGCGATCGCGGGCGTGCGACGGAGATGCCGCGTCTTACGTCTTATCTCCTATTAGTGTGCGAGGCGACACGGGGAGCCACCCGAGAGATGGGTGTGCCACGTCGCGTGTCGTTTTAACGCGCCGAAACTGGAGTCCACACGGCGCCAGCGAGGAGAGCGACGGAGCGGAGCATAGGAGAGAGCGAGTTGGCTGTGTCTAAGAGTGTGGGAGAGTGGGGGCAACATTGTGACACGATGGACCTGGGCCCCCACAGTCAACGACCAACCAGAGTGAGTCTTATGACGTAAACGTGGGCGCATCCACTCACACGACGACGCGCTCACCCAGTTACCCCGTCGGCACACACTTGATCCCCACTGCTACGCCGCCGGCAACACTCCACACCATCCACCCCCGGTTCTCCGTCTCTCTCCAACTCCCTCTCCCTCTCTCTCGTCGCATCATTCATCTCTTGACGTTGGACTCTACCGCTCCCAACTAGCTACACCCACTTCCACACAACACTCACACTTGATCCACAATGAGCAACGTGAGTACCTCCCACACCCCGGTGGGCCAGTGGACGAAACAGACAGTTCCCACGATCCACAATTGACCCAGGCGATGGTACAACACCGCCAGCTGACCTCCATCTCGCCCCGCCGAGCACTCCCATACTGACCTACACAGCAGCAGAACGCCTCGCCCGGCCAGTTTGCCCCCCAGGGAACGTACGGTGGTGTCACAGGCGCCGGCTTTGGCGCTGGAGCCGGTCTCGCCAAGGACCGCGAGGGCAACCCGATCCAGGGCGGTGGCAAGGCAAGCACCAACCTCGGCAACACCGCCGCCAACAACAGCGCCGGCGTCAACATCCCCCAGCAGGAGTTAAAGCAGCAGTCGTCGTACGAGGGCTACGGCGCGTCTGACAGTGAGTTTCTTCCTCAGGGGGACAATGTGCCCGTTGTCGGTGCGATCCGAACGCCCTCGTCCCTCGTTGGCCACCCCCGAGAATCCGCTGACAACTAGGCTCTGCGAGCGGTGGCTTTGGCCTCAACGCTGGCGGTTCGTCGTACTCTCGTGCGGTAAGTGCATTGTTGCTTCCTGCTTCGCACGGCTTGGTTCAGAAGCATGTTGCACCCAGGGAACAAAGGGAAGGAAGACGCAACAGCTGACCCTGTTCAGAACCAGATGGGTGCCGCCGACGTTGGCAGCTCTGGCAAGGCCGACGAGACGTGGGGTAACGGCGACGGCCAGAAGACGGGTGCCAGCACCCCCGGCTACCGCAAGGAGGGTGGTGAGTTTGATGCGGAGGAATCATACATGATAGGGACGCTGACTTGTGCAGAGGACCCGTCCGACTCGCACTTCCGTGGCCAGTGAGTCCACTCTCCATCATTGCTTCTGTGGCCATCCAGCTGACAGGCCAGGAACCTCGCGTTCTCTCAGAAGAAGGACAACGACGAGCCCGAGATCTAAAGCGCGGAATCGCACCCGAACAAGCAGCAACAGCATGTGCATCAGCATGGCCTTGTATTAATTGGAGAATGCAGTCTGAATTCGTTGTGATGGGCGATGCATGCACACCCCGGGCCCGTGTAGATTGGGTAGACGCACGGCCGCCGTCGCTCGCGCCCCTGACGCGTCTTGCGGATATGATTGATCTGTCTGCTTCCTCGGCGCTATTGTGCATTGTACACCTGCGGTCAGTAAGACATTTATACTTGTGTAAACTGTGGGATGGCGAGGTATGAACGTGGACCGTGGAGGACGCAGCGGGATGTGTATCCGACTCCGACGGCACCGACAAGGCCCAAGCGATCTCATGTCCTGAGCCGTAGTCACAATCACAAAGTCGATCTTTTGGTGGAGTCGGTGACCTGCTCTTGCTTTCCGTCCCCAACATCACAACATACTCCATAGCCAACGCGCAGAGACAGCGACGCTCACCATGTCCGATGACCGTAATCCGGACTCCGAGCCGCTTCTCGACTCGTATCCGCCCTCGCGGCCAACATCGCCGAGCTCGCCACCAACATTTGGCCACCGGCCATATCGGCAACATGCGCATGGACGACGGCGCTGGCTCAAGCCGCTCGTGATCCTCGCCGTCCCGCCATTGCTCTTGCTGTTGTACAGCGTAGCTCACGCGGCTTTCCCCGCGCTCCCCGCTTTGCCCCGCGTGCGCATCGAGTCGGGCGGCTCGTCGTCGTCGGCGCTGTCGACAACGCCAGAGAAGGAACTCGCTTGCCTCTGCGGCACGACGGACCGCGGTAAAGCCCTTTGCGATATCTACCATCCCGCAGGACTGCGCGCGTCCCGTCTCGTCGAAGGAACAGGTGCGCGAATACGCAGGCTGTTCGCGCGTGCGCGCGAGGGTCAAGAACTCAAGGTTGGCGTACTCGGTGGCAGCGGTGCGTAGCTCTTATAAGCGTAAGACGGACAGCTAACGCCCTAGTGTCGGCTTGTCGGGGCGTCAACCCGTCGCCCGAGCACCCCGAGGGCGACGCGCGTGGGCCGGGATGTTACCACTCGGGCGTCGAGGCCTGGCTGCGCGAAACCTTCCCATCGTCCAAAGTCGAACTGTTCAATGGAGCCCTAGGCGGCATGGACTCGAGCTACTACGCTTTCTGCGGGGTATGTCTCATTCCTAGCACCCGCTAACCTTGCAGACACACCATATCCCCAACGACGTCAACCTCATCATCCTCGAGTTTGACGTAAACGACCAGCCGTGGGTACGGACTGTCGCGCAGCGCTGACTTCAGTGACGCGTTATTTCAGACATTCTTCGACCAGCTGCTCCGCGTTCTCCTTGAGCTCGAGTCCCAGCCGGCAGTGCTCGTCCTCGGGTCATGGGCGCCGCAGATTGCGCAGGACGTAGGCTACGCGGACCCCGCAGATTGTCCATGTCCCAATCGCGCACTACTACGACGTCCCGTACCTCTCGCTCAAGCGCCTCGTGTTCAACCACTATCTGCGCTTCCCCCACAGCACAGCCGAGGGCTTCTTTCTACCTGATCTACTTCACCCCAACGCTCGCGGCCACCGCGTCCTTGCCGATCTCGTCGTGTCGTACCTCGACTCGGAACTGTGCCGTTTGGACAAGTACGGTCTGCCAACCGCGCCGCCGATCGAGGACACGATCGAAACGACGGAACCGGCGTCCGCGCTGGTCGAGGTCGGCCCGTCGCTGCAGGAGGTGTACGCCAACGGGCGCGACTGGTCACATGCGCCAGAGGGATGGGAAGAGACGTTTGACACTGACACCCTTGCGGCCCTCGGAACGGAGCAGCGCCATTTCGCGCTCCTCACGACCCCATACACACCACCCGTGGTCAAGACCTTCCGCTCTCTCAGCGAGATCCTTGACCTCTCAAAACCTGACCCTCCTACCCCCGAAGCGATCCTCGCCATTCCCCAGCCCGCGCTGTACTGCGCCGACGCCAATGACCCCACACACCCCATGCAGCCGACCGTGCACGACGGGTGGCGCGCGTGGGACTGGAAAGGCGAGAAGCATTACTGGATCGCGGACGAGCCGGGCGCGCGCCTCCGCGTGGATATCGAGGTCAACGCTGGGCGGTGAGTCAATAGCAAAGGGAATGGAACTGACCCCAAGCGTCGCGGTGTACTACTTCCGCAGCCAGCACTACAACCTCGGCGACGCGCTTTGCTGGGTCGACGATAACGAACAAGGGGCCGTGCGCCTTGAAGGATACTGGGACAGGGCGTACAACCAGGCCGTAGTGTCCTACATCGACCGTAGCGTGACGGCAGGCAAGCACTACGTGACATGCGAGGTCGCCGCCGAGTCGTCACACCCACACAACTCCTCCGCCCACCACTTCCGCATCGTCGCCGTCATGGCGACTTAGATAGACATCAACTGTAATAGCCAAACTGTCATAGCCCAAGAATATAGAGTAATACATTTGTTACACCCCACAACAACTGCCCTGTACAGTGCGTGCGTTTACTTTGTCGCGGCTTTGGAAAGCGCCTCGAGGTCGGCCTCGGTCCCGACCGCTGCAGCCTCGCGCTCGATAGCGTCGAGGCGATCGGCCGGCGCGTCACCCTCTCGGCCGCCCGAGAGAGCCTTGCCAACAGCCCAGGAGAGGTACGCCTGGCGACCTGTTTCCCAAGCGACGCCGGCGGGGGCGCCCGGTGCACGCGGTGGCATCTTGACGTCCTCGAGGTCGGCGTGCACGTCTGTCAGCGCCGAGATGACCGTTTCGGCCTTTTCGTGCATCGGCGCCACTGTTGTCAGCTTTGGCAACCCACAATAAATAGCTCACACCCTGCCTCGTCGACGGCGTCGCGCACAAAGCCCACTTCGGAGCGACGGTGCTCTGCGGCTTCGAGGCGCTTGTCGAGCACGGCCTCGGCGAGCGCGAGGCGGTATCGGACGAGACGCGCCTGCTCGACGCTGGCGCGCAGCGACTCGACGCGGTTCTGTATCTCGTCCTCCTTTAGCCCGACCACGAAGCGCGCGCGTTCAAAGTCGAGTCCCTGGTGTTGTGGCTACAAGTCAGCTGAGGAGGGTCTGGAGCAGCTCACCAAAACTAGCTGGAGCCCATCAGGCACCTTGAACGTGTTTCGCAGCCCGTACGCCGTAAACATGTCAAAGGCGCGGTCGACGCGGTTCTCGAGCAGCGTCTCGAGCGCATGGCTCCCCCGTTCCACTTCGCGGTCAAAATCTGGACGTCCGTTGGCCATCTTTAACGCCCAGCCCTCGACACTGTTCACTGCAGGGTAGATCTGTTGTCGCGCGTTCTCGGATATGTCATGGAGGAGGTTGAACGGCGCGAAGCGGAACATCTGGGGTCAGTTTATGGGCCGCAAGGGAAGCCGACCTCGAGGACAAGTCCGTCTTTGTCGTCCGCGGACAGTTCGACCGGCGTGCGCTCTGGAGGAACATAGTCCCACGTTACACTCTCGTGTAGCTCTAACGGCGGTGAGGACATGTCAAGTGTGACCTTGGAGGACGACGCTGTGGCGGGCTGATCTTGCGCGTCGGCGCTCGCCTCAAGCAAAGGTTCGGTGGATGGCGTGTCCCGGGGCTCTGGCGGCGCCTGATGCCCTCGCGTCGAGCGCGACAACGACTTGCGAGACGACATTGTTGTGTAGTGGTCAACGGCGATGTGTGGGGTGGACGACGTTTGTTTTGATCGTCGAAGCGATGTCACTCGCGTGGGATACATTTGATTCCGGCTTCTCCGGGGAAAAAGAATGACGTGTGCCTGTTTGTTGTCAAGGCGCCCAGTGTAGGCCAGTCTAGGTTCCCGAGCGCCAGCTTGGGATGCAACGTCGGGCTGGAATCTCATGACGGCTTCGTTGACCATACCATCCTTCATCGCCATCACGTTGACAAGCAAGAGAACGGCCCGACTCTGAACCGCCGGGCCAACACATACCCGTCACACCATGAGGGTAATCAAGCCCAACTGGGTCGAGCATGCGGCCGGTACGTAGCCCTGCTCATCGTCAGGTGTACAGATGCTAACGACCAAGGCGAGAAACAAACGAAGAGCCCCATCTACTCCATCTCGGTGCATCCGGATGGAACGCGTCTGGCGACAGGAGGACAGGGTGCGTCACTGCATACGTCGACCGGAGCTTACACACAGACAACAAGGTCAAGATCTGGTCGACGCTGCCGATCCTGTCCGTTGAGGCGCAGGAGAATGAAGCCAACCACAAGCTCTTGTGCACCATGTCGGCGCACACGGGTATGTCCATGAGCTTTGACGTGTCTGACATGTAGGCCCAGTTCTGACTGTTCGCTGGGCGCACCACGGACGTCACCTGGCAAGCGGAAGTGACGACTCAGTGCTGCTGATCTGGGATATTGACCCGTGGGTCGTGGCGGATGGCGCGAGACTGACGAGTACAGGGCCGGTGGCGGGCGCGTGTTTGGGTCGGAGGAAGTCAACGTCGAAAACTGGAAGGCGCTGCGCCGGTTAGTCGGCCATGTCGCGGACGTGGTCGACTGCGCGTGGTCCCGTGACGACACTATGCTTGCGTCGGTCGGCCTCGATTCCAAGATCATTATCTGGGACGCGGCGAACAACTTTGGTATGTTGAAACGAGGGAGTTCAGCTAACCTCAGACCGCATGAGGACCATCGATGCCCATCAGGGCTTTGTCAAGGGCGTGACGTGGGACCCCGTCGGAAACTACCTCGCCACACAGGTGAGCTTGCGAGGCCTTCTTCGTGAGCTTACACCAGTCCGACGACAAGACTGTGCGCATCTGGGATACAGACAAGTGGGAGTGCGTGGAGAAGGTGTCGCAGCCGTTCGAAATGTCGCCGCAGTCGACATTCTTCCGCCGCCTCAGCTGGTCACCTGATGGCGCGTTCATCGCCGCGTCCAACGCCATGAACGGACCGGTGTTCGTCGCGGCTGTGATCGAGCGCGAAGGTTGGACAGCCGACATTTCGTTTGTTGGGCACGAGAACACGATTCAGGTGGCCGCGTTCAACCCGCGCCTGTTCTTCCGCGCAGAGGACGAGCCGAGCCGTGTCAACGCGTCGTGCATGGTTGCGCTTGGCGCCGACGACTTCACCATCTCCGTATGGCGTAACACGCTGCACAAGCCGCTTGCGGTCATCAAAGACATCTTTGCGCGCCAGATTCTGGACTTGTGCTGGGCCAACGACGGCCTTACCCTATACGGCTGCTCGGCAGACGGGACAGTGTGCGCCGTGCAGTTCCGCAAGGAGGAGTTCCCAGAACTTGCGGGGCCCGAGATGACGCCAAAGATACTTGACGAATACGGGTTTAAGCCCGCCCGCCGGCGCAAGGCGTTATCACTTCCGTCTGCGACAGCCTTCGCGATGCCCGCCTCGGGAGGTCAGGAGCACGTCAACGTTCTCGTGCCGAGAAAAGGCAAGCCCAAGGCCCGTCGCATCAACCTGTCGGGTACGATGAGCGGCGGTGCCATGGCAAATGGCGGCGGCGGAACGGCCATGACGTCGATGGGAAGCAGCGGCGGCGGCGGTGGGCGTCCGCCATTGCAGCGCCCCAGTCAAGCAGAGCCAAGTCGACAACCCCTCCAGCGTCCAGACTCGGATGGGAACCGCACTGGAGCCATGGACGCGTTCGCACGTGCTGCAGCGGACGAGCCGCTCACTTTCGGCTCGGGATCGGCCGCGACCGCGCGTATGTTTGACAACGCACGCGACGTGTTTGACCACGGATCGCCGCGCTCCAGCGGAAAGCGCAAGGCGAGCATGGACGACGACGACTATGGGCGTGCGCCGAAGGGCCGCTCCCTGGGAGTGTCGCGCACACTTGCGCCAGTCCAGGCTTTGCGTGCGCCACTCGTGACCCTCTCCGCGGGCAGCGGAAGCGGCGGTGGTCCAGCAATCCTCCTCCCTGTACCGACGATCCAGAACGTCCTCCGCACCCAGCAGGAAGACGGTAACGGTGTGCTCACCGCCGAGAATGGCGGTGACGAGGTCGGGAGCACCAACACCATCACGTTCTCCTCCGGTGGGAACGATCTCTGGGTCGACTTTGTGCCTTCGCCTGTCCTCGCGATCGCGGCGACCTCCACGCTTGCGGCCGCGGCGTGCGAGGACGGGTCTGTGCGGGTATTCTCGGGCGCAGGGCGACTGTGAGTACTCGCGCAACTCCACTTTCTGACCTACAGGCTCTCGACGTTCAAGCTACCCGCTCCTGTTACCGAGTTGGCTGGGGCGGGCGATATGCTGATGATTATCACTGCCGACTGCTTCGTGCGCGTCATGTGAGTTCCGGAGTATACGCAGACGAACTGACGCCAGCGACGTGCGGAGGGGCAAGGTTGTGCTTGCGCCGTCGTCAATTGCGCACCTGCTTAACGCACCATCCACGTCGGCGCAGGCCGGAAAAGCGCTGGAGGTGCTCAATGCCATGATTCGGCCTAATGGGTGCCCAGTAGTGACGACAAGCGAACCAGCGGCGTGGGCGTATGACCCCGACATGGGCGAGTGGGCGCAGATTGCCGCGCCGTGGTGGCTCGGCTCGCCCATCGTCGCCAACGAGGGGCGGACACGCAACGGGCGGTCGTCGCCGAACGGCGTGCTCGCCGAGATCGAGCAGCGCGTGGCGTCAGTGGAGCGGCGCGAGCCGCCAGCTAACGAGCCCAAGTGGTGGAAAGAGTCCATGTCGGCAGCGCACTACGAGACGCGGCTGCGCGCCGCGCGCCTCCTCGGCTCAAAGGACGAGTACCGTCACTGGCTGCGCGAGTATGCTCGGTTCCTGGGTGAGGAGAACTTTCGCGAGCGCGCAGAGGAGCTCGTCAGCGAGCTCATTGGGCCAGTGTACCGGTAAGCTGATGATTATTCACTTGAGCTGACAAGCAGTAGCAGCCTTGATGCCCGCTCCGACTGGAAGCCGCGGCTTTTCGGCGTGTCCAAGCACGACCTCGCCAAGGAGTTCCTCTCGGTCCTGCGCCCGTCTGTCGCGCTCGGCGCGTTCGCAAACGAGAAGCTCCAGCTCCTCAAGAACATGCAGACAGAGCCATGCAAGTGGTCTGCCGACGACTAGATGTACCCCGCCTCGTGTATAGTCTCAGATGTATATTAGCTGAAGTGTCGATCGAGTTGGGCAAGATGGCGGCCGCAATGACTTAACGCTCCTCCCGCTGATGCTCCCCGACGCTGCTTTCGCCCCCGCAGCACCACATCCACCGCGCACCTCCGCGACCGCGTAGTCTACGATCCATGCATTCAGCCTATGGCGACGTGCCGGGCCATTTTACTTCTGCTCCTTCTGGGGCTGGATGTACTCGGACTCGGAGGGGGTGCCGTCCTCCCACTTCTGGAACTTGCTGCGGGTGTTAGTACTGGTAATGACGCAAGGACGGAGAGGCATGGGGAGAAGAAATGGGACGGTGAGGGCGAGACGGTTCAGCGCATGGAGGACATCCGGAGCGCCGGCGTAGCTGGAAAAGCAACGGCCAGCGCACCTCGACACTACGCTGATGTAGCGGCCGCAGCGTGTCCACTAGGGCTTTGCCTCAACGCTGTGCGCTTGTATGGCTACCTCGCCACGGCCATGGAGACGGCGTTTCTCTGCCGGGTCTCGCAATTGCGCCAGGGGTTGTCTGCCCCGAAATGATCCTAACGTCTTCCCAATGCCAGAGTCCAACTTACACGGCGACAGCGGCGCGCTTCTCGGCGGCAACACGCTCCGACTCGGCGAGGGCGGAACGGACGGCGCGCGACGCAATCTGCGTGTACTTGTTCCAGCTGTACGCGCAAGAGAGGGAATCGGGAATATCGGGTGCGATGGGGATAAATGTGGTCGGGGATGCGCAGAGTTGGAGAGAGCGGGAGGGGAGTGACAAAGGTGTTTTCGAGGCGCGAAGAGTCGGTCGTTGAGGAGGTGATCAGCGCGCGGCGTCGTGCGAGAGCGTGAAGGCAACGCGGGTTGTATTCGAGATGAAGGTTTCGTTCGGAGAGGACAGGAATCGAAGAGGGCCGGGGTGCAAACAATCGTCCAGAGAAAGCACGGTCAGCATCACACAAGGATACACAGGATCACTGCGGGGACCACGCACGTCATGAACTCGCGCCAGGCAGACATTTTCGGCAAGTGTTGAGCGGGGTGGGTGGTGGTGGTGATGAAGAGTAGGGTTGTGGTGGTGTCGTCGGCCGAGTTGGCAGTCGCGGCGCGGCGGGGACGGCGGTCAAGGACGGACGGAACCTTTGCTCTGGGGTGGTGGGCTGGACACTCACCGTACGGTTGTTCACTCTGGCTGGCTGCCTGCTGGCTGGCTGCTGGCTCTGGGGAGGGCGCCGGCCGGAATCGGGGCAATTTGGGAAAACGCCGACTGTGGCGGACTACCACGTGGTTTGGGTTCCACAGTTCCTGCGATCCTGCGATCTGCGATCCTGCATGCTGCATGCACTGCAATCCCTCAAGCTGTGTTCAAGTCAACAACGACACCACCACGATGCGATCTGCGATCACATCGACTTGAACATCAGCTAGTCAGTGACTTCGCAATGGCCTGCGGAAATCAGCTGCGGAAATCAGTTTCCGCAGGCCATTGCGATGGTCCGCGCCGCGCTCCTGCTAATGTCCCCTCGGCAGCTCACACATCCGTCCGCCCATCAGATGTGGCCGCAGCTCTGGGAGAGCACCTTGGTGGCGCTTCTGCAAGGGAGCACTCTCTGATTGCAAGAAGTTACGCCTGCGGCTTCTCGGGCACTGTTATCTCCTGGCTGTACACATCACATGGTGATTTACAAGCCGTGATGCTTCCTCTGAGGCGGGCAATGGGTCAGCAGGAGGTGGTTGCCGCTGGTGTGGCCTTCGCATATAAAACCAACGTCGTGCGCAGGCGTCCTCGTCATCCACCCAGCACCTCAAGTGGCGCAGAGTCTATCCAAACACTGACTGTTGGAACCTAACCCATATCTGACGGACCAACACCTGACTCGTTCGCATTGCAATGAGCGCCGCTCCTCGGAGCAGTCGGGAACGGCGGTCCAGCCGCCCTCCTGCGTCCAAGGCTTCCACTTACCAGTCCCGCTTTGCAGATGCGATAGAGGAGCCGTCGCCTGGGCGCTCAATGAAACATTCCGCACCCGCGAGCAGGCCCTCGACGCACAGCTCATGGTCCAAGGAGCCGCCGGTCCCCATAGCCGCCGCTCCGCGTGGCAGGGGCGTGTCAAGCCGCCCCTCAGTGTACGTCGACAAGGCGACGCAGGTGTCCACACCTGCACAGGCCACGCCACGACCGTCGCCCTCCAGCTCGCGACTTACACGGCAGGCGTCGATGCCCAACATCAAGCTGGAGGGTAGGTCATCGAGCCGCCGCCTAGCGCCCAACAACAGATTGGTCTTGGCAGACTATGTTCCTCCTACCCCAACCAAGGCAGCTCCTACTCCGGCCAAGGTGTTTCCCTCAGCACCTGGCAGCATAAGGGCGCCTTCTTCCTTTTCGCAAAGCCGTCCCACACTCACCAGCCCGAACCTCCGACCGCTTGCCTCCCAGCTCGAGCAGGTACATGCGGCGCGGTCCCCACCAAGTCGCTTTTCAGCGCCCAGCTCCTCCGCGAGATCTACCGCTAGCAACGACAATGTGAGCGCCAAGCCGCCGTCTCGGACCCAAGCAAGCGACTCAAGCCGAGCAGGAACTCCGTTCGCTTCACGACGACCCATCACTCCGGCTCTGTCCTCAAGTAGCCGGCGCTCTGTGGCATCCAGTTTTAGCGGCCCTTATGCATTTCCTCCTTCTCCGGCTCTGTCCTCAAGTAGCCGGCGGTCTGTGGCATCCAGTTTTGGCGGCCGCCCTTATGATGCATTTCCTCCTTCTCCGGCTCCGTCAAGCACTGGCTCTGCAGGGGGCCGTTGGGACCGTGTGTACGAGGGCCTCGGCATCACTTGGGAGTGCCTAGGGGATAACGGCTGCAACTGGTACTATGGTCGACGTTGCCTCCACGCCCCAATACTTGGTCGAATGTCAAAGAAAAGCATAATGAAGGAGGAAGCCCGAGTGATGGGAAAGGCCCAGCCTGTCAATGTCGGGCAGTACCCTGAAGGCCCAGAGTCAGGTTCGAGACCTTCCGGAACAGGTGGATCCATGCCGGGCGCCAGAAGTGACCGCCGGCCTCGTGGTATAACCTACGGCATTGTTGGAAGCAATCTTGCTGTGGTCAACCCCAGGGCTTCAAGCAGCCAGAAAGCCCAGCAGAGTTCGAATAGCCACGCTGGGGCTAAAGCAGATACCGGAAGCCGTCAGAAGAGATCTGACGGTCCTTCCAAGTCAAAGTCGGAAAGTGATCCCCCAGGGCCAAGCGCCACGTCACGTCCAGCCGATCGACTTTCCAGCAGCGGTTCACGTGTACCATCTCGGCCTCGAACCCCTGTCGAAACTCCCCGCAGGACCGGTAGCGTCACCAGCAGCACGACAAGCCGTAGAAGCAGTAGTTCTCAGCGTTCGTTGGGGAGCCGCTTCCTCCAAAACCTGAGCAAAGCCTCAGGGGAATTCCCACACACCGCGACAAGGTAGTGGCGCATTGTCAATACCTCCTACGCTTTAAAGTCGTTATGTTTTATGCCCAAAACAAGCGTCTTGGCGGCGCTCGCATGTCTTCCAAGGATGTAAGTGGGGTGGCGCCGCTGCCTCTGACTTGCAATGTGCGTCTTCGGTGGCCAACCACTTCTGGAGCTCGATCGCCCACGGTACCTGCTGTTGCGATCTCGAGAAGGGCGTAGCCATCGCCGCGCCATCGCGGATTGGTTCGCCGTCTCAGGAAAGTTCCGTAGTCCTTCTTTTAGTATGCAATCGGTCATTCGCACTGCTGGAGCTGCAGTTGGAACCCAGTCGCCGAGGGCCTCATCTTCGTGGACTTCACGATCTCACTCTCTTCTACTGAAGCCTGAACACTAAGTCGACCTTTACGGATGGGCTGAGTTTTATGTGGGCTAAACCTGCCATTGTCCTGTCAGATACTGTAGAGGACAGACAAACCGGTTTTGGTTTTGGCTAGCGTGCAGGCGGCATAACATACAGTACAGGCGACTCTTGCCATGCCTCGTCAAAACGGAAGTACTGCATTTGCCTGACTTTTTTTGAACCCAGCTGGTACAGTACATAAAGGGGTGATGCAGACTGATAAGCGTTATACAGGACCCTCTGTCATTGGCATGGCCGTATTGTTACTTGAACGAGCTTCTGGTCACACTGCTGCAAAGATAGGGAATGATCTGAGGACTAGCTAAATTTATCCAAGCACCCGCGGCCGAGCTCAAGGGCGTTAGTCGGCGCGCTGTGTGTTGACCTCTGCAGTGAACCACGGATAGCACCGCCTGCTTTAGATAATGAGCAAGTACATACTGTACTGCACTGGATGTGATGCAAGGTGGAACTGGCTAAATCGATCGGCCCGCCGGGCTGCATCACATTCTAAGTGCGACATAGGTAGCACTGGCTTGTCCCAGTGCCATCATAACGGGCAGTATCGGCGCGCTATGCTGTGGTGGCACGCACAAAGTCCGCGACAAAGCTGGCGGATAGCGGTGAAATGTGCTTAATCATTTTTCCGCGGAAGCAGGTGTCGACACCCGGTGCTTCCTTGATCGGTGAAAGTGTGGCACTCGTACTGTAGTAGTGGTGCCGATAGTACTTTTAATAGATTGCGAAAGAGACACCAAGGTCCTCTTCCTAGCATATAAATGCATTGCCCAGTTTGACCTTTCTCACCATCGGTGTGCGCTGACCTGAACACCTTGGCCACCCAAACTTTATCAAAACTTCATCGGCATTGATCAGCCGTACAGCATTGGCAAGCAAAAAAGACTCCAACTCGTTTTCTAAATTCATTCTGTTGGCTACAGTATGAGCAACACTTCCTCCATAGGCAACAGCAGTGACACCAACAGCCCAAAGCCACGAATTTTGCGGCCTCAATGGTGGCACGGCCTTGGCGAATCATTTACCTGTACGAAGGGAGGTCCACCATTGATGGGCCACTGTGATTGGCAGTTCGACCGTCCGTGTTTGCATTCTCCAATTGTTCGTAGTTTGAAATCATCGATGATTGAGACAGGGCCGGCCCGATTCATGTTCCCACCTGAGGTAGAAGAACCGGCGTGGTCTTATGGAGGCCCGCCCAGAGGCCAAGGCTCCTCGCGTGCTTCAAGCAACGCTAGCAACGTAGGGACTGTGAATGGAAACCCAGGCCGTTCCAGGGACGCTCTTATCAGAAAATCTCAACATTACAGCGAAGGCGAACTTCGCAACAGTTCGAGAACTCGCCGTACGACGGACCGGGGGCGGCGTGCTCCTCGTGCCGCCATCCTTCCGTCTTCCGACAACGTTGGAAGAGCAGCAAGTGATGCGCGGAGTGGCAAATCATCTTTATCCAATAAATTATCCAGCCGCTTCCTTGACCAAGTGGAGAAGACGTCAACAGCGTCGTCGCGTCAGTCAGCTACAGGATCATCTGCGAGTCGGTCTTCAAAACAGTCGGCCACGGCGGCACCTGAGCGACCTCCAAGTCAGTCAGCGTCCGCCAGTGCCGGCTTATCAAGACAGTCGTCAAGAGGCATACCCAACTCGCCGCCAACAAAGCCGCCGGGGTCAACTTCAGACGTCACAGCACGGGAAGAAAGAACAAGCTCCAGATCGCCTTCGCTACGGTCGTCTCACTCGGCGTCTAACGTAAACTCGTCAGGTTCTAGCGTGAGCAGCAACTCGACCCGTGCGTACCCCAGGGCCAGTGGGCAGTCGTCGTCCCAGCCCAGTAACCTGTCTTCGCGATTTGCGGACGTAATGGGTCTCAAGTTAGGAGCGGGGTCGTCGTCGGGCAGAGACTCCCCAACGTCCCTCCAGCGGAAGGATTATTTGTCAAGGTCTGGCAGCCTGGTGGACGCCAAAGAACCTTCGATGTCGAGGTCCAAGCCTACTTCATCCTTGCCTTTCACAGTACAGGCAGGTAAGGCCAAGAATGTGCAACAGCAGGCAGCACCGAGTCCAAGGTCGAGGTCTTTGTCTACCAGCTCCTCGCGGTCTCAGTCCACCACCTCCTCTCTGAACTCGTCCACATCCAAAGCGAAGATGGTTGTGCCCACCCCTCCGTCGCCAAAGAGTACCATCACTAGAGCTCTGTCTCCCATCATGACGTCCAAGGGTGCGCCTTTACCTAGAACCCCACCATCAGTGAGAGGTTCCCAGCCGACGCCTTCCCCAACAAGAGCTCGATTCACCTCACCACCAACCCCAAAGTCGCCCGGATTCAATCTAGATTTTTCTCCACCCCCAACGCCACCAATGATTCTATCCCCGCCACTGTCCCCCAAGTCTGAGGCCAAGTCGAAAAGGTCGATGACAACAAAGTCAAGCCCCAAAGTGTCTTCGCAGCCCATGAAGCGCAGCGCCACGCCTCCATCGTCTCCATCGGTTTACTACTCACCAATTCCGTGTCATGTTCTTGGCTGCTCGTCGAAATGGCACTCGTCGGGCCACACTCACCCAAAGCTTGCGAAATAGGCTGCCAGTGCATACAGTACGTTGACTGACCTGAGGTGCCCCCTAAAAGTCACATTAATATGCTGCACAGTCGGACGGGCGTCCCAGAGGGAGCTTGTGACAACTTGAAACCACATCGCCAGTCAACCATCTGTTCTGTTCTTTCGGTCGTTTCTCGGTTCGTATTGTTTCCGCCTTGCCGAGTGATCTTTCTGGGCTTTGGTCTTGTCAATACAAAAAAACATAGGATGTAATATGCGCCTTTAAAATACACCTTTTGTCGGACGTTCACACAGGCTTTTTAGAGAAGCGTAGGACACCTCATACAGTACGTGGTACTATCGGGCAATGCCTCAGCCAACCCCATGTGTGCCATTCACACTTTCTGCAGGGACAAGGCCATGGTCCTAGTTGCACCAGCACATCTGAAGCCTGGGCGGGCAATTGTAACCCTTGTTTGCGGGGACTTTAGAGGTTGGCTGACGCGACTCTGGACGTAGATCTTCAACCTTAGGCTGACATCCCCACGAGAGTTGGAAAGGGTGACCAACGCCTAAGCTCATTGGCTCGCAGACAGCACGGTGCATGCCACGGACGACTCCATCAAATTGCATGCCCTCCTTCGCCGTGCTATGCAGACCTCACGTCAGGCTGAGTTGTTTGGAGACGATGCGGACGTCTTAGGGCCCCGCACGGACACAAGTTCACGGGGTCCGTCCTGCGGTGCTAGTAAACAAAATACTCCACCGAAACAGTCACAACCGGCTGCCATCAGACGTGTTCCAGTTGCGTGTCCGACGTGCACAGCTCCACGCACGATCCTCTGCAGACCTCCTGTTAGCGTTCATCTGATGAAGCGGCCCAGGCATTTGGTATTAACTTCTGACGAGAGAGCCATCACACAACTAGACCCCCTGGTATAAAACCTCACACCGCCACTCACACGACCAAAATCATCCACCACAACCCTTGAAGCCCTCAAGTGCAACTTATCTCCTCCGCACACCATGGCCTGGAAGATTATCAATCGTCTCCTCCAATTCCGGAAGCTAGTATGCCCTTTCGTCAAGAACAAGGGCCAGGGCGGTGCTCATGAAAATGCGGCTGCCGTCGGGGCGCAGCACCCAGAGAAGGGAAAAGCTCGTTTGGCCGTCAATTCTGAGGCACACGCGACCGACCCTACGGCCAATACCACTCCCAACACCAAGGAGAATCTCATGCCTGAAAACGCCTCAAAGGTCTTAAGCGCAGCAAAAGACAAGGCCGGGACATTGCTCTCGCAGGTTACTGCTCGTGCATCCGGCAAGAAGTGACCGCAACTTCGAACTCTACAGCCCCACTGTAACCTCGACCCTCACCGTCCGTTATGCAGCAGAGATGATGATGTTTCGTTTTGCCCATCAGGCGCCCCCTCTTCTCCAGTTTAGACAAACGAGATTGCACTTTCAATCCAACGAGTAGTTTTGATTATGCACTGCATGCTTTGAACCCGAGCTCTAGCAGTGTGGTGCCACTGTCCCCGTTGGCCCAGAGCTTCTTGCTGTGCTGTACGTGACCTTTACCAGCAGTTTAGGTTGCAGTGTTGCACGTGCCCAAACTGATCAGGCGTCCCTTCCCACCCAAGACAGGCAAGTGCAGCTTGCGTGATACACAGTCCTGAAGCCCCAGGAGCCGTGATCAGTACAGCTGACAGACCCTCTCCCCAAAAGCGCTTGCCACAGGCTAAGCGTCTCGGTCCCATCAGAAGTCCGTGATTCACGATGGCATCAAGAGGTAAAGCTGTCCTAGCGATCATTGTCAGGCCCAATCACTTCCCTGCTAGGTGCATCAACGTCCGAGACGATGGCATCATGGGAAGGACGGTAGGGCCATATATCCATCCGACCCATTGGGACACTTGCGGGACCACAAATCACTATTCAGCGTCTCTCCAACTGACAACAGAATGTCGGTCCCATCTAAGGGAGCGGAAGCGCGCATCGAAAGCACACCTGGGACCCCTGTTCGGGAGCTTGAGAGCAGTGCTCCCGAGACACCCATTGCCGCCGCCCAGCCAGCCAGGTCTGTGAGCCAGCACGTGCGAGACCTTAACGACAGCGCTGGCCGGATACTCGTATCTCCATGGGTCATGGCGTGCCCCAGCGACGAGATCCCCTTCAACGAGGCGTCGTTTGGGCCCCCAGCGACGGAGAAACCAGTTGCCACTGGGGAGACGACCGTCGGGTCAGAGCGTCGTCGGTACGTCCGTTGCCTTGATGACACCGCAGGAGAGATCAAAGTCACGCCATGGACCATGGCGTCCGCCACCGACGACATCCCGTTCTACGACGCGTCTTTTGGGCCCCCTTTGCAGGTTTCCCTGTCCGCATGTGCGGCACGCCGGTATGTTCGATACTTAGATGACAACGCAGGTGAAATACATGTGGCGCCATGGCCCATGACCTCGCCCGACGACGAGATTCCATACTACGAGGTGTCGTTCCAGCAGACCGCGCAGACAAAGCGTGTGGCGAGCACTGCGCCCCGCCGGTACGTCCGATACCTTGATGACAGCGCAGGCAGAATCCTGGTCGCGCCGTGGCCCATGACCTCGCCCGACGACGAAATCCCCCACTTTGGCCCATCGTTTGAGCGGCGACTCAGACCAAGCTGCCTTTCCCGCCGGTACGTCCGCAACCTAAATGACTGCGCAGGCCAGATCCTCGTCTCTAAATGGGTCATGACCTCGCCCACTGACAAGATCCCGTTCTTTGAGCCCTCGTTCCACCGCCCCGCGGGGGTGGTTTCGAGCGGAGACGACCTCCTCGATGAGAAGAGCCCCCCTTGAGGGAAGAGTCCGAGTTTAGGGAAAAGAGCATTCCATAGTACAGAAAGGTCAAGGTTCTTGTTGTGGAACGCGGACAATCTTTTTGTAGGAGCTACTGCGTAGCAGTCACTCAATGCAAACTGTACAGTAGTCTCAGGTGACCGGCGATGTTTAATGAACAAAGGTGTCCGGTTTTGCAGCCACGCTAACCCATGTGCAGGGAGTTATAGCAGAGCCTGAGCCAGCGGTAATGCAGAGAACTCGCTTTGGCGTGTACAGGATTGTACTGTACAGCAAACGGTACACCACGAACCCACTCGCCAACTACAACTGACCAACAAGTCAATTTGAGTGGCGGAGGCCAACTTTAAGCAATTCAGCAGCCGCGCAGCCTGCCGAGCGGTGCACGTGGCGAGTGGATTGGAGGACTCGGGGAGTTGAACCTTGCAATAGATCATCCATCAGCCTGTAGAAAAGGAGCCCATGAGTGATGAATCACTTTGGCTGATGATTCGCTGCGGCTGATGAACTAGACTTCCTCCTACAGTACTGGGTTCGGGGTTGAAAGTGCTTGCCCTTCGAATAGTACCTACTAAACAATGCTTCTGCTGTACTTTCTGTCCTACCATACCTCCGAAACACGCAGCAGTGCATGAGTGTCACGGCCATAGCGGAGTTTGTCGCGACGTGACCGGGCGCTGGCCAAAGCTTGCGGCGGCTCAGGAGCGCCTTGAGAGGAGACTGATGTTTTGACTTGTTTGTGATCATTCGGTTCACCGCGCATTCCATCACCAGACTGACCACAAATCAAACATCCAGCACTCCATTCCGCTTTTCCTCTGCTCCAAGGCCAATGTATGTAAACCTGTGCCGGACGCCCAGTGAGATGATTGAAAAAGGTACGTTAACACGCCTCATTGTCGGTCCGACGGCCAAATCAAACTAACATGGACTGAGCATCACTCCGTTCTGGCACTCTATTTGAGCCACTGTCCTGATATGTATAAGAAGATTGTCAGCGTTGTGTGGCGGGGAATGTCACAATTACTACGCAAAAGCCTTGCCACAAGGACTTTACTAAACTAATATAAGCCACGCGCGCACCCAAAGCCTGCAGTGGCACTGTTTGCTTCCCAAAACTCACCATGGTAAGAGGAATGAAATTTCCGCTCAAGTTCAAAAAGAGCAAACTGGCTGGCGTGCCGATTTGCGTGCGCCATGACACTTTTAGACGCGAGACACAGTCCCATCCACCTTCAAATCGACCAACCTCACCCGCCTCGTTGCAGAATCGAAGTAGCTCTTCCACACCAGTTCAAAACCGTCCTATCTCCTTTGCATCAACTTCCTCATCGGCATTCCTATACTGTGACGGAACTCCTCCCCCGGGCATAGGCATAGGTGGCAGTGCTTTTCTTGAGATTTTTCCAGAGGACTTGCCAGCATGGCTTGCGAAGCATGGGAATCATCAGCCTGGTCCACGTTCGCCGACTCCGACTGGCGCACGATCGCCGACACCCGGTGGTTCACGTGCGGCGACCGCTACCGGTCCAAGTACGCCGACAGCCACTAGTTCGCGTACGCCGACACCCGCTGGTTCACGTGAGGCGACAGCGACTCGGCCACGTTGGACGATACCGTCTCGGCCACCTCCACCTCCGCCGACAACTACTGCTCCACCACCTCCGCCGGCACCCAAACCCAAATCAAAGTCAGCTGGCAGAGAGATCATAAACCCTTCTCTGTTTGAGGTCTCTTTGAATACACTGAAGTACGGCCCGTTTGATCAGCCGACCCGTTCAAAGGACCTGACCATGAAGCAGGTACGTGAAAGGCAGCAACCCAAGAAACCTTTCTACAGCGATCTCCCTAGGCGTTTGGGAACTGAGACACCATCGCGACGCCACGTACCAAAATCTCAAGAGACTTGGCTTGAAGGACAAATAAGGGAGGCAGAGGAAGAGAAAGCTGCCGCCAAGGCGGCCAAGGCCAAAAAGAAGAAGGATCGCCAGACCTTGCCCGATCGTTATCGCTTTTCCAGCTGACTGTACTTATCCTGCCATGTGACTGCTGTACATACAGTACCTGACGGCAAATAATGCAGCTACAGTACAGTACAGTTCATGCATACGTACATACATGTAGAACAGGTGTGGAGTGTAAAATTGTGGGAATCTTAACAGGACGAAAATGAGTGAAGCGCGTCGGGAGTGTACAGCGGAACCTGGCGGCAATCTTGGCATCGCGTTTACTACTGTAGGTGCTGGTTTGTGGAGCTGTACAGTAGTGCAAAAAGGTGAGAGTACCGTCCATACAAAAAGTGTACCGCATGTGCAATACTTACTGTAAAGCACTCGTCACTCACCGCACTGACTGCTGTCTACAGTACAGTATGTGGCATGTTGCAAGACGGAACCGGTGGCGTGGGCTTGTTAGAGCATGGACCCCGTCCGATTCAAGAGAAGGCTTAGACGTGTCGTAGTGCAGGGAGGTACCGGGAGTCTAGGGAATGCAGTGCCTACTTCCTCTGCTGGGCAACAGCTGTGGAGATCACAGCTTGCGTGGCACGTTCCTACTCGGATGTCCATTCTGGGGTGATGAGCATCAGAAGCAATTGGCATCAGATGTGAGTTCACGTGCGCATTGGCGTTCTGATGGCTGATCGACCGCCTCAGCGACCTTCAGAAGAGTGGAAGCGCTTGGCGGGGCCCGGATCATAATGAGGATGAATTCCCCCGTGCCGGGCTGATTCGTAACCGCATCATCTGCGATATTGCTTCCTTGGCCCTGGTAAGAAGTTGAGAGTCACCACAGCACCGCTAATCCGGTGATCCTCACGTTGAAAGATGTCTTGTGAATTGAAAAGGAGGGGTAGCATCCGATCAAGAAGCTGTCAAAAGGAAGAAATGGCATCAATGCCAATCTTGCCCCCGGCACAGCCTCTAAAAGTTGATCAAGTTACTCCACGCGTTCAAAAATATAAAGGCTTGCCTTGTTGCTGTGAAGGCTTTACCTTACTCGTTAACTCGTGGTGCACATCTGTCACATACCGCTCAGTCACAAATCAAAGTACCTCATAAACAACAAAGGTCAGAATGAGCTTCTTCTCGAAATTGGCCAGAATGCTGTGCGGCTGTGGCCAAGCGGACGACGTCTCGGAATCGAGTAAGTTGACGTCGAGCTGCGTTTGCTAAGCTTTAAGGCTTTCGCGTACGCGCAACCCGTTCGGCCAGCGGCGCTTCACCTGCCTCGTCTGGTCGTGGAGGTATTCGGGGCCGATTTGATTAGGGCCATACCTACCAAGAACCATCCAGCACAAGGAAGAGGTTTGGCAGACGCAAATGATTTGGTTACAACAGCCCTAAGACTCTGGCAGGCGCGCAACGTTGCAGTACGACAACTACAGTAGCACGTGGACAGAGGCACATTGTGCAGTACCTACTTACGTTGTGGGGATTCCGTACCAATGCACATGGGCCGCAGTCGTTCTGTGTGGAGTCGTTACGTTTTTGAACGGCCACAGTATCTTCAAGCCAGGTCCGGATTGTTCGCAGCCAGTACTGATACCTGGTATGTACTTTGAGTTCTAGCAAAGTATGAATCCTGTGACGTTGTGCCTGTTTGGACTCTTACCCTTGCTATCAAACATGGCGAACAGGCTCTCACAATGCACATGGCGTCTGTTCAGCGCGAGAGCTGAGCCCGCGTAACTACTGTAGTGGACGAAGGCCTGTAGGGGTGACCGAATCCAGAGACGGGAGAAGCGGGGAGCAATCCTTCTAGAATAGAGATGATTCATACGTTGCTCGAACTACAAACTAGGATGAAGTGCCCTTATAGTGCCAGTTATGTATGACAAGAGACATGCCTCGTGGCAACGCTACGAGATTTTGTAAGTGTATATCGAAGTGCAGCGGTTAAGAGGTGGTACCGTGGCGTACATACGGTTAATGGGTGTATTGACACTACATTAGGACCACAGTTTTGGTAAAATTGTTTAGCAAAAGTCGTGAAGTGTTTGGTTCGAATAAGGCTACAGGATCTGTTGGAATGTCCCCTTGCCGCACTTGCTACAGATTGAGTTTCTGGGCCACTCCACTACTGCAGAACGACTGCTCTTTGCTTGGATGCTAACGGGGCTTCGGTAATTCTTAGTCCCTTTTGCAGAATAACTTCAAGTGGCGACATGATTCCCAGCACACCAAAATCTGTGGCAAACTCCCTCTGCCGTGCACTTTCAGCTCAGCAGGATGGCGCAATGTGTGGCGAACCGCCTCTGCTGTGCACTTCAAGCTGAGGCGGGTGATGCAAGGGCAATGCCAAATTGTACCGCAATCAGTACTGCCTCGGATCAAACTGAGGATGTGACCCCCATAATGGTTCAGCATGCTTTTTTTCTCCAGGCCTGCACGGCATTGAAGGGCCTCATCACGTTCACCGCTGGTGCCACACTTTGCCCGTGTGGCGACCGGGAAGAGTAAGACAACCATGACAAATCCGCCCAGGTGCTGTACAGTAAGCCTCGTGTGCAGCTTGAACACCTAAAGCAGTATAAAGCAAGCCTCGACACAGCCTACAGAATGTATAACCAAATCAGGACTCACGGAGAATGTTTTGGGAAAAGTGACTGGGCAGTGCTGGCAGCTGGCTTGTCTGCTTCCCCCTTGAGTCGAGACCACATAATGCTCGGTTTCGCTACAATCTATAGACGATAAGTTCGATAACTCTACAGGTCCTACGACAAAAACGGCGGGCCTGGTGCACCGTAACTCTCCGGCACAATTGAACGCAAGAAAACTGTTTACTAATGTTGAGGTACGACCTCCTCGGCGCGCCGCTGGACGGGCTGAGTCTATCAACTCCGACAGTGGTAGCCCGCCACGTGGCCGAAAGACATTTTATCAATAGTAGAATTTGACGGCAGCGGAAAGCCGCCACGCTTAAATATCACAACCTCCCCGGGATCATACAGCTTCAAGACAACTGTACGGTACCTGCTATTGCTGCGGTACATATGCGCGTGCACTTGGTTTTGGGCGTCCGTCCTTGACGGCTATTAGCTTGACGTCCCTGCTAAAATGAACTTCAATGTTCCTCGGTTTTGCTTATGGTACAGTGTTGTACACATGTCTCAGACACTCGCACGGCGGGTATGGGCCTTCTGCAGCCACTGCCATAAAACTGAATGGCGGGAGCCATGGCATGTCATCGCGTCGCCACCCTTTACAAGCCAAGCGGGTCATTGCCAGTCAATTGTACAGTATCGTACAGAGGCACAGTGTGGTACCGTACAGTATGTATTGTACACTGTCCGTCTGAGGAGAGGGCGGTGATCTAGACAAAACTCCACCTATTCAGTACTATATGTACCTAAAATACAGTAGGAGTGCCAAGGCGTACAGTCAGTACTGTACGTCGGGTAAACTGCCATGCTCGGAAACTGATGCAAAGGAGCGCTGTTGTGATTTGATGGGTCTGGAATTTGACCATTGCTCATTGCGGAAAGGAACATTGATGTTGCCTTGGGGAGGAAGAGCGGTACGGACATTCGCTGCACCTCACTTCTGAAAAGCATAGCAATCTCATTAGAAATTCCCGGAGCTGGGTAAACCTTGTGTTGCATTGCTCCTTACCGAAGGGCAGAGGCGGTGTTCTCGGGTCGTCAGGATATTATGTAGTACGGCCAGTGAGGGTTTCGGTGCCCCGTTGACAAGGTCGCATCGTCACGCTACAGCACTCTGCTTTGTTGCGGTCTCGTTCCTCCGCTTTGCTAAGCTAGGAAGCTGGTGAGGTGTTTGAGAGATCTTTTAGGACTTGCACAATCAGATTTCCGCCTGGTGATGGCAACGGTTCTGCGCAATAATCTTCTGACGACACCATAAAAAGCATGGTCTAACCCACCACGTTTGCGTTTTCCACTTCACGAAGCGTGACCTTGCACAGCCTTTACGCTGTCCCCACTTTTGATTCTATCTGCAAGAAAAGCAACTCAGGCTCCTACTTAATGAAATCAAGCAAGCTTACAATCTTCTCTGTCGTGGCCAAGGTCATCGGTTGGAAGAGGCAGGGAGGTGGGGTTTCACAAGGAAGCTTTACAAAAGCATCGAAATCTAAGACCCTCCAAGCGCCAAGCGCTCCAGGAGTAACGTTTACCCCAACTCAGGTAGTGAATACCTTGAGGCCCACAACGCCAACGACAGACAAGAAGAAGAACCACGCGGCCAAGGAAAGGACCGCTAGCCAGTGTCACCGGGACGTGGAAGAAGGCCGTCGTTATCTCAACCAACACCAAAAAGCTGTTGCCCGCAGCCGCGCCATGGCCCGTAAGCACTAAGGCAGACGCAACCGATCCATGTGTACACTTCTGCATGCAGTTGTAGAAAGCGGGGTGCCTGTTTAGAATGTGCTGCCAGAAGAATACAATAGCGAATGCAGTTTGCTTTTCCCTCTGCTGTCGTGTGTGCAAGCTAGGAATACCATGCACAATGGTACAAATGCACCACTCAGGCTTGGGCTTAAGCTAATGAATCAGTTATGGGGTTAAATGGGAGTGTGGTCGGATGGGTATTCCTGAATCTGATGGGTGGCGAGCATCACTGCAAGCTCGGTGGCGAAGTCAGTGTCAATGCCGTGCTCCGCGAATGTACTGTACCGGTACAGTGCGGCACATGTTGTACCGCAAAGGTCAACGGCGAGACAAGCGGCCAGACCGCTCCAGTAGTGATCCGGCGAAGGTGCCGCATCGAACCCAACAAGATGGCCGAGAAATAGTCAAACGGCCGCTCGCCTCTGGCTCCCTTGGGGTGCGTAGCACGCTGGATTTACAGACGTTGCCACGATCACAAGATAAAGCATCTGCATCGCCACCCATCGGTAGGTTGGAGAATCAGAAGGTTGAGCGGAACGTGCCAGGCATTTACCCCGATGATGACTGCGAGTCTGTGAGCGTTCGCCGCCAAATACACAGGATAAAAGTCAGATGAAGGTCGTGTCTGAGCTTGTAGATACAAGTACATAAAGCGCTGCCATCTCCCCCACACCTCCAAGTCAGCTCGCCCCCTCACACCCTAGATTACAAAAACCAAACTAATGGGAGCCTGCCACAGCCGAAAGAGCGACGAGATGGGGCCTTGGCCACCCAACAACACCCCCGCCAGCACCTTGGCGCCGAGTCGACAAAGCTCCCGCAACCGCATCACACTTCCCGCTTTACCGTCGAAAAGGCCCAACTCACCTTCCTCTTCAAGCACTGGAGATGGCCACAAGTCAGGATCTAACGGCAGTCCCAACACCTCCAGCAATCGCCCGCTCAAGCGCTGAGTTGGGCGTTGCGGGCAAGCACCGCCGCTAAGACAGGAACAGGCGTGCAAAATGCAGCCTGCCTCCAAAACCGCCCGTCGCGGCCCCATTGATGAAAGGCCTTTGCACAGCTCCTCCCTTTTCTGCTTTCACGTGCTAGTTTCTGAGGGCACCGCGTAGCTGCTGTAGTGTGAAGGCAGATTTATGCATTTTTATGGGCTGCCTGCGGCCATTGTGTTATCATTTCGCGTAACGGAACCAGAACTAACGGCTGTAGCATCACACAGAGCCCCGACCCAGCGGCGTACTGTATGAAAACAGCAAGGTACAGTACACAGTAGCTTCCAAAGGAATGGTAGGCACTCAGGCTGCCCACAGAGGGCGGCAAGAGAAGCCACAGTGGCGCACCAACGGGATCAGGAAGTGGAAGTGGCATCAAGAAGGCGAGTGACATCAAGGAGGAACCACAACACGGCATAGCTGATGAAGGTAGTGACGTTGGGGGTGAGGAGGGGGAACACTGCCAACGGCTCAAAAGGGCTAGCGACACAGAATACCGACGAGCGCCATCTCGGCAGAGACACAGCTCAGCTTTGTCGCCAGCTTGACTCTGCCCCAAGCACCATGAAGCTGGTAAAGAAGGGTTCCAAAAGCGCGTCAGGTTCTAGCAAGAGCTCCCCGGAAGGACAGGGGAAAAGGGGCACGTACAAGAAGGTTACCGAGGGCTTGGCGGAAACCTTTGCACAAATGCAAGTCAAGTCACCCAAACCCAAGCAACAGTCACGTCAGCGATCGTCCTCAGCCACCTTCATGGGCGCAGGCTCCTCTACAGCGGCGTTGCGGGCTATCTCTAAGCACCCGTTGAGTTCCCCTATTCGCCCCCCCACGTCAAACTCTTCACGAAGCTCTACCGCGACTCATGGAGGACGCTATGGGCCGTTGGTAGCCAGCGTGGAAGGCATCTGGGCAAGCACTTCGTCTCTTGGGTCAGGACGTGGCAATCAAACTCAGCTATCGTCAGAATCTCTTGGGGTATCTCCAGTCCTCGCCAGCTGCGTCTCATTTTCATCGTCCACCGACTCAGCTCCTTGGATACCCCCCTACATCCCCGAGTCCACTGCAAAGCGAGTTAGTACACCAACGCCGCCGCCTGAAGCCAAGTACGTGCATACCATCTCGAAAGCTGGTCATCCTTACGACCCCTCCCGCGGTTTTCGCTTGTGGGTCGGGGAGGGTCCGAGGCAGAGGGCCAGCACTCGCAGCAGAAATACTTGATGGGCTAGCTTGCATCTGGAGATTCAACTCCACAACCGGATGCCTGTAGTACCCAACGTAAATTGTACTCCCTGCGTGTCCTGTCTAGTCCAAATTTGTGGTTGATGTGAATGTTGATTACACCCCGCTTGGCTCTGTGTAGCGCTCTGTGTGGCTGTGACGGTGGCGCAGCTGCACATACTGCACAGGGAGCACCTACAGTTCTCTGCGGCCCTTGCTTTCAGCCAGGTTACAAAGCAGTTCAGTGATCATCAGGCCTGGATGTGAAACAACGGCATTACAAAGAAATTGTGCCTCATCACAAACCGACACCAGCATCAAGGTCAGAAGCAATGGGCCTAACAATCGACGGGTTGTCTACCGTGTGATGAGAGTGGGCCCTTCTGGCCCGCTACAGCACTGGGAACTCTGTCGTACGGGCTCAAACGGGTGTCACCACCTTTGGCGTGCCATATAAACCTGCCCCTGGTGGACAGTGTAGAAATCGCAGAGGTGGCAAATCCCCCTTGGCAAGAAGAGTGACATGAAACTGCCCAAGAAGCGTACGGGCAGTAAGTACGCTTCCGATAAGAGCAGTTCTGGCCGCTCCACTCCACCGGGACAGGCCGATACAATGTCGGCACTGGGGGCATCCATGGCCAAGCTCAAGCTCAAGTTGCCAGGTAAATCGCAGGTGTCTTTGACGGGCTCGTCGACGTCGTCGTACCTCGCCGGCGCGTCACGGTCCGCCTCGGGGTCGTCGACGCACTCGCTCAACTCGGACAAACACTCGCAGGGCTCGTCAAGGCAATCAACAAACTCGTCAAGGGCCTCGCTGTTGTCCTACGGCTCCGGGCCGCGACCGGCCTCACGAACCTCGTCCGCTTCAAGGCAATCAACAAACTCGTCAAGGGCCTCGCTGCTGTCATACGGCTCCGGGCCGCGACCGGCCTCACGAACCTCGTCCGCTTCGTATGTTCCACCTAGGTCCTCCCTCTCCAGCGTCAGAACGGGAAGTTCTGCGTCACTCTGGTCGTACGTAAGCAACCATTCACGCCCGTCGCTATCGTCCACGTCTTCTGAAGGATCGTCCGGCAGTAGCAGTATCGCTCCATACCCCATGTCCAGGAGTGCCACTCCAGATTGGAGGTGAGGACGTCAAGGCTGGGCCGAGACGGGCGCCCCCGGTGAAACTGGACACCAGACCATAGGAGCTTGGACAATGCGGGCGGAGTCGCGGCGCAACGCGAGTTTGAAGGACAGAAGGTGATCCTTGTGCGCGGACTTTTACTTGTGAATCAGGGTGCAGTGTCGTTGGGCAAACCCGCAGTTGTAGCTCTATACACTTGGTGATGATCAGAGCAGAACCGAGGCGGCTGCCCCAAAACGAAAGCTTGAAGGAGCCAGGAGGAGACTGCTCCCGAGGCACCACCAGTACTCTACACACGATGTAGCTCGCGCACTGCGGCCAGCGTATGGCACGCAGGTGAGTGGATGGCTGCCACGGGATTCCAACTGCCTGTGCCCAGCTTGCCCAGCCCAGACGGATGCACACGCGGCCGTGGTTGTTGTTGGAAGATCAACACGGCCAGGGCTCAGGAACGGAAATGCGCCGATTGTCTGTGCGATGCACCACAACAGGGGATGAGACGGATGGGTAGCGAGCGTGATGTGGAGGTCGATCCCTCTCAGTAATATCGCCAGAATGCCCTTCGCTACTACTGCATCATCTCAAGTATCATTTTGGTTTCGCACCTGGAGGTGCTCTACTGCTTGTCCTGGATGGGGACGTCCTTGCCAGTGAACTGGGGAGCGTCAGCGTGGGGGCGGAGATGGCTGTAGTGTACTCACCGACTTGAAGCCAGAGCGGACGCCGTCCGAGATCTTCTCGGTGGTCGCGGCGTCCTGCTTGTAGCCAGCCTTGGAGAGGAAGCCGTCGACGCCCTTGTCTAAAGCCGTTAGCTTGGATGATGCGTTTCAAAGGTGTGGATGGGCTCACCAAGGGCGTCCTGCTGGCCAGTCGCACCGCCGGCGGCAGGAGCGGCACCGCCCTGGGGAGCGGCACCACCGGCACCGGCCTGCTGCTGCTGCTGCTGCTGGTTGCCGCCGGCACCGCCGAGAGCGCCCTGAGCCTGCTTGAGGAAGTCCATGGTGTGTTTGTTGTTGGGAGTTGTTGGGTGGATGTGGGCGAGAGAGAGAGTTGTGAGATGGAGAAGAGGCTGGATTGTTGTTGTGGGCGTCTGAGTCTTTATACGTGGAAGGGAGTGGGCGTAGATCCCAAGTGGAACGCCGGGGATGCCTGCATGCCTGGGAATGCCTGGGCGTGACCGTGACGATCCTTCCTCGCACCGCTGTGCGTGACAACTGGACGCGCCGAGCAGCTAGCAGGTATAGCAGGGCACTTTAGGCGTGGAATCGATTCCAAATGGGGAATATCATGCCGCCATTACTCAATTAGCCCGATCACTAATGACGTCAACACTCTAAAACGAGGGGCTTTAACCTGGCTCTTTAATTAGGTTACCTTATACTATTGCCATGCTAATACCACGTAGACGCCATGTGTAGTGGCGCCATTGTGAATTTGTAATTCCTAACTCAGTGGATTAGAGAGCTATACATCTGCTTCAACCATTGCAGTTTTCAGGACTAATCGAGGTAAAGCCGAATTATCCGAGGCGGCTGTCGATCCACCCGAGTGTGGCGAACGAGACGGTGTGCGCTCTATAGAGCGTGTGCAGCATCGGTCTGGCCAAGGAAGCGATGTGTGCAGGCACGAAAACAAACGACGCCACACCCTGCAGTGGGTACACCGAACACTCGCTTCGCAGTCCGCGGCGGAGTGTTCTTCCTACCCGGGGAACTCGGCAACAGCGCAAGCCGACGATTTGGTTCTCGGCACCCGCCGCATTGTCATGCCGCATCGCTACTCGACGGAACGGTCCAGACAATGTGCACGGGGGCAAGCGCTTTGACGTTGTGTGGTGTGTTCTGGTACAGGCATTGATGAGTAATGGCGCCACACACGCCAAGGGTGGCGCCAGGCATCACCCAGAGGTTCTCCTAATCGTGTTTCGTAATGTGATTACAACCTCCACGTGGTTTAAATTTGAAGCAAACTCTAATGAAGCACATATTTGATGCCGAGGATTAGCTCCCGAGTGCAGCCCCAGTCGTTTTGAATCCCGTCTCGGTCGGACCCGCGGAGCGAGCGAGGAGCACGCAGACGCAGACGAGCAGAGACACACCGAGCAAGAGAGCGACAGCGACAGAGACACAGACGCGACCCTCCCCTCTCCCCACTCTTGCCTCGGCTGTGTGCGTAACCACCCGTACACGGTGAGAGACGTAGAGTGGTACTGCACTGTAGAGCACACCTTACCTTGGCATCAAACTCTCTTACGACGACACTCGAGAGCCGTGACCACCACCCTACTTGACAACGACAGTCCCTTTCCCATCATCCTCTATCACCTCAACCCCCTTGCCATCTTTCCGACCCGCCCATCTCCTACCTCATTCTCACCTCGCGAAGTGCTTGTGGTGGCCAACGTGAATCGCGCCAACCTCTGGCGACTCCCAACACCACTTCACTCCGCAACCCGCCGCGCCCTAGCCCCTCGGAGCTGCCGCGATGCAGACACAGGGTAGGACACCGAAGCCGTGGAGGCTGCCTCCTGCAAAGGAGACACGCCCCCCGAGCCCACCGTCTGCGTCTCCGTCTCACTCGGACACTGCAAGCACCAGCGGTTCGGCATCGGTATCGGCATCGGCCGCGGCCTCGGCGCGTCGCCGCACGAGCGATGATATCGCGGGCACGACCCGTGCGCTCGCTGGCCTCGCCATTCCGGGTGCCTCGCGCTCGGTTCTCCCTGCATCTGGAAGTGCGGGACTGGCCAGTCTTCCTGCTGCTGCGGTTGCTGCTGCTGCTGGCGTAAACCCGGCAGCACACTCGGCGACAGTGGCGCCCGTCAACATCCCGGCGCAGGCACTCTCGCCGCCGACGCCCGCTCCGAGCCCGACACCGACTGAGCGGTGGTCGTACATGCCCCTCCAAGTCAACAATCAGGGCCACCATGCGCGCACCGACAGCAGCGACGACTCGATCACCCTCGACGGACCCGACGACAAGATGCGTAAGTTGACACTGACACGCGCCTGGCCCATTGTGGGCGCGCTCCACAACAGCCAGATTTGGGCTGACACACACTGCAGTCGCCGCCGCACTCATGACGCGTTTTCGCGGCCTGAGCAAGAGCGAGCGGTTCGCCTTCCTGTCGTCGCTTGTGCCCGAGCTCGAGCTCACCGAGGCCCTCGTCGTCTCGAGCAAGATATCTCCGCGGCTCAAGCGTGACTTTCTCAGCGACCTGCCGGTGGAGCTCGCGTTACATTGCATCAGCTTTATCGACGATCCGCTCACGCTCGTCCGTTCCATGCGCGTATGCAAGTACTGGCATGACCTGTTCCAAGACGAACGCCTTTGGCGCGACATGCACTCGCGCCAGCTATACCGTCCCCAGGTCGCAACAGGCAACCCTCCCCACCCGCCGCCCTCAACTGCGCACGCCACCACAACTCAGTTTGGCCCAGGCACTCCGCAGCATCCGATGCAGTCCGTCAAACGTGGTGCACATTATGGGCCGCGCGTCCCGCGGCCAATCCAACGTGTGCAGACGTCGTACCGTGAACAGTTCCGCGACGCCTTCTTAACCGGTACGTTGTCTGGCTTTCTTTGTCGCACACATGCTAACATGACAGAATCCAACTGGCTCAGTGGCGGGCGCCTTCTCACGATGCACTCGTCCATCGGCGACTCGGTCGTAACATCGCTCGTCGTCAACGAAGAGTACATTGTGATCGGCATGGCAAACTCCAAGATCCACGTGTTCGACGCGACCACGGGTCACTACTGCCAATCACTCCTGGGGCACGAGCTCGGCGTGTGGGCATTGGTGCTTGTATCTCCCAACGGACGGCGCCGCAGCCCGCAGACGCGGCGTGCATCGTTCACTGGCTCTGGCGCACAGCAGACGCCGCAGGTACCGGTGCACCGTTCGTCGTCGTCGAACGGGCGGGACCGGTCGCCAAGCACGTCGCGCACCACGCAGCGAGTGCCTTCCAGCGACGTGTGCGGCGCAGCCACTAGCTGGGGCATCAAGCGCACCCTCGTGGTATCTGGCGGCTGCGATCGCGAGGTCCGTGTATGGGATATCGCGACCGGGGAGCCCGTGTGGACACTCCAGGGTCACTCGTCGACGATCCGGTGCCTCAAGGTACTGGATGGGCGTCCGATCGCCGTATCCGGCTCGCGTGACTACACACTGCGCGTATGGGACATTGACCGCGGGCGCATGCTGCGTGTCCTTGAGGGACATGAGCAGAGCGTACGCTGCATCGAGGTGGCCGGCAACCAGGTTGTCAGTGGTAGTTACGACTACACTTGCCGAGTGAGTAGATGTTGCCTGTGCATGTGCTAACGTTAGCTCTGGGACATTGACACGGGCGAGTGTCTTCAGGTCTTTGAGGGCCACTACCACCAGATCTACGCTGTTGCGTTTGACGGCGAGCGTGTCGTGTCGGGCTCGCTCGACTCGACCGTACGCGTGTGGGACGCGGGTAGCGGCGAGTGTCTCGCGATATTGCAGGGACACACGTCCCTGGTAGGCCAGCTGCAACTGAGCGGCGACCGGCTGATCACTGGCGGCTCGGATGGCCGCGTGATCGTGTTTGACCTGAACGACTACTCGTGCGTGCACCGGCTGTGTGCACACGACAACTCGGTCACCTGTCTCCAGTTTGACGACCGCTTCATCGTCTCGGGCGGCAACGACGGCCGCGTCAAGCTCTGGGACATCCAGACGGGCACGTTCATCCGCGAGCTCACGCGGCCCTGCGACGCTGTGTGGCGCGTCTGTTTCCGTGACGACAAGTGTGCTATCCTCTGCCAGCGCAACGGTCGCACCGTCCTTGAAGTTCTCGGTTTCCGTCCCCAGGACGAGCAACAGCAACAGCGCACATCCTTTAGCCGCACCCCAGACTGGTAGCCGTCTTTCCTCACTCGCATCCCACAGCACCAGCTAGCACCCGCACAGGTTGTACTCTTTGCATTCTAACCCCCCCCGCCGCGAACATTTTGTTAGCATCACTCATTAACCTACCTCCCTCTCTGCGCGTCGTGCGCGCCGCCCTGCGGGCCGTGCACCCCTCTTGGCCATTGTAATCCATCCTCGTACATATGTTGCGCATGTCATGTTGTCAATGTAGCCGGCGGGGAGATAATGGCGTGTGCTGCAGGGGTGAAACGAAGGCTGTTACGTAAATGTCCTGTTTCGGAGAAAAGGAAGCTGAAATATGTCGAAAGAAAAACAGGAGACTCAAGCCACCCACGCCGGGTGAGTGTCTGTCCGCGTTGTCCTGGGCGTAGGTTACGCCATGTCGACGTCGCGCTGGCGCCACGGCCGACGACGGGTGATTGTTGGTTGTCAACCACCACCATTTCAATCATCACTACCACTCCTCCTCGTGTCCATTCAGCTCTGACTGATCCCTTTGGGCCCGTCGCACACCTCTTCCCGAGGACAACCAGACAGCACGATGGCCGACCCGACCAAGAAACAGACTGTCGCGGTGTTTAACCACCTCAAGGCGCAGAAGGCGAACAAGGTGGGTGTGAGCGAGCCGGGCGGGCGAGCTCGCGGAGCTCGCGGAGCTCGGGGCGGAGCAGGCCTCGCGCAGGAGACGCCGGAGGCATGGGGCTACTTGCGCGCAGTTGTGTCCTGAGCTGCTTGCTCTGGAACGGTCTTGCGCGACGCTGGCGCGGGGGGAGCACCCGGTATCCTTGTGCTCGGGGCAGCCAGCCACGTCGAGCAGCTCGTTGCATGGGCTCGTCACCCTTCCTACCGACTTTTGCAAAGGCGTCCCTCTGCACCTTGTAGCAGTGCTGACGCCAGACCTGCTTCGACTGCCTTGCCAAGAACCCAACATGGACGTCGGTCACCTTTGGTATCTACCTCTGCCTCGACTGCTCGAGTGTGCACCGTAACCTCGGCGTGCACATCAGTTTTGTCCGGTAAGTTTGGCGACCAGAGCGTGCGCAACGATGGAGTAGGCGGGGAGATGCGCTTGGTGTTGTCCAGGTCGCGCACTCAGGAGAATATGGTGCTTCCTGCCTAGCAACTTTGAAGTGCCCATGATGATCATGATCACTCCCATCTTCTTGCGCTCTATGACCTATGGCGTGGCTCGCTCGCGTCGAGTTTGACACGGCCTTGTCCCCGACCTCGTCTTCGCGCCCTCAGACTTCCCCCTTGCCATGTTGCTGACCGCAGCTCGACCAACCTCGACACCTGGTCGCTGCAGCAGCTGCGCACCCTCAAGGTCGGCGGCAACCAGGCGCTCAAGGACTTCTTCACCAAGAGCGGGCACAGCAACCTTCTCCCGCCGGGCAACACGGACGCGCGGACGCGGTACACTTCGAACGCGGCGATCAAGTACAAGGAGGAGCTCGCGCGGCGCGTGGCCGCGGACGCGGCGCAGTACCCCGATGGGATCCACATTGACGGTCTGGACCTGACGCCGCTCGCGACGCAGACGTCTACGCCCGCGACCGAGACAAACGATGACTTTTTCGACAACTGGGACAAGGCAGCGCCTACGCCGTCGCCCCGGCCCAGCAAGCCTGCGTCCCCAGCACCGCCGTCCATTGGGCGCACACCATCCCCCGCCGCGGGCGCGACTGCCGCCGCCGTCTCGACTGGACCGCGCACCGTTTCGTCGTCCGCACTGCGGACCGGTCCCGGTGCGCGCACAGGCAAGGCCATGAAGCTCGGTGGATCCAAGCTCGGCGGGTCCAAGCTCGGCGCGAAGAAGGCGGAGAAGATTGACTTTGCCGAGGCGGAGCGCAAGGCGCGCGAAGAGGAGGAGCGCATCAAGCGCCTAGGCTATGACAAAAAGAAGGAAGAGGAGGAGGCCGCGGCGCTCAAGGCGCGCGAGGAGGAGGAGAGGCGCAAAAACCAGGCGGCAGGTATCAACAACTCGCGCTCGGCGACGCCACTGTCGTCGTCGCGTCGCACAGTGGAGAAGGAGGACAAGCCCGTGCCCGTCAAGCTTGGGTTTGGGCAGGTCGCGTCGTCTGCCGCGCCACCGAAGAGCGGATCAGCCGGCGGTTCGTCTTCGCGCGCCGCGGCCGCCGTTGACAGCGACGACGACTCGCACACTGCGCGCGACCGTTTCGGCAACCAAAAGGCTATCTCGAGCGACATGTACTTTGGTCGCGGAACGTACGACCCGCAGGCGTCGAGCGAGGCGCAGACGCGTCTGCAGCAGTTCCAGGGCGCGACGGCTATTTCGTCGAATGCGTACTTTGGCCGGCCCGAGGAAGACGAGGACGACGAGCTGGGAGGCGCAGGCGGCGACGGCATGCTGGGCCTCGAGGGCAACGAGACGGTAGCCGCACTCGAGCGTAACGTCCGCGACGTCGCCAGCCGCGTCATGGCCGATCCCAACGTCCAGAACCTCACTGACCAGATCCGCGCCGGCGCGTTGAAAGTATGTCCATCCAGGCCGTGCAATTACTGACTCTAGCTCTCCGACTACTTCTCGTCACTCGAGTCGCGGTAACTTTTGTTGTACATGACATTGTTGCTTGCCCACGCGCCCACGGCGGTGCTGCGCCGCGCGGCCTCGCCCGTCCCATTGCCCATTGTTTTAGTAGTCTGGCGGCGCAGGTAGTCTGGCGTGCGCCGCCGTTAGAACGGAGAGTATGACCTCAATGCACGACGTACGTATGCGGTGTGGTGCGGAGCGTGGCCCACAGTCATTCGCTTGTCCACTGGTGTGTAGGAGAGTTTGTTGGCCGGGACGCTGGACTCTGGTCTACTAGTACTGGCGCAGGAATGCCGCCCATGACAGTCGAGCGCGGCGGTCGGGGCGGCTGTTGACACAAGATGTCAGTTGTCGTTCACTGGTTAGACTTGATTGATTGAAGAACGTAGTACCATGTCCCCACATCGACGCAATCTTGACAATCTCAGCATCTCTTGGCCAATGCTCACTTCAAACACGATCCGCCACATGACGGACAAAGCGGTGTCCATTCGTAACATGCCAGCCTCTACGTCATGAGGTCAACTTGGAACGAATGCCTGTAGTCTCCGCAGGGCACGTGAAACACTACCGCGCGCGACCGCGCACTGAGTCTGTACTGTGCATGTGTGCCGCTGGAATCGGGGGGCAGCGCTGGTGAGGGCATTGTACTGTACTCGTATATTCGCGGTGGATGTTAGAGTTCGGCCAGCGCCGGGCTGCAAAAATCGGACGCGCTCATGGCGCACGTTTGGCGTAAATTGCGCGACACAGTTTCAGCATGGCCCTTCGACGATGAGCTAGTAACAAGTTCGTTGCAGCCGAAGGCGGTGTCGCCGGCAGCTACGGGCTTGTAGCATTCCTCACCCCGAGGGGAGTCCTGACCCATACTAACGGGCTGGTACGTCAAGCAGGCTGTGTGCTGCGCCATGCGGTGCGCGGTGCGGGCTAGTGTAGCCATGTGCACATGCATACGGCCAGCGCGCCAGCGTCGCGCGTCGCCGAAACACGCCGTGCGAGGTGCAACTTGGCCGACGGCCGTGCCGATGAAGCGAGTAGTGAACGGCGCGGGATCGTGCGCCAACCTGCTGATCGTGCACAGACATTGTCCCTTCGCACGGGCGCACGGGCATATGGTACGACAGGTGGCCCAACGCCGAGCCCGCCACGGCTTATTATAGCCAATGCCATGAGCAAGTCGGCGAGTAGGACCGCATGCATGCAGAAGGCCAAGCCCATCGCCCGCGTCCCGCTCAGCGTATGGATGGGCCAAGATACCATGCGTACCCCGCGTGCTAGTCCTCTTTGGGCCAGCGGGCAGCCAGCCCAGACGGCCAGCGACGGGCAACGGGCAGCGCCGGGATTGCCACAGCGAGAAACCTACTGCACACCTCGACGTATCAGGATTGATGCTCGCAACTGAACTGTGACGACCCGCACGCCCTGCATGTCACGACGTCACAGAAAGGAGCGCAAGGGATGACAAAGGGCGTCACAGTGCACAGTAGTGGTTTACGGGCCGCAGCTGCAGGGGAGACACACACGCGTGGAGACGCGTCAAACAGCCCCTGTAGACTTATAGATGGTTGCAGCAAAGGATTCAATCGCTCGGTTGCTATTACCCTTTCGGACAAGTACTAGACTGCGGGTCAAGGTGTAATATTCCTCCGACCAGCGCGACCAGGCTGCGGCGTATGGAGTTGGTGTGGCTCAGGCTCGTCATAGAAGTTGGAGCGTACCGCGGCAACCAACGACGAGGACGAGGGAGACCTACTATGAGGGCTCTCATGTGATGACCTGAGTGGTGGCCGTGGTGGCTTTGAGGCAGTGCAGGTGGGCGCAGCAGCCAGCATGCAAGCCAAGCAAGGCACCTTTCAATCCCCCCGACCGACCAACATCGCTCCCACGGACTTGGGGTAATAAAAATATAACACTAGGCAAGAGCCGAGCTTGCCGAGTATTAGGCTTGTGGGTATTTTGGGTATTTTGGATAACAACCTAAGAGAATGGCTGGAGGGAAGGTGTAGACTGCTGCGCATCGCTCTACGGTGGTGTGTGTGTCAGATTTGGTCCCTTTTTTTTTCAAAGCGCCAAGAGGCCGTACGTCGTACCCTCCTTTGGCGTCAGGTACGGTAGTTTTGCGCCCCCCACGCCCCACGCCCCGCTGCCCCAGGGCGCACAGGGTGTGATCCAGGGGCTGACGATGGCGAGGGAAGGCCGCACACGCAGACAGACGCGCGACGCGAAAAGCCGCCTCTTCACCCACCTTCCTTGCTGCTGCGCATACACACACACACACAGAGCATACGCTACCTTCCCCTCCCCTTGTCCTTCCCTCTTGCCATCTCTATCTCTTTCATTCGTCTTGTCACTTCTTCATCCACATCGACATCTCTTCATCTTCTAATTCCTCTTTCTCTTGCACAACCACTGCTTTTTCTTCAGTGCACCCCTCTTCATCTCTCCCCTCTTGACCAACTCGGACTTTGCCCTCTGCTGCGGACAAAGTCCCCCCACGCTCTCTTCACTACTTCCTCCCGCCCACCTTCAGCATGCTCACCGCTGCTCTCCCCCTCCTCGCCATCGCCGGCGCCGTCCAGGCCGACGTGATCGGCTGTGGTGGACACCGCATCGACGCCCGCAACCACGGCATGGGCAACCCCCACTGGCGCTACGCCCGTGAATACTCGGAGACCAACGAGGGTGAGTACAAGCCATGAGGGGGGGCGAGACGGGGGTTGTGTGTGTGTGGGATACGCCGTACGCCGGGGTACACCGCATCACACACTTTTTTTCATGCCTCAAGGGCTCAAGGCGTGGAAGACGCCACCAGAATATCCCGCTGACGCACAGACGTCGCCGCCCAGTGCGCGCCGTACAACTACCCCCCGATGGCTCAGGCTGCGGCTCAGTTCCCCGCAAACTGGAAGCCGGCCACCATCCTTCCCGACGACAAGGAGGCCAACGACCTCTTCGCCAAGATCAACCAGACCGTCGCCGAGAAGGCCCCCAACGTCAAGCTGAAGCAGGGCACCCAGGGCGACTTCTCTGCCACCCAGTACTCGGCCGACGACCCGGACTGCTGGTGGACCAAGAGCCGCTGCACCACCCCCAAGGCTCAGGACGTCGAGCCCGACCACACGACTCTCCCCGAGCCTGAGACCTGGGGCTTTGGCTTTGACGACGGCCCCAACTGCTCGCACAACGCCCTCTACAACTTCCTCAAGTCGAACAACCAGAAGGGCACCATGTTCTACATTGGCTCCAACGTCATGAACTGGCCCCAGCAGGCCATCCGTGGCTACAAGGACGGCCACGAGCTCTGCGTCCACACCTGGTCGCACTCGGCCATGACCACCCTTACCAACGACGCCGCGTTTGCCGAGCTCTGGTACACCCGCAAGGTCATCAAGCACGTCACCGGTGTCACTCCCAAGTGCTGGCGCCCGCCCTACGGCGACGTTGACGACCGTATCCGTATCATCGCCCAGGGCATGAACCTCACCAACATTCTCTGGTCCGACGACACGTTTGACTGGCAGGTTGGCTCCAACGGCATCACCGAGCAGACTATCCAGGACAACTACAACAAGGTCTTTGACAAGGCCAAGAACGGCGAGTTTGCCACCCATGGCCCCATTGTCCTCAACCACGAGATCAACAACTTCACCATGCAGGAGATGATCAACCAGTACCCCACCATCAAGCAGAACTTCAAGCACATTGTTCCCATTGCTTCGGGTCTCAACCTCACCCACCCGTACGAGGAGGCCAACGAGACGTACCCCAACTTTGACGAGTACATCAACAACAAGCCCGCCTCGGGTGACGGCGACAGCAGCGCCAGCGGCAGCGGTCAGGCTTCGGGCTCTGGCTCTGCCTCTGGCGGCGCTTCCCAGCAGTCTGGCGGTGCCTCCAAGGGCTCGTCGGCCTCGCCCCGCGCCGTTGTCGGCGGCATCGTTGCCGTCGCCGCCGGTGCCGTTGCCCTCCTCCTCTAAACATCCTAGCTACAGCACACAATCTGCAACCAACCCTCCTTCACTCATTTTTACCCTTCTCCTTTGTATAGGAGCGCATGCACTGTCCCGCCATGCCGCGGACGTGCCTCATACACGCTCATACTCGTACGCTTCCCGTTCCGGACTCTTGACCTGTCGTGCGATGTATTCTTCATGATTAGATGAACAGTGGACCTCGCTCGGCGAGTGCCGTCGCGAGCGCCACGGCAGTTTCTGCTGATAAGACGCTTCCAAGAGCCATGAGCAACTGATAAGGTGACTACCAAGCTCGTGCGATAAGAAATATACACCAGCGCCAAGCTCGCACCCCTACAGTACCTGCCAAGTACGATCTGCAGCAATTGCAGCGATCACTGGAATCGCGACTCGCCGACTCGTGATACCTGCCAAGCGCGGCGTGGCCTGAAAAGTCATCTCCACGCGATGCACGCGCGTCGCCAAGCTCTGTGGCGGCATTGGCGGCTCGACAGCGTGCCAAGGTCGTGCCAAGCACCACAAAGCCGGCGGCGTCCCTAGCGGCTTTTCTACAGCAGACATGTGCCGCTGCTGTATGCATGGTGCTTTGCCAATGCGGCATGCGGCTAGGGAGATGCACGCAGTGTGCATGGGCGGTTCGGTGCGCTGCAGTGGGTGTGCACAGCGGCTCGAACAGTGGCAGACAGGTAAGCTCTTTGCCATCCGCCACAAAGGGCGGACGGAAGTCAAGTATGAAGCCTCGCCTTGGCCCCAGCTCCTCCTCGACGCGCCAGGTCTCAGAGAATTGAAGGCCAAAGCGCCGAAGCCAAAGATGTCATCCGCCAGTGGAAAAGAAGTAAGGGACAACCATACGCGTTTCGCTGCAATACGTATGAGGACGCTGCTGGTTTAATCCAGATGTGTGTATGCACCGGTTGGGCGGAGTTTTGGCACGTCAGTTTCGGGCACGCACAGGGCGAGTGTGACTGGGGGACTAGAGCATACAGAGCTGAGCTCATTTACCTGAGGACGCGCATGACAGCTGAAAGCATAAACACGCACTCTGCCGACACTTGTACAGTATCTCACCTAGTGTGCGGAGCTCCTGGCCTCTTCTAGATGTAGCCGCGAGTGCGACTGGGAATATTGACTGAACGACGAGGAGGGCAAGCCAGCAGTCACTCCATTCCCTGTTGACGTGAGGGACATGCACTATCGATAGCAGAGCTGTAAGGATATGCGATAGTTACTGACGTCGATGGCCCATGCGTCCATGACGCGATTGTAGCATCCAGCATCGTGTCGGGCAGTTGGTCGGACCGACCCCGCAGCCTACCGCGGCGATTCAAACCCGACATCGCTCCAGGGGTGATAAGTAGCCTCACACGCGCCAGTGCTACACAGCATGCATCACGCCAACCGACCTAGTCGGTATCCATCTTATCGTCGTCCTTGGCGGCGTCACCCTTGGTGCGGTCGTCGTCCTTAGCGACGTCGCGGAGGGCAGCGAGGAAAGAGCGGAGGTTCCAGGCGCCGCCCGACGTCTCCGCCGCGGGGTTCCGCGCCCACGGCATCATCGAGTCAGGGAGCATGCCGCTGCGCAGCGCCATTTCAAGGTTACTCACCGCGTCGCGGAACTGGGGCGTGCCGACGACGCGCTGCAGCCCGGCCGCGGACGACACGCTCTCGCCGCCAGGAAGCTCGAGGTCGGGCGGCATGTGCTGCGCCATCTCCGTGGCCAGCTCGGGACGTTCGCCGACAAGACGGGATACCGTCTCGGGCGTCAGGATGTCCGCCAGGCTCGCCTCGTCCTCGTCCGGAATGGGGATGTTGTTCTCGGCCCACTGGAACAGCAGCCGCGCCATGTCCGAGTTCTTCTTGCTCTGGTCCGAGGGGCCAGCTTCCGCCGACGCCGACGTGCTCGACTCAGCGGCGGCCTCCTTCTTCGGAGCGCCGGGCGCATCGCGCGCAGCAGAGCTAGACGGGGCAGGCGTCTTAGGCGGAAGGTGCGCCTGCTGAATCGGCGCAGAACCAGCACTGCATCGTCAACTGCCGCTGCAACACACGACATACCGGTAGTCGGGGTTCTTGAGGAACTCGTCAATGTCAGTCGTCGCGCGCGCGTCCGCCTCGCCTAGGGTGCCACGCTGCAGCCAAAACTGGTGTCAGCGGGGTACGCGGTGTCCAAGACAGTTGCGCACACAGTGCTCCCTGCCAGGCCAGACGAGCCCCGAACGACGAATGTTAGTCGGCATGCTGGACGAGCTAACAGCTTCACACTGGAAACATTGCCGCACGCATGACAGAGCCACGAGCACCAATCCACATCGCCCCGGCCCCGCTTCTGGACACTTACGAAGTGGACCTGGTTCGAGCTAGAGAACTTGAGCGCGAAGGAACGGCCGGTGGGATCCTGGTGGTCAGAGGGCTTCAGGCGGTTTACATACCGCCTTGACGCGCTGAAACTCGGCCTCGCCGGGAAAGATAAGCAGTTCCTAGATGTCAGCACATGTTCTTCCGGCCGCAGCGCACATCCTCAGCGCGGCTCGTCTCCTGGTTACGCCAGACTGTGGGGTTAGCTCTAGCATCAATGACGGCGCCGCACCAAAGTTGACAATGCCCTGGTCGAGGCCAAGCTCGATAATGCCCTTCTCGGGCTGCGGGTCAACCCATTTGGCGGAGTCGGAGCGCCGCAGAGAGCGGCCGGCGGGGAGGTACACAAGCGCGGACATTGCTGGTAAGGTGGTGGTTGTTGATGGAGAGCGTGGACGCGACGTCAGCGTCGAGCTTGGCAGAAGTGGTGGGTGAAGAATGCGGAATCAAATACACGTGGGCCGTTTTTATTATGTAAAATATACCCAGCAAATCTCGGTCTGGGACCCCGCGTCCTTCACTCGTCAACATGGCCATTGAGCCCGATTGCATTCCGTCTGCCGCGTCCGTTTGCTCTTTACCTGTGCTGTGCGAAACGAGCCCGCGAGCATCGACAACTCACAATGTCGTCGTTCATGCCCATCAGCGAGTGCTGCGTTCGTGGCTCAGTGCTTCCTGGCACGCCGCGCGGCGAGGTCCAGAAAGCGGGGACAGACGGCGTCACCGTCGACAGGTACTTTACGCGTCCGACCGGCGCAGTAAAGGATCCCAAGGCCTGCGTCGTCATGTTTTACGACATCTTCGGTTTCCAGGTGGTGCGTATTTCTCCAGGTAACGACACAGTTATTGCTAACTGTAGCCCAACGTCAAGCTCATTGCCGACACGTACGCGGACAAGCTTGGTTTGCCCGTCTTCGTGCCCGACTACCTACCCAACGCGCTCCCCGCGTCGTCCCTCAACGGCAGCGTCGACATGTACCCTGGCCAACTTGCCAACCGGTCGTGGCTCGGTAGCGCGCTGTCGAAACTTTCCTTACTGCGCCTGTTGCCTTACATTCCTGGCATCCTCGACTGGTCCGCGTGCCCCCTCGTTGACAAGGCACGTTTCCCCAGCGGCAGGTCTGACCACAGGCAATGACGGACATTACTCAAGAAGGGTACACCAAAATTGGCGGCGTTGGGTTTTGCCGCGGCGGGACAATGTGCACCTACCTTCTCGCCAAGGGCGACGCGTGTCCCCTCGCCGCGGCGGCCATCTTTCACCCGGAATGGACGCCGGAGCGATACCCCAACTTCACGCGCCCATGCGTCTTCCTCCTTGCCGAGGAAGAGTGAGATATGGGAAAGGTGCTGTAGTTAGCTGACACCAGCTCGTATATCTACGGGGAGCGCATTGACCAGCTCCGCGACGCTTTCAAGAACGACCCGGACACAGTCGTCCAATTTCCTGGTAAGCTTCGCCCCACTTCTCGAAAACTTACGCCAGATACCGTGCATGGCTTTGCGGCGCGTCCCGCTTTCGAGCACGAGGGTACCATGGCGGCATTCCACAAGGCCAACGGCATGGCGATTAGCTTTCTCGAGAAGCACCTCGAGGCGTAGCCCTTGAGCGGACAAGAACGAGGGACATCTCGACTCGAGAAAAAGAGCTTCGCGGGCTCTTTGCCTCGAGAAGGTTCATAAAGAATACATGAGCGCTAATTCTACTTTTGGGAAGTATTGTACAAAGTGGTAGCAAAGTGGTAGAAAGGATTGCACAAGTGTAGTACAGTCCTCGTAACCTCTTACAACGTCACATTATCATCGAAGTCTCCTATGATGTTACCAGGAGGCCAGTAGTGGCAGACAAGGTAGAGAGCGTCTGTAGCCGGATCCTCATCTACCATCATGGTCGGACATGTTACCCAGCCGCAACCCACACTTGTAGTGTCCTTCCAGACGACTTGAGAGAAATGGCCCGACAATGAATTAAAATCGCCGTCGTAATGCTTCTCCTCATCGACCGTCCACCTCGTAAACATCACCTCGAGGCTGAAACCGACGTCGCCCCATTCAGTCGCAAGATTCTCCCCAGGTCCCCATTGCGAGTGAAACCATTTACATTCGGAGGCCCACTGCCGCGCCGTTTTAGCGAGCGACTCGTTCCACGTCAGGTGACTCGCGTCGTGTTGGGCACGGTAGCTGTTATGCAAACTGAAGAGAAGGTCAGCCTGTTCTTTGGGTTTTGACGTTGGGGGAGCACCAGGCGGTGGGGGGAAGTTTGCGTTGTTCGATTTTTGTGGCTTGCCCAAGTTCTGGCTGTTGGGTGACTTTGCGGGACTCTCGGGGCTCTCCTCGACGGTCGGTGGGCTGTCGGACGCGGCTTCGGGTTCGGGTGCGGGCGCCGGTTCGGGTTGGGGCTGGGGTGGACCATGCGTACCAGGCGTCCCGTCCTTGCCAGGCGCATTGTTCCAACCTGGCCCACCGTGGTCGCCACTGCCGCCATTGCCGCCACGGCCACCATCGCCACCACCGCCGCCATTGCCACCATCGCCACCACCGCCACCATCACCCCCATCGGCAAGCCGGCTACTGCCGACACGGCCTTCGCTGCCCATAGGAGCTTTTAAGTACTGGTGCAGGAACTTCTTCTTGACGCAACGGGGCACGGAGGTGACGGGGACCACCAGGGCCGCAACAAAGGTGGTAATGAAGAGGGGACGCATTTCGCTGCGGAAGTTTTGAGTGATGGCTAGCCGCAGGCCAGCTGTCGTGGCAGAATCACGCGGATTGTAAGAGTGTGTCTTGTCGTGTAGTTACACTTGCAGTGGAACAATGGTATGCAATGCGGGATGATAACGGAGTCGGTACTCGCGGAATACGCGGAGAGAGGTACAAGAAAGAATGCTCGAGAAGACGAAGGGGGGCTCACGTGAACAGCCCCTTTTAACCAGTGCCCGTGATGGTTGCTCCCACCACATTTTCTCTGGAGTGTGCCGTGATGAACATGATGGACGGCCAGTGATGAGCCAGTGTCAACCCCCCAGGTGTACTTACTGTACGCACAGTACATGTTGGTGCCCAACCTGTAGGCAGGTGAGACGGTGTGGATTGCGAGACAGGCTGGTCGCTGCAGACTTGCCTGAGCGCTCACCGTTCACCAACTGCGCGTTACGTCTGGCTCAACAGCGGCCCCGGGATTGAGCAATAAGGGGCAAAGGTGATAGCCTTATGCAAGCAGCCACATCAATACACGTCTTGACGCTCTCGCAAGCGACATTGTTCTGCGCCAGCTTGAGGGTACCAACGTGGAGAACAGGCGTACACAAACTAGAAGTACCTTTGCACGAGTTAGGCTGGCGTTGCGTGCGTTCGTCAGTCAGAGCCGGGTTTCTAAAAATTGTCTGTGCGCCCGATTCTTCTGCTCATGGCCATTTGCCTCTTGAGGCTCGAGAAAGAGTGATTCCAAGCATGGTGGAAATAGCAGGCATGTGATGAAATGTCGGCGGCGCCGCACGCCACACCCGCTCTGACGTGTACATCAGAGTGGCACAGTGCTAAAAGCAGCACGCTGGTCGAGACGTGATTTCGTGCCATCACGCATTGACCCAAGCACAGCTCCGTCGTCCGAGCCACGACCACCTGAGAGGTTGACGTTCCGGTACCACTGTATGAGCGGGATCGAGCCTTGACGAGTTGGAGTGCAAAGGTGTCCCATATCGGGGGAAGCACAAGTTTGCGTCTTTGGGGCCATGCTCAACGCTTCGCTTTCAACGCCCCTGCGGCTATGCACCCTCTCTTGAGCCTGTATACAATGACGTCGCCGTAGATAGCCAACACATCCGATCGTGACCAGTGGTGGTTAACTGCGCCATGAGTTCGGCAGGGTTGCTTGCCGACGTTGTGGGGCACGTCCTGCCGGGGTTCAACGTAGACTAAAGCCGCTGCCTGTCGCCCTCGTTTGACCTCGAACCGCACCATAAGGTCTCAGGGCGCGCCAGGTCCGTGAGAGCTACTCAGCGCGCATCCGACCCATGCTTCTTGTGTTCCTGGGAGCTGGGATATATTGTAGATTGGTCTCTGCCGAGCTGCTGAGTGCGGGCTGTCTCCGCCACGAGGACCCAAAGGCGGGTCGAGGGTGGAGCAGAACCGCCCGAGTCGCCCGCGCCTTCGCCCGCCGCATTCGGTCACTCACGCCCATGCACACGATCTGGGCGACGTGCAAGCGAAGAGGACGTCTAGGGGCATGAGAGACAAACTCGGGCAAACGGTTTACTCCTTGGAATTGTCTACCCAGTCCGAGGAAGAGCAAACGCGGCGACATCGACTTTGACGGGTTGACCTCGCGGACGGGTTAGCAACCATGGGCGCTGCTTTGACGAATCTTGACCCGGTGTCCAGCTCGCCATTGCCGATCCAGCGTTCGAGATTTTATCTTTATTGTTTCAATGACACTTGCGCGGGAGGTGTGCGCCGGGTCGGCCGGGTCGCCTGGGTCCTTAAACAATAAAGCACATCCTCGAAAAGGTCGCCTGGTTCCGCCAGCGCCCGGAACAGTGCAAACTATAGCACTTCGTGGGCACGAGGTCGGGCGCAACGGGTTCGCCAGAGCAGAGCGCAGCTCAACATGCCGTTGCCACCCCTTGTCCTCGTGCTTTGCGGCTGTGCGTGCGGTTGGGCGTGCGCCCCGGTCTGTTGGCCGGGTGACAGCCGCCAAAGCTCGCGAAGTGGCCCACGCGCACCCGCCAATCGCACACAGAGAAACAACACAACGTGGGCGGCAGACATGCCCTCTCCACGCGCCCATTGCCTCCGTGGAGGATCGACCTGGCCTGGTGGTGTACATGTCGCAGAAAGCATTCTTGAGCGCCATGGGCGAGACCTTTAAGAAGTCAAGAACACCACCACCAGGAACTACCCCCACAATGCCACCGGCCGAACCAAAGCCTCCCATCGTTACTATGGCGCCGCCGCCGTCGCAGGTCGCGTACCGACCCTCCTTCGAGCCCTTCACCACCGACCGTAAGTGGCGCCGCCCCACTTTGCACTTACCTCGCAGAGTACATGTTTCCAGAGAGCGAGTCCTTCAACCTCACGTATGTCCGCTGCGTCGACATGTTTAGCGCGATTGACCCCAGCGACCTCGAAAAGTTCCAGGTAGACAACCTTGTCTTCGATGTGAGTCGTCGCCGTGCGGCTTAACTGGCTTTCTCTGCCGCCCTAGATTGACAATGGCACAGGACATCAAGATTGCCGAGAGCATGTAATGTTGCCTGTGACGAGCTTGTGGGGGCTTACTTTGTAGGCTCAACCACTCGCACACTGCCTCTAGCCAACGCTGGTGGTTCTCCGAGTTTCTCCCGAGGATAGCCTACGTGAGGCTTTCGGAGTCTTGGCTGTGAAGGCAGCACAGTAACTGACACGCAGGAGTGGTGCTTCTGGTTCGACCGGTGAGTGTCCTTTCGGGTGACACCCGCCCATCGCCAATCCGCAGCAGCGCAAGATCCCAACGCCGCCTGCAACTCGCCCTGGTGCTGATCGCAGGTCGGTGACAAGCGAGGAGGTAGACGGCCGCATGGACCACCTCATTACCAGCATGCTTTACCAATTCCACTATGCCATTGTCGACCAGGCGACGCGCGTGCGTTACTCGGTATGGGACCTGCTCGAGAGTGCCAGGGCCGTGCGAGATGTGAGTTGTTTCGTTTTGTTTCGGGTAGACACCAGTCGCCTGAGCGGACTGACAGTCAGCGGCTGCACCCCTCGTCCCGGGGCCTGCAGTGGGACGACGAGTGGCCGTAGATTGTAGAGCGGGCGACAGCGAGAGAGAAGTGCGCAGTTACACGCTGTGTGAGGTTGTATGGGGGCGACTGGTGTTTGGAACCAAACAAACCTGTTAGTTTCATTCTAAAATGTCATGCACAATAAGACCTTGTAATTAAGGCAGGTTCAAAGGCTAATGATGTTGGATTAGGAATCATGATTGCTTGTAAAACACCGGTAAACATTTACCTCCACTTCGACTGGACCGACTGTGACAACACTCTACGACATCTCTCACCGCGATGACGGGGACGGGCGAGGGCGTCGCCGATGGTGCAGTGCGGCACAAGACGCTGTCGGCGTACTACCCAGAGCTGAAGACGCTGTCGGCACACCTTTCGTTCTGCGACACGCTGGTGTACAACTCTGACCCGGACGAATACCGCGACCTTCTCCTGACGACCGTGTGCGCGCCTCACCAGCCGTCCGCGTCCTTCCCGCCGCTAGGGTGCGCCGAGCGAACACAACAGGAATCTATTGATGCGATCTTGCAGAGCATTGTGACTACGCGCGGCCGGCGCGGCGACGTCTTTGTCTTTGGCACGAAAGTGAGCTCGGGGTCTCTCACTCAAAGCTGACGCCAGGCCGCCAGCCAACACTTCAATGCAGCGCGCCCTGGCGTGGAGACGCACGTCGCTGGATGTCCTAGCACGCTCCTTGGCAACCGTCCATGGAAGATCCTCCGGTCAAGGTGGGTTGGAGTTGGGCTTTGCTTCTAACGGCAGGCTTGGTGACGCCGCGTTCCACCATCTGCTTCTCTCGACGTCGCTCTTCCTCGAACTCGGTAACAACTGCTACCTCCAGCTATGTGGCCCACCCGTTCACGCGATGTACGACCACGTCAAGCACGGCAACGGGCCCGCCAAGGCTGTCGCTGCCGCGAAACGCGTACGGGAGCGTGAACCTGCTATTCCTGGCGCACGGAAACGTCAGCGACGACGACGAGGGAAGGAAGAAAGCAGTGCCGCGCAGAGCGTCGGACCGACGCACAGACAGTCACCCTCGTGAGATTCTCAGTTCTACGGCGCGCTGATCCATAGCGCGGCGTGGGTCAATCTTAATCGGCAGCGTATCTTGTACAGCCGCCCTACGTGCTCCACGCGGGGCAAAGTTCGCTACGGCCTTCCGAGCGGCCGTACGTTCTTCTTCCGGCGCACACTCACGCCTAGACATCCTGAGGAATGTGGCAAGTAAAGGTGACACCTGTGTGTCGGACTCGGCGTGCGAGGCGCTTCTGCACGCCATCTTTCCTGCTTCACGGCCGACGGGGGACGAGTCTGTGCGAGGAAGCCCGGCGCGTCACGTTACGATGATAGGCGCGATGCGCGAGCTGGTCGCACGCCACGCCCGGATCAACTATGGTGCGATCTTGTCGCGGTGTCTCGCCCGCACCGTACGTATTGCGCTGGGACCAAGCTGACCACGCAGGCTGAGGTGGAGCTGGTATGCGCCTGGCCGGGGCCTGACTAACCGCGCAGGAATCGTATCCGAGTTTGGCACTGAGATCCGGGTCCAGAGGGGTTGGCCAAGGCGTCAGTGCAGGTGCGGCTACTGCCCTGCCACCAGAACCGGTCTCACAGAGCCAGGTGCGCTATGCCTTCCACAGTTAGCACTAATGGCAGGTGTCTCGATTTCTCACCACTGTCGTACGGTCGCTCCTCTCGACGTATCTTGCCGGAAGCGAGGAGAACCTCCAGGTCATATGCCGCAGTCAGTGATGCCTAGCGCTGACGGACTGACGCGCAGACGTGCGCCGGCTTGTCTCGGCCAAGATCTACGAGCCGATTAGTCTGCATTCGCTGCTACAGGACATTCGTGTGAATGACTTTACGTGGCTCTCGGCGGGTGAGGGGCGCCGTGTTCCACCTAGTGAAGCGCGTAAGAGGCGACAACTAGTGGAACAGTTTATGCTGTGGCTGTTCGACGAGTATCTCATTCCGCTTCTTCGGGTATGCCCCTGATCTGGATTGTCCTAACCGCAGTCAACGTTCTATGCCACCGAGACGGCGACGACGCGGTACGAGACGGTGTACTTTCCGCACAGTACGTGGGCCCAGGCAACCGGCCCGCATCTGCGTAGTCTCGAGGTATCACTTTTGGAAGAGCTAGACGAGGTCAGGTTGGTCAACGGATCAAGCTAACCTCCCAGCATGGCATTGAGGCGGCGGTCAAACATCCCCTCGGCGTCTCGTCTGTCCGGCTTATCCCCAAACCCAACGGCTTCCGCCCCATCGTAAACCTCGGCAAACGAATCGTACGTCGAAGCCTCTTGCCCCGACTGACCCGACAGAAGGTGTCCAACTCGTTAGGGATCTCCGCTGCGCCAGGCAAGCTCGCCTCTGCGAACGAGATTCTCTCGGGCGTGCACCAGATCCTCACCTTTGAGAAGGCATGTGTGTCATCTATTAATACTCACCGCAGAACCGTCTCCGGTCGACTCTTGGGTCCTGCCTCTTTGGCACCAACGAGATCTTTGCACCGGTACAGAGCCTCAAGGCAGAGCTTGAGGCGGTTCACGGGCGACTGTATGAGCTATTCCCCGGTCTGCTAGCTCACACCAGACCAAAACTCTACTTTGCCAAGATGGACATCAAAGCAGCGTTCGATACCATCAGGCAGGACAAGATGCTCGAGGTGGTGGACGAGCTGCTCAGCCAGGTAGGTGGCGTTGAGAGTTTCGCTGACGGGGAGAACCATGACTACTGTTTGATGCTCTACTGCCTTCTCCTGCCGCCAGCGAGCAAGGCGTCTCAGGCATCTGCGCGACGCCTGTTCAAGACCCGCGCAGGTGTTATCGGTGAGATGGTCCTCTTGGTAGTCATCTGACGCGCAGACAGCGCCAGTGGGGCGTTCGGGGAGCATGCCAAGGCCATCGCTGTGCCGCTGCGTAACGCTGTCGTTGTGGACTTGGTACGACTCCCAGCGAGGATCACAAAGCTAACGCCGAGGTCCGCCCGGAGGAGGTTAGCCGCGCAAAGTGCATGGACCTGCTCCGCTCGCATATCCAAAACAACGTCTGGCAGGTGGGGTCAAAACTGTTCCGCCAGAAAACGGGTATTCCCCAAGGATCCAAGATCAGCAGCCTCCTGTGTTCCTTCTTCTACTCCTGGCTTGAGGTCGACTATCTTTCCTGGACACGGCGACCTGGGACGGTGAGTCTAGTTGATGAAGAACAGCCTGACAGTAGCGCCTGCTACGCTATATTGACGACTTTCTGCTAGTGACAGACGACTACGACATTGCCCGCCGGTTCGTCGAGACAATGTCCCGCGGTTTTCCAGACTATGGCGCGTTTGTGTCGCCGTCCAAGACGCTCCTGTCGTTTGAGATGTCGCACAACGGTCAGGCGGTTCCAGTGGCAACCGTAGGCCGCGACGGCGCTTCGGGTGAGCTACGAAGTACCCAATGAGCTAACGGCAGCCTTTCCGTACTGCGGCTTTCTCGTCAACACGAGGACGCTCGCGTTCACAATAGACACTGAACGTCTTACTGACGGGCGTTAGTTAATTAACGTCGGCGGTAACTAACGCCAGCCGTTCGGCAATCGTTTGCGATGCGCAAGAATCGCCAGGCCGGCGCGTCGTTCGTTGGGTGGTTGAGCCGGTAAGCCGTTGCCATGTCTCCTTGCTCACGACAGGCAACTAGAGAACCGCAACCACGTCGCCTATGTAAGTCTACTCCAGTGGACGCACTCACGCGCAGCTCGACACGCACCACAACGACCTCGCGACAGTACACTCCAACATCTTTGTCAACTTTGCCCTCACGGCAATGAAGGTGCCGCACTACTTTGTCGCGAGCGACATGGGCGCGCGGCGATCGGCGCTGCTGCACAGTGAGGTCGAGACGGGAGCGGCGGGCTGACGACAGGCTGGCTAACCATGGCCGTAGAGTACACTTTCAACGCTGGGCGTGCGCGCGTGCGCCATGCCGCCAGGGGCGAAAATGCCGAGCACTACGTCGTTCGCAGGCAGTCCTTCACCTTGTCAGCTCTCGAAGTCAGGATGTCAGCTGACGGCAGTGTCGCGCTCTCCGCGTTCCGGCTTGTCCTTGGCCGCAAGGCGGCAAAGTTCCACCACGTGGTACGCCTCCTTGACCACGACCTCGCCGCGCGCGAGTATCGCGCCCTCGCCACCGACCTCGACCGCATTGTAATGCGCGGATGGGACATGGTCAAAGTGGCGCGGTATTAGCAGCATGTTGTATGTATCAGTACCGGCAGTATGCGTGTAGAGATCCATCTCTGCAAAGTACAAGTACCCAAGCCATCGTGCCACCAGTTCCGCGCGAGAGCTTAGATGGTGGTCTCGTAGGGGCGGGCAGTGAGGGTCTGGGGGTTGTTGTTCTTGATCGAGACAGTGCGGGCCTCACGGGGCTGGGCGGGGAAGCGCTTAAGGACAACGTTCTCGCCCTTGGCCTTGGCCTCCTTTTTCTTGGCAGCGTTCGACTTGACGCGGTCGAGGAACTCCTGGCGGCACTTGGAGTGCTTGACGTGCTCGATGCGGATGTTGACACGCTTCTCCATGTAGCGGCCGTTGACAATCTTGTAGCAGATGACACCGACGGCGCGGGGGGTCACGTTGTAGACAATGCCGGTCTTGCCGTGGTAGACTGCACACGTCAATTAAAATTCACCAAAGCGCCTCGACGTACACTTGTGGGGCATGCCCTTCTGGGTCGAGGCGTTGGCAACCATGTCAACAATGTCGCCGACCTTGAAGATACGGAGGTACGTCGAGACGTTCGCGGCGCCGTGGCCTAAAAGTTAGCAGTGAAACATGGTCCGCCAGGACGGGGAGTTGGACGCGTCGTCTGGGGGGTTTGCATGCACAAACATGGCCGTCGAAGAGTTGCAGGTAGCCCCGGAGCACGACAGAGACGCTAGACCTGGCGGGAAGTAGCGGATCGGGCGGTGTCGGCGTGGTTCGGCGTCGTTGGGTGGTCGTCCACCCCGTGACACCTTTCGACGCCATATCCGCCCCTTCTGCCTTTCCACACCACTTCCACGCTCCGTTCTTCGGCTCTGCGCACTCCCCTGCACTCCCTCAACCTCGTCCATGCCCGTTCGGCAGCGTTCCGGAACGTGGTCGTGTGTCGTGACCGCATTTCGGCCCCCAAACTCCGTCTGCCCGCTTCTCGACATCTCCCCGACCTTTCGGCGTCGTTTTTGCGCTACTCACGACGGAAGTCGCGCGCGAACATATGGCGAGTGCGGGCGCGAGCGCCGAACGAGCTTGCCCGTTAGCGACGGCGCATGACGACGACTTACTGAGGCATGTTGTCGGCGTTGGTTGTGGTGGTGGTGGGGTGGACGGAGGTGGGATGAACCGAGGTGGGTGAAGTGAAGTCCAGATTTGGGTGACTAAGTTTCGCCAATTAGGGCTATTACCGAAACGCCGAAATTACATCCGGCAAATTTGCACGTGTACTAGTGGGGGCTTGATTAAGTAACATGACCAGTTTCCTCTGCGGGGTAAAACCTGACACAGAACGAATCCCAGGCACTCACGTTTCAACCGAACAAGGGGTAATCCTCACTGATGGGTGGAGCTGACGCGTGCTGAGGAGTCCTTCCAAAGTCACGTTTCAGATTAGATTAACCGCGTCGCGAACATGCCAACTTGTTACTGGTATTGCAATGTCGCCTTGCCATATGTTTTGCCTACACTGCTCACCCTCTCCAAACTCCATTGTGCCACTGAGCGATGCTCCTTATGCGGCACGAAGTTACTGCGGAAAGATCGCCGACAACGTCACCGAGCCATTCTTTAAGAGTGTGGCTCTGATCAATCGGCGTCGGCATCTCCTCCACAGCTTCAGAAGTTGTCCCAGGAGGCTGAGCCAGAGGGCTTCGAGGGGTTGCAAGCCTCCTACCACACCTAACAGCAGTTGCTCACTGCCACAGTTTACGCAAGCTGTGCAGTATTGCATATTATGATCGCAATGCACAAAAGACTACAGCTTCAACAGCAAGGGCTTGGAGCTCGGCGCGGCGCCGCGTATTGGAGACGAGGCTTGTGGTCACCTTTCCGAGGCGACGCTTGCGACTCAAGCGTCGACACCCTTCTGTCGACGCTTCACGATGCCCGTGATCTGTCTGTTCGCCGTACAACCTTCCCGTTTCCCTCAAAGCGGGCTTTGCGGCATCGACAAACGGTACGCGCACGGGGGAGCGTCGTACTGAGATACAGCGTGGTGGGATACAGCGTGGTGGGATACAGCGTGGTGGGATACAGCGTGGTGGGATACAACGTGGTGGGATACACCGACGTTGGATACAGCGTGGTGGCGCCTCAGTTGCCCCGCCGCGTACTGGGATACAGCGTGATGGGATACAGCGTGGTGGGATACAGCGTGGTGGGATACACCGAGGTTGGATACAGCGTGGTGGCGCCTCAGCTGCCCTGCCGTGTACTGGGATACAGCGTGAGGGGATCCAGCGTGGTGGGATACAGCGTGGTGGGATACACCGAGGTTGGATACAGCGTGGTGGCGCCTCAGCTGCCCTGCCGTGTACTGGGATACAGCGTGAGGGGATCCGGCGTGGTGGGATACAGCGTAGTGGGATACACCGAGGTTGGATACAGCGTGGTGGCGCCTCAGCTGCCCTGCCGTGTACTGGGATACAGCGTGAGGGGATCCAGCGTGGTGGGATACAAGCATGGTGGGACACAGCGTGGTGGGATACACCAAGGTTGCGCGTTGTGGCGCCTCAGCTGCCCGCGCTGCGAGTGACACAGGGATGATGCATTGGGCACACACAAAGGAGGCTACCAGACTGCTGAGAAAGGATGCAGATGTAACAGCAGGATGTGTCCAGAGCCTTTCGCTTTTGGCACCTCGGTCATGTCATGGAGGTCGTCAATTGTCAAATGATCATATGTCTTATGCCATATCTTTGCAGACCTAATACGATGAGCGGTGTAATACGCTTGCAGATCCAGACCTAATAGCACCCGCGATGTATCCCAATACAATGCGCGGTGTATCCCAATACAATACGCGTGGTGTATCACAATACGAGACGCACGGTGTAACCCAATACAATACGCGCGGCGTATCCCAATACAATACGCGCGGCGTATCCCTATACAATATGCACGGTGTATCCCAATACAATACGGCGTATCCCAATACAATACGCACGGTGTATCCCAATACGACGCACGGCGTATCACGATACAACGCACAGTGCATCACGATACGACCGCCGTGCGCAGAGGTGAAGATCAGCGTCGGCGATTATCCAAACGCCGAACATCGCGGCACCAAATATCACACCACTGACGTTCTGAAAGGTGCCAAATGATAACGCCGAAACGCCGCATCCCACCACCTTGTACCGCCAGGGTGCACAATCCACAAATTGCATTTGATCCCGTCAGAGCTCGCTGCCAGCCGCAGAGTGTGCGTGCACGCCGAGGACAAGTTGTGCCGTCGTCCTTCTTCACCCATCCTTCAACCCACACCCGACCTGGAGAATGACCGCCGCTCCTCGGTACGTGCATACACGGAAGGCGCGCGGCGATGGCGAACGACAATGGCGACGGCAATGGCAGCGACGACGACGGGAACATCGCGGCGGAGAGGGATGGGGCGATTTGAAGGACGCGAAGTCTGAGGCGTGGATTGTCTCGTGACGGTCTGCGCCGAGGTAGCGTTGGCGTAGAGTGCCGTCGCGTCGGCGTGGCATTATATGTGCCCGTTGACGCGTTGTGCGCTCTAGCCACGCTCGTTCTGGGTGCTCCGCATTGGACCACACAAGATGTGTGTCGAGTACGGAGTGTCTCGCCTACATGCCTCACCTGCTCCTGATCCGCCGCACCGATGTCGCCAACGCCCGAGTCGCTCGCCGACGACAAAGTGCCGTCACCGCCGCGCCATTCCATTCTCCTAGCCCAGCTGTACTAACCCCGCAGCAAGCAGTCGAAGACCTACAAGGTCCCCAAGCGCCCGTACGAGGCCGCCCGTCTCGACGCCGAGCTCAAGGTGAGCCTTTGCGCTCATTCGCCCGGCCGGTGTGTGTCCCTCTGTGGACACGTGCCGCGCCGCGGCGCTGCATGCGCTGCATTTTTAGCGTGCAAAAATCTGCCCTGAAAGTATGGAACCTCTTTGCTAACGTCTAGCTCGCCGGCGAGTACGGTCTCCGCAACAAGCGCGAGATCTGGCGCATTCAGCTTACGCTGTCCAAGATCCGTCGTGCTGCGCGTGAGCTCCTCAAGCTCGACGACAAGGACCCCAAGCGTCTCTTCGAGGGCAACGCCCTGATTCGCCGTCTTGTGCGCATTGGTGTGCTCGACGACGACCGCATGCGTCTCGACTACGTCCTTGCCCTCAAGACCGAGGACTTCCTCGAGCGTCGTCTCCAGACCCAGGTGTTCAAGCTCGGCCTCGCCAAGTCGGTCCACCACGCCCGTGTCCTCATCCGCCAGCGCCACATCCGCGTCGGCAAGCAGGTCGTCAACGTCCCCTCGTTCGTTGTCCGCCTCGACTCGCAGAAGCACATCGACTACTCGCTCAAGTCGCCCTACGGTGGTGGCCGCCCCGGCCGTGTCCAGCGCAAGCGCGCAAAGGCCGCCGCCGGCGGTGACGGCGAGGCCGAGGAGGAGGAGGAGGACTAAGCCTCTCGCCCCCAGCCTCACCCAAAACACCCCATTTGGTCAGCGGTTCTCCGGCTCCTTTGTACATTGCGGGGTGGTATGCATATACTACCAGACACAGCAGGAGTGCATTCTAATCATAAGGATGTCGGGCAAGGGCTAGCCATTCGTGCTACAGCCAGCTGCCAGAAGCAGTTGCTCAAACGGGAGCTGCAGACAGAGTAGCAAACTAACGGGCGTGCTTGGGCCGCGCTGCTAGCAGACCTAATGAGCGAGAAGCTCGAGACCAACAAACCAACCATGCCGGGCCTGCGATGGGAACAAGCATCACAGTGACGTTTGCATCTGCGTGCTATTGACCAAAACGCTCCTTTGCAATAGCCTTGAGCCTGTATTGTCAGCTGGGCAATCGAAGGACACGCACATATCCATTGTCGCGCTCTCCTTCTCGCGACGCTCGGCCATGCGCTCCTCGGCCGCAGCCCGCAGCTCAGCCTGCGCCTCGGCACGTTTCTCTGCACGCCGCGACGAGGACCCGTCACGCGCGCGGAGCCTGGGCGTAAGCTGCCACCCAACTCGGCCGACTTACGCAGCGGCAAACCCGCCATCGTCGCCCATGAGCGTGCCGTCATCGACCTCGAGTCCCGCGGCTGCGTCTTTATCGCGCATCTCGCGGTTCTTCTCGTTGGCAGCGCGTTTCTCGGCCTGTTTACCCTCACGCCCAACCTGGCGCGGTACCGTCTCCTCGGCGCGCTCTAGGGCGGTGCGCCGCGTCGCACGCCGTTCGGCGTTACGTTCAAGCCTTTCCTCTTCCGCCTGCACCTCCCGCGCCAGCTGGCGTTCCGACACCGTCGGCGGAGTAGGACCAAGGCGCGAGTCGTCGGGAAGCCGTGGGCCAGGCGACACCGACGGCGACGGCGGGCGCGGCCCAATGTCGTCGTCGGAGTCTGCATCTTTAGCTTCCTTCCCAGTTGGCGTGCCCCGCGTCATGCGGTCGACGGACGCGCGCGTCGCCTCGATTTCCTGAGAGTTGGACTGCAACCCCTCGGTAAACGACCATTTACTCGGCGTCAGTCAGCCCTCACAGCGTCACTTACTATGCGGTGTTTTCCGCAGCGCGGGCGTGGTGCGGCGCATAACACGCGCGGGGGAGCGCGCCGTCGTTCCATCGCCGCACGAACCGGCGGAAATACTTGTGCGCAGAAGACGAGGACAGCTCGTCGAGGTACTTGCCTCGCTCTTCCTTGAGCCAGAAGCGGAACTCGCCGGCTTTGAGGCTACACGCCGCCCCTGGCGTCAGCACGGCGTACGCATACTGGTAGAGTGGCAAACGCACAAAAAGTCTTCTTCGGTTATACGTCCCACGCCGAGCTCGTCGAGGTCGAGCAGGTCCTCGGACGACTCGCTCCCGACCAGCGAGGGTGAACGGCGGCGGGTGCGGTCACGGTCGCGGTCGCGTTCGCGGTCGCGCCGTCGGGTATCGCGGTCAGAGTCACGCGGACGGTCGCCCTCGTAGCGGTCCCGCTCGCGTCGACGCTCATCGCCCCGCCTTTCGCGTTTGCGCTCGCGATCGCCGTCGCTCTCGCGGTCGCGCTCGCGCTCGCGCGTACTCCCCCTCTCCCGCTCCCTGCGTCGTTCCCTCCGTCGCTCGTCGTCCTTGCGCTCGCTGTATGGCCGCCGCCGGTCAGGCGAGCGCGAGCTTTCCCTGCGTGGCATGATGCTAGGTGTGAAGCGTGGCGAGAGTTGTGATCGTTGTGATTCCTTCTGAGGTGGTTAGGAACCAACGGTGGAGGTGGACTTCAGTGACGCTGCTATTAATTAGCACTGTAAGGGGATTACGATCATATATCTAATGGCCACGGGTCTATGTTAATCACACTCGACATATTTGTATGCTTGAATTTGAGCAATACCCCGCCTCTACAGAGTATGGACGAACGCTCACCCTGCAGTGCACGACGTGGTCGCGGCCAGCAATAAACACCCACACCTCGCCCGCCATCGTTCTCTGCCCTCATATTCAGTCGTTTCCCTGCGGAGTCTTGTTGGGAGAGCCGCAGGTAGGCCTCGGCCACGGTCTGTCGTTATTGTGACGTACTGGACGCCGGGCGGACACCCCTTACCGCCGGCTTCAAGGTCCGCCATAGGTCCATGTCTTGGCGCAGAGCGCAGGGAAACCCCTTCCTCCTGCACCTGGGGTCCTCCCCCACCTATGCCGACACGCGCTGTCGACGCGGCCGCACGCCTCCGCGTCATATGTCATGGGCGATACGGGGAGGCAGTCAGGACAACACGCTGGTACATCTGTTGTGTAGCGTGCATTCAAGGCGGCGCAGTGTACATGTGGGCGGCAGAGGCTGGATCGGCATATCGGCTGGAATGGGTAGCCTGGGCCTGAGCGCGTGGGTGGGTTCTGGTGGCACCCCGCCACGCACGCGGCTGCACGGCCTCAGGCTTCGAACGCTTCAGGAGCTCAGACCCATGCAAGCCATGCACGGAACATGTGTCCGCTTGTCCGACATTAGCGAGTGTCACGTTGCGGCTGGAACGGCGGCGGCGTGGCGGCGCCTTGGCACTACGAGAAGCGGGTTCGTCAAACAGCATACTTGCCAGCAGGCCAGCATGACACGGCAGAACGAGTCGCCTGCTGTGCTACAATAGATGCTACGGAGCGGTTGAGCATTGACACGGAGATGGGCAGCTAGGTGCTTGTCTCCCGACGGCATGCGGCAGTGAGTAGTGACTCCCCCCATTCTAATTCTCAGGCGGCCGGCTGTTGCCACTGATGCCACTGACGTACCTTCCCTGACACCCACCTTCCTTCCGAGAACATCCCCAACGCCTGCAGCCAATTAGCCCAGCGCCCAGCGCCCAGCGCCCAGCGCCCAGGGGTTTTTGGCCCCACGTATGCACGTATCATCCACACTCACTGCTTGGCAACTGCCGTAGTAGTAGTCATCGCCGTCGCCGTAGTAGTAGTAACATCTCCACATCTCCCATCGTTCTTTCTTTCTCTCTCAATCTCTCCTCCTCTTTCAACAACAACAACAACAAATCAATCAACCACAATGGCAGGCAGGGACCCCGCGACTGGAAAGGTCTCCAAGACCATGGTAAGCAAACCTCCACCGCTCTCCGCTAACCATGCCAGCTCAACCTTGGCAACCTTCCGCCCAAGCAGAAGCCAGGAGAGATGCAGAAGGCTCAGGCTGTGAGTACCGTCGGCATCGACTGACAGCGTGCACCTCGAACTAACGCCCCAGGCCTTCCCCCGCACGCCGACGCGTGTCAACCCTAGTTCGTACATACACTGACACCACCAACCTCACTAAAACCCGATTACTAACTGTGCTCAGACCAGCCTCCCTGGCCCGCATACCGTGGTTACCACGAGTACTCGTTTGCCCATGTGAGTAAGAGTGATGCGAGAAGGAGGACGAGGAGGAGCAGATTGTCCCAAGGCGCAGCTCCAGCCTGATCTGCCGCGAGAGTTCTCAACGCTGACCAATCTAGGCCACCATGGGTGTGCGTCTCCCGACCATTCTCGCCAAGGCTATCCAGGACGTCTACCTCACCCTCAACCAGGAGTACGACGAGGAGCGCATTGCCGACCTCGTCAAGTGTGTCGAGCGCATGGAGATCCTCATGGACGACCTTCACAACAACGCAAAGCTCCGTCCCATCATTGACGACGGTGCTGGTGATGTCGCCCTCTGGAACAAGGTGAGTCAGCAGCAGGTAGCATAGGTGCAGTCTTGAGGCCTTGTCGTCGTCGTTCCAAATTGCGCAACGCAACTGTAGGCGGACGAACCTGCCGTAGGGTCGAGCTCGCAAGGGACTCGTATCAGGACTCACATGGGAACTGGATAACCGTAAATCACGACCTCGGGCTAACGGTACAGGAAATTGCCAAGTACTTCAAGGGCAAGGACTTTATGAACGCCCCCTGGCTCTTCGCCGAGGCCTACAAGTACCGCCGTCTCCGCGAGTGCTTCGCTCTCAGCAAGTTCTGGGTCGAGTACGATGTCTTCTTCCGCCAGAAGGTGAGTTATGTCCTCCATCGCCATAACTAACTTCAGTGCGACACGTTTAGCCGCTCGTCGTCTGCCGTTTTCGAGCTCGCTTCGCGCTTCGCCGAGCCCACCAAGCTCGACGACAAGCTCAACGCCGAGCAGGTCCTCGAGAAGAACAAGCTCGTTTTCACCGAGCTGGCGCAGAGTAAGCTCTAGCAAACCGATCCCCGCTTACACCAGTCTGCCTGTGGGGCAACTCGACCGATTTGTCGCTGCTTATCGACATGACCGAGGAGGACATCAAGAACCTGCAGTCGACCGGCGGCGAGGCCCTGGCTGCTACCGAGAAGAACATTCTTGGCAACAACCTGCGCGAGATTGCCGACATTGTTTGCAACCTCAAGGGCGGCCGCATCGACTTTGTTCTCGACAACGCTGGATTCGAGCTTTACACCGACCTCGTGTTTGCCGACTGGCTCATCCAGTCGGGTCTCTGCAAGGAAGTCCACTTCCACGGCAAGGTGAGTCACGTCTCTGGAGCGGAAGTCTGACTCTAGATCCTCCCCTGGTTCGTCTCCGATGTCCGTCGCCAGGACTGGAACTGGATCCTCAACCAGTGTGTCTACGGCCACCTGTTCCAGGACACTGAGCACGAGGGCGTGAGCGAGGACGACATTGCCCACCTGCGCACTCTCGGCAAGCGCTGGAAGAAGTTTGAGCAGGAGGGCCACTTCCAGTACCACCAGCACCCGTTCTGGTGCACTGGTTACAGCTTCTGGTCGCTGCCGGGTGAGGCGCCCGATCTCTGGGACACGCTCTGCGAGTCGGACCTTGTCATCTTCAAGGGTGACCTCAACCACCGCAAGCTCACCTACGACTGCCACGCCCCCACGTCGACGCCGTTCGCGCAGGCCATCGGCCCATTGGGAAGCGAGCCCGGCGCCCCGCCCATCGTCTCGCTCCGTACCATCAAGTCGGACGTTGTCGTTGGCTTGCCCGATGGCGTTGCCGAGAAGCTCGACGAGAGCGAGTCTGGATGGCGCATCAGCGGCAAGTACGCCGTGGTCCTCCTTTCCAACCCCGACCCCAACCGCAACCTCAAGATCTAAGCAGAAGGTTATTAAAAGCAACGCAGCAGGATGTTTGCTGGTTTGCTCGGCGAGAAGATGCAAGGCGTGGAGTTTTCAGGAGCTAGGTGTCGTCAGTGACCGTTTTGCGATGCCATTGAGGTGTGTTAGTCGTCAGCGCAATGCGCCTTACCAGGCAGTAATTAGTTCTCTCCCACTTTTTGCCTTGGCTCGAGCGCGGGGTTGATTTAGACTGGCGCATAAGCGATTGTCCCTCACGTCGGCTTTCTCCCCCCAAGACACTACATTGTTCTCTGGGTCAAAGCGCAAAGCGACGCTGCGCAACATGCGAAGGGACATGTCCATGAAGCTCAGACGTGTGTGGTTGCCGAAGGCCGATCTCAATTGGCCGGTGAAAGCCGATCTGCCCTCCACTTTCACGTACCCATCCGTGACAAGTCGCTCCGCACGTTCCGACGTTTGCACACTGCACCATGCGCCCCGCCCAGCGCCTGCTGAGCACCATGTCGCGGCGTGCGCGCGAGCGGCCACTGGCGGCGACGTTCTACCGCGGCGGCACGTCCAAGGCGTTACTGGTACAACGGGACGACCTCCCTCCTCACGGCGCGCACCGCGACGCGATCCTGCTCTCGGCAATGGGCAGCCCCGACCCCAACGGCCGCCAGGTGAGTGTCAGCAGCAAACGATGCAGCTGACCTCGAGCTCGACGGAATGGGGGGTGGGTACAGCAGTGTCTCGAAAGTCGCCATTGTCGGCAAGTCGGCGGTCGAGGGGTGTGACGTCAACTACGAGTTTGCGCAAGTACTGGTGGACAAGCCTGGTATGTGTGGGTGACAGCCCGGCAGCTAAAGCCAGGCGTCGACTATGGGAGTAACTGCGGCAACATGCTTGCTGTGAGTTTGTTTGGGTGTCGCAGGCTGACAGCAGGCGGTCGGCCCATTTGCGCTGGAGAAGGGACTAGTCGAGCCGCGCGAGTCGGGCGGACAGAACCTCGTGCGTATCTTCAACACCAACACCAACAAGGTCATACATGCCCTCTTCCCTGTGTTTCCGGGCACACGCCAGGCGGACCTTGAGGGTGACTATGCGATCGACGGCGTGTCGGGGACGCACGCACGTATCACGCTCGACTTCATCTCGCCCGAGGGGTCGCGGACAGGCAAGCTCTTCCCCACCGGCAACGTGGTGGACGAGCTTGATCTGGGCGACGGAGACGTGGTCCGCGCCACGCTCATGGATTGCGGGAATCCGTGCGCGTTCGTGGACGCCGCGGAGATGGGCATCAAGCCGACCATCCTTCCGGCCGAGTTTGACGCAGCGACTCTGGAGCGTCTCGACAGGTTACGGAACGCCGCGGCGGTCGCGCTCGGTCTCGTCGACTCGCTCGAGGCGGCCCAGAAGAAAAAGGCCGTACCGAAAGTATGTATCATGAGCCCAAAGGCGACACATACCGTGCTCTCTGGCGCGACGCTCGCTGAAGGTGACATTGACCTCGTTGTGAGGTGCATTTCGTCTGGCGATCCGCACCGCGCCCTCCCCATCACCGCGTCGCTGTGTACTGCCGCGGCAGCGCACGTCCCAGGCACGATGGTGCACGACGTGCTCCGGGGCGAGCGCGTCGCGGACGGAATCACCATCGGGCACGCGTCTGGCACCATCGCAGTCGACGCCGATGTCGTGAGAGGCGACGACGACGGTCTCCTCCACGTCCCCCGTGCGCGAGTCTTCCGTACCGCCCGCAAACTCTTCGAAGGCACCGTTTTCTGTCGCGACCAGTAGTTGGCCGATCGCCTTGGACCATGAAGCTCTGTTCGTATTTCCCGGCCGTCAGTGGCGCCCAAAGTCACAGATCGACATGGACACGGGTCATAGTTTAATTGCCTACACGCTACGACTCGTCTGGGCAGCGTCGACGAACCCTGGGTTTTAGCGTATGCCGGTAGACTTGCGTCGCAGTGGGCTTCGGAGTCGCCCCACACTCGTTAACATTGGCAAGCATATTTCTAGTGGCAGTGCCCGAGTTCGTGGCTCTCCTGTCGTAGCAGGATGTAATAACACATGCAGCCTCGCTTAACCTTCGGGCAACTGGACCGGGCCAATTTCACTCTGGCCGGGCATATGGTATGCCACCGAAATCGGGCCATTTTATCGCAGTGTTTGGTATTGCATGACGCGGCCAGAACATCAAGCTCAGACCGAAGCGGAGATCTGCATAAAGCGGCAGTAGAAGGCAGTCGACGCCAGGTCAGTCGAGTGACTCCCGCGCCCGGCTTGAGGACGGATTGTCGATCTCGCTGCATGCCGTCATTCCGTCGGCCGGTGGGGTAGATCTCGCACCAACACCAATCCACTTCGGCTTGCTCTGCGTGTTCGGCGATGTGCACGGCGTTGAACCCGCTCGATACCGCTGAGCCGCTACATCCCGTCCACCGCTGGTAATTAGTCGCGTGCCCACTCTAGAAGTTGCCTTTCAGAAGACGTGGTGCTGGCTTGGCATTGGCCACGGGCATTCCTCAGCCTCGCAAATGGGATCCGCAACACTCGACACTCGGCCGCTGGCTTTGATGACGCAGGACTCCGCTACGCATTTCCGCACGGCATTCCTCTGTGGCCCCCACTCCCGTCGTGGTCTTACGGGGGAGGGAGGAACAGAAACCACGACCATGTTGCACATCTACGGTTTTGGAAGCCGTTAGCGCCGGTTCCACATTGTCAGATGACATTGACCGCTCGCCCCCCCGTTCCTTATCGTTGCTTCACCCTGCGCGGCCCTGAGCACATGCAACGGCACATTGTTATTGCACAAGAGCAGGAGTCCCCACATGCCCATGCCCGTGGGGTTCCCGCCGGCGCTGCGCATCGCAGTGGGCTGGACGCAAGGCACGGCGTGCTCAAACCAAAAGAGCCCCAGGGGAACCGTCAAGACCGAGTTGGGACGGCAGAACGGCTGAAGCCACGCCTCTGACGCCGCGGCACGGCACTGGTCTAGACAACAAACGCGTGATTTTTGTTCCTCGCCCGTTCGGTCGCTGTCGCTGCTCTCGAGCCAAGCTAACCAAATTAGCAAAGCCTGCGGCGCCGGGCAGCTTGGCTAAGCGAGCAGAGACCTATACCCCACCACGCCCCGAGTCATGCGCGTCGCCGCTACATCCACATAGAGGCGGGAAGCCCGGAGAAGCAGAGTCCCAGGGTTAGTACTGCGATTGCTTGCTGCTTTCACACGGAGCAAGAGAGGCAAGTCGGTGACAAACGTCTGGGGCTCGCGCGCGAAGGGAAATTGTCAGCAACTAATCGTAGGTTACGGACCCGGGATGCCCCATAGGAGATTGCGTCGATGCGTTGGCAACGGAACGGCTTTGCACGAGGCGGGAGCTCGTGGCGGGTAGCTGGCGCTGTCAGATATAACATGAGCATGGAGCGCGTGAGATATGCCAACCCCCTGCACTCGTCTGTGTAAAGCAGTACTACCATCGCCACCATGTCCAGCGAGGATGCCAAGGGGCGCGAGTCGCCCCCGTCGACCAAGGAGGATTATGGCCACCACAGCCACATTGAGCGGCGCCAGAGCCGCGCCGCTGAGGCGATCAACATGAACTCGTCTGCCAAGTAGGTTTGGCTTATTCATGGACAGGAACTAAACGAGTAGGATTCAGAATCCGCTGTTCGGCCTGTCCAAGGCTGAGCTGTTCACGCGAGTCAAGCAGTTCTGTTCCGAGTTTGGCTTCCAGGACGACCAGAGCCTGTTTGAGCGCGCCGCGCTCGTCGGCCAGAACCCGACCTTGTTTGAGGAAATGCCCGACCTCACAGAGGAGGACAAGTACTGGCTGCGCCGCGAGAAGACCCACAAGTGGTCGCAGCCGCGCGCGCTCATCTTCACTGTCGTGCTGGCGTCGGTCGGCGCTGCCGTGCAGGGCTGGGACCAGACGGGCTCGAACGGCGCCAACCTGTCGTTCCCCCTCGAGTTTGGCATCGACGACAGCGAGGGTGCCGAGAACGCTTACAACCACTCGTGGATCGTCGGCCTCGTCAACTCTGCGCCGTACATTGGCTCGGCGTTCCTTGGCTGCTGGCTCAACGACCCCATCAACAACGTCCTCGGCCGCCGCGGCACCATTTTTGTCTCGGCCGTCTTCTGTCTCCTCACCCCTATTGGTTCTGCTGTCACTCAGAACTGGGAACAGCTCTTCGTCTGTCGCCTGCTCATGGGCATTGGCATGGGCCTCAAGGCGTCCACTGTTCCCATTTTCAACTCGGAGAACGTTCCAGCATCCGTTCGCGGCGGCCTCGTCATGTCCTGGCAACTGTGGACCGCGTTCGGTATTTTCCTCGGTTTCTGTGCCAACCTTGCGGGTGAGTAGAAGTGTCGACCGAGTGGGTCGTGCGTCGGTCGAGCTGTCGAGCTGTCGACGTCAGAGTCGGAGCAGGCCGATTGCAACACGTGCAGCGGAATGGTCATGGTCGCATGGTCGTTGGCGACCCGCTGTCCTGGTGCTAGTGGGGACCCCGCACAGGGTAAAGTGGGGACTCCGCCCTCAGCTTGACCAGTGTGGGGCCCCACAAAACACTTCTCTTCCTGGTCAAGATGGCACTCCTCGGTGTCGGCGTCGGTGTCGAGACCGTAGCCGGCGACGAGGACAACGGAAGTGCCCCACACGTTCACGGTGCAATAGCCCAAGACTATGGCTAACTGTCAGTCTTTAAAGTCGGCAAGATTGCATGGCGTCTTCAGCTCGGATCGGCCTTCATCCCCGCCGTGCCACTCGTCATCGGAGTCTTCTTCTGCCCCGAGTCGCCACGCTGGCTCATGAAGAAGGGACGGTACCAGCAGGCATTCAAGTCGCTCCTGCGCCTGCGTAACTCGCCTCTCCAAGCGGCGCGGGACCTTTTCTACGTCCACTGCCAATTGGAGGAGGAATACGCCGCCATCGGAAACTCGAATTTCTTCACCCGTTTCGTCCAACTCTTCACCATCCCTCGCGTCCGGCGTGCTACACTCGCCTCCTTTGTTGTCATGCTTGCACAGCAGATGTGCGGAATCAATATTATCGCGTTTTAGTGCGTTTTTTTGGACGCGCAGTATGCGTCTGTGAAGAGGAAAATGGGTTGGAAGAGTGTTGACAGAACAGTTCGTCGTCCGTGTTCAAGGAGGCTGGGTATGACGCACTCCAGTGCCTCTTCGCCTCGTTCGGTTTCGGTCTGCTCAATTTCGTCTTCGCCATTCCTGCAGTGTTCACCATTGACACGTTTGGCCGGCGTAACCTGCTGCTGTCGACGTTCCCGAACATGGCGTGGACACTGCTTGTGACAGGTCTCATGTTCCTGCTCCCCGGTCCGAAAAAGAACGATGCCGGCGAGGTTATTTCCAAGGGCTCGGGCGCGCGTCTCCCCCTTATCGCCCTCTTCATCTACCTCTTCGCCATGTTCTACTCGGTTGGCGAGGGTCCCGTGCCGTTCGCGTACAGCGCCGAAGTGTTCCCCATCACGCACGTGAGTTGCCCCGACATTGCAGGTTGTCGTATCTTTGGCTAATCGTTTCAGCGTGAAGTCGGCATGGGCTGGGCGGTCGCGACGTGTCTCTTCTGGGCCGCCATCCTCGGCCTCACTTGGCCCGCGATGGTCAAGGCCATGACGCCGACGGGCGCCTTCGGTTTTTATGCCGGCCTGAACGTGCTCGCGGCCATCATGATTTTCCTGTTCCTGCCCGAGACAAAGCAGCTCACCCTCGAGGAGCTCGACTATGTCTTTGGCGTGCCCATCTCGACGCACGCAAAGTACCAGGTCGGTACGTGGCTGCCGTGGTGGATCAAGCGATACATCTTCCGCAACAAGAACGCAAAGCTCAAGCCTCTTTACAACCTCGAGGAGATTGGCGGTATCGAGAAGGATCCCCAGTACGCCGCCATGACCTCGGGCCCTGCGCACTAAGTAGTTGTACTGTCTGTATAGTCGTATCCAGTGAATAAGGATGCAGTGAAAGAATAGTACTACAGATGTTGATGCAGAGGATGGGGGCCCTCGATTGAATAACATTTCATTCTGGATTCTAATCCCAGCAACAGTTCTATTAATCGGTTCAGTATTCGTGCATCCCATTCTTAACTGGATTCTATTCAAAATATCTACTCTTAGAGGTAGCTTTAAGACAATATGAAGTATCTGGTAATGTAGCATATTGGTTTATTGGTTAGGGAGGAGGTGGTTAACCACAGCTCGCACCGGTGAGTGTCAACGAGAGCGATGTGTACTTGTCTTTCCGTAGTGGACGTGAGGCATGATGTGCATGCATGTATACATGCATACAGAACACCGCACACAAGAGGGGCGCATGTAGGCTTCGGAAAAAGAAGCGTTCACTCATCGTCTAATTTTATAGGAGTCATCACCCGATGGGGTTTCCGACATGCGTTTTTGCAATGTAATAGAGTTTCTAATCCGTGTGCACGCTTGCGTTAACGCAGGTTCGAACGCACGTCTGCGCGTTCGAGAGCCGTGCGTGCGTCGGGGGGTCGTGCCGAGCCTGACCACTGCGCAATGCCCGCCCTGCGTTTCGCCGAATTTGCGACGGTGGCTTTTGACTGGTCGACGGTGCCCATTATTTACAGTCGAGAAATTGCATTTACAGCCAAGGTTCACGCCGTTAATCTCCCCGTACAAGTCCGAAACTCCACTTTGAACCTCAGACCGACTTCAAATTGCCACCATGTTCACATGCATAGTGCTTGTCAGCACAGCGATGCATGAAAACCAGCTTTATGTGATACATGGCCAACAGAAACACCTTTCACAGGAACCAAGTCTCGTTTGCATGCATGGCGCATACATGGAGTGACATGCTGCTGAAGATGGGTCACAACCCAGAACTTGGGACTCTACAGGTGTAATTGAATCACTCCCAGGACGTTCGTTGGGATATCTTTGTTTGAACTGTTAGAACGCATGCACACTGCACACATGCACACTGCATTGGCCACCGGCCCGCTCCACTGTTGGCCACCCCGATCCCGACCGAGCCTCTGTCGGGCAGGCACATCCACCTCCGCACTACGAAGCGAGAATGCCACCCCGGCGCCTCCGTGATCGGCATGACGCACCACGCGCGCCGACGGCGGTGGGGGTGCAACCGAGCACTGTACAATACATAGCGAGGGGGTGGCATCTGTGCATGCAAGCATGCACAATGACCAACACGTCAGCGGCCCCACCGTCGTTTCTTGCGTGTGACCAATACACGTAGCGAGGACGAGCTTGACGTCAGGCGCGAGTCGGGATGGACGCCAGAGTCGACCTCGGTGTCGCCGCCAGCGCACACATACTTAAGACGCACTTGTCAGTCGCCTCGCTCTCCCCATCCTTTTCCTCTCCTTCCTCATCTAGCCTGATCTCTTAGCACCAAGTACATACCCCATATCCCATAGCCATGAGCCCCAGCTACCAGAACGAAGGTATGAGCGGCGGCCGCCACGGAACCGGATACATCGACTCGTCGCCGTACCGCAGCTCGCTGTCTGGTGGACGTGACGCCGGCAGCGGATTGAGCGCCGGGCGCCGCGACGCTCGCGACGCCGGTATGAGCTCGGGCAGGGGTATTTCCTCGAGCAACCGTAACAGCGCCGACTGCACCACCAACCACAACGACGGCATTGGTCGTGGTAAGTAGTAGAGCGATGAGCTGGTGATAACCTCAGAAATCTCAGACACGTTCAAGAATGGCTGGAGAGGTGAGTAGGACGTTGCGCCGAGCGCCGCGACGCGGCATGTGGCGCGTGGCGCATGGCCAGCCAAGTGGCATTGCGTACCGATGGTGTCACCTGTGGCTTAAGCCCTCTCCGAGGCTGTTTCGCGTTTCACTAACGTCAATAACAGTGTTCCGCGGTGCGGGCGAGAAGCTCCGCGGCGACGTCAACTCGACGCTCGACGGCCTCGGCGAGGACGTCGCTGGCCGCGGCAACAAGCACGCGCGCCCCAAGACCATGAGCGACGGCGGCGCGCGCCCCGAGCGTGTCGCCCAGAGGGGCGACCGTGAGATGGAGCGCGGATGGAAGCACTTTGAGGACGCGTGTTAGCCTGCTTGAGAGCTTGCCATAACGTCCATAACGAGTCAGTACGATGACAGAAATGAAGTAAGACGTGGCGTGCTCGATGCTGTATTCCCGTTCCTCGAGCCGCGGTGGATGGCTTTATCGTTGCTCGTATTGGACCAAGTTGTCCATGAGCATGACAGATTCCAGCAGTAAAAACGCATGGCGTGTATGGATGGCGGCTGCCGCCACATGTACGGCGATCATTGAGGCCCAGGTGCCACATGTCACGGCGATCAGCGCGGGTCCAGTCAGCTGTGGTCAACTGTGGCCTGCATCGTCGCGCGGCACGCCGCTGCACAGCTGTCACATATGGGGCCAAGTTATGTGGCATACTTACTCTCCCCGTCGGGGTGTTTGGCCGTCGTGAGCGGCATAAACAGTGCCTGCATTCCCTGTATCGCACGTCGTTGCGCATGCGTCCGAGAGGAGAGGACGCTGCAGAAACCTTTGGGTACGCTGCGTTGCACGATCATGCGAACTGGACGAGGTAGAAGGGATCTAGGCCCTGAGACGACGAGTCTTGGGCACAAGGCCGAAACAAAACTGGTGGCTGGGGGTTCTCCCATGGCTCTCGTTGGCATGCTCTGCACCTGAAGTGAGGGGGGGACGTGGGGACGGCGAGTAAAGATACAGCATGAAAGCAGAGACATACAGCTCGCGAGTGGTGCCGAGCTCCGAAAGGGGCAGGCCCCGGCAGGGTGGGTATTGTCGGCGCGCGGACAGAGGTGGCAGGGCTTATGTTGGGCAAACCCAAACGTCATGACGTCGTGGTCTGACACCATTGCCGCACCTCGTGCAACCCACCTCGAGATCAGGTCGACTTTTGCGCGCAAATGAACGGCTGAGCACCTGGGCCCTCAGGCTCAGCCGCGCGCTTCGCTGCTCTGCCGATGCGCGAGCACGAGACAGGCCTTTGATCTGACGCCATCAGAGCCGAAAGACCCAACATTGCTTGTTGTCGGGGTTGGGCTCTTGCACCGACCGAACCACCCGCCACTCGCTCGACTCAGTGGCCGGCGTCAAGACTTGTCAGACACGCCAACACGTCTTGACCTTGCAAGGACTTGCCGCCTCTTCTTCATCTACACCATCTGCCATGTCGGAACAAGACCAGGTGTCGACCATCTACGACAGGGATGACAAGGGGACCACCACCGATAAGGGGTCGCCCCAGCAGCACGCCGAGGAGCGTGTGCCGTACGAGGTCCCCGTATTCGAGGACGATGGCAAGGCCAGTATCCCCGCTGGCACCTTCGACCCCGTCTACGAGGCCAAGGCGCGCGTCCTAAACAAGGCGGTGGGTGCAACTGTTATGCGTTGCTGACGATGCCAAAGATCCAGGACATCGGCATGGGTTGGTACCAGTGGCAGCTGTTTGTTGTTGTTGGATTTGGCTGGGCCAGCGACAACATGTGGCCGATTATCACGTCGCTCATCCGTAAGCGTTTCGTGCATTACTTAGGCTGACGATACAGTCCCACCCACGTCGACAGAGTTTGGAGTCAAGTACCCTCCGCTGCTCACGCTCGCGCAAAACATTGGTCTCCTCGCAGGCGCAATGTTCTGGGGCTTTGGGTGCGACATCTTCGGCCGCAAGTGGGGGTTCAACCTGACGCTTGGAAGTGAGTCACCTACCTGACAAAGCAATCCGCTCACGCCCACAGTCACGAGTGTTTTTGGCATGATTGCCGCTAGCTCCCCCTCATGGGCCGCCATCGGCGTCTTTGCCGCCCTGTGGTCTTTCGGCGTCGGAGGTAACCTCCCCGTCGACTCTGCCGTGTTCCTCGAGTTCCTGCCCCCGACGCACCAGTACCTCCTCACCATCCTGTCGGTCGACTGGGCCATTGCCCAAGTCGTTGCCAACCTCATCGCGTGGCCGGTATGCCCCTCCCCTGCTACGCCCGCTGACAGCAGCTTATCGGCCACATGGCTTGTGCTCGCGGCGATACGAACTGCACGCGCAGCAAGAACATGGGCTGGCGGTACTTCCTCATCACGATGGGCGGTATCGCCATGGTCATGTTTATTCTGCGTTTCGTGTGCTTTACCATTTACGAATCGCCAAAGTACCTCATGGGCAAGGGCAAGGACGAGGAGGCCGTGCGGATCGTGCACGAGGTGGCGCGGCGCAATAAGAAGACGAGCACGCTCACCGTCGACGACCTCAAGGCGTGCGAGCCGCCGGGGTACGTTGCGCGCACCAACGCCGGTGCTGCTATTAAGCGGCACCTGTCCTCGCTCAAGGGCGAGCATGTGCGCGCCCTCTTCCGCACCAAGAAGCTCGGCTTCTCGACAGGCATGATCATGACCATCTGGGGCCTCGTTGGCCTCGGATACCCCCTCTACAACGCATTCCTGCCCTACATTGTCCAGAGGAACATGGGCGACCAGGACTCGAGCGTGTACAAGACGTACCGCGACACGCTCATCATTGCGTGTCTCGGCGTTCCTGGCGCCATCATTGGCGGTCTCCTCAGCGAGACCCGCATGCTCGGCCGCCGCGGCATCCTCGGTCTCGCGACGGCACTCACCGGCGTGTTCCTGTATGTCTCGACGATTGCAAAGACCACCGACCAGCAGCTCGGTCTCAACTGCCTGTACAACTTCTTCTCGACAATCATGTACGCCGTGCTGTACGCGTACACGCCCGAGGTGTTCCCGACGATGCACCGCGGGACCGGCAACGCGCTGACGGCCACCACCAACCGCGTCATGGGCATCTTTGCGCCCATCATCGCCATTTTTGCCGACATCAACACCCCCGCGCCCGTCTACGTCTCGGGCGCACTCTTCATCGTCGCAGGTTGTCTTTGTTTCATTCTCCCGTACGAGTCGCGCGGAAAGGCCGCACTCTAGTCGGCACCACACCCTCGTTGGTGCACGTCTTACTTACTCTTACCCTGCGGGTTGCGCCGCACAAGCGGCAACGCCCAGTTGTAGTATTCTCGCTGTGCATGCTGCAGACCCAGGCGCCGTGTTCGACCCACCAACTAACCTCAGACCGTGCGATGACCTAGCTCATTGACAGACGCGACGACGCGATACCATGAGAGAGGAGTATCAAGGTGGTCAGGGCAATCGTTGGACCCGTTTGAAAAACCAGACAGACGTCTGGAGAGTAGAAAGAAAAGAGAGACCGGCGGTTCCTGGTTTCGAGAAGGGAGCGGGAGGCTTAACAAGTACACATACACACCACTCCTGATGGCGAGACCTCAGGACACATCCATCAAAGAGCATCTTGCACCGTCAGAATAATAACCATTGAATCATGACAGCTGCCGGATTCCTGCTCATGGCCACAACCACAGCATCAATTCATCCATTACCACTCTCTTACAGTAAGCCATGCGAGCCAATCATTATCTACGCGTGTTCGAGGAGGGATTGTCACATGCCTGGGCCAGCCGTGGGGCTCTGCGAGAGGCCCGAGATGGTCCTCCGCCGCTCGGGGCGGTGGAAGTACGTCGTCTGGCGTCAGTCAACGAAGCGCAGGGGTGTACTTACAGGACTTGCCTGGACGCCGGCTGTCTCTGTCGGCTCGTCTGAATCCTCGTCCTCGTCCGCGTCAATTTCGTCCCACACGTGCGCGTCAGGGAAGGCCATGACGCCCGAGCCCCAGTCGAAACTGAGGCGCGAGGGCAGCTGTGCTTCCGGGACGGACGCAGCTGCAGGGCTCGGGTCGCCCCACGGGTTACTCGGCGTAGACCAGTTAGACGGCGGCGCGGCCTGTTCTGGCGTGCGCTCGCGAGTTCCACCTCCGCCGCCGCTGCTCGAGCCCTGCTCGGCTGGACTCGCCGCCTGCTCTCCGCTTCCCCCATCGCCCGCGCCAGGCCAGTGCGGCCGCCGCTTAAACTGCTTCGCGACCTTGCGGCGCAGACTGAGCACCACGCCGCGGCGTTCGGCCGCGCCGTCGCCAAACTCGCGCGGACGCGCCTTGGACGGCAGCCACGGACGCGGCAGCTTGCCTGATAGGGCTGGCTGGGCGTACCGACGCCGTCCCGTGTTCAGGACGCCAGGGTACAGCTGGTTTATTGGCGGCTGCGAGTAGTCGGTGCGCCTGTCCGCCGGCGCGACGTAGAGCGTGTCGTCGTTGACGGCGTACCGGCGCAAGTTGAGGTGCTGCTGCGACCGCGGCGCGGTCGGAATGCCTGCAACCTCGTCCGCACCCTCGCCATGCTGGACCTCGCAAATGTTGCAAAGCGCAGTGTACTCGCTCAACGGCGTGAAGTCGCGGTTCATGGTGTAACCCCACCAACTGGTGTAGATGAGCAGCCACGCCATGAAGGCAGTTGCGAGAGGCTTCTTGCGCAGCGAGAACAGGCCAGTGACAAAGATCTGGAAGATCATGAGGCCCCAAAGTACGCGCTTGAACGTGATGTTCCATGCCTGCCCGCCAGACTCGAATGGCTTGAAGTAGACAAACAAAAGTTTGTATTTGTAGACAAAGTCTAATGTCAGTTAAGCGGGGCTTTGACGACATACAGCCAATTCCAAAGTAGATAGTCGCGAAGATGACCACCAGTGGCGACTCGACGCTGTACACGAGGCCGATGGTGTAAACGAGCAGCGGCGCTGCAAGCGCCCAGCCGTAGTTGATCTCGGGCGGCGCGTTTGCCTCGGCGTAGTCGCGCGGCGTCTTAGCCGACATGCGGTAGAAGACGAGGGAGCACAGCTGGCCAATGTTGAGCAGCTTGACGGGCTCCATGCCAATGCCTTGGAGGCACACATACGAGACCATGAAGTTGCGGGCGTTGGACGAGCGCAATGATTCGGCCAGCTTCTTGGGAATCTGAATGTCAGCTCCGAGAACAAGACTTAGCTCACCTCGGCCGGCTTGTTGGCCAAGTCGAGCTCCCACCATGTCGTCGTGACCATGAAAATAAGGAGCACCGACATGAGGAGGAACAGGTAGTACCTGGTGTGAGCTAGGGTAGGATAACAGGTAGGTAGCTCACTTGCGCAGAAGGGAGAACTCGACGCCACTGCGTGAGCGGTAGCCCTGGATGTACGACAGCCACTCGAGGAAGAACGGGAAGATGCCGTTGAAGCCGACGACGAGCAACGACGGGAGGGTCGTGTTGATGAATGCCTTGAGGCGGTCGTCCTGCTTCATCAAGTTCCACAGCCATGGCGCGTACTTCTTGATGCGCTGGTTCGATAAGAGGGACGCAAACGCCGCGTTGGCAGGCACTGTCGTCAGTTCCGGGCTGTTATACACAGCTCACAGGTGAAGACGAGCAGGACGAAGATCATGAGGACCATGACGCAGGCGTCACGCGTCGACGCCGAGTGGCGTGAGATGCTCACGCGCTTCCATATGACGTCGCGCGGTTCGGGCGCAAGCGTGGTGACTGCGCGCGAATGTTCGCGGTAGTGCACGACCTGGGCTGCGCACTGAGCGTCCTTGGCGTCGTGGAAAGTGACAAAAGCAACGTGCGTGGCGGGGAACTCGCCCGTCTTGCGGAGACGGCGCACCTCGGCGTCGGCGGTAAAAAACTTCTTTTCCCAGTACGCGATCGCGTCCACCTTGGAGCCGAACATGTGCGGGCGGATTGTTGGGCGTGGCTTGGCCGTGTCAATGGCGCTGAACTCCTGGCGTAAAACCTCGGGATCAATGTTGTCGAGCGTGCCGTAGCCGTTGTCGCCGTGCTGCACGAGCGTCGACGTCTCGGTGTATGTGTCTGTGCTCTCCTGCCGCCTGGTACCGCCCTCAGTGCGTGCTTTGCGGTAGATGTCCGGCGTGTATCCCTCGGCAGTTGCCGGGTTCCCGACCCATTGGACCCAGGCGCGCTCTAGCTGAACCAGGGCGTAGGTACGCTTGTCAAGCGCGGCACGGATGACATCAACGTTGCGGCAGATGTTGACCGACTCGACTTGCCACCCGCACCCCTCAAAGTACTCGGCCAGTGCGCGGTCGCCGCGCAGGTGGTTCGGCACCTCGGTTACCATTACCGTCCGCGAGCTGACCGAGTGGATAAGCTCGAGCGCGGCGGCCTGCCGCGCGGCCACAAAATGGTGGTAGTTGCGGTGAAGGAAGGAGAGCGTCAGGAAGGTGAAGATGTAGGCGAAGATGATGTACACGGTCGTCGGGGTACGAGGGTCCACCAACACGTCCTCGAACGAACGCTTCATGTACGTCCCGTTGACGGGCCATGCGTGGTCGTCTAGGGTTGCAAGGGTCGCGTTCGACGGGGAGTCTGGAGGTGGAACGCCCTGTACGTCAGTCGGTGATTGGAGTCCAGACTCTCACATCTGGTTCGAGGATGAGGGTTGCGAGAACTTCGAAGACTGAGAGGATGGAGAAGATGCCAAACAGGCAGAATCCCATGGCGAAGAAGCGCAGAAGCTGTGGTCAGCTGGCGTGAACAGTCGGGCCAGCTTACAATTGCCGCGTCAAGACCGACCGTCTGGAGGACGACAAACTCGCTCGTCCGCACCGTCGGGACGATCCAGCCGAACAGGCGGCGGAAACCGCGCTGCTGGACGTCGGGCACGTGCGCCGCCGCTGGCGAGAAGTCTGCCGTGAGCTTATTCTCACCAGCATCAGCTCACCTTTCAGCTTTGTCCTAGGCATGTAGACAATCTGCCATCGCGTGCGGAGGATGCAGAAGGTGAGGAAGGCGGTGACGCCTATACCGAGGGACAGGATGAGCTGTGTCGACAGCCATGGGCCTAAAAGTCAGCGGAAGAACGGGGGGGCATGCTTGAGACGCACCGGAATAGTTTCCGGCCTTCTCGTCACCTCGACCCTTTGTGAGCATGGCGGGCGAGGTGTGAGATGGAGTCGAGGTGTGATGAAGACTGAACGATGAGTTGTTGGAGAGCGATGCGGCACGGCGTGTTGTTGGCTTCCGTTTCCTTGCGTCACCAAACGCGGGCAGTGTGCCTGGGTGGCAATTTACCCAGCCGCCAGCATGCCGCTGCCGATCCGAGCCACAGCTGTGCACCGACGCTCCGTCCACAAAAACGCGTTCAACGGCGCAGAGCACTGCACGGAAAGTCTGTATCAGTATCTATGAGCCGAATGGAGACGTAACAGCAACCTAGTAGACTCAATCCACTCTCTTGCCTGTGCCACCAGGCAGCAGTTGTCGGTGCACGCGCCCAGGGCGACCACCGAAGCCCCCGCTCGCATGCCCCGCACCACGACCACACCGGCAACCTAACTCCATCGTGATATTGTTTCCAAGATACAGACTACTACTTGAGCCGCATACCGTAGCGCACAGCCATGAGAATAGAGAGGATCTTTCGTCAGCACTGCGAGACTGGGATATAACGCGACATACGGCAACTAAGAGTCAGCACTACTCCACACGCAGTCGACGTACCCAATCCTGCGGGCATAAACTTGCCCGAGGCAAGGTAGCGCTTGCCCATGAGCGCGGTAAGGATGAGCGCGACGGCTGGAGTCAGTCGTATGCGGGCGGTCACGCGACGTACCAAAGGGCACACGGACGTCCTTGGGGTTGTACGATGCGCGCTGCCGTTAGTAAGGTGCTTTGTGAAGTCTAGAGTACGCACGTAAGCGCCCCAACCGGCGATGACGCCCGAACCGCCGCCCGCAACCAGCGACGCGAGCGAGCCCTTCTTGACGTAGCCCATCACGCCGCCGATGGTGATGAGGCCGGCATACAGGAAGCCTAGGGTTAGCAGGTCACGGGAGAAACGGCCCACCTGGGATGTCGTACTGGGGAGAGCCGGGCATGTTGATAGCAGTGAGGAGTGTGGTGCTGAGCGATGCAGAAGACGACGGGTCGATGCGAGACGTTAGGAGAGCGGAAGCGTCTCAGCATCGGACCAGTCGCGACCGCCAGCACAGTAGCAGTGACGTCGTTGTCTGCGGGGCAATTAGCCACACCGGGCCACAGTCGGCCACTCGGCGCAGCAGACACGTGCGCCCACCCCACGTAGCCACCATAGCCACTCCTCCCACACCACCCACCACCCCGTGCACCCCGCTATCATCGACAGCCCCAACAACCAAACACTCGACGCGTCTCCCATTCATTCCTGTCACACTCCATCGACTCCTCTCCACTATATACTGCGGGAGCTCTGTCCCGCAGCGAGCTTTTGCTCCACGACACACGTCGGGACCCCTCCCCACCTCCTCCCATCGCCACCGACTCCGGCGCGTTTGCCACCGACTCGGGTACCCGCTTTGCTAGATTACAAGCAGAGGTTACCGGATCCGATCCAAACGGGCGTTGCATTCTACTTGCCTGGTCTCTAGGTCTCGTCCTCTTTCTCAACACACATCTGTTGTGGCCGAGGACCATGCCCGTTCCGCCCGTCCATGCCCGCCGCCCCCCGAACGCGCAGCCAGGCAACAAGGGTCCCAAGATGTCCGGCGGGCGCAAGCCGCAGCTCGTCCTCGATGGAAACGCGCACGGCCATGGCCGGGGAAACGACGACCCGTCACGCTGGCTTGGCTTTTCTCTTCCGCCCCGCGCAAACCACACCGGCTTGAACGGCCCCCCGCGCCGCAGCCGCCGCGGCGACGCGTGGCGCGGCTCGGCACTCACACGCGAGAAGTTTGTCAACGCTAGCTACCGCTTCATGCTCAAGCCTACCGAGGTGCTCTCGTACGGCGCTCACTTTGCCGACCCGGACATTGCCCTCCACTGGCCCAACATTCTCCAGGTGCTCGTACCCACGTTCTCGTCGTACTCTGTCGCGCAGGGCTTTGTTTCGTCCGAGAGCGAGATTGAGGATGACGACGCCGGGGGTGAGGACGCCGCCGAACGCCGCCGCCGTATCGAAGAGGAACGCCAGGGCCGCATGTGCCCCATCTGCCTCAGCAAGCCCGTCGCCGGCCGCATGACAAAGTGTGGACATGTACGTTGTTGCTGAACAGTGCCTTTGCTAATGTTCAACAGATCTTCTGCTTTCCCTGCATTCTTCATTACATCGCCCTTTCTGACGTTCCCAAGGCGACTACCTGCCCGATCTGTGGCGACACGGTCCATGAGGGCATGCTCAAGAGTGTGCGGTACCTTGATGCCGAGACGCTTGTGCACGCAGCACAGGGCGACGACGGCGGCGCCAAGCTGGCACCCGAGTTACGCACAATGCTGTCGGAGGCGAGAGCGATCGACGAGGCTGAGGCGATTGTGGCCGACGGCGAACACCCCCCGCCTGAAAACCGTCACCGCGGCACACACCGCATTCACATGCGCCTGCTGCAGCGGCCCCAGATGACTACACTCGCCCTGCCTCCGTCAACTACTTGGCCATCGGACGCGATTCCGCCCGTTACCGCGCCGTGGCACTTTCTCCCCGACGTGCTTACGTACTCGCACTTTGCCCTCGCGACGCCCGAGTACATGCTGCACGAGCTTCAGCGCGAGTTGGCCGAGCTCAAGGGCGAATGGGACCACCTCGCGGGCGACGAGCTCGGGCGGTCATTTGTCGCTAAAGCGCGTGACAAGGTCGAGCGGCAGGTCGGCAAGGTCAAGGCCGAGCTCATGACCGACTTTGTGCGCCACAACGAGGCGGACGCGCGAGAGGCATGGGGCGAGGCAGCTGGTGGCGCGCTGCGTGAACGTGAGCGGCAGCGCGAACAGGCTCGCCAGGCGCGCGACCGAGCGGAGAAGGAAAAGCAAGACGAGAAGGACCTCAACGTCTCCGTCGAACTGCTCGACCCCGCCGACGCGGCCGTGTACAACTCGTCGACTGTACGCGTCCCGCCCAACCTTACCGTCGAACCCAACCCCATGCCTGATCTCGGTGAGGGCAAGAAGAGCAAGCGGCGCAAGAGCCGTTCTGCCGCGTCCACAGTGCCCTCGACGCCGCCCGCGCCAGCGCAGTACTTTTACCAGTCGTCGCTTGGCGCCAACGTCTTCCTCAACCCCGTCGACTCGCGGATGCTGCTCACGCACTTTGGCGAGGCGTCGTCGCTTCCCCCGCACATTTCGTTCCCGATCACCGGGTTCGACTCGGCCACCATGACTGAGGATCTGCGCAAGCGCGTAAAGTACCTTGCGCATCTGCCCGTGGGCACAGAGGTCGTCTTTGTCGAGGCCGACCTGACCGACATTGTCAGTCCCGAGGTGCTTGCACAGTTTGAGCACTCGCTCAAGGTGCGTCGGGACAAGCGGCGGGCGCGGGTACGCCGCGAAGACCGCGAGAAGCGGCGGTACGAGGAGGCCGAGCGGGCCAAGCAGCCGCCTGCGCTTCACGTTGTGCCGTCTGCTCTTGCCCCCAGTAACGGCGGCGGGGACATGGACGCGGATCTCGCGCTGGCACTGGAGCGCTCTCGCTTGGACGTCGCTGGCGCCGAGTTCCCATCCATGGACAACCATGGCACAATGCCGCCCGCGCCGCCGGCTGTAGCTTACTCGCCCCCGTCGCCCGTCAGCTCGTTCGCCTCGGCCCTGCGCGGTCCAGCGACGGCGCGGTCGTGGGCAGCGCCTACCAGACCACAGGACGCGGTGGACGGCGCAGGCGTCGACGAGGCGTGGGCGGGCTTCAACGACGAAACCCACGACGTAGTCGACGACGCGCCGGCCGCTGGCCAGCGCAAGAAGAAGGGTAACAAGAAGGGCAAGAAGCTCGTGTTTGGTGGCGCCGGCCGACAGGCATAGCCACCACCTCGACGAGCACCCCGCAAGAAAGGAAGCAAGTGCATCTATATCTAGAAAACCGCATCACACACACACTCACATAAACCAAACAATCGTAACTGTTCGCATCATGCATAGTCTGTATTCTACCACGCCGCGGTCAATAATGACATCTGGTTGCCGACATGGCGGGACCAAAATTTCCAGACTATGACACTTGGTCTCTTGCGCGCACTTGGTGGCGACTTTGGAGCGCGAGCTCTCGATTGCACACCACCATTCACCATGAGCAGAGCGCTGCACGCATGCGCGGCGGTATCCCGTCTAGCTCTACGACGAGCGCCGAGGCCACTGGCACGTAGCGCCGTGGCGCCATTGGCGCTGGCAAAGCCGGCGGCCTTTGCGCCGCGGTACAGCTCCACCATTGCAACGACACAAGACACCCCGGCTTCAACTACCGCAGCGGACGGGGCCGCGCCGGCAAACCCCGACCAGGGGCAAATGTCTACGACGCAGACGGACGAGACACCAGATGAGAGTAGCCCACCGACTGCGGACCCCGCGACGGTCGACGCTTGGACGGTGAGTAACCCTAGAGTGAGGACGAGAACGTCACCTAATGGAAGCGCGCCGGCGTTCCCGAGGCCGTTGCCCAACGGATCGCTCTAACCCACCCCGAATGCGCCGCGCCGACACCCGCGCAGCTCGCTTTCCTTCTCGCAATTCAGCGCGGCGACGTCGACGTATACTTCAAAGATTACATGGGACGGGGAAAGTGAGCGCCACTAGTCGGCTCAAACTGACGCTTAAGGACATTCGCACTTGTGCTCGCTGCGCTGTCGGCGGTCGGCGACGGCTTCCAGGTTGATTCCAAGACGCAAGGCAAGGGAGTCAAATCTGGCCGGGTCGTGTTTGTCCTACCTACGCCGCACCTCGTCCAGCAGGTCGCAGACTTGCTGCGCGAGCTGGCGGGTGACGTGAGCTGGGCGACGACGACGACGGGCGACGAGTTGATCGACATGAACGCGCGTATTGTCGTGGGCACACCGTCGGCGCTGCTGGCCATTGCCGGGCGGAAACGCAACATGACCCTCGCGCAGCGGTTCAAGGGCGTGACACACGTGTTCGTCGACGAGGCCGATACGCAGTTTGGCGCCCTGCCGCCGCGGTACATTACCGCGGAGCGGCTGGCGCAGCACAGGGTGAACAGGCACCCGCCGCCTTTGGCGGGTACGCTCAACTCGCTCCTGAACATCTCCGAGGACGAGCGCGGCCGCTTAGACTTTACGCGCCGTAGCGACGGCGTGACTACCGTGTGGAGCAGCGCGACGCTCACCCCCGCCGTGCGCCGCTTCGTGTACCAGCGCGGCTGGGTGCGTGGGCGCACGTCGTCAGACGACGGGACGTACAAGGCCATCGCCGACCTCGACTACACTGCGTCCGCGAGCGAGAGGCACGTCGAGCTCCGCGAGGCTCTCGGCGCTATCGCCGCACGCGCAGGTGCGCCCACCGCACAGCCAGACCAGGTCCAGCCGGAACACTATGCTTTCGCCGTTGCGCCAACGGGGCGACTCACGCCTATCGACGCTGATACGGCGGCTGCCGCCGACGACGACGGCGTACGACTTCCTACGCCGCGCGCGCGGGGGGGCGCACAGTCCCGTGGCGTACCCGGCCTGCCAGTCACACTCGTCGAGGCGCTGGCGTACCTCCACGCCGTGAGCCGTCCGCCGCGGGGCACGTACGCGTTAGCTGTCGTTCCCGACGGCGCGCCGCTGAAACGCGTCGCGGGCGAACTCTCCGCGCTAGGCATAAACGTCGACCCGCTCGTACCCGAGACGCTTATCGGGGGCGTCCCCCCGCCGCCGGTGGACGCGCCTGCGCCCGTGCTGCTCACGACGCGCGCGGCCCTGCCCGGCCTGCACATGCCACACCTCCACACAATCTACCTCCTGAACGGCCTCGACGTCGCCCACCTCTCCAAGCAGCAGCGCATGTCGGGCGGCGTGGCGCAGCGCGAGACGGCCTACGCCATCGCCGCTGGCCGCCTAGGCCGTTTCGCCACGCCCACGCACCGCGGCGCAAGACCCCAGCGCGTCATCTCCCTCGTCCCCCAAGGTAGCCAGGAAGAGGTCGCGCTGCAGGATTTGTTCGCTGGCAAAAACGGTAAATGGCAGTTTGCGCTGAGTACCTGGCCAGACGAGCTGTAGCCGCGCCCCATAGACCCACCCATCTCACACTGTTGTTGTATATAAATGCATATCATGCCGCTGTTTTTCCTCGCTCTCCGCTAACGAAGGAGGGATAAGTTGTGTTGGTGCGGACAAACGCTGTGGAATACTGTCCAGTATATAAAGGGGAACTAATGTCATTGTGTCGAAGGGAAAGCCCGCTACAGAATGTACGCGGCAAAGGCGGCGGCCACGACGGCGCTGGCGGTCGAGAGGTAAATGGCCGAGGCTGCACTATTGCCATGGGCGGCGCTAGACGCGGCTGCTCCACTGGCAGATCCGCTAGCGGCAGCACCACCACTCGCACCGCCCGATGGCGTCTTGTCCTGACCGGCCGAGCTGGAAGGGTTGATGCTACCCTCGTTGGCGCCGCTCTGAACCATGTCGCCGGCAGTGGGCGATACGCTCGCAAAGCCGATCTGGTTGGGCGACGAGCGGAAGGACGTGTAAGTGGTCTGGAGGAAGGGCGTGCCGAGGACGCCGCGACGCCAGCCTAAGACGAGGGACATGCACGCGTTGGGGGCGAGCGTGGCGAGGTAGTGCTTCGGCTCCATGGTGTAGTCTTTGCCGTTAAAGGTAAACGATATTGTGGCGTTGGTGTCGCACGGCACGCTGGCAGGGTGCACATCTTCTGGGCCCATAAAGTTCTTGCCTAGTCCGCCGATGGTCGACATGTTGCGCTGCTGCGCGCCGGGAATCTTGGCGTAAATCCTGTCGGCGACGTCGTTGGGTACGGTCACGAGCCAGATGTACGCGTCGACACTCATGTCGATCAACGGCGCGTTGGGGTCGGACGCGTTGGCGTTGGTCGAGTTGGGCCTGTTATAGTTCTCGACCGATGTGGAAATGTCGATCGACTCGCCGTTGACCTTGATCCCCTCAAGAGGAATCGCCCACGACGACTCGTTGAACGCGCCGACATAGTTAAACTCGCCCGTGTACATGTCCGGGTTGGCGCCGCTGCCGTCAGCCACAAATAGTTGGCCCCCGACTCTTACCCAAATGTAATCTGGCCAGAGTTGGGCTGCTGGGTCCAGAACGCGTCGACCTTCATGTCATGTGGGGCAATGTACATGCTGAACTCTGGCTTCTCCCAGACCTCGTCGGCCATGTACTTCCAGAATGGGCGCGTGTCACCCGTCTCAGTGTATTTCATGGCGCCGGGAATGGGCTCGGGATTGTTCTTTGGCCAACCGAGGCCGAACGCCGCCCCGATACCCGCGCGTCCACTGAGGAAGTCGAGGGAGACATCGCCAACCATTTCAATGACTGGCTGTCAGCAACATCGGCGTCTCATATACATACACATCTGCTGGTCCGGACGCGAGCCGCCAGCGCCGAGCGAGACCGTGTCGCTGAAGAGCTTGCCGCCTGTCCCGCCGCCGACAAGTGAGAACGACGCATTGACGAAGCGGTTCCCATCCTTGAACGTCGACGACGCTTTGGGATCGTAGGCGGGACTCTGGGTGTCGCCCGTGACCGGGTCGGTGCAGTTGACCACGCACGGCTCTGACACGAACATGTCTGGATAGTCGGTACGGATCAGTGCGTTGACCTTTTGTGGCGGCGTCCTGCGCTGTAAGCTATGGCTGGACGCACGAACGACCAACTCACCCAAACTCGACGGGGATAGACCACGCTTTGCCGTACATCGCGTTGTTGATCGGGAGCTTGCCCGCCGCTGTGCCGGCGCGCTTTGCGTGCTGTCCCTCGTCGTTACGGGCCGTGTTGTGCAGAGTCATGGAGTAGCTCCGAGGCGCCTGGCGCCGGACGTGTTGTTCGCCGCCAGCGACGGGCGACGCCGAGCCGGGCACGGCCATGCCCAGGATGAAGGCCGCGAGGGCAATGTGCATGGTCGCTTGAAGTGTCGGTAGTGGTGATGGTTAGAGGATGAGACGAAGCCAGAGGCAGTGTCTGTCATGCTTATACCCCCCCTGTCCTGCGTATTGTCTTGGTCTCGACAAGAGCACGCACGACGGCAGGCACTGCCCATCTCTCGCCAAGCAGGTCTCGCCGTGGCCATGTGTCAGACGAAACACCGCCTGGCCGCCTGTCTTTGTGTTCCAGGGATCCCAACGCGCTGCAACCCATTCTACAGGCTGGCCAGGAGCCAAGGGATCCGACAGGCACCCGCTTGTCGTTGCAGGACGAGCACAAGACCGGGTCTGCAGTCTGGGGTATGCAGTATGCTTCAACACAGCGAGGCACAGAGAGAGCAGTAGAGTGCACGAGAGAGCAGTGAGGTGCCTAATACAACTGTTGTCCCTAATAGTCTCAGGGTAATGGCGTTTAATAAGCTTGTGTCAGGTAGAAGTGTTCTTTCCAAATGAGCCTGGCACACAACGTCGCATTCTTACTTTGACTTCGCGCTTTCCATCCATTCTCCACACAGCCCCGTCTCCTCCCCGAGCTTCACTCTCGCTCTTGGTGAACATCCGGCTCGCAGAACGGTACACCGCAGGCTCCACTGGACCTGGACGTGGTAGAATCTCGGTAGCATTCCGCAGAACAAGTATTTTTTGCGGTGCAGATCAACCCTATACGTCGCGGGATGGAGCGCACCGGGCGATGGTAGACCCTCGAGCGCATGACAGCGACGGCGACGACGACGACGACGATGATAACGCCGTGCTGCCTGCGCCGAACACCAAGCACGTAGCGGCGCTGCACACGCGCCTCCCGCGCGGCGAGGCGGTGAGTGTACGGCAGCAGGCCGTCGAGGCGAGTGGAGCACACACGGGCACGACGGGCACGACGCTCTGGCTCGGCGCACAGGTCCTCGCAGCGTACCTCTGCGCCAACTCGCCAAGTACAACTAGTGGCGCACCACGCCGCCGCCGCACCGCCCTCGAACTCGGCGCAGGCGTAGGCTACCTCTCCCTCACGCTCGCGAGTCTCGGGTACGACGTCACTGCGACCGACATCGAGCCCGTCCTCTCGCGCGTCCTCGCGCCAAACGTCGCGGTTGCCGGCGAGCCCGCGTTGCCGGGGGGCAAGGTCGTCGCGCGCAAGTTGGACTGGCTCGACGCCGCGGCCGCAGAGGCTGCAACGGCGGCAGCTTTGACACACGACGGCGGGACCCCCGACCTTGTCGCGCCCGACCTCGCCGTCCTCGACGCGACCTACGACCTCGTAGTGACAAGCGACACGATCTACGCGCCCGATATGACGCCGAAACTGTGGGCGGCGCTTGAACGCGCGTGCGCGCCGCGACGCGGCCGCCGCCCGCCGACAGTTTACGTCGCCCTAGAACGGCGTGATCCCGGCGTTGTCGATGCCGCGCTCGAACTAGGGCGAGAGCGCGGCTGCGTTCTCCATCGCATCGCCCATGAACGGCTCGTCAAAGCCCTCGAGCGCGCCGGATGGCACTGGGACCCGGCCGACTGGGACGGTGTCGAGGTGTACAAGGGTAAATGGCGCACTGCCTCTGCGCGATAGCTCTCGTATAGATCACTAGAAGGCAATGGTCATATGCATATGTACAAATCTCTAGTCGTCCTCGCCGTCGCTGCTCCCGCTGTCGAGCTCGGGGATCTCGTCGTCCGAGTCGTCGTCGGCAGCGTCGGCGTTGACAGGGGCGCCTGCGGCTGGGGGCGCTGCAGTGGTTGGAGCGGCACTGCTATTGGGCACGGACATGAATGGCGTCGCGTCGGCGGGGGCCGTGTCCTGCGCGGGCGCGGCCTGTGGTGCGGGCGCTGGGGCAGGCGCGGACACCGCCGGCTGAGTAGTTGGCACGGCCACACTGGGTGCAGTTGGGATAGCGACGGGGACAGCCTGTACGACTGGGGCCGGCGCTGGCGCCGCCGCTGCTGGCGCCAAGGCTGGCACAACAGCCGGTGCCAATGGCGCCGCCTTCGCCGGCACGTCATCCACGGCCATCTCGTCGTCGCTATCACTCTCGTCGTCGTCCTTTTCCCCGCCGTCGAAACCAAGTTCGCGGCGGAGCCGGCGTTCCTCGTCGGTCATGGGGGCAAAGACCTCGAGTTCAGAGAGTGGCGGCGCCGGGCGCGCAAGGGGCGGTAGCGCGGGATGGAGGAGGAGGTCAAATGGCGACGCTTGCGATGCGGGGAGGAGCGAGACGAGTGTCGTGAGCACGTCGCGGGCGGTACCGCGGAGCGAGAGCGTCGCGGCGCGCTCGAGTGCGCGCTGCACGGCCGTTTCTAGAGCCGCGCGCGAGCCCGCGTCGACAAACGACGAAGACGGGCGGCTGCGCAGCGCCGTGAACAGGCTGATGTGCAGGCGTAGTGAAAAGGAGAGTAGCGGCGCGGGGAGGAGCGGCGCGGTGTGGAGTCCCGGTGTGAGCTCGAGCGCCGCGAGCACGGCGTCCGCCTCGGCGCGGGAGACGGCGCGCGGCGCGCGGCCCTCTAGTCCTCCAACGAGCGCGTCTTCCTGACCCCGCGCGCGTTTCTTCCCCTTCCGCCCGCCTGGCGCCGTGATCGCCGCCACGGCAGGGCGTTCCTCTAGCTGCGTCCCCATCAGGCCGAGGGAAAACTTGAGCAGGCGTATGGTATACTCTAGCGGCAGGATCGGCGCGGGAAACTGCCCTAGGAGCACCGAATGCAGGCGCAGCAGTTGCAGGCGCGCGTCCGCCATGGTTGCGGGTACGCGCTCAAGGAGATACACTGTATGCTCGAGGATCGCGCTCAGGTGCGGCACGAGGTGGTCGCCGCACGCGTATGTCGCTGTGGCGAGGAGGAACATACCGCACATCCACAGCCGCGGCAGGGCGCCGACGAGTGCAGCGTGGTGCTGCGGCGAGACGTGCGCGGCCACGGGCGTGTCGAGGGTAAGGTTGAGGCAGCGCAGCGCGGCCGACACAATCTGCGATAGGGGTACAGGCACAGGGCGCGCGCTCGTGATCCGCAAAAGCGCAACGGCCGTCTCAGTGTAACCCTCAACCGCCGCGAGAGCCGTACTCGCGCGCTCGAGTGGGTCGGCACTGAATGTGGGAAGGGACGAGGGTGGTGCTGGGGGCTGCGCCCGCGGCGGTTCTGTCGTCAGCTGGCGTCGAGAACCGCAGCTCACCTTCCTCCCATGCGTCCGCGGCGAGGGCCGACAGGGACGCAGCGAGACCACCGAGCGCGTCGCGCATGTCCGTGCCCCACGCAGCTGGCGCACCAGCCTTGCCACTGACGAGGTGGAGAAGAGCCAGCGTGTCGGCGGCCTCGAGGACGAGGTCCTCGGGAGCGTCCGCGCCGCCAAGGACTACGGCGTTGAGGGCGGTACGCATCGCGGGCGCAGCCGGGCGGAACGGTGCTGGAGATGCGGAAAGGATCACGCGGGTAGGGACGAGGACGCTCGCCTGGCGTCAGCTCAGAGACGTATTCGGAGCTCACGAGGGCGGACCAGTCGCGCGCGTCGACGAGTCGCTCTACGAGGCGCGACAGCGCAACGGCCAGCTTGCCCATGCTGGGGTGCACGACCTCGCGCTCGAACGCGGGTGCGTACGGTGCCGCAGCGACGAGGGCCTGCACGAGACGGAGGAAGGGCCCAAGTGCGTCGGCTGGTGTGCCCTGCGCCTGTTGTCAGCTTTCCCCGTAGCATTTTGAAGCTCACGCTCAGTGTACCGAGCCCCCCGCCCATCCACGCCTTACCGCACTGCGCAGCGGCATGTCCCTCTACGTCCTGCTCGACCACGAGCGCGGCGATCTCGGCTGCGGCCGGCTCGCGCGCGCTCACCGCCCCGCTAAGGCGTTGCAGCCACTTGCCTAGCTGTCCCGCGGGTAGTTGGCTCGGATACGTAAATGGCGCCTGGGTCTCGACGAGCTCGCGCGCCGCCGGCGACGGAAGCGGCAGCGCGCTCAACAGCGTCATCAACGTTCCCCCGCCCATTGAACTGGGCTGCGTCAGCGACATGGTGTGTGGGTGGTGTACGGCTCGAAACTCTGCACATCGTCGCAGCTGTCAACAGAATTCCGGTCAGAAATCTCTCGCGATTCAACCGTGGGAACATTGCCTCCACCCAGAGTGTCCACCCGCTGTTAACCCTCCCTTTCCACCACTCGATGCATAGGATCCCAGTAATACTGCTGCTCTATTCCTAGTACGGTAAGCCGCCGTCGCCGCCGCCGCCTGGCTCGTCGAGGTCATGGTAGCTCACGCGGCCCTTGCGCGCGCGTGGGTCCTCGCCTCCTGGCGGTGCGGGCGGCAGCTCTGTGGGGTCAAAGTCGCGGCTGGCACCTTTGGCCGGGCTCGCGCCGACACCGCCAGCCATGGGAGCAGCGCCAGAGCCGCCGCTGCCGCTGCTGCCCCCATGCATCATCATCTGCATGTGCATCATCATCATCATCTGCTGCTGCATAGCCATGTTGAAGCCCGGCTGGTTGGCGGCAGCCGGGTTCAGCAGTGCCTGGCTCGCAACAGCAGGGTTGAAGGCAGGCAGCGACGACTTGATCGGCAGCTGGTCGTCGACAGCAGCCGGAGTCGTGCTCGACGGCTGAAGATGCTGCGGGTCTAGCGCAAACGCGTTGAACACGACAAACTGGCTGTCAGCTCGCGAGTCAACAACAAAGCTCACCTCGTCGAGCTTGTCCTTGACAACGTCACCGTGCTTGCTGACAATGTGCTTTATGACAAACTCCGGCGCGCGGAACAGCTTGCCGCACTGCTTGCAGCGGTACTTGTCGGCATCCTCCTGTTTGATAAACGGCGCAGTGAGACGGCGCGTCTCGTCCTCGATATCGCGGCCGCCGTACTCGACGACATCCGGGTCCTCGTCAACGACGCCACGGATCTTGAGGTCCAGGCTCTCGACCCAGCGCTCGTCGCTCGACTTGGAAGGGTACGTGTACCGCTGCTTGGACGTGGCGGGTGCCTCCCGGCGCTCCTGGCCATCGTCGCCGTCGCGCCCTTTGCTCTCGTCGCCGTCGCGGCCCTCGCCTTCCTGTGTCTCGCCCTCCTTGTGCTCCGTCTCCTTGTTCTCCTCGTCGTCCCCGTCGCGGCCACCCTCCTCGTTTGCCTGTGGCTCCTCTGGGGGAGCGCGGATGTGGCCGACACACTTGCGCTGCAGTTCCTCGGGGAACGCCGTGAGGACGACACAGTAGTAGCAGCAGTTGAGGCCGTGGCGGAGGTACGACAGGTATTGGTCGAGGGTGATTTTGGCCTGGCCGTTAGCTGCGTCTTGCTGAAGGCCTCAGCTAAACCTACCTTGCGAACGCGCTGCTCGTCGTCCAGCTCGTCGCCGTCCAGGCTCTCCTGGGCCAAAAGTCTAGCAATGACGTCCGCGACGGCGTCGCTTCCCCGTTCCCGCAGCCCACGGGCGGTATCCTTTTCTTCCTTGGCTTCCTTGCCCTCCTCTGCGCCCTCCTCGCCCTCTGCTGGCGCCTCCGCGTCCCCAGCGTGATCTTCTTCCATCAGCTCGTCCTCGAGCTTGAGAGCAAGTTCCCTGGCACGCTCCGCGTCCAGCTCGAGACGTTCCAGTGTGCTGGCAATTGGAGGTGCGACGCGAATACGGCCGACAATGGCAGAAGCGTTGACGCCCATGTGAAACGTAAAGTTGTCAATCTGCATAAGCGACAGCCCAATACCGCGACATACCTTTGACGAGTCGATCGTCTCGACTGCTTCTTCTACGTTGACGCCGTCCTCGTATTGTGCCCACCCAACGCGATGGAAGCTGCGCTTCACCGACGGCTCAGATAGAGCAAGCCACTGGAACCCAGGGTGCTTAGCGAAGACGCCTTCGAGGTCCTTGCGCCGCGTGGACGGTGGGACGGTTTTGACGAAGACCTGCCCAGGGCGTGGGGGAACTTCAATGCGCAACGGGTCTATCGCGTCCTCGCCGAGTGCACGGTCTAGCCCCTCAGGCTCCCCAGGTGGATGCAGGTGCTCTTCGGTCTGGTCGGAGCACGCTTTGTCCCACTTGCCGTCGCGCAGTTCGGCAATGTACTGCTCGACAGCTGGGACGCGGCCCTGGCGGTTTACGCGACGCCGCAACGCCGAGGCGTCGGAAGACGGCGAGTAGCGTTCCTGAAACCACGGGTCGTCGCGGTGGGTCAAGTACAGGCCGTACAGCTGCGTGTCAGCAGAGGATAATTCAAGGAAGGACCTACCTGGCGCGAGTAATACTCCTTTTTGTAGCGCTCGTAGCGCTTTGCCATGCCGTGTTTCTTGACAAGCACTGATTTGGACAGGGTGCCGTTCTCGACTTCAGCGCGGATACGCCGCAGGTCGTCGTCGTCGTCGCGCGCGGTCTGGGGGTGGGATGCGCGGAACCACTCGGCGAACTGCTTAAAGTTGAGGAGATACTCGAGGCTCGCGGGGTCGGGGATTTGCGAGCCGTGGTAGTATCGCGCGCCGGGCGACGGGGAACGGCGTCGTGGCCGCTGGTGCGAGTAGCCTGGGGAAGGCGACCGACGGCGCTTTCGGTCTGTGGAGGTGTCAGCGTTTCCGCCCGTGCCGGGGTCAGAGCCGACTTGCCGTAATCGTCCTCCCATCGGTCCCCGCGGTCTCCACGGCCGCTGTGGTGCCGCTCGCCCTCGAAGCGGTCGTAGTCGCGGTGCGGGGGCGCGTCGTACCCGCTACGAGCGTACCGGTCGTCCCCGCCGCGCTCGCGCTCGGGCGACCGTATCGGCGATCCTTCGTGCGGGCGTGGTGGCAGGCCCGAGTGGCCAGACATGCTGAAAGTTAGCCTTACTCCTGCGCTGTGCGTCTCAAGCTCAAATCGAGCGGCGATAGGCGAGCGCGGTTGGTCAAACCTCTGGTTGAGGATGTTGACTTACGCTCGGGCTTGCGCGAATGAGGTGAAGGGAAGGTAGCTGCGAGAGTGCCCGATTGAACTGTTCCAAGCGCTTCAGCCGGAGCGTTTCTCCCCCGTGGGCCTTGAGGTTGGGTGGATTAGATGGGAGATGATGCTGATCTGCTGTGAGATTGTCGGCAGACTGGGTTTGTGGTATCGAGCGACGTCCAAAGTCGAGTTGCGGTCGGTTGAATGCACTCGGCGCCTCGTCTCTGTCGTCGCTCGCGCCATTCCTAGGCGGGCGAGTCGGGGACAGTGTTATCAATCCCGCAAGAGCACCCAGAGTCCTAATGATGTGTAGTTGTATACCGCCAGTTGAAACACCGTCCCGATTTGTATTTTATCGAATAATAGTAATTCGAATTAGAATTGCCGGCAGTTCGGTTAAGGCCGGTTGACCCGGGGCCGAACAACCACAACCCCAGGCACAACGCCCAGTTCGATGGGCGTGTCGTCACCATGGACACTGTCCTGCCCAACATGCGGGCCCCCCACACCAGCTACAACGCTGCACTGCTCATCCTCCTCTCTCCCTCTCCTCTATCGCAACATCCATCTCAACCACCTCACTCACACATCCTCCCCTAAGCCCCTCCTACCTAACACCCACAAGTACACCAGGTATGAGCTTCAGGGCCCTGGCTCGCAGCCAGGCCACCGCGGCGCGGACTGTAGGTTCCGCACCTGTCGCCGCCGCCGTGCGCCCAACACGAGCGCTTCACGCCACCCGTGCCGCCTTTGCAGACAAGCCGACGACAACGACCACTACCACCACCGCCGACGCCGATGCCAAGTCTGCCGACGGCAAGGAGCAGTCGTCAGGCGGCTTTGGATTGCTTGGCGTAAGCTGACGCGTGCGAGCTATTCACCTAACCCCCCAGTCCCTCTTCTACGGGTCCGAGTCGGCGCGGGCCGAGGGCGACATCAAGCAGCTCGAGAAGTCGCAGCACTCCAAGGTTGTCGGCCGTGGTAAATACGTGCACGAGAAGATTACGCACACGGTCATCCCCGGTCACCGCGACGAGTACCTCAAGGCCGCCGAGGCATACTTCACCACGCTGGCAAGCCACAGCGCCGAGCTTGGCGGCGTCAAGCTGTGCGGCAGCTGGGAGGCGATCCTTGGCGCCGTCGGCAACTTTACACACATCCTCGAGTATGAGGGTTACAAGGGCTACGACGAGACGCGCCGCCTAGCCATGAAGAACGAGGTAGGCGTTGTCTGGGAGTCATTGTCACCACCACTGACACGCACAGACGCTCCAGGCACAGCTTGACGCCATGCTGCCGCACCTCCAGTCGCGCCAGCACCAGATCGTCTCCGAGTTCTCGTTCCTCCCCATGTCCCCACCGCGCGACAGCGGATACCCCGACGGCGGCCTCTTCGAGATGCGCACGTACCAGCTCCAGCCGGGCAAGCTGCTCGAGTGGGAGTCGGCGTGGCGCCGCGGCGTCGAGGCGCGCTTGCGCTTTGTGGTAAGCTAGTAGATTCGATGGCTAGCTGACAGGCAGCAACCCGTTGGTGGATTCTTTGGCCAGGTTGGCCAGCTCCACGAGGTCCACCATTTGTGGCAGTACCCGTGAGTGTATGACTGCTTATGAGAAGCTGACACCAGTGACATGGCTGCTCGCCAGGCTGCGCGTGGCAAAGCGTGGACAATTGGCGGCTGGGCCGACACTGTCCAGCAAACGAGTCGCCTCACTCAGGCGATGAAGACGACCATCATGGTGCCGACGTCGTGGAGCCCGTTGCGGTAGAGAATCAATTGGCGGCCCCTTACCCAGCATCAAGTCATGGCGGTACCCCCGGAGGAATGTACAAGAGAACAAGGACGAATACGCGCGTGTGGACACACAGTGTGGTATACTGTTTGGATGAACAATTGCCGTTTTTGCAGCGGCGCAGTGCGTGTGCGACAGACTAACATGCAGTGTAGGGGAGGGCGGGAGATACAGCGAGACTTCTACGCGAGACTTCTACAACGCACAATGGAGGGGCGACGACGACGACGACGACAGGCCACGGAATTATACACGCTCTACACGTGGTCGGCTATTGTCTTGAGCCTCGCGCGCCACTCTTTGAGGCCGTCGCGGGTCTCAAGCAGCGACACGTAGTAGCTTCTCAGGACCTTGTTGGCGACTGCGCGCGGGAGGTGGCTCGGGTCGGTCCCCTGGGCAGTAGACGCTGTCGCGCCCGTCGACCCTGACGCGCTCTCGTCTGTCGGCGGCGACGGCGGGAGCTGGAACGTCGCGTCGTTGAGCAGCGACCGCGGTTTTGGTGGTGGCCTTCTGGTAAACTCCTGGAACGCGGCCTCGACGTCGCGCATGTGCTGCGAAATGTCCTCTTCCGCTTGCGCCATGTCGTCAATGATCGCCCCTGCTGGTCAATTATTGTCCCCCCGCGCCCGCGCCCGCGCCCGCGCGCGTCACAAGCTATGACGACAGTTGCTCACATATCTTGCGCCGATCCCAGTACCGCGACTTTCGGAGTTGGGGATAGGCCCAAAGCTTCATGTGGAGGTGGTACGTGGCTTCGAGCTCGGAGATGCGCTCTAGCAGCTCCTCGAGCTCGAGCTGGCGCGTCTGTCCTCGGGGTTTGAACACGGCTGCGGGACCAGGCTTGTCTCCCGCCCAGGTAAGCTGCGCGCGTCAGCCTTGGAGGGAAGAACGTACACCCGCTGCGTGAGCCGAACCTTGTACCACAGCCGTTCGGTCATGCGTCCAAAGCGCCACGTCGGGCGCGGGAGGACTTGGCCCGTCATGCTTGCGTCGTGGTCGTCGTCAAGCACGGCGTGGGCGCGGCGGTGGAGACAGCAAGCCAGTGTGAGTGAGTGAGTGCAGTTGAGAGTGCAAGTGCGAGCGAGTGTTGTCGTGTATTGTGTGCAGTAGTAGTAGTGGCGAAAACGGCGGCGCGAACCGCGGTCGTACGAGGGTTATGCCCCGTGAGGCTCGCTGCTTGCAGGCTGGCTGGTGAAGAAGCAGCAGACAATGTGGTCGTTGGGGTCGTGTTGTGGGGGAATGGGATGGGATGGGACGGGACGAGACGCACAAACGGGCTTGAAAATGGAAGCAACAGGTCGCCGCGCCGGCAGAACGTGAGTGACACAGCGAGCCACCACGTCGAGGTCCGTGCACACATATGGATATCCCACGCACACATGCACAGGACGTGGGGACAGTCTTCCGTCCCCTCCCTCGCACGCACACTGTTCAACCCCCGGTGAAAGGACGCAGCGATACCCGACGACCGACCGAGCGGGCGGCTACAGTACAAGCGACGCGCGCGCGGCGTGTTGGTGTTACAGCCATGCACCGCCTGCGACTGATCCGGGGCCGAAGCCGAAGCCGAGCACAGCGAAGGGGCCACTAACCTCTGCGCCTTTGTGTATTTATGGCTTTGCCGGCGGCTTGGCCGGGCGCACGCCCGCCCCGGCGCTTACGCATTCCGCAGGCCTACAGCAGATCGACGGAGGCGGCGTCTGTGAGTCCCGGATCCGCCACACCCTCCGTGCCACGCCTCGCCACGCTCCGTGCCACTGCCGCTCCCGGCTCCGTGCCCCGCCTCATCGTCGCGCTTTAAGGACACTGGAAAAGCTCCGTACACACGGTAGACCGCAAGAGGCCATGATCGGATGATTGGCATCGGCCCATGTGTCCATGCTCGACGCACAGACGCGTTTCCTCGATACCTGAGTAAACGTGTTCGTTGTCAGCCACAACGTTCAACGTCTTACCAGTTCGCCGGCCATATTCGTCTCTCGGGGCGTGCCTCCATAGCTCGTCTGCAGCTCCACGACCACATCGGCCTCGCTATTGAACCCCAAAAGCTCGGTCGTTGAACAATTATCATCTTCGCTTCGCAGGTCGCGGGCCGCATTCACCGCATGCGCGCGCACGCTGAATGTGGCCACCACAAGCGCCATGCCCAGTCCACAGGCCACAGGCGTTGGCAACTGCAACGCAGTTGACTCAACCGCACGCCAAAGCAGGTGGCACTCCCCGCTGCGTCTTCCTTGGCAGTTTGGAGTGTGCTGCTGGTCGCCGCCGTCGTTCTTCCTCACGATCCTCATCCTCGTGTTCTTTCTCTTTCTCTCTCCTCCTCAGCACCATCCATTGCCCCCCTTCGTATACCCCCATCCCGCCCTAACCCTCGTACTCATCGTCTACTCCGCCGAGTTAACCTGGTCCGTCGCTCTGCTCACACCACCCACTGACGCCGTAGAGAACTTCTGACGCCCTAACACGTACACTATCCCGTACACCTGTCTGCCTTCCTTACCTCCTTCCATACCCCGGGCGCCATGTCCCGCGCGCCCGGACTCCCGAAGACAACGCCAGCCTTTAACTTCACGTGGAGCGGCGACCCGAACGCGCCCGGCGCGCGCATGCAGCGTCTCGTCCAGCAGTTCCCTTCCCCGCCGCCCGAGCGCTCCTACAACTCCAACCCCAACATGCGTACGCAGTCCACGCCGTACACCTCATACGGCGGCCCAAACCAACCTCAGCAGCCGCGGCCCGGTAGCTTCAAGGCTCTTGCCCAGCGCCAGCAGAGCCACCCCGGCGCGAGCGGTAGCCAGTACCCCGGCGCAAGCGGTAGCCAGTACGCCTATGGCGCGGGCCAGCCGCGCACGCCGGGCCTCCGCGCCGACTTTCTAGAGTACGTCGTGATGCCAAGGAAGCTTGCTGACATGGCCAGCCCCGTCGTTACCCCCAGCACTGACCAGCACGACTTGTACGCCCTCGCTCCCCGCCAGCGCCAGGCCCAACCCCCGACCTTCCCAAGTCACCACCTTTCCCCGCCCACCGAGCCGACTTACAGGATTAACGCGAAGTTATTACAGGTCACTGCTGAGAAGAAGAAGCTGGAAGGTGAGGCCGCGGCGATGGCCAAGGCCACGAGCGAGCTCGAGGACCGCCACGCTACTCTCAAGACCAAGTATCGCGAACTCGAGGATAAGGTCAAGACGCTCACTAACGACTTGAGCAAGGCAACTGAGGCGGAGCGCCATGCCCGCAATAACCTCAACGCGCTAGGAGCAAAGTACGTGTCACCAACCGCGTCTTCACGAGGCGTGACTCGGCCTTTTGTTCGCGCTGACTTGTCTACAGGGTCGAGGTGGCCAAGATTGCCAAGCAGCTGGCCACGCAGAGCCGCAAGGCCGAGGAGGAGGTAAAGAACCTCGCTGCCGAGCGTAAGCAGGCCGACGCGGTGGTGCAGGCGCGCGTGGAGGAGCTGCGTGAGGTGTTCGTGTTCGACCAGGAGGAGCGTAAGACTTGCCGAGAGGGTACGTTGCAGAGCGAGACTAGGACTGACGGTAGCTGCCGACCGCGCCAAGGACCGCGTTGACGACGTACGCCAGAGGCTCGCGGCAATCAAGGGCCAGATGGCCACGTTACAGGGCTCTTGCGAGGACGCGGACGCGAGTGCAAACAAAACTGCCAGGCTGCAGACCCGTGAGTCAGATAAAAGACTGGCTCATTCATCTGACACTCAGAGGTCAAGCAGCACGAGCGTGACCTTGCAGCCAAAGAGACGCAGATGTGAGTGCCTAGTACCTTACTTGACAAGGCTGACTCCAGCGCCGAGCTCATCAAAGAGAAGGAGGCCATGTTAAAGGCATTCGGCGGCGACGTCCATGCCTTTACTCAGAACATCAAGGCGTAAGTGTGATGTGAGAGTTCATCTAACACTTGCAGCGTCGTCGGGAGCGGCCTCATGTCGCCGAGCGTAATCACCGGACTGCGTAGCCAGCTTACCGTGCTCGACGAAGAGGCCAAGGAGCTGCGCAGGGAGGCGGCGACGCATGAGAAGGAGTTTGCACTGCTCTGCCTCGAGCTCGAGAAGGCCAAGGCTGAGCGCGAGAAGGACCAGATCAAGGCGGCCGAAGTCATTGCCCGGTAGGCTTCAAGTGTTTGGCTTGCCTAACCCCAGGCTGGAGGAAGAGCTCGCGGCTGCGAAGAAGGAGATGGCCGAAGCCGTCGAGAAGGCTGCAGTGACCGACCGCGAGAAGATGGAGGCCCTGATTGCCAGCCAGGCGCTGGCCAACACGCTCCAGGTCAGCCTGACCAAGGCCGAGGACGCAACGAAGCAGGCCCGCGCGGAGCTTCAGGTAAGTGCTCGACCTGCTTATGCTGACACCAGGTGCTCAACGACGCCAAGTGCGAGGCCGTCACGGCCAAGGCGCTCGCCGAGGCAAAGCTTGGCGAATACTCTGTGAGTTGTTTGATCCCGAAGGGCAGCTCATGCCAGATGATGGAGAAGCAGTGCGAACGCCTCGAGGAGAAGCTTGCCGCGAGCGAGAGCGACGTTCTCGCTCTCCAGCAGACGATCGAAGAGAAGAACATGGAGTTCAAGCTGCTCGAAGACGCCAAGGACGAGGCTGTGAGTGCCAGTGTGAATTGGGCTGATGGCAGGGCATGTTCTTTGCTGCCGAGATTGCTGAGCTCAAGAACAAGCTCGAGATGGCGCACGACAAGGCGGCAGAGTACAAAGCGCAGATCGAGGGTGTGCGCGCGTTCGACGCCGACGACTTCCTCGTCCGCCTAGAGCACAACAAGCTTGTGGGTACAACGATCTCGTGAGACAATGCTAACCCACTCAGACAGAGGACGAGACGAGTGAGTTGCAACTGTCTTAATCCGACCACGTTGTGTCTCCTTGGGACAAAGCCATGGCAGCAGATGGGCGCAATTACTGACGGCAGAACTGGTCAACGCCATCGAGGGTGAGCTCGCCCAAGAGAGCTGGAAGGCTGGAGGAACAAGCCTTGCGTAGTACCGAAAGGATAGCATTGACACCAGCCCCACTTATTGCCCAGAAGCGCGAGCTCGAGAACGACGTGCACGAGGTACAGCTTCGTGTCTTTTACCAGCTGACGGCAGCTAAAGGGCCAGCTGAAGAAGGAGAAGGACAAGGTCGCTGCCGCCGAGGCCATCAAGGCCGCTATTGCGAAAACGGCGCCGACGCCGACGCCGACCTCGACGTCGACGGGGACGGGGAGCTCGAGCCGCAAGCGCACACGCGACGACTCCAACGACTCGATCGAGGGATTCAGTGACGACGAGGGGACGGCGGCGGCGGCCACTCGCCCGATGCCGCCCCCGCGTTCCCCCGTCAAGCAGTACCGCGGCAATACGCGCTCCGGCCGCGCCAAGCGCATCACAAAGGCACGTACTGTACCCCTGGCTTTGGTGCTGACCTGACGCCAGTAGTCGACGATCCGCTCCGCGGGGAGTAAGGCGGGCGAAGCGAGTAGTTCCAAGATTACCATCGCCGCCAACCCCGCCGCAAACGCCGCCGCCGGCGCGGGCAACGACGACTACGACGTCCTCTTCGGCCCCCCGTCCCTCGACCGCTCGTTATCCCTCACCCCGCCGCCGCCTGAGCCGTCCATGCCGCCCCCGCCGTCGCAGTACCATCAGCATCACAAGGCCAAGTCGCGCAAGCTCTAAGCGCGCTCACCGCCACATCCCCTTCCGCGCCATCCGCGCCATTCGCGCCAGCCGCCACATCCCCTTCGGCCCCACAGCAACGACCTGCAGTATGATCTGTATCGCACCTGTCCATAACCGCAAGCCTCTCCAGTGTATCAATGATGTATGTATGTAGTGTACACGTGCATGCGCTACAACTAGAGGACGGCGCCCATGCCCATGAACGACGCGACCTCGTCGCCGTGATCACGCAGGACGTCGTGCACAAGCCCCGTCTGGGCGACAGCGCGGTGCAGGCACGAGTGGCGCTTGACGCCCGCCGCGTCGCGGAGGAGGGTATCGAGGCGGTCTGCGTCGGCGTTACGCGCGTCGTCGAGCGAGTCGTCGGGCGCGACGAGCTGCCGCGCCGCGCGGTCCAGGAGAGCGACGTCGTGTGCCGCCCACCGCTCGGAACGCGCGCGTCGCCGCAGTTCCCTCCCAGCAGCGACGACACGCTCGTCCGTGTCGTCACTCTCGTCGCCGTCACTCTCGTCGTCCACGTCCATGCTCTGGTTGTCGCGCGCCGCGGCGGCGGCTGACGCGCGCGCGGCCGATGCAAACGCATAGATATGAAGCCTGTTCTCGATCCCGCCGAGGTCGGCGCCAAAACTCCTGATGAGCGACCACTGTACGTCGCCGGAACGCAGCGCGGCGGCGGCGGCGAGCACGGCGGCGGCGGCGGAGGGATACGACGACTTTGTCACGGGCGACGCTTCGACAGCGGGCTTGGGGGAAGACTCGGCGACATCGAGCTTAGGTAAAGACTCGGCCGCTGCATCTGGTGGTAACAAACCCCGCGCGCGCATGTCACGTAGCATCAGCGACCGCACACCCGCGAGCCCCGCGACGTCGAGGTGGTCGAGGACGAGCGCGGCGGCCGCGCGGCGGGGCGCGTCGCGCAGTGCCGAGCCATCAGGCAGCTCTGGGACTTTCAGCGCGCCCGACCCCGACGACGAAGACGACGCGGCTTCCTCTGCCGCCTTGGCTGACGCCACCTCGGACTTGACCGCGGCGACCTTGGCCTTTATCTTCATGAGAAGTAACGCCTCGGGCTCGGACAGCGTCGGCAGATCCTTGGCTGCTGTGGCGGCAGCGGCGTCGGGCGTACCCGCCGTGTCGGATTTCGCGTCGCTCGTGCCCGCTTTGCTTGGTACGCCGACGAGGCGGGGTACAGAGCCAGGCTTGGGTACGTCACTGAACGCCTCGTGCGCTGGCGCCAACGCGCCGCGAATCCGTTCCTGCACACCCCGCACGTGCGCGTCAATGTCGTACACGAACGGGCCTGTAAAGTTCACCGCAACCGACTCGTGTGGATTACGCATGCCGACGGCGGGGTACAGCTCGTGCGGCATGGCCGAGAACGCGTGGCCTAAAGCGTCAGCGACACCGACAGGGGAAACGTACCAAGTAGCTTGCCGTTCTGCGTAAAGAAAGCCCTACCAGTGGTGTAGTCGATTCCGCACCCGACAATGTCGCCCGCTGCCAGGTTAGCCTCTGTCGAGGTTGCGCCACTCACTGCCCCATGGCTTGGAAAAGTCGCGACCCTCGCCGTGTCCCTCAAAGATCTTGCCGTCGTCCGCGTGCCAGCCCCAGCTACCGTTGTTCCACCCGACGAGGCGGCGATGGTTCACGCCCGCTCTCGTCCACCCAACAGATATGTAGTCCTCGTCGCCGCTGCCGACGACCTCGACTTCAAAGTAGTACACGCCCACGCCCGCCGGGATCGGGCGCGACGTGTGCAGGCTGCAGGCGTCCGAATCCTCCCGGGTCAAGTTGGCGCGGTCGCGCGCGCGGGGCTGGTACGACACAATCGGCCGCGCGACGCCGCGACGCTCCGCGACAGTGACAACAAAGTGGGACGTCCTTTCAACGCTGGACGAGCGTATCGGTGTCTGAAAGCAGGTCGGCAGCTGAGTGTCCGCGGGGAGTGTCGATAGCGCAAGGTAGCTCGGCCGCGCAGAGTCGGGCTGGGGCTCGTCGCATTTGCGCCGCTTGAGTGGTGTGGCTGGGTACGACGCCTCGCCCTCGCTGTCGGTGTCGTTGAATGTGGCACGGCCGCGGCGGACGAGGTGGCGGCTGGATGCGCGGTCGATGGGCACGGCGGTGCGCGTACTGCGTGCGTCCGACGTGCCAAAATCGATAGCGAAGGGCGCGTCGCGCTCGCCTTCGGCGTCGCTTGCACCCGTCGCACGCCCGCGCATGCTTTGCCGTCGTCGGTTATACCGCCCTCGGGACAACGCAGCGCCGCCATCGGGTGGCGACCCCCACCCGTCCACATCAAAGTAGTCGAAGAGCAGCGCCTGTGGTCCAGGTAAGTCCCCGATAGGCATTCCAGTACGGTACGTTCCCCAGCGCTCGCGCCCGACGCCGTCGTGGTCCTCGTCGTCGGAACTGTCGAGCGTGCCCAGCATGTCCCAGATATGGTCATCGGTGCCGCCCGGGGGTTCAATGTCGGTCGGATCGTAGCTGTATGCGATGCGCGTGCGGCTCGTCGTGTTGTCGTCTAGGGTTCGTGTCGTCTCGACTGCATCGGTCGCGCGGCGCGCGCCGTCTCCACTGGCTGTGTCGCCTTCGTCCTCCCGGCGACGCCGGAGAAGCGACGTTGCCATGCGAATGTTGCGGTCGCTGCTGCCACCAACGGCGCTACTACTGGCGGCACCGCGCGCCGCGCCCATGCTGCGCCCGGTGCCGGCGTGGTATGATGCCCACGAGAAGCCGCTGGCGGTGGGCACGACCTGCTCGGGGCCGAGGGATATGACCGAGCTGCGGCCAGGAATGGCAATGGGAGCTGTGCTGCCGCTGCGCGGCTGGCGCACAAGGTCGCGAATGACGCGCGCAGTCGCCGATGTCTCCTGGCGACGGGCGGTACTAGGACTTGTGCGGGCATCTGTATCTTCGGCGGCGGGTGTGCCTCCCTCTGCGTCGCCGGCCTGCTCGCGCTCACGCTCACGCCGTATCCGCTCGTTGACAGTGTACCCTGCGCGGCGGGCGGTCTCGACGGCGTTGCGCCATGGAAAGTCGTCCGACTCGGGGCGGTCGCGGCCGCGGCGGCGCGCGTCAATGGCGTCGTTGGGCCATGACATGCCGAGTTGACTACGCTGCGCGCGCATTCTGGCCGCGTCACGCGAGGAGGAAGGAGTGGACGTGGTCGTCGTCGCTTGCCGATCAGTCGTCGGGGGGCTCTGTGTCCGTGGTCGCGGCACACCGAGTAGCCGCTCCAGCGTCAGGGTGTGGGCGCTGGGCACGCCATGATCGCCGGATGGGTGCGATTCTGGCGACGGCGAGGTCGAACGTGGTCGGCTCGGACCGGCGATTTGGAACAGCGACACGTCCGCCTCGGGTGGCGACGTCGCAGACCGCAGTGCGTTCGAAAGCTCAGACATGCCCGAAGGCAGGTCGACGTCGTCGGCCGACCACCCTGACATGGCCTGGGTGGGTGCTGGCAACGGGGGCGCGCGGTGGCGACGGACCCGGGTGGCACTGGGGTGAGAACCTCGTTGGTCAGGTGTAGAGCAGTGTCGCTGTCTTGTCGCGCGGTGCGCAGTGATGGGAAACGACTATGGCTATCGCGGGAAGCAGTAAAGACAGCTAATGTATCGCCGAGAGGAGACGGTGTTAACTGTGGTGTAGAATGACGAGGAGAGAGTGAGAGATCAAGAAGAAGTAGTGAGTTAACAGTCTCGACTGATGAATGTCCAGGCGCGTCAAGCTGCGTAATCTTTTCCTTCCGTAAATGTTGGCTACGGCACGAATTTGTAGTGATTAAGGTGCATACAAGCTATAAATGCGGCCGAGTCTGTCAGCGACGGTGAATGGCAACATTGCCGCGCCCGTCGCCGTGTCCGTCGCTGTCGCCGCCGTTCGTCGGTCTTCGGCGTATGTTGGGTGGCGTGGGGTTGGTGTTGGGTGGGCTAGAAGATTGACCTGGCGGGGAGGTTAGAGGGGGGAGTGGATAAGGGGTGCCACGTGGATTGACCTTCCCTCCCGGCGCGTTGTGGTAGTCGTCGCTACCTCGGACACGCTCATCGATTCATCCATCCCACTCCGAACACCTCGGCACACGCCGACTCCCGTCATTGTCCCGACGCCGACACACGCCCTTGCACAAGAACAACAGCACACCCACACACACACAGACACGCAACGAGGCACGCGCTTCACACGCTTCGGTCGCTGTTTCCATTGTTGGCTCACTCTACGTGTGCTGTCGGAATGACGCTCTGATGCCTCGACCCCCAGCATCCGTGGGCTACCCCCATCCCGACATCAGCGACGTCCAACAACATCCATCCGCGGGCAACAACAACATTCCATACCCACAACAACAGCCCCAGCCTCACTTGCAGCAGCAGCCACAGGCAACATACCCATACCCATACCAGCAGTTTCCCACGTATCCTCAGCCGCAGGGCGCCTTTGACCCCTCCCAGCAACAACAACAACACCACCAGCCTCAGCATCCACACCCGTCCGTCGTCTATCAGCCCGCCCCGCCCCAGGCACACCCATACGCTTCTCATCCAACACACTTTTACACCGCAACACCCCCGCTCGAGGCCTTCCCACAGCACCTCGACAGCCCTCAGCAGCAGCCCTTTGCCACTCATCAGGCATACTTGAGCCCTCAACAGCACCAGCAGCAGACCCCTGCCATCTCGTCGCCAGGTGTTGCTTCATCGCCAGTGCCACAGTCGTCGCCCGTCTGGACAGCCCAGCAACAACAACTCCAGCAGCAGCAACAGCAGCAGCAGTTCTACCAGTTCCAACAACAACAGCTGCACCAGCAGAGGCAACAGCAACAGGCGTTTGCGCAGGCTCCATCCATCGACTGGCAACAGTCCCCACAACCTCCACAGTCCGCATCTGGCGTGTCAAACGTCTCAAACGCCTCTCCGCAACCCCCCGCCGCACCCACCGTCCCTACGCCTGCCGCCTCCCAGCAGGCCGAAACCGCGTCCAAGCTGCCCCGCATCACTCTTCGCGTACCGCGGCGCGGCACCGACGCTGACGACGACGACAACATGGTTGGTCGCAGGCGAACATCGGGTACGGCGTCGCGCGGTGTCTCAGAGGAGAGCCACGGTGTCCGCAGTACACGACACAGCGGCCGGCGTGGCCGCGCAGTGAACTATGCCGAGGACGAGGACGACGAGGACTTTGAGGGCCAGGTGCCTTCCGAGGTGGAACCCGAGGCGCGTGCGTCTGGCCGTGTGACGCGCAGACGCGCGGCACGTGGCAGCCTGCCTGACGACGACGACGAGGATGCCGACGCCGCGTTCGAGGATGACGCCGAGGGCGAGGCGGACGAGCCCTCGCCCGTTGTCGGAACACGCCGCTCATCCCGCGCTCACAAACCACCAAACCGTTACCACGGCGAAGACGACTTTGAGGAGTCGATGATGCTCGACTCGAGCCCCGTGGTCAAGCGTGCCCCACCACAAGCGCCACCGCCCGCGGCGCCCGCTGTCAGTGGACGCCGCAGCACGCGCAGACGCATCGCCGTCGACCCGGATGAGGACGACGAGCCATATGCCGAGCCGCAGCCAAACGGCGCCGATGTCCTGCCTCCGCCACCAGCACCCGACACCGCCGCGGAACTCAAGGCGCTGAGCCAGCGCTCCCGCAGCAAGCGAAGAGGGTCCGAGGAGGACGGCGACTCGTTCAACCCTAGTGAATCGGACGCCGAGTCGTCGTCTGCGACAGAGGCCGAGGCTCTCGAGGACAACTTTGAGGAGGGCGACGGCGACTCGTTTGTCAGCGACGACAGTCCCCGCCCGCGCCGCCGTGCGCGCAAGTCTCGACCAGCCCCCGCACCCGCACCCGCGCGCCGGAGCACACGTACCTCGCGCCGCGCCGACCCCGACTCGGACGGCGAGTACGGCGCGCGTCGCAACCTCCGCAAACGCGACTCGCGGCCCAACTACCAACTGCCCCCGCTCGACATCTCCGCGGAACTTGCCGCCAACGACGCGCTGAACAAGGCGATCGCTGCCGCGTCGGGTCCTGGCCGCGGGCCTGGGCGCAGAGGACCGTCGAGCTTTGGCCCCGCGGGGAGATTCGGCGCCATGGGTAATGGCATAAAACCGTTGCCGTGGTCAATGAAGGGTAGAGACTTTGCGCAGGCCATGGGCGACCCGGACTCGTCCGACTCGGACAACGACCTCGCCATGCCTGGTGCTGCCGCGGCGGCCGGCGCGGCTGGTCCCGCTGCCCTCGGCGGCGCTGCTGGCGCCCGTGGCGGACCAGGCATCCCTGGCCCCACTGACGTGCCCAACTTTGGCCGCGTCAATCCGAAATCGAACATGGCCGACGCCGATCCACTCGGTGTGGACACCAATGTGACGTTTGACCGTGTCGGTGGCCTCGACGGGCGTAAGCGTGTTACGTGAGACATTTTGCTGATGAACAGACATTAACCAGCTCAAGGAGATGGTTGCGCTGCCGCTTCTCTATCCCGAGCTCTTCCAGCAGTTCAGCATCACGCCTCCGCGCGGTGTCCTGTTCCACGGTCCTCCCGGAACAGGTAAAACGCTGCTTGCGCGCGCGCTCGCCGCGTCGTGCAGTAACGGCAACCAGAAGATTGCGTTCTTCATGCGCAAGGGCGCCGACGTGCTGTCCAAGTGGGTCGGCGAGGCCGAGCGCCAGCTGCGCATGTTGTTCGAGGAGGCGCGTGCGTCCCAGCCAAGCATCATCTTCTTTGACGAAATCGACGGCCTCGCGCCCGTACGCAGCAGCAAGCAGGACCAGATCCACGCCTCGCTCGTGTCGACACTCCTCGCCCTCATGGACGGCATGGATGGGCGCGGACAAGTCATTGTGATTGGCGCGACGAACCGTCCCGACGCCGTTGACCCCGCCCTGCGCCGCCCCGGCCGTTTCGACCGCGAGTTCTATTTCCCTCTCCCGAACCGCGACGCCCGCCGACAGATCATTGGCATCAACACCCGTGATTGGGAGCCGGCGCTGCCAAACGACATGCTCGACACGCTCGCAACGCTTACAAAGGGCTACGGCGGTGCAGACCTTCGGGTGCGTAAAAGTTACGCATTGCCTCAGCTGATATACAGGCACTGTGCACCGAAGCTGCGTTGAATGCGATTCAGCGCAAGTATCCCCAAATCTACAAAACGACCGACCGGCTGTTGGTCAAGCCTGGTTCCGTGCGCGTGCAGCCAAAAGACTTTATGCTCGCCGTGAAGAGTGCGTCCATGGGGCGATCGTCTTGCTGACAGCAGAAATCGTTCCCTCGTCTGCGCGCTCGTCGTCGTCTGCAGCGGTGCAGCTGCCGAACCAGCTCGTGCCCCTCCTCTCGCACGACCTCGACCGTCTCAAGGCCGCGGTCGACCTCGCGCTGCCGCAGGTCAAGAAGCGCACGGCACTCGAGGAAGCCGAGTTTGTCGACGAGGACGGAGATTCGTTTGACAAGGAGATGATGCTGCAGTGTGAGTCAAACACAGCTCAATAAGGCTGACAGACAGCCCTAGACAAACTGCGCACATACCGGCCACGTTTGCTGGTGTACGGCCCGACGGGAAACGGCCAGATGTACCTCGGCCCAGCGATCCTGCACCACCTCGAAGGATTCCACGTGCAGTCGTTCGATCTCGCTACGCTGATGGGCGACTCTACAAGGGTGGGGGTGTTCATGTGAGACCGGTTACTGACGAAAGACACCCGAGGCCGCTATTGTGCAGATGTTTGTCGAAGCCAAACGGCACCAGCCGAGCATCATCTTCATTCCCTCGCTGGCACAGTGGGCCGAGACGCTGTCCGAGACGGCGCGCTCCACGACACGCGCCCTGCTGGACGGCATCTCGCCGTCGGACCCAGTCCTTCTGCTCGCTATTGTCGACGGGCCGCTGGACACGCTTCCGCCCGACGTGCGCGCGTGGTTTGGCTTTGGCGAGGAGAACCGTATTGAGCTGAGCACTCCGAACGCGGACCAGCGTGCCGAGTTCTTTGAGGGGTTGTTGGAAGCCGTCCGCCGCGTGCCTACCGACTTCCCCGATGGCGTGCCGCGCAAGAAGCGCGTGCTCGAGGAACTTCCCCTCGCACCCGCGTTACCGCCACGGCAGCCGACGGCCGTCGAGGTGCAGCGCGAGCTGGAACGCGACGCCGCCGCACGTAACATGCTCCTGGTCAGCTTTACCTCACTCATTCAAGAGTTTTGGCGCAAGTACCGCCGTCCAGTGGAGATTGTGCGCGTGAGTACTAGTGGCTTTGTTGGGAAGGAGCTGACGACCAAGGACGAGGCCGCGGCGTACTCCAACTATCTCGCCGAGCAGGCTGCGGCAGGCATGCCTCCGCCGCCCGAGGTGCAGCCAGCAACGCAGGAGCCGACGAACGGCGTGCATGGTGTCGTGCCGGGCGTCATGGAGACACAGGTCACGGACGCGCCGCAGGCCATGGTCATGGCGCAACTCGACCCAACCGTCACTGCTACGGGCGATGTCTCTGTCCCGGCGGTTCCCGAGGTACCCTCCGTGCCCGCCGTCCCGGAACTGCCGTCAGCGCCGATTGTCCCTGTTGTGACGGAGGCGTCAGCCATAGTCCCAGGGACGCAGGAGGGCCCCGGCGAGTCGCTCGCGACCAACGCCACCGTCGCGACGGACGTGACGACCGCAACGAACGCGACCGCCGCGACGGTGCCGCCGCCGACCTGGCAGGTCCACAACATGGACCTGGCAATCATCAAGCACAAGCTCGTAAAGCATAAGTACTACACGCCGCAGGACGTGCTGGACGACTTTGCCCTGATCGAGGAAAACGCAAAGCACACAATGGACGCGGACAGGCAGCTCAAAGTCTCAGAGATGGTCGCGCACGCGCGCATGCACGTCCAGGGCTTTGACCCCAAGTGGACCCCCGAGTTTGAGCGGTACGCTGTGCGTATGCGCGAACGCAAGGCGGACCGCGCCAAGGCCAAGGCGCTGAGCCGCGCCGCCACGCGCTCGGGGAGTAGAGCGAGCGACGGCGCCGTCGCTGCGCCCGCGGCAGCGCCGGCGGGCGACACCAATGGTCCAGGCGACGTGAACAGCGTGGGCAAGCGTCCCCGTGACGGCGAGGACGACGCCGACAATGACCGCGCGAAGCGTCACCGCGAAAACGGCGAAAACGGCATGGACGTCGACCAAGAGCCTGGGCCCTTGGACTCGTCGGACATTGGTCCCGCGCCGTCGCAGACGGACAAGGCTGCGTCGCAGGCGCCGCCGTCGCCGACGCAGGTATCGGTCGCGGAGAAGACCGAGGACGTGGCACCGTCGAACGGTGCTGAGGGCGACGACCGCGCGGGCGCGACAGACACCGCGGTGGTAGACGGCACTGCTGGCGCTAGCGCGCCAGCTTCGGTGCACCGCACGCCTACGCCACCGCCCGTGTACCCGCCGTTCGTGTGCCCCGAGTCCGAGGTAGACGCGCTGCGGCGGGCGCTCAAGGTGTCGACGCGGGACCTGAACGTCGACGAGCTGGAGCAGCTGCGCGCGTCGCTCCTCGACCGCGTGTGGCGCGCGCGCGGAAACTGGGACCGGACCCAGCTCGTCGACGACATGCGCCGCGCAACAGACCGCTTTGTACGTGAAGTCCAGGTCGTGCGCGACGCCGAGGCGATGTAGAGTGGTAGATTATGGATCATTGATGCGCGCGAGTTGGCGGCGTGTAGGTGTGTGCGTGGACTAGACAAAGCCTGTCACCGTCTTGGGCACGAGTACGACTGTTCGACGCCGTTGTCGTGCGTGCGCGTTGCGGATGTACTGCGTCCCGCTCTGTGGTGCTTGCGTCATGGTCGCACGAGCACGTGTGCAGCCAGTCACCCACGGCCCACGGCAGTCAGTCTCCCATGGCATGTTACCCCCCGCAATCGGACCAAACATGCACCCACACCGATACGCTCACACATGCAATCACATTCACAACTGCCAACTAGAACTGGAATCCGTTACTCCTCCTTCGTTGTATCGATCGCGCGCTACGCGCGCTCTCGCGCTCTCTGGCTCGTCTAGAGCTTGGCGGCACGCGCTGGGGCGCCGTTGTCCTGGACACCCTTGTTGATACCGACGACGCCGTTTGCGGGGATGACGTTGTTCTTGTCCATGGCGTTGGAGGTGCCGTTGAAGCGGATGCCCTTGATGCCGGGGTATCCCTTGACGCCGGTGGCCTTTTCGAGGCGAGTGGCGAGGTCGTCCGAGACCTCGCGGAAGATTGCAATCTGGCGCTTGATGATCTCCTTGTCGCGGCAGGTGGACATGTGGCCCGAGACGGTCTTGACGAGGCGCTCGCGCTCGTCCTCCTTGAATACCTTTTCCCAGAGGTTACGTGGCGCGACAAAGTCCTCTGGGCGGATCTCGGAGAGGAACGACACGGCGTTGGCAATGAAGCGGCCGTGCACTTCGTTGACGTTGACCTGTGGGGGGATGAAGGCGATAGGGTCCTGCGTCGAGAGGTAGGCCGAGCGGCCGCCCTGGTTGTAGAACGCCATGGGACCGTCGCGCTGGAACGAGGCGGGGACAAAGCCAGTGACGGACTGGTTTACCGGCAGCTGGGCGTAGTTTGTGCCGAGGCGGTGGCGGTGCGTGTCGGGGTACGAGAAGAGGCGCGACTGGAGGACGGGGTCGGCCGAGGGCTCGATGCCGGGCACGAGGTGCGAGGGCGAAAAGGCAGCCTGCTCAACCTCGGCAAAGTAGTTCTTTGCATTGTCGGTGAGCGTGAGCTTGCCGATCTCGCGTAGGGGGTAGTCGCCGTGGGGCCAGATGTGGGTCAGGTCGTGCACGTTGATGCCCTTCTTCTCCCACGCCTCGACGGCCTGCTCGGGCGTCATGGTCTGCACCGACAGCGTCCACGACGGGCAGTCGCCGCGCTGGATCGCGTCGTACAGGTCCTTCTGGCCGTGGTCGGGGCCGAGCTTGGCCGCCTCCTCGTTCGTGAGCGTCTTGATGCCCTGGTTCGAACGGATGTGGATCTGGCAGTACACCCACTTGCCCTCCTTGTTGACCAGCTTGAGCGAGTGGCCAGAGTAGCCGTGCATGTGGCGGAAGCCGTCCGGGATGCCGCGGTCCGACATGAGGATCTGCCGTTAGCGCGACTCGAGAGCCCGCCTTCCAGACACGCTCATGACACGCTCATGACCGTATCGATAAGCGCATGGCACCGTATCGCGAGCGTGAAGCTACATCGGCACAGCCGAAGTATCCAGGGGTGCGATTCACGACACGGCTCAACCAAGCTCGCGTATCTCGCCAGCCACGTTTCAGCCCCCATCTACCACTCATGTACGCCTGGTTGGTCACCGATGAGCACGGTCCTGCGCTACATCGCACACTCAGAGGACCGTGTACGTGCTTGGACGGTGCAACCCTGGGCTGGGGGAGGCGCTGGGCTGCACAATCTGCTAGGTACTCACCATGACCTGGTGGATCGACTCAGGGTTGTTGCTGAGGTAGTCCCAGAACATGGTCGAGTCGTCGCCGCCACCAAGGTGGGTGGCGGGGTCGCGCTTCTGAGTGTGAATGAAGTGAGGGAACTTTGCGGCGTCGCGCAGGAAGAACACCGGGGTCTGGGGGAGTCAGCACGAGCACTGTCGATAACAGAGATGGTGCGTCGAATGTGATTTAGGCAGAACAGCCACACACAATCACAAAGATACCCACGTTGTTGCCGACAAAGTCAAAGTTGCCCTCGGCGGTCTTGAACTTGCAAGCAAAGCCGCGGGGGTCGCGGGCCTGGTCGGACGAGCCGCTCTCGCCACCGACAGTGGAGAAGCGCATGGTGATGGGACACGACGAGCCCTTCTTGAACATGTCGGCGCACGAGAGGTCCTCGGCACCCTTGGTGCACTCCCAGACACCGTGGGCGCCCGAGCCCTTGGCGTGGACGACGCGCTCGGGGATGCGCTCGCGGTCAAAGTGGGCGAGGAGGTCGATGAGGTGGAAGTCCTGGAGGAGCAGGCCCTGGTTGCCTGCGCGCTGCGACGCGTACGGGTGCGGAATCGGCGCGCCGTTCGACGCAGTGTACGTCGCCTGGCGCGACGACGAGTCACGGTCGGCCTCGTACGACTTGGGCTCGGGAACTGCCTTGCTCTTCGGGGCCATGTTTACTATATCTCTGCGTGCTGTGTTCAGAAAAAAGTGAACGACGACGATGTGGAAGTGTGTCAAGATGTGGAAAAGGTGGGTGAGAAATAGGTCTGGGCCAGTTGGAGTGTGGGGCAGCAGGTGGGCAACTCGGCGATGACCGGGTCAACTTGGGTGCGTGGCCCGGCGAATGGGGACAGACCAGATACATATCCACGGCAAAGCCCCGGATCTCTACGAACGCTGCAGTGAGGAGCCCCCGCTGGCTCGGCTCTTGCTGCGTGCGTTGCTTGCCTTGGTGGGCAGTCGTGGGGTAGAGCATGCATGGCGCGGCATTGATTGATTCTGGCAGAGCAGCTACAGACGGAGTTGCCGAGCTCTGCCAGAACTCCCCCAAGGCCACCGGCCACCAAATGCCTCAACCACGTGTCTAGCCCTGAGATTTAAGTAATACTATGATTTGGCCAAGTAAACAATACACTATTGTGATTAGATTAAACGTGGTTGTAATGATAAGGACAGCGGCGGCCGCCGTCACCGGCAACTTGAACAACCGCAGACTGTCGCCGTGTGACGCGCTCTGTTGAGTACGTGGCGGCGCATGGCCAACGTCCTCGCTCGTTGCACCATTCACCATGGCACTGACAACCCTCACACCGCGTGTGACGCGGTACACTGGCCCCACGGGGCGCAGCGCGCTCGTCAACGCCGCACTGACCATCCCGTCGGCAGCGGTGATCCTGGCAATCCTGCCTCTGAGCGTAGTGCGTTACATCCTCCTACGGCCCAAGGGATGGACATTGAAGCTATGGCTGTTTGCAAGGGCACGGCGGTTCCTTACACTTCTCTCGCGCGTGCTTCCTCCGCCTGAGAGCCGCGCGGCGCGGTGGGGCACGCCGCATCGTTTCGGCTCGCTGCGCGGCGCCGACGTCAAGGTCGTGCGCGTCGACATCGCCCCCGCGCCCGCCGAATGGCTCACCGCATTCGCCGAGGCGCCCGAGGCAGTCAAGCCGCTCAAGATGCCCGGATTCGACATTGCGCCCTCGGGCGTGGCGAGCGGCATGGCGCGTCCTGGCGAGCAGACGACAATGTACATCCACGGCGGGGGCTACATCCAAGGGCATCCGCTGTACACTGCCTTTCCCTTCCGGCTCGCGTACGACACGGGGCGGCGCGTGTTTTCAGTGCAGTACCGCAAGACGCTTGACGGCGCGACGGCGTTCCCGGCGCCATTGATGGACGCAGTCGCGGCGTGGATCCACCTCACGCGCGACATGGGTTTTGAGCCGCGCAACATTGTCTTGTCTGGCGACAGCGCAGGCGCACACCTCGCCATCGCGTTGTGCCAACAACTCCGAGCCCTAGACCGCCCCCTCCCCGGAGCACTCGCCCTCGCCTCCCCATGGGTGGACTTTACATGTTCGTTCCGGTCGTGGGAGAAGCACAACCTCGACTTTATCACCAAGCCAAAGCTCCGCAAAGCGATCGCGTCAGCGACGCGGCACTACGACCCAAGCGAAATTGCCGGTCCCTTCTTCTCGCCGGCGCTGGCTCCTGCTGGACACTGGAAGTTCCTCGCCGACACGCCCGTGTTTATCTCGTACGGCGCCCTCGAGGCGTTTACGGACGAGGACGAGACGCTCGCAGCCGCGCTCAAGAACGACGGCGTCGAAGTGACCCTCTTTAGAGTGAGTTAAGTGCCACGGGGTATGCTGACTTCAGGACGAGAATGGCGTGCACGACACGCCCATCGTCTCTACCGCCATCAACGTCCTTCCGCACGCGTATCAACGTTTCCGCGAGGGTGTCAATGACCTATTCGCCCAGCTTTCCAAGACGCAGGAGGCGTAGGTACGAGCGGGCCAGTGTACATGTACGTACAGACGGGATGCAGCGTTGTAAGCCATGCCTCCTGAGTCTTTGACGCGATGCTCCGCTTCCGCCACTCACCAGCCATACATCTCACTTAGCACACTCTTACAACACTTGGCCAAACAAGCAGCCTCCCATTCAACGAGCTCCTCTTACCGCGTCTCCTCGCTCTCCTAACTGATGGGCGTCCGCTTACGGGAGACAGACCTCGGCGTGGGTGATGCCGACTTGCCATACTCGTCTTGCGTTCGCTGCGAGCGCGACGAACCGTGTGTCTTGGGCTTGTTCGAGTCGCCTGCTTTGCGGGAATTGAGCATCGGAAGAGACAACGCTTTCTTAAGCGCCGACGTCCTTTTCTCGGGCTTGGGGGCCTCTCCGCGGCTTCCGCGACTTGCCGTGGGCGTCGTTGTCGAGCGCTGGGTAGGTGTACTCGGGCGCGTACTGCACGGCGTTCGGGACGTGTTGGTGGTCGTGGTATACATGGCCGAGCTGGATGAGGCGAAGCTGCTCTTTGTGGGCGTATCCGACCTGTCAGGGTGAAACGGGTGCTTGTTGTGCAGTCCGCCAAAAGCCAGCTCTTCCCTCGGTTTGGTTGGCCACGGCGGCCTTGCAAACTGCGGGGTCGTCGGGGCTTCCGTCTGTGCGCGGGAAAGCGCGTGTTGTGAGGTGGACCGGGACGGGGGCACGCCGCGTGGAGTGCGCGGAGGAGGCTGCGGCGTCGTCCTTGACGCCGGGATCGGAGTGGATACCTGGCGCTTCCTGGGGTCGCAGTCGTAGTACAGCGTGCCTGACGGAGTCCTCCCTCGAGGCGACGTTGGCGGCTGCATGCTAGGCGGAGGCGGCCGTCGCGGCAACGTTTGCGGCAGCGGTGGCACCGGGGGTGGTACCTCGCGACGTCCCGAAGCGCGCCCAAAGCTGTTTGGCGTTGACCTGGTGCCCGTTTCGCGCGGGGTCGACGCCGGCTGCCGTTCATACCCCGCCATTGGCGGGGGAGGAATCCCGGGTGTCTCTTTCGCCAGCTTGTCAAGCTTGGCTGCACGGCGCTTTTCCGGTGTTTGGAAGAGCCGGCGCATACTGTACAGCTGGGTGTGTAAGGTAAGCTGGCCCGATAGACGTAAGCTTTGCCGCGGTGGTGAGCAGTTAGTTGGCTGTTACAAACGACTCGGGACAGAGGGCCTGAGACGCCTGTTTATAAGACCGCGAGAAACACACAGGATGACGCTGCGCGGTGGTGAAAGTTGTGTTTGGCTCGCAATGACATCTGGCACTTTGGTTCGTGATGAAATGCCCCAGATCAGTGTCGCACATGGTATGCGCTGATGGCGTCGCGACCAGCCTCAGACTCGGGATTGACGGTGATAATGTTTCGCATCACATCGGGCGGGGAGTGATACTGCAATCGAGACCGAGGATCAGCGACAGCAACGTGCTTCGCAGGTCCAGGCTTGCATTAGTCGCCGCCACGTAGGTGTGAATGTAGCTACGGCTACTGCCATCACCAAGCGGCCCAAGGTCTCGGCCGTGTGGTCCCCACCAGCGGCAGAGCCGGCCTGCTGCGATCGCCGGCCCCCAGTGATGGCTCGTTTACGTTCCCTACGGCCTCGCTTCACGGCACCCCTGGAACAATGTGGAACAGCTTCGCAGCAAGCGGAGTGTGTCGGGTGCGTGCCCCGACGGGGTGTCGCCTCGGGCTACGTCTAGCATGCGCTGATGCATCAGTGCCACAGTGCCACAAGTAATATATCACTTGGAGTGATCAGAGGTGTAAGTGGTGACGCAAGGCGCGTCGCGCACAACGACGCGTTCTTACTCAAGTTTAATGGGAAATAGCACATGCATTAGCCTTACTTGTATTTATTAGTAATTAGGTTTGACAAAGGGCGATCACCCAGGGCGTCGATCACAACAAGGGCCGTACAACCAGCCTTCCCTTTAGGGCGGGGGCAGAGTGACGTCATTCTTCCCTTTTGGGTGAGTGCGTTGTTTATTTACAACCCCCGTTTAGTGTTCCTGATAGAGGAACCGGGAATGGTGGAGACGCACGAGCAACACCAACTCTTTGCACTCTCACATCATCCTTGTCGCCTCTGTATCGCGCGCCACCCTCTCTCCCTCTCATTGCTCGCACGCACGCACTCACCCATGTTTATTTACAACGTACACGCGCCGACAAAGACCTTTGCGCTAGCGGCAAAGGGTAAGTCCCTGGCCGTGGGCCTCGCGCGACGCGTCGAGCTGCGCAGCAGTCGGCGACGACGGCGGATAGCGCCATCCCCGGGGGAGGGAAATGTGCGCGTGAACTAATCCTAGACGACGAGAACTGCGCACAGCTCATCGACCGGATCATCTCCAAGGCGCGTCTTTCCACCCACGACGCCGACGCCGTGCGGCAACGGAATGATGGTGCTGGTGTAGTGTACGAGTTTGAGGGCGACCGATGGGCCCTGGAAGATGGTGAGTGTGGCGTGAGAGGCGGGTTTGGTTAGGTCTGACTGTCAGACGACGACCTGGCGATTGTGACGGCGCGGTTCAGGTCTGAAGCCGACGCCCAGCCAACGCCAAGCATCACGCTACACGTCGTGCAGCCGACGACACCCGACCCCGCCGTGTCGAACGGCCTCGTGGCCCCGCCACCACCACCAGCGTACCGGTCGTCGAGCAACGTGACGGCGCACCGAAACCGCTCTGTGTGGGACGGCGACTCGCCGCGAACGGGGTCGCCTTCCGAAGCTGCACAAACCCGCCGCGCACCAGACTTGTTCACGACCAACAACACGCTGTGTATCCCCAACGCGCAGAAGGAGCGTTCTCGCACCGCCAGCGGCGCACGCAGCGTCCGTTCCATGCGCTCGGTGCGCAGCCGGCGCAGCAAGTGGGGCGACGACGACGCCGAGCCCCTCGGCGACGTCAAGCGCCGCGAGTTTGAGGAGGTAGGCAAATGTCCAGGAGGATAGAGCTGACTCGTAGTTTCATGCAAACAACGGCGTACGCACCGTCGTTGGCAAGGTCGGCAGCGTCGACAACGTCCGCATGCTTCTCAAGGCCGGATACCGCCACGTGTACCTCTCCCGCGCGTTCGCGGTGCGCCACGGCCTGTTGTCCAAGAAGGTGCGCCCGAGTTGAGTTTGTTTCTAATGGCTAGGATGTCCCAGGTAGCAGCGGGTACACGGGCCTCAAGACCCTCGGCAACGTGCCCATCACGGTTGGCGCGCGGACAGCCGTGCACAAGGTCATGCTGTCTGAGGAGCAGCACTTTGACGTCGTGCTCGGCCGCGCATGGGTCGAGAAGATGAACATCAAGTGGGTAACTATGTGTCTGTTTGAGCTGACCCATCGCAGGGTCGACCCGCTGGACCCGACGCTCCTGACATACATGGACACGGGCGAGACGATCCCGTGCGACCTCGTGGTGTTGCGCGACGCCGCGGGCGAGATAATCACCATCACCTAGAGCTCTCGTTTGTGTGTGCCGTATGCTAGATAGACTTGTGATACCCGCGTTTTTTGCATCGATACGTATGCATATCAGAAGTGCGGTGTTGTTCTGTACGCGATCCAGCACGGGGTGAAGGCCGCTCAGAATGCCGCTGTGGTGGCAGTCTCCCACGGTCGCTTCGTGATCGAGGGAATGACAGAAGAGGGGTCGTCCGCCAGCACATCATCGGGCTCGGACACTCGGCAGACGTCGCATGACGAGCTCGACGTCGTTTGCTGCATCCTCATCCCTCTATCTCTCCTCTCCGTCACCCTCCCCTCCCCTCCTTCTTCTCATCCCCGCCCTCGCGTCTCATCGGTCATCGGCTCCGCGTGTGTCCATCATGTCCCGCTTCGTGCGCCCCGTACGTCCGCCCGCGCATCCGTCCGCGCCGTCCGCCGCAGCCAGCCACATCCTGACACACTGCAGAGCAGCTACCGCCACGTCTACGGCCAACCATCAAAGGTGTCGTACGAGAATGCAAAGATAAGCGGTAGCGCGTGGGACACCAACCTCGTCACTGCCGGTGGGGTGAGTGGGCCTGGTAATGGTGCCAAACGCCAAAGGCACCTCCCGCCCTCCGTATGCTAAACGACAGAAATACATCGCGCTCAACTGGCAGGTCTCGGGCGGTGGTGTAAGTGTTTTGCAAGGGGAGAAGTGATCAAGGAGAAGCCCGCTGACGCCCGTCGTATAGGCCTTTGCCATCCTGCCGAGCTTCTCGCCGTGGGACATCCCCGAGGCCGACAGCTTCCCGACCAAGCTTCCGGACCTGCTGCCCCTCGCACGCGGGCACTCTGCGCCAGTGTAAGCTGGCGTGCAATGACTATGTAGCTGACTGCCAGGCTCGACACTGCGTGGTCGCCGTTTGACGACAACCTGGTCGTCTCTGGCGGCGAGGACGGCAAGAGTGGGTTAAAGCGCACACCGCGTGTTGGCTGACGGCAGTTTTCCTTTGGAAGGTCGAGGACGACCTGTTCAGTGGCTGGGGCAAGGACGGGTGGGAGCCAGAGGACCTGGCGCCGGTGGGCAAGCTGAACGCGGGCGGACGCAAGGTCGGCCATGTCGAGTTCCACCCTGCCGCTGCCAACCTGCTCACGTCGGCGTCGGGCGACCACCTCGTGCGTGTGTGGGACATTGACGCCGACGACGTCGCCATCACACTTACTGGACACACCGACAGTATCCAGAGCGTTGCGTGGAACGCCACGGGCACGACGCTGGCGACGACGTGCCGTGACCGCAAGCTGCGCCTGTTCGACCCGCGTGCAGGTACCGAGGCGGTGCGTGTCGCCGACGGGCACAGCGGTATCAAGGGCAGCCGCGTCGTGTGGCTCGGCGACCGCGACCGTATTGCCACTACGGGCTTTAGCAAGATGTCGGACCGCCAGCTAGGTCTGTGGAACACGTCCGACCTGAGCAACCTCAAGATGGAGAGTCTCGACTCGAGCGCGGGCATCATCGTCCCCTTCTTTGCCGAAGGAAACGACGTCCTCTTCCTCGCCGGCAAGGGCGACGGTAATATCCGCTACTACGAATTCGAGGGCGACAACTTCCATTTCCTCAACGAGTACAAGACCTCGGTGCCCCAGCGTGGTATCGGCTTTATCCCCCGCCGCGCCCTCGACGTGTCCCAGAACGAGATTGCCCGCGCGTTCAAGCTCTCGGGCCGCGAGGTCACCCCGCTCTCGTTCATCGTGCCCCGCAAAGCCGAGGGCTTCCAGTCGGACATTTACCCTCCGGCGAACTCGATCGAGCCCGCCATGACCGCCAAGGATTGGCTCGCGGGGAAGAACGCCCGTCCTAACGTTGTTGACCTCGAGACGCGCGCCACCAGCGCAAACAAGGCGCCGATCAGCACGTCCAAGGCTGCGACGCCAAAGTCCTCGACTCCTGCGGCTTCTACGCCTGCGCCATCGACTCCCAAGGAGGAGGTCAAGAAGGAGGAGCCAAAGGTCGAGCCAAAGGTTGAGCCAAAGGTTGAGCCAAAGGCGGAGCCCAAGGCCGAGCCCAAGACCGAGACGCCCAAGGACGACGTCAAGGCGAAAGACCTCGAGATCGAGCAGCCAGACAGCGACGACGACAAGGGTAGCGCAAAGGTCGGCGCGGCGGCTGGCGCTGGCGCCGCGGCCGTGGCGGGCGCGACCGTTGCAGCGGCCAAGTCTGCGCCATCGGCAAAATCGACGCCTGCGGCGTCTGGTGCGGCGACGCCCTCGACGCCAGCGGCGGCCGAGACGAACGGCGGCGACGCAGCGAACAACTCGGACGAGCTGCTGGTCAAGCTCCTTTCGGAGGGCGCGACGCTGCCGACGCGCGGCTCGTCACATGCCGCCGGGCACGACCTGTACGCGTCGGCCGACACGACTGTGCCTGCGCGCGGCCAGGCACTGGTCGACACGGGTATTAGCGTCGCGGTGCCGACCGGGACGTATGGGCGTGTCGCGCCACGCAGCGGTCTAGGTGGGTAGTTGCTTGCCACGTGCTTGCTGACGGCCTAGCGGTCAAGCACGCAATCGACACGGGCGCAGGCGTGATTGACGCAGACTACCGTGGCGAAGTCAAGGTGGTGCTTTTCAACCACTCGGACAAGGACTTTAAGATTGCCCGCGGCGACCGTATTGCCCAGCTCATCCTCGAGCGCGTGCACATGGCCCCCCTGCGCCAGGTCGACGACCTCGAGGCAACGGTCCGCGGCTCGGGCGGCTTTGGCTCCACAGGCGGCTTCCGCGCCTAACTAGACCACCACTACCCCCTTACAACCATAACCTGACCCGTAACGACAGACCATGGGCCACAGTGCGCAGCCGAGATGTATTGACTTGCTACCTTAGCTGCGGTGTGTGATGCGTGCATTCTCTACTGCTGCTACTGCGTCTACTACTACTACTACTTTTCCAACAACGGTTCTACAACAGATACTACTACTCGTACTCATACTCTTTCTCGCCTTGGTGACATTGTCTATCTAGCCGACGGCGCGCAGCTGGTCTTCCTTGGCAAAGACCTCGGGGCGCGCCGGGCGGCGCGGGCGCACGCCGTCCTCGTCCTCAACCATGGCCAGCATGGCGTGCCGGTTACCGCGGGAGAAGTACATTGCGGGCTCGCCGCGGACTGACGCTTCCGTGATGAGGCAGTGGCGCACGCCCGAGCCGGGTACTTCAAACATGGCGTCGACGAGGATTTCTTCGAGCACGCCGCGCAGGCCGCGCGCGCCCCCGCCGCGGTCGAGGCCCTCCTGCGCAATCGCCTGCAGTGCGCGCCGCGTAAACGCGAGCTCGGAGCCGTACCGATGGAACAGGGACTTGTACTGCTTGATGAGCGCGTTGCGCGGTTCCGTGAGGATGCGGATTAGGTCGTCGATCGCGAGCGGGTGCAGCGACGACACGATCGGCAGGCGCCCTAGGAACTCGGGAATCAGGCCGTAATCCTTCAGGTCGGCCATCGTAGGCTTGAGCGTGCCCGCTACAGCGGGACCAGGCAGCGGTGCCCCAAACCCGATCGACTATGCGTAAGCTGTGTCACCCTCTCGACGACAACGTACCCCCTTGCCGAGGCGTCTCTGGATGATCGGCTCGAGGCCGACGAATGCGCCCGAGAGGATGAAGAGAATGTTGCTCGTGTCGACGACGTACGTGTCGCCCTTGCTTGCTAGACCGTCAGCTCCCCATGGCTTGGTGTCACTCACGTCCGCCACCCCCGCTGAAGCCGGGTAGGCCCTCGCGCACACCCTTCTTACCCGGCGCGTTGCCAAACGTGCGGTTCATGGGGTTGTTGGGGTTCCATTCCGGCGGCTCGTTGTACGACGACGACTCGGCCTTGGGTCCGGGGCTGCTGCCGTGGCCGCTGCTGCCCGAGCTGTGCGTCGAGCTAGGCGACGACGGGGATGAGCCGATCGGCGCAGACTTGGCGGAGAGCGTCACTGTAGTTCCTTCCAGAATACGCAGAAGCGCCTGCTGGACGCCCTCGCCGCCGACGTCGCGGCCGCCACCCCAAGTGCCAAACTCGTTGCCTCCCCGTCGTGCAAGCTTGTCCACCTCGTCAATGTGAACAATGCCCACTCTGTGCTGTTAGCTTTGACAGTCTGGCCAACTCACTCAGCGCGCCCCACATCGTAGTCAGCAGACTGAAGTAGCCGAAGGATACAGCTCTCGACGTCTTCGCCCACGTCTATTCGTTAGGTCCAGCAACGCCGACGGCCACTCACATCCTGCCTGAGTGTAGGTCGTCGCGTCGCACGAGACGAACGGGACGTCTAATGCCCGTGCGAGCGTCTTGGCCATCAGAGTCTTGCCTGTTCCTGTTGGTCCGCTGCCGTCAGCACTGGCACGCGGTGGGGTACCCACACAACGAGCACGTTGCTCTTCTCGACGAGGACATCGAGCTCCTCTGGCAACGGGCGCGGATTCATGACCTCGTTGAGTGCCGCGACGCGCCGGGCACGCGCATCGTCGTCGGCACGCCGCTGCTCCTCCTCGCGCTCCTTACGCCGGCGCGCACGTTCCTCGGCCTTGGATTCGTCGGGCGGCGCCGCAGTCCCCTTCGACTCGTCGGCCTCGCCTCCACTCTTGAGGTTACCCACTTTGCCGAGCAGCGTCGGTGGCCGCCTAGACGAGAAGTATCCCTCTCCGCGGGCTGCGTGTCAGTGGTCCTTCTTGAGACTAGTACGCACCCCACTTCTCCTCGCGCGTGAGCAGGCCGTGCGTGAGGGTCGGGTCGGCACCGCCCTCGGCCCCGACGGCGCGCGTCGCGTCGGGGATGCCGTTCGTCTTCTCAAAGTCGGCCTCAAAGGGGGCCTGGTCCCACTCAAACGAGTCCTTGTCGCCGTGGGCCGGTGGAGGCGGCTGAGGGGGTTCAGACGGCGGCGGTGCGCTGATGAGCGGCTCAATCCGGCGGTAGTGGTTGAACACGCTTGGTTCCATCAGCCATCAACCCAGAGACGCGCCACACTCACGCTACCGACAGCACCTTCTTGGCCGCGTCCTGCCCGATTACATACTGCGACAGGTGGTTGTATAGCTGGAAAGAGTTAGTAGTCTTGAAGAGGGAGAAACGTACGTCTTTGGGTGAGCGCGGAGGTGCGAGCACCGAGTTGAGGCGCGTCCCGAGGAGGCGCACGGGCCGCAACCGGATTCGCACGCGCGAGAGCATGCTGTGTGTTCGGCGCGCGGGAGCTGCGCGCAAAGGTAAAGGCGTAGTGCTATATACAGTAGATACGAGCTGCTGCTGCTACTGCTCGTGCTTGTGTGAATGCAACAAGAGGACGATGTTGTGGTGGTGTCGAGATGGCGAGTAGACGTACGAGTCGACACGAGTGGCGGGCCTCGGGTGTATGCTGCTTGGGTGGACCCCACAGAGTGGAGGTCATCTCCCCTACGACCGTGGGAGACCTGCTACAAATGGATGGGATCACGTGACCCCACCTTGAGGACGGCGACGATTGTACCGATTGTCCTTTTGACGACGACGACAAGAACAAGAGCGGCCTGGGTCTCGCCTGTCTCCCTCTGTCTCTCTCCCACTCTCCCATCTCGTCTTGTCCGACACTGAGCAATCTATCCCGCACCCACGCCGCTTTGACGTTCTCTTGTCGCTGCCTGCTTCCGGCGCACAGCTTGATCCCCATCTCCGAGCAGCCGACACCTCAAACCTGACTGGCACACCACACCGACTGCCATCAGAGCCGGCCCTGTAGTGGCCAACAACCCCTCACCCAACGCCCACTCCCATCCGTCGCCGCGACCGCACAGCGACACGGCACGATGACGTCCCTAGCCGATCCCAAGAGGACCGAGCCGATGGACGTGTCCACCGACCTCAACAACCCGAACAGGTCCAACCGCCGAGTAGCCTAGTGAGTTGACCATCCCCGCGACGCGCTGACCCATCCAGCTTTTACGACCGTATGTGTCCTCATTGTCCTTGCGACACAAAAGCTCACCTATAGATGACGTCGGTAACTACCACTTCTTCCTGGGTCACCCCATGAAACCCCACCGTATCCGCATGACGCACAACCTTGTGAGCAACTATGGGCTGTGTGATGAGTACGAAGACGACGCGCCCGAGGCGAGCGGCGAGGGCGCGCGTGCCCTCAACGACCCCACAGCGGGCATGGACGAGGAGATGCAAGAGGCCGCAAAATGGGAACGCCGCATCCAGAATGGCGCGCGCGGCAAGGCTATGCAGGTTTTTGTGAGTCGCCCGTCATCGCGTTCCGGAACAGCGGCTAATACCCGCCGTAGAGGCCCCGCCGAGCAACCAAGACGGACATGACCAAGTTCCACACCGACGAGTACATTGACCTCCTCGAGGCCGTCACACCAGAGACCGCGGATGCGCTTACCGGCGGCGGCATCAGATGTACGCTTCGTGGATTGTGTGCCAGCTGACCACAGGTCTCACCGGCGAGGATTGTCCCGCCTTTGAAGGTGTCTTTGAGTTCTGTACTATCTCTGCTGGCGGCTCGCTCGGCGCCGCCGAGAAGCTGAATTCGGGCCACGCCGACGTCGCTGTTAACTGGGCTGGCGGCTTGCACCACGCCAAGAAGTCCGAGGCTAGTGGTTTCTGCTACGTCAACGACATGTGAGTGTGCGATGGCAGAGTGGCGCTGACGTGCCAGTGTTTTGGGCATTCTCGAGCTGCTCCGCATCCACCCCCGAGTTCTCTACATCGACGTCGACGTGCACCACGGTGACGGCGTCGAGGAGGCGTTCTACACCACCGACCGCGTCATGACCTGCTCATTCCACCGTTTCGGCGAGTTCTTCCCGGGAACAGGTGATGTTCGCGTGAGTTGCGCTCCAAGTTTTGTCGCAATGGTGGCTGACGATCTCAGGACCGCGGTATCAAGCGTGGAAAGGGCTACGCCGTCAACGTGCCCTTGCGCGATGGCATCACCGACGCGACGTACCACTCCGTGTTCAAGCCCGTGCGTTGACCCTGCGAGTACAAGTCACTGACGCCCTCAGATCATTAAGCAGATCATTGAGACGTTCCGCCCGGGCGCGATTGTCCTCCAGCTTGGCGCCGACTCGTTGTCAGGCGACAAGCTCGGCGGCTTCAACCTGACCCTGGATGGTGAGTCGAACAGTAATGTACCAGCTAACACTGTAGGCCACTCGAACTGCGCGCGCTACGTCCGTTCGTTCAACATCCCCGTCATGATGGTCGGCGGCGGCGGCTACACCATGTAAGCAATCCGTTATAACGCATGCTGATGGTAAGCAAAAATGTGTCCAAGGCGTGGACGAAGGAGACGTCGATTATGTGCGGCGTCGAGCTGCCTGAGGACCTGCCATACAACCGGTACATGGAGTACTTTGGGCCCCGGTACAAGCTCGAGGTGCTGCCGACCAACGTTGACGACCACAACCCACCAGAGTATCTTGAGGCGCTGAAGCGGAATATTTTTGAGAACTTGCGCGAGCTACCGCATGCGCCAGGTGTGCAGATGCGCGAGGTGTCGAGCAAGCCAATCTCTCAAGTCATTGGCCTGGGCAAGGACAATGACGACGACGACGACCCAGACAACGAGCTGGACCAGCGTATCAAGAGTGAGTAAATTCTAGGCGGAGTAGACTGACGCGTGCAGAGATCTTTAGGGCGCGGAACGGGGGAGGCGAGGACTCGGAGTCCGACTCGGACGAGGACGTGGCGGCGCACGCCCGCTCGAACCGCGCACGGCGACAGGGCGGGGGGCTATCGTTACGCCCGAACCCGCGTCCGCGGATCAACGGTTTCCCGGCCAGTGGGAAACGGCAGGCGTCGTCGTCACCCGACTGCAGCGAGGCCGAGGGCCGCAAGAAGCGTACCTTTTTCTCGTCGCGCGTCGGCGACGGGACGTGGGACCCGACCATGCTGCTCAACGGCGGCAAGGTGCCCGACGACGGCCTCGTTAACGGCGTCAGGCCAAAGCTCTTTGGCGGTATCCCCGAGACGTGGAACGTCGGCCGCCAGAGCCGCGCAGGCTCCCCCATGAGCGTGTCCTAGCCCTCGCATATCCTGTAGACTTTCGTAGCATCCTTTGTACGTGTATGACTGTTGCCACTGAGCCGGGTCGCGCCGCGCCGGGCTCGAGCTGAGGGCATTTACTAAGCGGGTTTCTGAAGTTGTCGCTGTTGTGATCGAACTGAGCCTGTTGAGTGAGATACGCCCACCCACGCTGCGGGCTGACCAGAACCGCACAATGAGCGAGTCGAGGGAGTCCATGGTCATACCTGGGGACATGGATGAGTAGGCGACAACACCCCACCATCCCCCACTGCCTCGACCGAGTTTCTGTTATAACCTCAAGTGAATGCGCACGAATTTGACACTTCAAACGTGCTGTGAGCTCTTTGCTGATTCATCAGCATGCTATTGCGGGATAACGTCGGTCACACTTTCTCCGCCAGCCGCCAGAGTGGCTGCAAACGTCCACGTGCATACTGCTTGCTATTTACATCTACTCCAAGGCGCTCTTGACCTTGGGCTTGTACTCCTTGATGAGCTTCTCGACGGCCTCGCCGAGGCCCTTGTCGACCTTTGTGAACATGGCTGGGGGTTAGTATGGGCTGTTCTGAGGGGTCGCTGCGCTCGCGCACGCATCTCGAAATACTCACTAACGGCCTCCTGCTCGAGACGTGGCCAGACCTCGCCGAGGTCGTTGTTCCAGAACGCCTTGACGGTCTCTTCGGGGTTGAGTGCGTCGCCGATAGGTTCGTACTTTTCAATGGCGCGCTGGATGCTGGCGCCGAGCTCCTTGTCGACGCGGGTGAACATTTCGACGGCCTTCTTCTGGAGCTGGGGCAGCGCCTCGCCGAGGTTACCGTCTACGACGTTTCCGACAAAGTCGACCTGCTCGCCGGCCTTCTTGAGGACCTCCCACATCATGCGTGCCTGCTCAAAGTCGTCGTCGGTGACCTCGGACTCGTACGCCGCGATCTTGCCCGAGAAGACCTTGTCCCAGTGTCCTGTCGAGTAGCCGTTCGAGCCGAGCGGGCCCTGGAAGTTGATCTTTTTCAGCGACGAGTTCACGTAGCTGGGGTCGTTGCCGTAGTTGGTCTCGTACCGCATCGCACCGTCACGCTCGTACGGCTGGTACACCTTGGACACGGCCCGGTTGCACGGCAGCTGCTGGTAGTTTGCGCCAACGCGGTAGCGCGCCGCGTCAGGGTAGGCGAACATGCGCGCCTGCAGCATGGGGTCGAGCGAGGGCGCAATACCACGGACCATGTTGGAGGGGGAGAAAGCCGCCTGCTCAATGTCGGAGAATCTCGGGCTGGCGTTAGACATTGTGTTGTAAAGGGGCGTCACGTACGTTCTTGTTGAGGGTGAGCTTGGCCATGGGGATAAGAGGGTGGTCCTTGTGTGGCCAGACCTTTGTCATGTCAAAGATGTTCCAGCGGTAGTTCTCTGCCTGCTCCTCGGTCATGACCTGAGCGCACATGGTCCACGAGGGGAAGTTGCCCTTTGCAATGTTGTCCCACATGTCGCAGGTGTGGTACTTGGGGTTGATACCGGCGAGACGGCGGGCCGTGTCACGCTTCATGCCCTTGGCACCCTGGTTGGACTTGAAGTGGATCTTGACGTACTTGAACGTGCCGTCGCCCTTGGTAAACTTGTACGTGTGGCCCGAGTAACCGTTGAGCTCGCGGACGGACGCGGGGATACCGCGGTTCGAGAAAAGCATCATGAGGGCGTGGATACCCTCCTGGTTACCTGTGTGGAAGTCCCAGAACATGTTGGGGTCCATGGCGTTCTTGGCCGGCGCGACCTTGTGCGAGCGGTTCATGGAAGGGAACTTGATGGGGTCGCGGACAAAGAAGGTGGGGATGCTGTTGAACACAAAGTCCTGGTTGCCCTCTTCCGTGAACACCTTCATGCCCCAGCCACGGACGTCGCGCGTCGTCTCAGTGTGGCCGCGCTCGGGGCCGGTGATGCTCAGGCGCCACAGCACCTTGCTCTTCTTGCCCTTGCCGTTGAGGAACGCCGCGTCCGTGAGGTCCGAGTTGTCGTGGGTGACCTCGAGCTCGCCCCATGCGCCGACGGCGCCGCTGTGCACTGTGCGCTCCGGGATACGCTCGCGGCTAAAGTGCGCCAGCGTCTCGATCAGCTGCGTGTCCTGCAGCAGCATCAGGCCCTTGACTGGCGTGCTGTCGCCAAAGCGCTGTGCCGTCGAGGCACTCCCCATGGGGACGCCTACAGGTCAGATCCAACGCCCAAAACAGCCGTACTCACCCTCCGCGAGCGTGTAGGTTGGAGCGGACATTGTTTTTAGTAGAGTACTACTGTACGATGTGTGTGTGTCGGCCGATTGATCAACGGCGAGGAAAGTAGGTCAAGAAATGGGAGGGGGTGAGGGGGGACCACGCACGCAGTGGCGAGGAGCCAGCCGTCGCTTTATACTGGGTCGCATGTCGTCTGTACTGCGCAGTGTCGAGACGCACAAGTTGCCCACACTACTGTTGCGCGAGAAGGTTCTTCGCGCGAAAGCGGTCGGTCGCCGCGCTGCGACGCTGTAGCGTACGTACTTACAAAGTTTGAGCAGGATGACGTTTCCGTTAGACTGGGAAGAGGTGAGAATCGGAGTGTCGCTGGTTGGCTGTGGCATCAGGCATTGTGAATGAGCAAGGCACACTTGAGCTGTCAGGACAACGAGGTACAGTAGCAAATGTCGAGAACGGGTCCATGTGTTAATACTTGACGTCACCGGCCCCAACAACGACTTGATGAATGCACATTGACCGTGGGGGTTCATGGCAGCGACGCGCGCGCCACACCCACACCATATGCTTACTTGTCTCGGCACCCACAGGGAAATCAAAAACAGGACAGAGTGCGACGCCCATGGTAGTAATGAAAGAGTGTGGGCAACGAAGGGACACTTCCGGATTTCCTCCCACGCCATGCCGTAGAGGTCCAAACTATCCGGCATCGCCGGGGCTGCTGGAGGATCACACACGTTGGTGCCACATTCCCCTCCCCAATTGCTCGATCCCTGTCACTAGCTTTATTAGAACTGCCCAGACTCTCAACTTTCCATGTCGGCCTTGTCCAACAACGACGTGTCTCTCGTCGACGTCGTCGGACACGACTCATTACTCTACCATCGCAATGGGCCGTCGGCTGGACATGCCATTAGTCAAAGTGGGACTGACTCGACTGACTGAAGGGCTGACTGGGCGACAGACTCCCTGGCCTTGTACTGAGTAGTGATTGGCCATGCCTGTTAACGAGGTGGAACTCACGCCGAGGTCGCTACGACGCAGCATCGGTCTGGATTGATGTGGCTCCAACGGACAATGTGTCGTTTCCGAGTCGGGCAAGCGATCCGGTTCGGAGAGTGAGGCACAGTGGGCCCCGCAACGTCACGCCTGACCGACGGGGCCTGATCGACGACGAGGCAGAGTGTGGCACTTTGGCTGCTGCGTTCGCCTCGAGTGGCCTCTCACCCCACAGCTTCGCAGCTTCGCACCACTAGACCGCCACACACCTATTTCGCATGCACTGGCGTGCCACCAACACGAACGCTTACACCTCTTACTTATGTATTGTTTGTTTTTTTTTCCATCGAGGCTGTCATTCAAGGCGCCCGTGCTATCGAGCGTGTGGGAAGTGTGAGGTCTGCTGGTGTCTCGAGTGAACCGACATGAGACCAACGAGCACCAGAAACGACAGGCCGACAGTACCAACACAGTGGGGAGTTCTGCGTACTGAATTGTCAGCCCGCTCCACTGTCGCTAAAGATGCCCGACGACTCGCAGCCTGCTCTCGTGCTCTCCATCACCCACCTCCCTCTCGTTCTCCAGGAAACGCAGCGCAGCACGACCTGCGCCAGCCCGACGCTAGAGCGTGAGGGTGCGTGAGGGTTGGGGATGCGAGTGCGCTCACACCCCGGCGCTGATGACGAGTGTCGGCGCCGACTGTCCCAGTACTTATTGAGCTGCAGTTGTGGCGACAGGAACACTCCCATCCCCCTCCCCTCGCAACCACAGAGACCACTTACTACTACACCATGGCAGCTACCTACAAACCGTACCACAAGATCAGCCACCCCAAGGAGGCTCCCGAGTCGTATGACTTTATTGTTCTAGGCTCGGGTGCGGCCGGTGGTGTCCTCGCTGGACGTCTTGCCGAGAGCCCCAACGCGCGCGTCCTCCTCGTCGAGGCCGGCCACGGCGACCCCACCGAGGTCGACATGATCATGACTCCCGCGCTCATGATGGACACGGTCGGCTCCAAGTATGACTGGAACTTTAAGACGACCATGATCGACAACGACAAGTTTACTCGTGTGCAGTGCCCCAACACGCGTGGCAAGGTCCTCGGTGGCTCGACCTCGCTCAACTACTTTACCTGGCTGCGTGGGTCTGCCGCGACCTACGACGAAGACTGGGCCCAGGCAGGAGGCACCGAATGGTCGTGGAAGGGCGTCAAGGACTACTTCAACAAGCCCGCCACGTACCACGACGACAAGGGCGTGTACGACAAGGACATGAAGCAGATTGGCACGAGCGGTCCCCTCCCGATCGCCCACGCCGACCTCCTTCCCGAGACCAAGCCGTTCCGCGACTGCCTCCAGGCCGCGTGGAAGAGCCTCGGCCACGAGCTCACCGTCGACCAGTACAACGGTAAACAGCACGGCCTCTTCCCCTCGGTCAACACGGTGTACCAGGGTACCCGTTCGACTTCGGCGACCTTCCTCCGTGGCAAGGACAACATCACCGTCGTCGCCCAGACCACCTCCAAGAGGATCCTCTTTGGCGCCGACAAGCGTGCCGTCGGTGTCGAGGTGATTGGCCCTGACGGGCGCGAGTACACCTTCTTCGCCAGCCGCGAGGTCATCGTCTCGCAGGGTGTGTACGAGTCGCCCAAGATCCTCATGCTCTCGGGTATTGGCAACAAGGACCACCTCGAGAAGTTCAGCATCCAGTGCATCGTCGACAGCGTCCACGTCGGTCGCAACCTCCTCGACCACCCAATCTTCCCGCACGTTTTCAAGCTCAAGGACGGATACGGTCTCGACGACATTCTCCTGCGCGCGGGCAAGGCCCAGGACGACGCCATCGCCCAGTACAAGAAGAACCGTACCGGTCCCCTGTCGTCGCCGCTGCTCGAGCTCGTCGGTTTCCCTCGTATCGACAACTACCTCGAAAAGTGCCCAGAGTGGGTCCAGTACAAGAAGGAAAACAACGACAAGGACCCCTTCGGTCCTGCGGGCCAGCCCCACTTTGAGCTCGACTTTGTGCCGGCCTTCGCCTCGGCCTTCCAGTGGATGTACCCCGAGCCTCCCTCTGGCCAGCACGTTACTGTCATTGTCGACCTGATGCGCCCGCTCTCGCACACGGGCTCGGTGCGCCTCAACTCGACCGACCCCTTCAAGCAGGCCGACATCAACCTCGGTTTCCTCAGCCACCCGCTCGACATTGTCGCGCTTCGCGAGGGCACCCGCTTTGTCGGCGACCTCTTCTACAAGGGTGAGGGCATGAAGGACATTGTCGAGAAGGACTACCCGTGGCCCCTTGACCGCAAGTCCGACAAGGCCATGGAGGAGGAGATTCTCCAGCGCGCCCAGACCGGCTTCCACCCATGCGGCACCAACCGCATTGCTCGTGACATTGGCGACGGTGTCGTCGACCCCAAGCTCCGCGTCCACGGCACCTCGGGCCTCCGTGTCATTGACGCTTCCGTCTTCCCATCCATCCCAGACTGCCGCATCCAGAACGTCGTCTACATGGTCGCAGAGAAGGGCGCAGACTTTATCAAGGCGGCCCACCCCGACCTCTACAAGTAGTTTGCAGAGCAGAAGTATGAAGCAGTTGACAGTTTTATTGACATTGTGTCCAGTCAGTCTGTCCTTTCCGTACAAAGACAATGAAACACGCCTTGCATGTGTGGTAGTGTACAGTGCGGTTAGAAGCCTAGGCCGTTGAGGCTTCTTGGATTGTGCTGGCATCTGTCGTCCCGGTCAAGTCGGTATCATCTGTGGCTGGCGCCTCGCTGTGCGACTTGACAGTGTCGGGCAAGCTATCGCCACTCTCACCACCCTCCCCAACCGGGAGGACAGTGATTTTATGCCGCTCCTGCTCCCGTTCGGCGCCCTGACCAGGCCGCACCTCAACACCACGGAGCATGTCGTTTGCAACGAGGAAGCGGATAGACTGAGTAAGTTGCGAGAGGGTATTTTCAATAGGGTTGGCAAGGAGCTAGGTGTGAGCGGTGTCGGTTTCTCATTGCTTACCGCTCCGAGCATGGACGGGCGTGCGAACGGGTTGGCGCGTTTAGGTTGTGGCTGGCGCGGCGCTGGTGGCCGGGGTGGACCCGGGGGTGGTGCGCCTACATTTGGCGCTTCACGGGCCCAGGCGACCTTGTCGTCGACCCGCACGTGCGCGAGCCGACACCGTGTGCCGTACCGACACTTGCCGCGTGCGAAGAATTTGCACACCTCGGGCTGGTCGGGTGCGGGCGGGTTGGTGGAGCTGGCGTCGGCGGGTTTCAGCTCGGTGCTGGCGTCGGCGCCGGCCTCGTTGGTCTCGTCGTTCTTGACGTCGAGGCCTGCCCCTTCCTCGTCCTCACCGCCCGAGACGTCAGAGTCGGAACCCGACTCCGAGTCCGACTCGTCACTCGAGTCGTCACTCGACCCAGAGTCCGACGACGACACGTCCGAGGTCTTGGGAATGGGGCGGGTGGGGGCAGCACCACGGCCGCCGCGCCCCCTACCTCCACGCATACCGCCGCGTCCGCCGCGTCCCCGATCGTGCACTGGCGGCGGCGGGGGGGCCGCCTCGCGTCCCCACTCCTCGGCCGCGCGCGCCGGGTCGAGTTTACGTTTCCGGGGGTTCTCTCCCCGCGCCCGCGCCGCCTCTTCCTCGACTTTCTGGCGTCAGCCGCAACCCTCACAGCGGCAACTCACACTCTCCTCGACCTTCTCCTTTGTAGGAAACTTGCGCCGCCGTTCCGCGATCCACGCCGCAATCTCCTCGGGCGTCTCGAGCCGGATCCCCGTGCCCTGTATAAACGCCGTCCGGCCAGATTTCGCCCAGCGTTCTTCTTCCTCAGACTTGGTGGTGCCGGTCGCGCGTGACACGTCGCCCCGCTCGCTGGTGGATCCCCCATGACCCCCCCGTCCACCCCCCCGTCCACGGCCCCGACCGCCGTGGCCCCCCGTCGGCGTCGCCGGCGCAACGTACCCGCCCCCTACGCCTGTCCATCCCCCGTAGCCGGGATACCCTCCGCTCGCGTTGTATCCGGGATACCCTCCGCTCGCGTTGTATCCGGGGTATCCTCCGCCGGCGTTGTAGGTTTGATACCCCCCGCTCGCATTGGCGTGTGGGTACGCGCCCGTGTTGTAACCTGGATATCCCCCGCTCGCGTTCGCGGACGCGTAGGGCTGCGCTGTCGGCGTGGAGGGGCCGCCCTTTTGGGAAGGCCGCAAGCTCCCCCGTGTCACGTCCGGGCGCGCGGGTAACGGGTGTCGTGGTCGCTGCATGTTGTTGGTGGTGGTGGTAGTAGTGTTATCGTTGGCATCGCCGAAATATTGCACTCGACGTAATGTTGTTGAAATGTTACGTAAACGGGCTTGTGAAGGCAAATCGAGGACCAAGAATGCACACATCGCTGTCTCTTCTGGACATTCTGTCATCGATAACTCACGCTGAGCACCGCCGTGGGTAGAGCCTGAGGGCTCCTTGCCTGCGTGCACGCAGTGCCGCGTCACTCCGTACAGGGGACGTCACCGCGTGACTGTGCGCGCCGCTTAAGCTCGGCCTCGCCTGGAATTCCCCTCACATTCGCGACTGGCAGCATCTACGACGTTCATGGCATCTACCCGGAGCGCCTACTCAACCACTCAGCTGGCATCCCCACCTCCCCCATACACCCACCGCATCTACCATTCCCACCGCGCCCGCTGCATCTACTGGACAAGTACACCCTTTGTTTCCGCCGTTCCCACCGATCCTGTTGCGCCTGTATGACGTGCCGCGCTCGCCACGCCTGCTGCACCTCAGTCTCCAAGTCCCACCGACACCGATCTAGACCGCCAAGATGGCCCAAGAAACCACCAGGGCCCGGAGGCGGATAATCAACGAGTAAGCTAAGCAGACTAACGAGATGCTGCCTTGGCTGGCAACATTAAACGGCGGTAGGTATCGTAGGTAGGGTCGAAGGGTCAACCACGTGCGACCACGTGCGTGGCTGCGCCCGAATATCACCCAGACGGCATTTTTTCGGACAAGGGCAGATGTTCGAGTGGTTAAAGAAGTCAGAGTCAAGTTTTGCTTGTTCCGATAGGAATCGTATTCTGATGCCGTAAGGCTTCCTGGGTTCGAATCCCAGTCTGCCCATCAATTTCAAGTAAAGTCATCTTTTTGAGCATTCACCACCCATTCACCAACCCTCGTTGCTCTTGGTCGCTGGGTTTGCAGTCTGGCCTGCTTGACACTTGCGGCAAAGAGTGGATGGGTGTGGGTATGCCGCGTGTGTCGGTGGCAAACTACGAGGGCGAGGGGTATGCATGACATGTGCCCCCAAATTGCATGCACGCCAGCACCGTTCCATGCATAGGATGCAATCAGAGGTCGCGCAGCCTCACTGAGTGTTTGTTTAAATATAAGCAGGCGGGAAAATAATCTGCGCGATTTCGCAGTTTGTTGGCATCGATGCCGGAGTTGGTCAAACGGGCGGCACTTAAGTCTCTTACACCCTTGATTTTGCCGTAGCGAAAGCTTTCCTGGGTTCGAACCCCAGTCGATGCAGCATCTCTTTTTGTCAGGAAGAGTTCCCCATCACCCATCAAAGCGGTGGCAACTTGCATGCTCGCGGTATCCAGTGGTGTGTTGTACCAGTTTGCGTGTGGTCGTCGTGACGTCGAACGCTGGCCTGTCTCGGCTTGGATGTTAGAATGCGCCAACCCAAGGTTACGCAGACGACGAGACGAGCGACAACGTCCCTTCAGATCCAGATCCATGCGCCGTCTAGCATCCAAATGTCTCGGGCAATCAAGCGACGACGTCGCCCAACTTTGTTCCCTTACGTAAGCTAAGAATGTTGGTTCAAAGGCCGGCCATCTTCGGCCTGCCAACGACGATGAGCAACACCCAACAACACCACCGCCACCACCTCCAACTCACCATGGAAGCCCTGTCCCGGCGCGAAGAGGAGGAGATCGAGGCGCGTGCCAAGAGCGACGCGCTCAAGGCGTGTGACGACCTCGTGAAAGGTAAGTCGGTGGCCGTCGCAGCCAGGTTTCCCGGTGCAATCGGCGACAACCTTGGATATCCTCATTGCGAGCGTACGTCCGACCTCCTCTTACGCCAGACTTTGCCGACTGCGCGCGGGGACGGACGTTTACTATCCCGTTCAAGTGCGCCGAGCCGCACAAGGCGATGAACGCTTGTATCAAGCAGTAGTGAGTGAAAGAGTGGGAGGACGCAAGATGGCCAAGGAAGGTGTGAGGGGAAACAATGCGCGGGCTAGCCTGACCACTGAGGCACCTCCTCCTAAACCTATCCTACTCCTCTCGCTTGCTCGCACACTGCGTGCGCTCGCCGTGTGCTCGCCGCGTGCTCACACCCCAGCATGACCGTGGAGAAGCTCGACGCGCTCAAGCTCGACTACATCGCAAACCGCTCGCAGCGCGGCCGCGAGGCCGTCGACGCCCTCCTCAAGGAACGTCGCGAGAAGCTCCTCCGCATGTCGGGACGTAAAGAGAACAACCCAAACTTTCCCGAGACAAACACCAACCCTTCCTGACCACAACGACTCGCGCCGCATCATGTGAGCTTCCAACAGTGTGGATGTAGCTGACAACAGCACCACTCTGTAGACTGCATTGCATATGATATGCCTGGTATCTGCTAGGAGTTCATGGCCGCTTCCTCGTCCGTCATGTCGAGAGGCGTGGACACGTGCGTGACGGCAGGATCGGAGCTGTTACTAGACGGCGCGTCGGCGACTGGTTGAGCGGCGCGCGACTCGACTGGCGCCTCGTCGCCGCGCCTCGCGTCATTTGCCTTCTTCTTCTCCTCCCTTCCACCAAAGTACTTGCGCGACGGGATGACGGCCTCGAACGCGGCGGCCCAGTCGCCCAGGGCGAGGTACTGCAGGAGAATCTCATACACCTGGCGTCAGAGCAGCATTGCACACCCCACCCACCTGGTTGACCGTGAGAACCTTGCGCGTCGGTAGGTTGTCGATGAACGTCCCGATCGGCAGGCGCGCTGTACGAATACCTAGCTCGTCGGCCTTGCCCTGGCACAACCCCTTGTGCCGGTTCCGGTCGACGATGCCGCCAATGATGTACACCTCGTTCTCGGACAGCGTGGTGAGCTCCTCTTCAGCGTCGGCGGAGAGGTACACTAGCTGCCGGGAGGCGGGGAACGGGAGGTGCGGGTCGGAGAGGGACGCTGGTGTGGGCTTGTCAGCTCCTGGGTCGGCCGTCGGCGGGGATGGTTCTGGGCGGTCCAATGGCTTCTGTGTAACGTCTGCCGAGCCTTCCGTGTCGGCAGCCATCACCCTGGCAAGCTCGTCCACACCTCCGGCCCAGAAATGCATGCGCGCCCAGCGATGCCAGTGCGCCTTGACCATGTGTTCCCAGAGACGCGGCGACGCCTGTGGCGAGAGGCTCGTGTGCAGGACTGCAGAGACGGGGCGCTTGGCGGTCCGGTTGCACGAGTAGACGTATGTGAGCTGGGAGGCCATCGAGGTGATTTCGCCGTCGGTCATGAGTGCGTCAAAGCCGAGGTCAATGACGATCGCGCCGGGCCACACGTCCGCCTCGGTGCCCTTGTCCGCGGCACGCCGTGCGCGTTTCAGCTCGCGCGTACGTTCCACCTGCGCCAGCTCGTCCGCAGTCAACGTGCCCGCAGCGTACCCCGCCGACAGCTGCTTGCGCCGCTCCCGCCGGCGTTCCCTCTCCACGGCGCGTTTCTCTAGCTTGTGTTCCTGGAACCGCGCCTACGGTCAACACAACAAGGGTGATTAATCAGTCACTTGCCTTCTTCGCCAGACGCTTCTGTGCATTCTTCGAGAGTGGCGCGGCGTTCCCCTGATCAGCAGAGACCGGCGCTTCTGGCTGAGTCGACGGCCCGGCGTCGTTGAACGCCGCCTCCTCGTCCATTTTGTTTGTGTCGGTGGTTGTGGAACACGCCCGAGCGATCGCGACGTGCATGCCTCTGTTCGACTTTTTTCCATACCCTGTAGTATTTGAACCAAACACTAATCGCTTCCACTCTCCCACGATGTATCCTAATCGTACATTACTAATCCGCCGCCGTGACGGCATGGTTGTTGGCAGATTGTTGCTTGCAAAGCGCGCGCCGCTGTACACAACCATTCTCCCATCTTCCGACCACCACCGCACCGCCGCGCTCTCACCTCCTACCCCCGCGGCCCCTCCCGCGCCGCGACACGACGCTCGAGCTCTCCCCGGCGACATAGACATATCCCCCTTCCTTGCATCTTCATCCACTCACTGCCCTTCGTCGCCATGTCGGACGCGCGCCTCCGCCGCGTCCAGAAGGAGATCCGGGGTGAGGTTACGGTACGGGGAGTGGCTGACGCCAGCGTGCCAGCAGGACAAGGAGAGCCAGATTTCCATTGAGGGTGTGTCTAGCGTCTCGGGCACAAGCTTACGCCAGCCGTCGACGAGAACCCGTTCCACCTGATCGGCTCGTTTCCCGGACCTGTACGGACTTGCACCGACTACGCTCTGACGCCAGGGCGACACGCCATACGAGGGCGGATACTATGAGGTAGACATTGTCATTCCCGACGCATACCCCTTTGAGCCCGTCAAGATGAAGTTTATCACAAAGGTTTACCGTGAGTGCCTACAGCTTGACGATAGGCTGATCCCAGATCCCAACGTATCCTCCGCGAGTGTGAGTCGCACGATCTGGCGGCTAGACTGATGATGCCAGGGCGCTATCTGCCTCGATATCCTCAAGGACAAGTGGTCTCCAGTATGCTGATCCTCGCCAACGTGGCCTGACACCAGGTATTCACGCTCAAGTCGACACTGATCTCGCTGCAGTCGCTGCTGAGCTCGCCCGAGCCGAACGACCCACAGGACGCGGAGGGTACGTTGACGCTTCTCTACCAGAGAGCGTGCTAACATGCAGTGGCGAAACACTTCTTGTCGTCGCGCGAGTCGTTCAACGCGACGGCGCGCCACTGGGCGCAGGCGTACGCGACGGCCCCCGCGGGCAGGAAGGGCACACGTTCCGCCGCGACCGACGCCGAGCTCGCGGGCCTCGCAGAGGAGAGCGTCGTCAAGTTTACAGACATGGGATTCGACCGTGCCACTGTCATTGCCACGCTCAAACGGTTGAACTACCGCGGCAACAATATTACCAACATCAACGAGAATACCGTGAGTACGCGATCGTCGTGGCCCTGTGTCGACGCGGCGCAAGCTGTGCTACCGACGTGTGGCTGGCCAGTGGTGTGTGTTGCATGCGTTGCCCATCGCAACGGCACGTGGCGTGTCTGTGCGCTTGGTCTGTCAAGGGCGCAGGCGTAAGCAGACGGCCGTGCTGCAGCTCGACGCCAGCGCGGCTTGATGGGACAGGAGTAGCGGCGAAACCCATACACCTGCAGCCGACGCCTATACGCTGCGCCCCGTGAACTCCGCTGACGCCAGGTCATTGAGGCGCTTCTCAAGTAGCATTGCATCCGGCACGCACGCGCCGGCACACGGAGCATGGGATGAGCAGCGTCATAGTACATGGATGCGACGGGTGATGTTGTCTGCTTGCCGGCGTCCTGAAGGACACCGGCGCTTTGGTGCTGATCATGAGGGGTTGGGTGTGTAAGTGATTGGGCCGGCGTGGCGCCCCGCGCCACTGAAGACGAGTTGCGACCAATGCAAGGCTTACTGCGACGCTTAACGGCATCGCGGGTCACAGCGCCTAGCGCTTTGCGGCCTCCTCGCGCTGTCGCGCTGCCTCTGCCAGCGTCGCTGCCTGCCGCGCCTCGAGGACGCGCCGTTTGTTGAAGTAGTCGATCTGGCGTCAGTGCCGTGCACGACAAGGAACAGTGCTGGGGAAATAGGAATGCGGCGAGTGGGTATCTTTAAGCTGGCGCTCTGCGGCCTGATAGTGTGCAGGTGCTTGCGCCGAGTATGCTCGAGTCACCCAAGCCGGGCTTGATCCCTCTCCGGTAACACCAAGTCGCCAGGAGGTGCTCCGTGTCGACGTTGCTACACAAAGACTGCGTGCACACCCGTACTGCGTTCGCGCCACTTACCCAGGACTTGCCACACGCGCTCTCATACTCCTTCTTCGCGGCCTCACACGCGCCCTTATCCTCGGTCGGGACGAGGACGCCCGCGTTGTCGAGACAGGCAAAGAATGCGTCGCGCGCCGCCCAGCATTTTTGCCGTTGCTCGCGGCTCGGCGCCTTGCCCGGCTCGCCGGCGGCGCCGCTGTCGCTCGAAGAGGAGCCGAATCCAAACATAACGAGGGAGTAGGAGTGGGAGTTGGCGATGGCAACTGAGTACGAATCGCAAACGCCGAGAATAGTGGAGGAGTGCAGAGTTTGCAGAGTGGGGCATCCTCCCACGTGCCCTACGTCATCCATGCCAACCCACCGACGATACAGGCGGACAACACTGTCGTCGTCCCGACGCTCCTCTGCCCAGTCGCAAACATGCCCCGACATGGCGCACACGAAGCGACGGACACGCGCGGGGGCGAGTCAGCGGATCCAGCGGCGGGAGTGGGACACATGAGCGAGCCGCCACCACGCGTCGTGGACCTCGGCGAAGATAACGAGGGAGGCGAGGCGGCGCGGTCACCGACACTCGAGCTGTTACCTCCCTCTCCGCCGCGGTCCGTCGTGGGCAGCGACGACGACGAAGAGGGCGGGACGACAAGTACGAACAGCCGGGGTGTAGGAGAAGGGGAAGGAGGAGGAGGAGGTGGGGGCGTCGGCGGCGCAGGCGCGGCCCTGCTTGCGCCCGTACGCGGCCTCAAGGCGATCGCGCGGCTGTGCGCCGGCGGCGGGGCGGTAGCGTATGCCGCTGCGCGCCGGCGGCGGCGTCTCGACGGGGATCCTGACGTCGATGGCGCGCTGGGGGGAACGTATGCGCGAGACTCGCCCGGGTGGCGCGGCGCGTCGTTCGACTCGGCCCGCAGCACGAGTACTGATGGCGCGGGCGGCGGCGGCGGCGGCGGTGGTGGGGGTGGTCACAAAGTCCAGATTCTCCTCGCAGGCAGGGAAACGCCAGATGCGCTGGTCACGTCCCTCTCGCGCGGCAGCGACGACTACGGTGGCGCAGCAGCGGGCCGGCGGCGCAGCGCCCCGTTATCCCGCTCGCCCTCGTCGGCCGTTGACGGGTTCCTCTCCGCTCCGCCGACATCGCGGGGCTTCACCGTTCCCTCCGCCCCCTCCGGGACCGCGGCGTCCTCGCCAACCTCACCCGCCCTCTCGCCCCGCGCGTCCCTCGACGTTCCCGACACGATACTCAGCGACGACGCGAGCGATGCGTCGCCTTGCCTCTCCCCCGGTCCCCGTACCACTGGCGACACGAGTCCCTGTCTCTCCGCTCTCGACGCCGCCGACGTCCTCGACGCGTCCTCGCCCCTCGCGGGCGCAACAGACCCATCACGAACCCCCTTCGCGGCCGAGGTCATCGTCCGTGGCTGGCAGGTTGTCGGGGGTACGAGTTTCGACAGTTTCGCCAGGGTCGGGGCTTATGTTGGTGAGTTCGCAGCCGGCCGAGCCAAGGTTGTACGCAGCGTCGTGTCGAGCGGTGCGCAAATGGTTCACCCGTTGTGCCTCTTCGACTCGGAGCGTAACCTACGCCGTGCTCGTGGGGGCCCATGTGCCAAGCGCACTCTTATCCTTATGTGGCTGCGCCACCAGCCAAACAAGACGGCGCGCTTCCCCTGTCTACGCCCGCTTCGTGGTCGCTCGCTGACAGCAGTGTACGACATTGAAATAGCGCTCCGCGGGGGCGCGCGCGTCTCCATCTTACGACGATACACGGAATTCGTGCGGCTGCGTAACGACCTCCGCCGGTCGTTCCCTGTACGTACATCTCTCCCCCCCTCGCTGACGGCAGCATCTTAGGAAGACCATCCCCGCGTTGCCAGGAAAGAACCATATGCGTGAGTCGCGGCCATATCCACCTCTCGACGCCCCCTTTTGACCCTCGCGACGCTCCACGCTCCCCTCTTGACCCTCTCGACCGCTCGACGCCGCCCCGCTTACCTCTGCAGACAAGTTCTCCCCCGAGTTCCTGGCCGACCGCCGCCCGCGCCTCCAACGCTTCCTGCGCACCGTCATGCTGCACCCCGAGATGGGCCGGGGCGGCGACGACAGCGTGCTTGGCCGGTGGGTGCTGGGCCAAGTCGCCGGGCCTGCGCAACCGAGTAATGGTCCCCGGCTGGGCGCGGCCGGCGCGGCCCCGCAGGCGCAACAAGCCCAGGCTTCATAGTCTCAACCTTCACATCCCCTCCCCCCCGCACCAATCCCCCCCCCCTCCTCCGAGCGCGTTTGTATCTCACTTGCCACCCCGTCGCCTACTGCCATGTTCTCTTGTTGATCTGTTGACAGCCTGTTGTATGCACATCGTACTCTCTCGTTCGGCATACGGTGTACTATAGCATGCGGCGACACTCTACATTTTACACAGCACGATAGATCGACAGAGCGCGACAGAAGACGCGTTTGTCACGAGACACGGTCCACTAGGCAATTGCTTGGGCTAGACGAAACCGCCGCGGACGTCGCGCACACTGCGCCCACGACCTCTGCCCCGCGCACGCCGCTCGGGACGCTTTGGCGGCGTCGCCGAGTCGGTAACCTCTGCGTCACTAGCGACGACGCTATCGGCGGGGGTGTCCGCCTCGGAGCCGGTGGCCGTGAGGTCGTAGAGGTCGCCCGCGTCGTCGGCATACGCCGCGTCGTCTGCGAGCTCCTCGCGCTCGTCCCCTCGCTCCCTGTCAGCGGCGTCGCGGTCGGCGTCGCGGTCCTCGGCAGACCACGCAGGTACAGCCGGCGACGAGGGCACGCTGCCCGCGCTTCCGCGGGACGAGCTGCGCGTGCTGCGTGTGGTGCGCACGACGGGCGACGTCGGCACCGGCGACGGCGAGCGGGTACGTCCAGTACGCGGCGACATGCCCGGCGACACGCGTGGCGACGACACGCGGGGTGGGAGTTTTGGCGACATGCCCGGCGACAGCTTTGGCGACATGGCCGCGGACACTTCGAGACCGAACGCGCTCGACGTCGCGCTGGCCGGCGAAGACCCGTGGAGGCCGCGGCGGCGCGCGGCGCGGTCTTCTGACGAGCGCGATTTGGCGTCGCCGCCGCTGTTGCCGTTGCCGTCGGCGCCGCCAGAGAGGTACGCCAGCGCGCTGTCTGGGCCGGCGGCGGGCGCCTCGACGATTGGAAGGGACGTTTCGACCGTAAGCGGTGTTTTGGGCTTTGGTGTAGTTTTCGGCAGAGGTGGGGCGTTGACAGAGTCCGGGGCGGTCTTGGCTGCCTGATCAGGCTGCGTGGCCGCCTCAGCTGACTCGTCCTTCGGCAGCGGGGAGCGCGACCGCGCCGAGTCCTGAGACCGCTTCCGCCGCTCCTCGTCCTTCTGCGCAGCCATAGCCTGCGCCTTGGCGCGCGCCGCGGCGATACGTTCCGCCGTCGAGGACGTCGACGTGGCGGACGTGGGCGTATCGACGGGTTTGGGAGAGAGCATGGTGGCGGGTTCGGGCACGGGCTCGGTGACGATAGGTGCGAGGGGCGCAGCTGCGGCCGGCTCGACGGGAGCCTCGATGGTGGGGTGCACGACCTCGATGGTGGTGCCGACCTCTAGGGGAACAGCGGCGACGACAGGCGACTCGCCTAGAGGCAGCGACGATGTCGTTGTCGCGGGCGACTGTGTCTTGTTGAAGCGGTCAAACTGCAGTCCCGGCTCGGTCGTCTCGGCCGCAGCAGCGGCAGCGATCGCCGCCGCGAGCGGCGCGTCTCCGTCGTCCTCGGTCATGGACGACTGGCTCTCGCGGTCGCGTGTGTCGCGGGCGGCCTTGGCAGCCGACGCACGCCGTCCGCTACGTCCAAAGAACGACGTGAGCGATCGACCCAGGTTAGCGCCGGCCGCCGGCACGGCCGGCGCAGCGGGGGGCTGCTGAGCCGGCGAAGCGACCTCCTGGGGCGCCTGCGGCGCCTGCGTCGTTGACGTGCTGCGCCATCCTGCTAGCCAACCGCCCGCCGCCTGCTCCTTCGGCTTCTCTTGTACCTCGGGCGTCTCGAGAACCGGGTGCAGCGCTTCGTTACCCCCGATTGGCGGGCTGTTAACGGCGACACTCGCGCTCGTCGACGACGCCGAGTCGCGGCGCGAGAGTAGCGACGGGGTACGTTCCTTCTCCGGCGGCGCAGGCGCGCTCGAATCCGCGCGCCACAGGCCACCAAAGCCCCACCCGCGTTTCTCCGATGTCGGCGTGGAGAGGTCGACAGTGTTGCTCGCAGGCGAAAAGGGGTCGTCGTTATCGTCGTCAATCTCGGACGGGAGCGGGGGTAGGTTTACGGACCCGGCGCCTGCCGTCGGATCCGCGGCCATGAACTCACGCAGCGAGCGAACGAGCGTGTCGGACGCAGCGCGCGCGTCCTCGGCCTCATTCAGCTTCATCTCGAGCGCCATCACCTGCGCGCGCAGCGCCTCGGTCTCGAGTCGCGACGACTTGAGCGCCTCAATGTGCTCGTTCGTCGCGGGCAGAAGGAGTGAAGGCGACGTGCCCGGCCCCGAGAGCTGCTGCGACGTCGAAGACGCGCGGCGGGACGTACTCCCCGGGATAGGTAGGGCGCTCGGCGGCGGCGAGAGGACCGGTGGCGAGCTCGAGTCGGCTCTGGCGGAAGACGACGTCCCACGGATCCCAGGCGACTTGAGCGGCGCGTCTCTAGTTTCGTCGTCGCTTCCCCGGCGCGAGCCCGTTCCCGACCCTGTAGGGCTGAAGCGCGGACTGCGTGGCGACAAGGGCAGCTTGCGCGGCGTGCTTGGCGACGGCGGCATGTCCGAAGTGTTGGGTAACGGCGGTGCGCGGAGGTTGCCGCTCTTGCTGCGCGAGTGGTTCGAGCTGCCACCGCCTAACCGGAGCTCCCGCAGCCCGCCCGGGGGCTTGGTCGCCTCGGCGGACACGCTCGGGTCGTCGCCGCCGGCGCTGACAGAGCTCACTGGGCGTCTACTGCCCACGCCGCCGTACAGGCTCATGCGCTTTTTCGCGGCGGGCGCCGTGGCGGGCTCGTCGGCCGATTCAGCGTGTACGCTCTGTCGGCGGGCGGCGCGGTCCTGGTCCTGTTTCTGGAGACGCATGACGATTTCGCGACTCTGCTCGACCTGGCCGCGTAACATCTCGACCTTTTCCTCGGCCTTCTCGCGGCGAGTAATCTCCTCGCGCAGCTGCGCCTCGACGGCCTCCTTGGCCGCGTTCGTGAACATGTACAGGTCCTTGAACCGCGCCAGCTCGGCCTCGAGGACGTCGACCCGCGTCTCGGCCGCAGTCTGCGCGGCCACCGCAGCTTTCAGGTCCGTCTTGAGCTTGTGCACGTCAGCCGCGTCGATAAGTCCAGGTCCGCGACCCGTCTCCGCCGTCGGTGTCTTGCCCGGCGACAAGGGCGGGCTTGTCCCTGCAGTCGAGCCCGTAACCACGCTCATCATGCTTGGCGTTGTCGCTGTCGTTGGCGTAATGGCGTCGCTGCTGCCCCCGCCGTCGTCTGTCGTCACTGCCGACATGGTGTGTGAAGCAGTGGCGAGCGGAGCGGAGCGGCGCAGCGCAGCGCTAGGCGGCGGGGCGTTGGCAGCACTGCACTGGTGGTGAGAGTCGCTAGTGCGGTGCGACGTGTGGAATGTGTGCTACCGCTGGGACTCGCGTGAGACGTGCAGTGGGGATAAGTCGGGAGGTGAGATGGGCAGTGGCGAGCGAGGCGTTGGGACTGATTTGTTCGCTGGCGATCCGATGTACGTCGGTGGGGCTATGCTATGCTATGCAGCTGTAGTTGTTGAGAACAAAGTTGTCGACGCGCCGTCGAGACGCCGTCGAGCGTCGAGGCCGAGAGACGAGTCCCTGTGTTCCGCGGTGGGTAGGCGTCGCAAGTGCGTACTAAGGACGAGAGGCTGATCCGCCGGGGTTGTCGCCAGGGTCTGTGCCGCCGTGCCGGATGTGTCGGACGGAGCAGGCGACAACAACTACTATATGAGTATGAATAAATGCAACAGCAACAACAACAGCAAGCTTTTTGTCTCCTACGTGTCCGGACACGACCGCCGCAGCAAAGCATGTCGGTTACCGTGTGTCACATCGTCACAGCTCGCCTCGCAACCGATACGACACGGCGTCGTCGGCGGGAACGGAGAGAACCCGGACATTGATTTCCAGGATCCAGCCGTGGTTCCGTCCTGCCTTGTGATGTGCCTGAACGCCGCGGCTTCCCACCCCACGCCACCCGAGTCCCCCAGCCCAGCCCTTACCCACCTGCTGCACCTGCGCGGAACTCGAGGCTTCGGGACGTGCCCTGGAGGCCTGGAGGACACGAACAAGGTCAAGCATGGCCAAGAATGGACACGGATGTACCCCATCCGCCCCACGCACTCGCGCTGCTGCTGCTGCTCAGTGTGCATATCACACAGCCCCTAGCTACGACGATATATCTCTAGTGCTTATCGGCGCCCAGGCGACGACGAACGTTCACGGCGGCGGGGACCTCCGCGGCGGCCACCAGCGGGCGGCTTGGCAAACGCAAAGTCGCTGCGGGTTAGCTAGGTTAAGGGAGGCAGGCGAGACGCGAGCCTCGGCTCGTCGAGCGTGTGCCCAGCCCATGAAGCAGGGCTGCACACGCCGTCGCCATCTGAACCGTGTGCGACTCATCGGCCCACGCAGAAGCGGGCGCGCGAGAACCATGCAATGGCCTCGCGCTACACCGCTCTGCATTCCGCCCCTCGCACTCACGTGTGAATCTTCTTCTCGAGGAACTCTGTGCCGTCCGTCTCCTTGATCGCCGTCTCGGCCTCCTCCCGCTGCGCATACTCGATGAGCGCGTAGCCCTGTGTGTCAGCATAAGACACGAAGCGCAATTCGGCGTTGGCAAAGTCGTTCAAGCAGGGATAGATACACATCGAGCTACGCCGAACCCAAGCGCAGTGGCACCTCTGGTAACGCGCTAGACAAGTGCCCAGAGGCCGCACGGTGCCCGCACCGTGCCGGCCCCCAAGCTATCCCCCTCGCCCCCCAACTCACCATGACATAGCCTGTCCGCCGGTTAAGTGCCATGGAGAGGTTGCGCACCGAGCCGAAATCGCCGAAGAGGTCCTGCAGGTCCTCCTCGCTCGTCTCCTCGTTAAGCCCAGTCACGATGATAATCCAGCCCTCGACGGCTGGTGTCAGCTGGCTCTTCGGGGATAATAAGCGGACGTACAGCGCGCAGCCCAGTCAGCCTTGCCGTTGGCTAGAAGGAAGAAACGTAGTGACACAGTTAGGTCGTGCGCAAAAGGTCACGCGTCAGTATCGGAGACTCGCTGAAGACAACACATACCGTCTCGCCGGGCTGGGGTCAGATCTACCTCGTACATGTGGGCTTACCGTCGGCAACCATGTCAACGTCGGCCATCGTGTCTGCTTTCGTGTATAGGAAGGGAAGGGGAGAAGTTGCTTGAGTGCTCGCGAGATACTACCTGCCCGCGTCGGCCAGGTCTTCAAGCGTCGTGATTAGGACAATGTCGTCCCTTACTTCGTGTGCGCGGTTCGTCCAGCTGCCGTGTACGTGTCGGCGCGGTCGCAAGTTGGAATGGATGTCAACAACAACACAGTACGCGACGATGAACGCGAATGACGAGGTAGTGAAAGGGGGGTTGGATTTTTGGTGAAAGGAGGGGACCGCGTGGACCACGTGGGTTCGCCCTGATTTGCCTCCACCGCCGCTCGCCGCTGTTGGCAGCGAGCACACCATCGAGACGACTTGTGTCAGCACTTGACAACTGCACAAACGTTCTTGCCAACACCCGAACCACCTCACATCACATCGCCAGTGCTCTTGTCCTGTCCTCCTTTTGCACAACACTACCCAACACCCCCGCCAACCATGTCCAACGTCGTCGAGGTCTCGTCGCCGGAACACTTCAAGGAGCTTCTGAGCAAGGACCTGGAGCGCGTGTCCGTGCTCAACTTCTGGGCGCCGTGGGCCGAGCCATGCAAGGACTTTAACAAGTCTGTCGAGGACGAGGCGAAAAAGTTTCCCGCCGTGCTCTTCCTCAACGTAAGTGTTGTGTGACTGGGGGATCCAGCTGACACAGGATAGATTGAGGCAGAGTCTCTCGCCGACATCTCCGAGAGCTTTGACATCGAGGCCGTTCCTAGTTTCCTCATTCTTCGCGTGAGTCGACACGAGAGCAGGTGTAGTGGCGTGAAGGGGGGTAATTGGCACCGGCGTACTGGCGGAGCTGGCAGCAAGTCCCCGATAGCACGGCCTGCCTGTGTGTGGTTGTGGTGACTACCCAGTGAGCTCTTACGCTTGGGTAAGGTTGCTGCAACGCTCCCACAACTTCAGAAGGCGTGGTATGATCATCCACGGCCACGAGCCCATTGCTGCCGAAGCATCTGACAACCTCTTGGCGTCATGCTGACATATCCTCCTACGCACCTGCTACACACGCCTGAACAATTCTTACGTCTGGCGATCTTTGGGACGACTTCCGCACCAACTGGGACACCCTCCCCCCTTCCCCTTGCTTCAAACCATAGGGCCACACTCTCCTGGCACGCCACTCTGGAGCCGACCCGGCGCTGCTGCACTCGCTGCTGGCGCAGCACTCTGGCCAGCCTGTGCCTGCAAACGTCACCTCGTCTGCCGCCGCGACGTCGTCTGGCGAGCCTGAGCGCCCGCGCACCGAGGAGGAGATCACGGCGCGCTGCAAGGAGATTATGAACCGGCACAAGGTGGTGTTGTTCATGAAGGGCAACCCGTCTGCGCCCAAGTGTGGGTTCTCGCGCCAGACGGTCGGGCTGCTGCGCGAGAAGGGCGTCGAGTTTGCGTGGTTTGACATTCTGAGCGACGAGGACGTACGGCAGGGTCTCAAGCGCGTCAACGACTGGCCGACGTTCCCGCAGATTATTCTCAACGGCGAGCTTGTGGGCGGCCTCGACATCCTCAAGGAGATGATTGAGAGCGGCGAGTGGGACGAGGTGTACGCCGACGCCATGTCTTCGTAGCAGCCGCGGGCTCGCTTGGTAGTAATGTTTCTCTCGCTGTGGGTTGTGTAGTTTTATTGCATGGCATGTGTCGTTAGGGAGCAAAGCATTGCTGGCATTGCTGGTGTCGACAAGACCAAACATGGAAGAATGACTGTTGCGTCATGCGCCATGCATCAATGTAAGATTGCCACATGGGATTAAGGGTGGTTGGGTGGATCGGCGTTACGTTTATATCGCCGGAGTCGAGTGAGGAGGGGGTGGAGGGAGGGAGGGAAGGTACGCAGCCGCGTGTACAGCGGGCGGAGAGGGAAGGTGGGTGTGTGGTGGTGGCTCTCACCCTGGACAGTGGAAGCAACGTCGCAGAGGGAAGGAAGGTCGACTACTTACCACTCTCGTGCTCATCATCCATTCGACTCTGGTCTCCATCATCATTGTCCCACACATCGTCACTCTCTCTCTCTTCAACACTCACAACAGACACACACCGCGACCCTCTCAGCACTCTCCCTCACCCACCCCCCCTCCGCTTGGACACACACAACCCCCCGCCAATACGGGGATGCATCTCTCTTAATTCAAAACCCCACCACATCCATTCCTCCCCCCTCCTCTTCCATCCCCCCTCCCCCTTAATCAACACTCTCCCTCTCCCATGTCCCACCCTCCTCCCGGACTGGGAGGCGGGGTCGCCAGGTCCGGCCCTCCGCCCGGCTTTGGCTCGTCCAATGCCAGCGGAAACAACCCCAGTTCAGCTGCAGCGGCAGCATCTGGCGCAACCGGCACCACCGGCGGCAGCGGCACTGGTAGCGGCAACACTGGCACTGGCGCCAACGGTACAGCCGCCATTGTCCGCGCCCAGATCGTCTTCCTCCTCACGACCTTTACCGACGAGTCATTCGACAAGGCCGCCGCAGAGATTCGCACTGTGAGTTTTGCAACACCAAACCAAACGCAACCCCCACGCCCTTTTCCAGGCGGCGGACACACGTCGTCGCGTGAGATGTGATGTGCAGAGCTAACACGTCCCAGCTCGCCAGCACCCATGGTCCTGAAATGTACCATCACTTTGTGCGTCGCACCGCAGTCGTCGCCGCGCCCGTGATCCAGTCGTTCGTGTCGCACGCGCAGCAGTACAAGGACGACCCGTCAGTGGCGCCCCCGAATGTCCAGCTCTCTGGCCCCGCCGGTCTCGCATGGCGTCTCCTCGCCACAGAGGCTGTCCGCGCTGCGCGCGACATCAACCTCGCACCGCACTTTGTGTCGACGATGCTCTCCCCCTCGCAGGGCACGCCCCTCCCCCTGCCCAACCTCCGCATCTTCAACCTCTCACCTGCGGTCCTGTTCTCCCTTTCTGCGCTTGCCCTCGCCAATCCCCAGGTCTTTCCCCCGACGCACCAGTCCTACGAGGCCACGCGCGCAGACCTGCACCAGACCTTCCAGGGCGCCATGGAGATCCTTCGCTCCAACATCCCGTTCTGGTCGGGCAACATACCCAGCCAGCCGCAGGACGACATCGACATGCAGGAGGCGCGCAACCTCATTCTTGCAGTGTACCCAAACGAGGAGCAGTCGTCTACAAACAAGGCGTCGCGCCCCGCCACGCCGACCAATCCTACGCCGCCGCACCAGGCCGAGCTCAACACGCTGCAGCGTGGCTTCCTCCTCCAGTCGCTCGCCATCAAATTGGGCGGCCCCGCGATTCTCCACAACACGGTATCGGCCCTGTCGCCTGGTGGCGAGCCCCGCACCGTGGGCGCCATCCCTCTTGAGGACATTCTGTTCGAACTGGGTGAAACCATGACACAGGACGAGGGCACCGTCCAGGCGCTCATCGAGCGCTGGTGGGCTCCGCTTCTGGACGAGGCACACGCCCCTGACGTGTTTGACGAGGTCGTCCACTGCCTCCATGGGCTGTGCCGTGGCTTGCAGGAGGGGCGTACGATTGATCCCCTCGGTGTGATGAAGGGCATTGTCGAGGCCACCAAGGATTCCCACATCCACTGGATTGACGTCGTCAAGTCGTTCGACTCGCCCCAGTCGCCCCTGGCTTACCCCAACGCGCTTCTGCTCGCCGCCGCACTCCTTCTTGTGCCGCCCCAGACGCCAAAGCCGCCCATCGCTGCGCTTCTCCCTGCTGGCCCCGGCGAGCGCACCTGGACCAACATCTCGTCGCTGCTGTACGTCCTGCGCAACCTCTCGACTCTGCCACCCGACTCGCTCAATCTTTACACCTCGCCGACGTCGCCGCCCCCGGACGCCATGGCGCGCATTGTCGAGCCGTACCCGGCCGACGCTCAAGTCCCCAAGGCCGTCCGCCAGCAGGCCAAGGAAGTGCAGGCCGCCGGCCTCTGGAACACGCTCGGCCTCATTCAAGTGCTCATCCAGGCATGCGCCATGGCCGACTCGGAAGACGCCACCGAGCGTGACGAGCGCATCGAGATTGGCCGCCGCGCCACCGAACTGCTCGAACGCGCAGCCAGCCTTGCCCCCGAGCTCGTCCTCATTGCCCTCGAAAAGCTCCCCAAGCCCCTGCCGCCGCCCATCGTGGCCATGCACCAAAAGATACTCGAGGTGTACCTTATAAACTCGCCGGGTGCGCTTGCCTCCGCGTCGCTCGTCTTCCAGCAGCTTTGGGACCTCAACCCGACGGGCCTTCTTGACGTACTCACCGAGTTCTACTCCGAGGACGAGAACAACCTCGGCAAGGTCGTGGAGATTGCGTGGGAGCTCAAGATCCTCGACAAGCTTCTTGCCAGCGACAACATTCACTTTGCGCTCGACGTCGCTAGTCTCGCGGCAAGCAAGGAGTACTTCAACCTTGAAGACTGGCTTGCCGACAGCGCCTCGGCCAAGGGCCACGACTTCCTCCAGGCCATGTTTGACTTTGTCGAGCACAAGATCCGGCTCGAGATTGACCACCAGCACCAGCCCGAGTCGGTCCCGCCGCTCATGTTCACGTTGTCAGACGACGCGTACTCAATCTTCATCCGCGTCTTCCGCAACGCCGACAATCTTGCGCGCGAGGACATCATGCGCTTCAAGACGCTCCGCACGGACATTCTCATCCTCCACCCGAGACTCCTCAACCTGCGTCCCGGGTCCAAGGAAGAACAGGGTTTCACAGTCGCTAACTACGGCAAGCCCATCACGACTCAGGTCGATGAGATGTACCGCCGGATGTACAACGAGGAGGACGAGCTCACGCTCGACAACGTCATCGACGACCTCACTCGCTACTCCAAGTCGGACGACTCGCGCGAGCAGGACCTCTTTGCGGCCGCGCTCCACTCGCTCTTTGACGAGTACAAGTTTATCAAGACGTACCCGCACCGCGAGCTCACCATGACGGGTATCCTCTTCGGCGCCATCATCGACTGCCGCCTCGTCAAGGACATTCCTGCGTTTGTCGCCACGCGCTACGTCCTCGACGCTTGCAAGACCCCGCCCCACGAGCCACCGTACCAGTTTGGTGTCAGCGCGCTTGGCGTGCTCCGCGCCTCGCTCGTCGACTTTCCTGGTCTGTGCCGCTCGCTCCTCGAGATCCCGGCGCTGCACGAGTCGCACCCAGGCTACATCAATGACATCCACGCCGCGCTCGCAGAGCGTGAGGAGCTCGACCTCCAGGGCGGCGTCAAGCTCGCGTTCCCTGCGCTCAAGCTGCCGATTCTTCTCGAGGAAGGCAACGACCTCTTCCAGGAGCCCGACCCGAAGACGCGGGACGCCATCATGTTCATCGTCAACAACATTGCCCCGAGCAACTACGAGGCAAAGTCCAAGGAACTCGTCGACCTGTTCGAGCCGCAGTGGTCGCGCTGGTTTGCCCACTACTTTATCGACGTTCGCGTCAGTCTCGAGGGCAACCGCCACGATCTTTACATGAAGATACTTAGCCTCCTCGACTCGCCGCTCCTCGAGCGCCACGTTCTCTGGGAGACGTACCGCAAGGCCCGCGACCTCCTCAACGCCGAAGCTACGCTCACGTCCACGTCTGACCGCCAGACCCTCAAGACAGTCGCGCTGTGGCTCGGACGCATCACGCTCGGCAGAACCCTTCCCATCAAGTACCGCGAGCTGTCGCTCAAGGACCTCCTCGTTCAGGGCTACGACAACAAGCGCCTCATCGTTGCGATCCCGTTCGTCTGCAACGTTCTTGCTGCGTGCCAGGGCTCGAACATCTTCCGTCGCCCCAACCCGTGGTTTGTCGCCATCATCAGAGTCCTCGTTGAGCTGTACCACTTTGGCGACATCAAGCTCAACATGAAGTTTGAGATTGAGGTGTTATTCGGCAAGCTCGACATCCAGCTCGAGTCGGTCGAGGCGGCCGACGTGCTCCGCACTCACATCCCGCCGCCGCAGCCACAGCAGGACGTTCCGAACCGTCTCGAAGCCGAGCTCCAGCGCCACCTCGCGCAAGCCGACGTCACAAACGGCAGCCAGCGCTTTGCCGAGCAGAGCATCGACGACCCGTTCGCGCGCATGCAGGCGATGCAGACGGAACAGGCTGCCCAGGTCGCCCACGAGCAGTTCCTGCAAAACGTCGACGACCTCATCCGGCAGCTCCCCGAGTTCCTCCACTTCAACTCGGACCTCGGCGTGCTCCAGGCGCCGACCTTCAAGCGCATAGTACTGCACTCTATCGAGCGCGCCATCCGCGAGATTGTCACGCCTGTCGTCGAGCGCTCGGTCACGATCGCGGGCATCTCGTCGCGCGACCTCGTGCAGAAGGACTTTGGCACCGAGGGCGACTCGGCCAAGATGCGCAAGGCCTCTCACCTCATGGTGCAGAACCTCGCGGGCAACCTCGCTCTCGTGACGTGCAAGGAGCCTCTGCGGACGAGCCTCATGTCGCACATCCGTGCCCTCGTCAGCCAGAACGGCTTCACCGAAGAGAACGTGCCCGATGGGGTCATTGGCGGCGTTGTCAGCGAGAACCTCGACGTTGCGTGCGACATTATCCGCAAGGCTGCGATGGAGAAGGCGACGCGCGACATTGACGTCAACCTCCAACCGCAGTTTGCCGCGCGCAAGGCCCACAGGGACTCGCGCAGCCAGCAGCCGTTCTGGGACGGCGCGTCGTTTGGCGTTGCCATCTCGCACACGGCGCTGCCCGACCCTCTCCGTTTGCGCCAGGGCGGTCTCACCGCCCAGCAGCTGCGCGTGTACGACGACTTTGCCGAGAGCGCGCGTCCGCCACCCCCGCCGCCGCAGACTGGCGCCCACGTCAACGGCGAGGGCTACCTCCCCGGCTACCGCGAGTTTGGCCTTGCCGAGGGTGGTCTCGCGCCGCCCGATGTCAAGCGCGGCCCGTCGCCGCGGTTCCAAGACCTCGGCGAGACGCAGGAGGCCAACGTTCTTGCGCCGCAGACTACGATGGAAAAGTTCCACGAGATTATCGCCGAGATTGAAAAGCTCATCCCGCACACGCCATCCAACACGTTTGCCGAGCTTGACCCGGACCACGACCTGCGCTCGCTCGGTCGCACCATCATCGTTCTCGCGCACTCGTCGATGGCGCGCGAGGCCACGACGCTCGCCATTGCGCAAAAGGTCGTCCAGCTCCTCTACAAGACCGACTCGCCGCTCGGCCGCGAGGTGTACACTGTCCTCCTGCAGCAGCTGTGCATGCACGTCCCCAAGGTCGACCGCGAGGTCAAGTCGTGGCTTCTGTACGCCGAGGATCCAGTGAGTGTAGCACAAGGGGGACTGAAGCTGACAATAGCGCAAGTTCAGCGTCCCGGTGACGGTCGTGCTCATCAGAGCGTCGTTTATCCGCGTACCCGAGCTCGACGCGCAGCTCGCCAAGCAGATGACGCGCGGCTACTCTCCGGAGCTCATCAACTTTGTGTCGCAGCTCATCCGCGAGTGTTCGCTCGCGCCGCAGCCCCTGGTCACCCGCAACGCGTTCACGCTGTGCATTGCCCAGCTGCTTAAGGCGCAGGACCACGGTCAGTCGACGCCGTCGGCTGACCAACTTCTGGAGGACCTGCGTGGCGACACGGTGCGCGAGACCAAGGCGACGGCCGTCGACCCGGCAGTGCACGAGCGCCTCCAGCACTACTTTTTCGAGTGGGTGCGTCTTTTCACCGAGAACCCCAACTCGCCCGAGGTCTCGTTCGTGCCATACATCACGTGGCTGCAGAGCGACAACATTCTCGGCGGCGAGGACGTGTCGACTGCGTTCTACACGACGGCCATCAAGGCTGCCGTCGAATGCGACTCCAAGTCTGAGGATGGGCAGTGGTTTGGCACCGACTCGCTTGCCAAGCTCATCATTCTCATTGTCAAGAACTATGGCGACAAGAGCGGTCCCGGTAGCGTGACGCGCACGGTGTACTACTTCAACAAGATTGTCACCATCATGTCGTACTCGCTCGTGCGCGCACAGCTCAACACGGACGAGCCGTTCGACCAGCGCCCCTGGACACGCTTCTTCACGAGCATGCTTGCGGAGATTGCGTCGATTGAGGCGTCCCTGCCAGAGACCGCGCTTGGCTGTCTCAAGAGCATTGCCAACGTTCTTGGCATTGTGCAGCCGACGTACGCGCCGCGGTTCGCCTTTGGGTGGATTTCGATCGTGTCCCACCGCCTGTTCATGGCCAAGCTGCTCGGTGCACCCCGCCAGGAGGGCTGGGCCGACTACCACCGCTGTGTCATGTGGCTTCTGCGCTTCATCTCGCCGTTCATCAACGCCAACGTTACCGACCTTGGTCGTGCGGCGCGCAGCCTGTACCGCGCAACGCTGCGCATCCTGCTCGTGCTCATGCACGACTTCCCGGGCTTCCTCGTCGAGTACTACCACACGCTCTCGACGGCGATCCCGGCCCACTGTGTCCAGCTCCGCAACATTATCCTCGCGGCGTTCCCTACGGCGGACGCGCCGCTGCCGGACTGGTACAAGCGTCTCGACGACCTGATTCCCGAGATGCAGACGTTCCCTCACGTGCGCTCGGACCACGTGAGCGCTCTCAACTCGGGCAACGTCAAGCACGCGATCGACAACTATGTGCACGGCTCGTCGCCGAACGGCGCGCTCATCGTGTCCGAGCTCAAGAACCGCATCGCCGTGCAAAAGATGCTCCCGGACGGTTCGACCACGACCGTCTGGAACCACACGCTGCTCCACGCCGCCGTGTTCTACCTCGGCACGTCGGCCGTGCACCGGCACTACATGCAGACGGGCATGGCCGAGTTTGACCCCAAGGACCCGGCCGTGCCGCTCCTCGTCAACCTCGCGTACTCGTTTGACGCCGAGGGCCAGTACCTCATGCTCTCGGTGATCGCCGACCAGCTGCGCTTCCCGTCGGCGCACACGCTCTTCTTCTCGAGCCTCATGCTTTACATGTTCAAGGTCTCGGGCGAGTCGGCGATCCCCGAGCGCATTGCGCGTGTCCTTCTTGAGCGTGTCATTGTCTCGCGCCCCCACCCCTGGGGCCTCATCGTCACCTTTGTCGAGCTCCTCGAGAACCCCGCCTACGGCTTCTGGGACCAGCCGTTTGCGCGTGCCGACGAGGAAATCTTCCTCATGTTCCGCCGCGCGCGTGACGGCTTTGGCTCGGCCGCGGCGCAGATGCACTAGGTAAGTCTCTTTCTCCCCCCGAGTGCTTGGCTCTAACCACAGAAACCGAACTCTCTGGGCTTATATTCTTCCTCATGTTTGTGACAGTAACATCTCCTCTGGCGTCGTCAAGTCTTCTCTGCCGTCGACGACAGCGATCGACGTTTCTCCCACCGGTGCCAAGGCTGGTGCGCGCGGCATAGAGTGAAGGCAAGACGAGGGGGCGGCCGGTGTGCCGTCTTACCTACCCCACATACGTACGAATAGATACCCATCACCCAACCCCGACTTTGGCTGCCGTCAACCCGTCAACGCGGCAGCCATACAGTGTAATACCCCCGTTGACGCGCGCGCGGGCCAGGTTTGGCCGGTGTGCCGTTGCCGCGCGCAGCGCAACGGGGCCCTTGTATACTAGCACTGCAATGCATGGCACGTCCACATCTGTAGACAATTCTACGGCCAGTCTAGGATCTGTAGACAATTCTACGGTCCATCTAGGCTAGGAGGAGACGGGCGCGTACGTGCCCCGCCCCGCCGCCGATGCGGATGGGCCGAGGAAACGCGCCTGCAGCGAGTCGGGGAGGAACACCTCGCCCCACTGTCGCAGGTCGGTGGGTTGCCCGCGCCGTTCAATGGCGCGCCGCAGCCTGCAGTCAGCATATGCGACGTGGCGCGGGCGAGGGGGGAGGCGACGGAGGGCCGGGTCCGCGGACGGCCGTGTCCGCGCCAGCCGCGCCGCAAGGCTGCCTTTCACGGCGCTGGACGATACCAGCTGGGAAAAGAGGCATGGCAGAGCATGGCAGGGCACCGCGCGAGGACAGGACGTCACAGGGCGACGCCGGCAACGCTCGCTGCGCTCGCGTTGCTCGCGGTGCTGGCACTCACCGACTCCGGACACCGGCGTACAGCAGCAACCCACACACGGTCAGGAGGAAACACGTCACGATGACTTGGTCACGCGGCGAGTCGCGTTCTGCGGTTAGCAAGCGTGGGATACGAGGACGACGGCGGCGACGGCGTCGGCGTCGGCATCGAGGACAAGCTGTGCGTCTCGTGCCAACTTGAGGTCTGCTGTCGCCAGCCATCCCCGCGCGCCGCTGCGCCCGTCACCTAGCTGTGACGGGACTCACTGAAACAGCGCGCGACCACATCGCCCTCGGTGCCCGTGCCCGTGTCCGTGTCGAGTTCGGGGACAGTCGCGCCTGGCATCAATCAGCGCTCTACTCGAAAACGTGCGTGCGTGCCGCGCAGTGCCCGGAATCATGGCATGCCGCGTACCCACCCTTGCAGATTGGCAGCTTCTGGTCAAGACAGAACTGGCGTGTACAGCTCAAGCACGGCTTGGAGGGGTCGACGGTGGGCCTGTCAAGGGCGATGATGGTCGAGTTGTCAAAGCAGATGCCTGGCGTCAGTGGCGGTCGGCCGGGGAGGGTACGCAAGCAACGCACACTTGCAGTAGCTCGTGACGGAGAAGAATCCGGCGTGCGCGGGCGTGGCGCATAACAGCGCAGCGGCCGCGACGAACAGGGGTAGCAGCAATGGTCGCCAGTTCATCGTCGTCGGAGTCGGAACGGCGTTGGTGGTGGTGGAGTGGACGATTGTGGATTTGCCCCGGTGGCGAAGTGGACAGACTGAGCGGGGCGTCATCAATTGCTGTCATCCCTCCTTCGACATCACCCCATCCATCATCATCCTTTGCACACTCCCCGGTCTGTTCTGTTGCTCTTTCTCTTTCTCTCCCTCTTCCTCTCGCGCAGTCGTGGCCACGCTCTCGAAGACAAGACGTTGTTGAATACCCCCCAAGCTTAGCGACAAACTCACTCGGCGCGGGCCATCGCGACAGCGCCCACCAATCCCCGCCTATGCCAAGTACCCACACCCGACCGACGTCGTCGACACCACTACTGTTGGCCTGCTGAACGGCGCACCGCGCCGCGGTCCCCCCTTTAATCCCTCTGCAAGGCTTACCGCCGCCCTTGCCCGCACGCGCGCTTACCCCCCGGACACCTCGGCACCATCCCGCACCCGACGCCGTTCCGCACGCCCGCCGCCATGGCTGACCGCGTGCAGCGCGACCGTGACCGCGAGCGTGAGCGTGAGCGGGACCGCGATTCGGGCTCGGGACGTACCGGCTCGCCGTCGGCAACGTCGGTCTCGACAGCCAGCGCCGTGACGTCGCCCGCACCGGGCTCGCCGCCCTCGTCCACGCCAAGCGTCCACCCGCTCGCGTTCCTCCCCAACCTCTTTGGCCGCCGCACGTCGTCGAAAACAGCCAGCGACGCACGTAAAGCCACGGCCAGTTCGGGTGTCACACGGACCAGCATCGACGATGTCAACCCCCTCGCGTCGCCGCCAGCCGGCACCGTGTCGCTGCCCGCTGTAGGCGGTGGGAGCGGTGCCGGTGCGCCGTCGTCGGCGGCAGGCGCACCTGCCCCATTCCACCTCGACCACGCGCTCGCACTCATGAGACCTGGCGCGACCAAGAATCCGGCTGATCTTGTCGAGGTTGTGAAAGCGACGAGCGTGCACCTCGCCAACGTTCTCCTCGACCACACGGCCCCAGTGACGTCGAGCGCATCGATGGCGTCGGTGCCCACAGCGTCCCAGCCGCCCCTCGCCGATCTCGGCTTGAGTGCCGCAGACCTCCGCGCCCTTTACGATGTCGCCATGACGTACTCGGACCCAAAGCAGGACTACAACCTGCGCACAGCGGCGCTGCGACTCCTGGCCGTCTTGCTCGGCGCAGCACCTCCCCGCGAGTCGCTTCTCGAACCCAACCCATACGACTTGCCTCCCAGCGTCTCGCGCCGTGCGGTGTACCGCCTCATTACCGCCTTTAGCGGCGGCACGCCAGGACCCGCGTCGACGAACCAGATCTACGTCGAGGTCGGCACACTCAAGGCTCTCACCCGAGAAGGCACCGTCGTCGACGGCATGGAGGGGATCATTGGCTGGATGCTCAAGACGTTGTCCAACCTAACGCCGGCGTGGGTCGAGTGGTGCGGCACACACGAGGACCACGCCGACGCCGCCGATGGACCCGACACACCCTTTGGTCCCATCAAAAGCGCGACGCCAGCCGTGTCCGCCGCAGCCCTCATCGACCTCCTCGACAGCATCGTCCAGCACCGTATCGCTCTCTTCTCTCCATCTGACCTCACCCACATTGTCGAGCCCGTCGTCGAGTTTCTCTGGCGCGGCATCATTGCCACCCCACCATACATCCCCGGTGCAGCTGGGTCTGCGTCCGCACATTCCACCATTGGCCGCCACTCGACTCGTTCGACGACGTCGTCCCAATCGCAGTCGCAACAGCAGCAGGGTGGAAGCCAGAGCGCGACGGCATCGCCGGCCCAACGACCCCGCCTGGGTGACGTGCGCCGCGCGACAAGCCTCACTGTCGGCCGCGTCGAGCCTTTCCCGTCCATGACGAGCTCAAAGCCCGCAAAGTCGCCGGTGCGTGCAGCCAGCACGCGCCAGCCCAAATGGGCGCGCCCGTTCAAGTCGCTGTGTGCGTTTGTGCACCAGATGTTCGAGACGACGACGATCAATGACGACCTGTTTGACGAGGTGTTTGAGCTTCTCGCGCTCGTGTTTGGCCAGGACGACCAGGACGCGATGATGGACGCCGAGATGCAGCTGGGCGCCAACGACCTAGCACGTACCATGCTCGGCGCCAAGAGCGGCCGGCGTGGCGAACTCGCGCTTCGCAGGGCGCTAGAGGGAAAACTCGTCGTCACCAGGATCGAGGGGCGCAAGTCGGTCGATGTCGAGCGCAAGGTAACGCGTGGCGCGGTGATCATTGCGCGTCTCTGCTGCGTCGACGCCCAGTTTCAGGCACAGTCGGGCTCGCTCGGCCTCACGTTTGCGAACCTCGCCTCCTCTCTCGTCGCTGCCGAGTCGACGTCGCGTTTCCCGGGCAAGGCCGAGACGCGCGCCACCGACTGGACGAAATGGCAGCCTGTCGACGCCGAGATTCTCGCGTTTCTCGACGTGCACCTGAGCGCGCTCGAGGGCGGACTCAGCCACGACTCGTCGTCAGACGCGTGGACCGAAGGCGAGGCCGCGAGCGAGGTCCTCGACGGTCTCATGCCTGTTGTTGAGAGCATGGCACCCTCGGCGCCACGCACGCTCCTGCGAGGCGAGGGCGAGCCGCTTGTCGCGACGTACAGCGCCATCACGCACCGCGTGCCCCAGGCCATCGGGCGCCTCAACTCGATCCTTCACTCGTCCAACTCGACCACCGACGGCCCAACGACCCCTCCGCCATTCTACCACCCCAACTATGTCGAACTCCTCCTCTCCCTTGGCCAGCACCTAGACGAAGACACGGCCGCAATCGTCATCGACCACTACCAACGCGAATGCCTGTGTCTGCCCTTCACGTCTGGGTGGATCAAGAACACGTGGCGCCTCCTTGAAGCCTTTGGCCAGAGCTACGACCTGCCTGTCGCACGCGTGCGTGTGTCCCACCTTTTATACCACGACATCTACGGCTACGTCCAGGACCTACCCGAGCACCGCGCTCAGCTGGTCGATCAGGTCCTTGTGCCGTACCTCTCCAAGTGGCTGCCCGACGAGACGGACCATGGGCTGTTGACGGAGGCCCTAGGCGTGCTTGTGAGTGCGGCCGTCGCCGAGACACAGGAGAAGGACGAGGAGCGGCGACGCAGTCGCGCGCCAAAATCCCAGGCCGAGCTTGACGCGGAAGACGCCAACCCCCTCCCGAGCCAGGAGATTGTCGAGGCCGTGTCGGGCGGCAGTTTTGCGAATATCCGCGGCTTGCTCACAAAGCTCGCCATGACCAGCCCGTGTGTGTCTGGCGGGCACGCGAGCCACCTCGCCTCACACGCGTCGGTCGCGACAGTGTCGTCGACAGCGCCGGAAGGCCTCGGCAGTCGCGAGGCGCGCAGTAGTCGTGAAGGCCGTAGCCGTGAACCCGGTGGTCTGCGATCTCTGATGCGGACTTTGTCGCCTGCGCGCCAGAACCAGAATGCGGACGCTTCACCGCCGCAGGGCGTCGGTGCGCTACTCTCCCCGCCGCCCGACGAGTCGGTGCCACCCTCCCTCGCGGTCCAAACACGCCAGCTGCACACGGCGTGCAAGTCGCTCGAGGCGGTCAAGGCGCTCATTGCCATCTTCACGCGCCTGGCGTTCACGACGCCGTTGGCCGGCAGCCAGAGCAGTGTGCGGCCTGTACGCACGCCCGCGTCCGCCCGCTGCATCGAGGTATACCGAGACCTTCTGCACCTCGTGTACGCCATCAACGACGACGGCGCCAGCAAGCTCCCTGCCAAGTGCCCGCGCGGCCGCCTTGTCGTTCTCCAGTGGGGCATGCGGCTGCGTGCCGACCGCAAACACCGCATCCTCTTCAGAGGCGACATCAACCGCTTCGTCATGCCGTTTGCGCAGGTCCTTTACCGTACAAAGGAGACCGAGGACGTTGTCCGCGCACAGATGGAAGCGGAGGATGCGCGCCGGCGTGAGCGCGCCGAACGTAAGGGCGCTGGCGGCCCCGCCGCTGCCGCCTCGCGCGAGGACGAGCGAGGGCGGTCGTCACGTTCCGTCGAACCGACAGGCCGGTCACGCTCCCGTTCCAAGGCGCCTGAACGCGTCATCCGCACGACGGCACCAGAGCCCAACCAGCCGTACAACCCGCTGTGGGTGCTTCCCGAGACGCTCACGTTTGAAGCGCCGCCCGACAACCACCCGTCCGAGGGCCTGCTCACGTACGACCCAAACCACGCGTCGCTGCGAGACCCCGACGCGCCGCCCGTCGAGGGCGCGTGGCTGCCCGTGTCCGAGTACGTGGGCGTGCTGAACGGGATCCTTAGATTTGAGACGGACTGGGAGCTCGTGAGCTATGTGTTTGCGTTCCTGCCTCAGCAGCTGGGCAACAAGCACTTTTTCCACGGTGCACGGGCGACGCGCGAGATTCGGAACCTACTCTTGGTCTTGTACGAGGGCGTCACGTCTGTTAAAGACCGCTGGGAACGCCGCTACTCTGTCCCGTCGTTTATTAAGCGCGCGCACATCAACAGCATTGCGTACCAGTCACTGTCGATTTTGATCTCGTACCGCTCCGTGCTCGACCGCGACGAGTCGGACAACCTGGTCGATGCGTTTAAAATGGGCCTCGAGGCACATTCGCTCCTGGCCAAACCGTGCCTGCAGGCGCTCACGATCAGCATCTACGAGCTGGAGCAGTACGTGTCGCGTGTGCTGCTGCAGATCCTCGAACGGATGCAGCAGATCCTATCGATGCCCAACGTTGCTGTCCACGTCCTCGAGTTTCTCGTCGCACTCGGCAACTCGCCCCTCTACCGCAACTTTACAGAGGACCAGTACCGCCTCGTGTTCGCCGTTGCGATCGGGTACATTGCCGAGCACAATGCACGTACCGACCAGGCGTCCGACTTTGCGCACAACCGCGAGAGCGTGACGCTCTCGCAGCATGTTATCGGCCTCGCGTACCACGCCATCTACCTGTGGTTCCTCAACATTCGTGTGTCGCAGCGCCCGCAATACGTGTCGTACCTCATCCAGTCGCTGTTGCACGCCAAGTCGCAGCGCGGCACCATTGACGAGCGCACAGAGGTGTGCTTTGACTGGATCGCGCGGTACACGTACGGCAACGCCGATCCGAAACCCGCCCAGAGCTTCCTGTCCAAGGTGGTCATGAGCGCTGCGGTCAACGACGACCAGCCGCCCAAGTCGCTCAGCTGGGTGCTCGGCGGCGCCATCCTCACCGTCACGACGCACAAGCGCAGTGGCTGGGCCACCATTACAACTACTAGACCCACGGGCCAGACGAGCGTCGTGTGCAAGCTCGAAAACGTGCCGCTCCTCGATGTCGGCGAGGACAATGCCGACCTCACCAGCCTCCCGGCGTTCCTCATGGCCAACCGCGAACAGAAGCGCGACATTAACGAGCAAGTCAAGACGGTCGTTGTCGCGGAGAAGAAGTCGGGCGGCGATACCAAGGACGAGGTCAAAGACGACGCCACGGTGGTCGCCGAGGCGGACGACACGGGCAAGACGCAGCCGCAAGCCGAGGCGGAAGAGGCCAAGCTGCTCGGGTTCGACGCCGAGGCGACGGCGATCGCCGAGGTCAAGTCGACCGTGGTCAAGACCGAGGCCAAAGAATATGTGTGGTCTGGGGCGACGCCGTCTCAGCGGCGCAAGGACGTGTCGATTGAGCCGGCGTACATTGGCCTGCAGCTGCTGTCGTCGTACCCGAACGCAGACCTGCGTATCCCGCGCGGCCGCCTGATTCCCAAGGAACCAAAGTTTGAGCGCGCCCTGCGCGGCATAGACAACACGCCCGTAATCAACACGTTCCGCATTGCAGTGCTGTACGTTGGCCCCGGCCAAAAGACCGAGACCGAGATCCTAGGCAATGTCGACGGGTCGCCGCTGTACCTCGACTTTCTCGCCGGACTGGGACGCATCATCCGCCTCAAGGACCAGATTGACGTGTACACGGGCGGCATGGACCGCGAAAACGACAACGACGGCAAGTACGCCTACGCGTGGTGGAACGACCTCGCGCAGATGATCTTCCACGCGCCGACACTCATGCCAAACGTCGAGCACCTGCCCGACCACACCAACAAGAAGCGTCTCGTCGGCAACGACTATGTCAAGATTGTCTACAACGAGTCGGGCCAGGACTTTGCTTTTGACACCATCAAGACCGAGTTCAACTTTGTCAACATTGTCATCTCGCCGTATGCGACCAGAGACGCCGCAGCAAGCACTGGCGCTGCCAGCGGTACTGCCAGCGGTCCTGCCGCCGCCTCGGGCACCGCCCCCGCCGGCGCTGGGGCCAACACGGCGGCGGCGACGGGTACGGGCGACGCTGTGCTGGACGAATGGGGCGGCGACTCTGAAGACTTTTTCAAGGTCGTGCTGCAGCGCGCCGAGGGCATTCCCGACTTTTCCCCGATCGGCGAGTACAAGCTCGTGTCGCGCAAAAACCTGCCCATCCTCGTACGCCAGATTGCGCACTATGCCAACTCGATGGCGATGCGGTTCCAGCATATCAAGAACGCACCAGACGCAGAGAGCGCAGAGTTTATCACCATATGGCGCGCACGGTATCGCGCCCTCAAGCGGTTGAGAGATATGTAAGTTTGCGCCAGCCACGCCGAGCCGAGCCGAAGGCGAGGCGAGGCGAGGCGAGCCAACGCGTCATGCCGTCTGCTCCCCCCCGAGCGAGGCAATGCGTGGTCCATTCCGCCTGCAACGCATCGCAGAACTCTACTAACTCATCAGGCTGCCCAAAGCGCCAGACGCCAAGGACGACCAAGAGGCCGAGGAGCTCCTCCGCGAGTATGTCGTCGGTCACTGCCTCCCGCTGACCCTAGTTTCTCCAAGACGTTCACCCCCGGCGCCATCACGGCCGAGTAGGCGTGTGTCTTGTATCCAACTCCACACACTCCCTATCCATATCCACTCCCTTCCCCGTCTCTTGCAAAACGAAGCGCTATACGCGTATGCATCCATGCAGTTGTCGTAGTCTACAGTGTGTGTCGACGGGTATTCCGTGTCAGTCGTCTCTGGAGTCAGCGACACGCCGAGGGTAGGCGTGTGCTTGAGTACTAGATATCGCGAGCGAAGATAGGGGCCGGACCCAGCCGCTCGCTTTGCTCGCGGACTAGGCGGCGGCGGCCCTCGCCTCTTTGATTCTCAGTTCGCGCAGGAGCGCGGCGGCGGCGTCACGCTCTGGCAAGTTGCTCTCTGAGATTTTCTTGAGGTACTGCGCGGCGAGCGCCCAGTCACCTGTAGCGCCGTCGCGCATCTCCCACTCGGCGACGGCCATGTACGACGCCGCGAGCTGGCCGAGGGGTGTATCGTCGCGCTGGCCGAGGGCGAGGAGTTTGCGGTGGAACTCTGCAGCCTTGTCGGCACAGCCCTCTGTGGCGTGGAGTGTGGCGAGTTTGAGGAGGATGCTGGGAGTCTGTTTGGCGTCGGCGCCGAGGAGGGCGCGCGTGTGTGCCTGTATCGCGTCGCGGCTGCGCCCGAGCAGCTCGTACACTGTCGCGAGGGCGGTCCACATCCTGCAGTCGTAGGGGCGCAGGCTCGTCGCCTGGTTGTAGTACTCGATCGCGTAGTGCGGCATGTCGAGAATCTCGTAGCTCTGCCCGAGCCCGTACCACGCTCTGTAGTCTTTGGCGTTGACGTCGATGGCTTTGCGGTACGCCTCGATGGCGGCGTGCGTGTTCTTCAGCTCGACAAACTCGTGGCCCATCAACGTCCATGCTGGGAGGTAGTCGCGGTTAAACATGAGCGCGCGCTTAAAGTACTGGATTGCCTTGGTGTGGTCGCCCCGTGACGAGTAGTAGTTTCCAATTAACGTGCACACCTCGGGCCGGTTGCGGTCAATCTCGGCGTACTGGTGTGCGAGCTTTGCGAGCTTTGCGCGTTTCTCCATCACATACAGCATGTTGCTGTAAATGTCGACCTCTTCCATGCGGTAAGGGTCGCGCGCCTGGACGAGGTCAAACTGCTCCTCCGCAGCGGGAAAGTCACGCATGTGGTAATACACCATGGCCTTTTGGGCAATGAGGTGTACGCTGGTCGGGAACGTGTCCATCAGCTCGTGGATCATGGTCATGACCAGGTCTGTCGCCGTGTGTAAATCGAGCATGACGTTGATTGCGAAAAACGTCAGCATCGTGCTGGGCGGCAGGCGTTCCTTGAGATCTATAAACTGGGCAACGTTAGCAAACGTATATGCGGGAGGAATGGATGTTGCTTGCCTTATCCGCCGAGTCGATGAGCTGGGCCAGCTGGGTCCACGCGCTCCAGTTGTAAGGGCGCACAGTGACGCTCGCGACAAAGCATTCCATCGCAGCCTCGCGCTGCTCGAGACGCATGTGCAGTAGTCCGCGGAGGTAGACGAGGTACGGGTCAGTGTCGTCCTTGAGCTCGGCGACGAGGCGGTTGAGGGGCGCGTAGAGCGCGTGCCGTTCCTGCTTGGTGTCGAGGAAGTGGCCGAGCGATTCCTGCGCCTTGCGGTCGGCGCTCTAGGCATAAGCACAATGTCGTCGTCCCCCGAGGCGCTACTGCTCACTAGGTACGCCGCGTATGTGCGGAGGAAACGGGCACGTGCGCCGCGGGCGCTGGCGAGCGCAGCGACGACGCGGTCGTGCTCGTGTATGTCGAAATACGACTTGGCGAGCTGAAACTCGTCTTCTTCAAGTACGTCGTCCTCCTCCTCAATGTCAATGCCGTGGGCGGTGCGCGCGCGCGACGGGCCCGCCGTCGGCCCAGCGTCAAGAACCACGTCCTCGTCAAAGCTCAGCTCGGTCGCTATACTTGGTCGCGGACCCGCGCGCCCGCTTGGAAGGACCGGCGGAAGACCTGCCTGCTGCGCCGGCGGCGAAAAGGGCAGGTATGGTCTCGCGCGGTACTCCTTTGGAATTGCATTGAGCAGCTCGCACGCCCTCAGCGTTAGGTAGGTCTTAGGGGTAGGCTGAACGCACCACTTGGACGCGACGACGAGCCCGCGGTCCTTGAGCTCGCGGATAGTACTTCGCAGTTCGTGGGCAATCTGCGCCTTGGCCTCGGGCGAGAGGGCCGGCGGGGCCATGATGATCGAGGAGGATGAGTGCAACGGCAACAGCGACTGTGTCTCGATTGTTGTTGTTGTCTGTCTGCCAGTCTGCCACACGCGGTCATTGGCGGAAATTGCTCCCGCCATGTGTCAGTTGCCACCCAACGTCGTCTTCGAGGTCAGCACTCCCAACGTCGTCTTCGAGGTCAGCACTGTCCATTCACTCAGTCTCGTTGTTCGCAACCCAGGAGCCCTACGCCGCGTACGGGCATAACAGTAATCTCCCCCCTTGTGGAAGTAGTCTCACCATGTCGACAGGCAGCCGTTCGTGGCGTGACGCCCACCTCGGCGAACGAGAGCGCGAGCGCGATTACCGTGGCTACGACCGCGACCGTGACCGTGACCGTGATTACCGTGGGTATGACCGCGACCGCGAGCGGGAGTATGACCGACGTGGCGGCGACTGGCGCCGCGATCGGGACGCGGGCTCGCGCGACCGCGACCGCGATCGCGATCGGAGCTTCGGCAGTTCCCGGGCACGTCCGTCTCGGTCGCGTGATGCGCGGCGCAATGGCGGCAGCGGAGGTGGGCGCGATGACGGCCGCGAGGAGGGCGAGTGAGTGCTCGCAAGCTGGCGCTGGCTGACGACAGGATAACGAGTCCCCGGCGGAGCACGTCTCCCCCACGCCGCCATGATCACGCCTCGCCCCGCGGTCGGCGGTTCGAGCCCGCATCCCCACGCCGCGGGGGACATGCCTCACCCCGCCGACGCGAACCCGACACGAGCGCGCGCGGCACACCACCACCGCCGAAGAAGGTGAGGGTCGATGCGCCCGAACGCCTGCGCGACCCGGAACCAGAGGTTGCACCGGTGGCCGAGCAGGACGACGACGAGGACCTCGAGAAGAAACTCGAGGAGAAACGGCGACGGCGCGAGGCCATCCTTGCCAAGTTCCGCGCGGGCGAGGGCGCAAAGCCCCCGCTCAGCGCCGTCACTAGCGCAACTGTGAGTGCGGCGCCGAGCGACACTGCGTCGCCCGCGTCACCGTCGACTCCCCTCCCTGGCTCGGGCGCGAACAGCGTCACTGCAGGCACACCCGCGGTCCACTCGCCGACACTGCCTTCCACGCCCATGGGTAAGGACTTTGACCTGGAAAAGCACGGCGAGGCTGGCCCTCCGCCCGAAACTGAAGGCGTCTCGGCCGCCGAGTACGACGGTGCCAGCGACAAGGCCGAGCGCGGCGCCCGCATATTACCCGAGCCCAATGGTAAAGTCGCTATCGAAGCCGCAGCGCCCACGGCCGCCGACGATGAGTGGGAAGAGGTCGAGATTGAGGTGGAAGACGAGGATGACGACGTCGACATGTTTGCGGCGTTTGGCGACGACGAGCCAGTCAAGAAGAAGCGCAAGGTCACGGTTCGCCGGCGCAAGGACGGCGCAGTGGTTGAGCAGGCGCCAAAGTCGGTGCAAGCCGTGCTGGACGTCGTCGACAATGCCGACGATACCGAGGGATACTACCGAATCACGCCTGGAGAGATTCTCGACGATGGGAGGTACCAGGTCACGGTTACGCTAGGCAAGGGCATGTTCTCGGCCGTGGTCAAGGCGACGGTGCTCAAGGCCGTTGGGCAGGAGCGTGCGGCGGACGTGGTCGGGCGCGAGGTGGCGATCAAGCTCATGCGCTCTCAGGAGAGCATGTACGTTGCTGGGCGGAAAGAGGCGCAGATTCTCAAGCAGCTGAACGACGCCGACCCCGAGGACCGCAAGCACATTGTGCGTATGGAGCGGACGTTTGAGCACCGCGGTCACCTCGCCATCGTCACCGAGAGCCTGAGCATGAACCTCCGCGACGTCATCAAGCGTTTTGGCAAGGACATTGGCCTCAACATGCGCGCGGTGCGTGCGTACGCGCACCAGATGCTCCTCGCGCTCAGCCTTATGCGCAAGTGCAGCATTGTCCACGCCGACATCAAACCTGACAACGTGCTTGTCAGCGAGAACAAGGCGATCCTCAAAGTATGCGATCTAGGTACCGCCGCCGAGGTGTCCGAGGGCGACGTGACGCCCTACCTCGTCTCGCGCTTCTACCGCGCGCCAGAAATCAGTAAGTCTCGTAGTGCATGAGTGATGGCTGACACCAGTCCTTGGCTTGCCGTACGACACGGCGATCGACATGTGGGCGATCGGGTGCACGCTTTTCGAGCTGTACACAGGCAAAATTCTTTTCCCGGGAAGAAGCAACAACCACATGTTGTTGCTGATGATGGAGACCAAGGGCAAGTTGCCGCACCGCATGATCAAAAAGTCGACGCTGGGACACATGCATTTCGACGAGACGAACAACTTTCTTTCGGCCGAGAAGGACCGTATCACCGGCGCAGACGTCGTCAAGACTGTGTCGATCCAAAAGGCCACGCGCGACCTGCGGTCCCGCCTCATGCCGAGTTCCAGCGTCCAGGCTAAAATGGGCGTAGACGAGCTCAAGCAGCTTCAGCAGTTTGTCGATCTGCTCGACAAGTGTCTCATGCTCGATCCGGTCAGGCGCATTTCGCCACGCGAGGCGTTGTTGCACCCGTTCATCACGGGCGCGCACGCCAGCGCCTAGCCCACAAGCGCGGGCGCAAAGCGCAGGCGCGAAGCGCGAGTGGGCGAAATGAGCGAGTGTGTCTCATGCCTCAACCGGGCGTAACAAGAGCCGCCGGGGAGCCGCCCAAAGACCACACGTCAGGGGTGTGGCGCAGCGCCCACCGCCTGTCGCAAATGTACAACTACACTATGCACATCAAATGTTACTGGCATTTTGCAAAGGCACGCTCGTCGCCAGGTGCACCCGAGGAATGCAGACGAGCGTGGACGGGCGTGTGTGGGGCGAGGATGACAGAGTTCATGTGACAGCTGTGAGCTGTATTGCGCACAATGGCGTCTCGTTATGCGTTTCAATCCCCCGTGCGCCACTGACCTTCGTTTCGTGACCCGACGAGGCCGGAGATGGTGCGTGCGATGGGCACTATGTGGCGTTGGGAGCTATTCACTGCGAATCACTGGGTGTCATGCCTCCGAGGACAGACGTGCGCGTATCAGTGGCGCGGCGGCGAGGCAACAACAATGCAATGCATAGCGCCGCCGCGGTACACCGCGACGGCTCGAGTAATCTACAGAGTTAGGGTAGGACAGGGTGTAAAAGATGACAGGCAGGTAATGTTCGCCGAGGCGAGGGCCGTGCGCCGGGGGCGGGGCAGGGGGCTGACGACAGCCACTGATGGGTAGGAGTAGTGTGATGGTCTAGGCGCGGGCTGCGACGGGGGACGATGCGACGTGTGTCGACGCGGCGGGGGGCGCGTGCGCGGGAATGTCAACGGGTGGTGATACATTTGCTGCTGCTGCGGCGTTGGCGATGGCGGCAGCGGGGTGTGCGCCGTCGACGGCGTCCTTGACTGCCTGTGCGAGGGTGAAGACGTGTGGGTCGTCGAGGCCCATGTCGCGCAGGTGGTTGGCGAGGTTGATAACGTAGTCTGCGTTTTTGCCGCTTTCGCCGTGTGCCGACGCGATCTGGGCGACCATGGCGGGGAGTGGGGCGGGGCCGAGAAAGTGCTCGTTGTCAGGCGAGGCAATGTACGTGAGTGCCGTGGTGGCGGCGCCGGCGGTAGTGGTGGGGTTGGCGACGACGCGGTCGGCGGCGTGGAACGGAACGTCGATACGCACGTACCCGCCGCGCTCGCGGTGGTCGAGGTACGCGAGTACGGCGGCCTCGTTCTCGGGCGCAATGGTGTAGCACATGCCCCAGCACACCGCGCCGTCCTCGGGCACCATGGTCACGACGCGTCCCGGCGCGCTCGGCGTGCCGCGGTGGTCCGGACTGCCTTGCCAGAACCGCCGCGTGTGCCCCGACACGAACCCGAGCTCGCGCTCGGCGTACGGAAAGTCGGGGCGCCAGATAATCGAGCCGTACCCAAAGATCTTTAGCATGGCGGCTTTGTGATGAGGCGTAGAGGTCGCTTTCGAGGTTGGCGGGGGAGCTGGAGCTGGAGCGGGCAGAGCAAAGAGCGTCGTGGCGCGCGGGCCTGAGCAAGAAGTAGAATAACAAGAAAAGGAGAGTAAGAGAGTGGGCGTGGGCCGAGAAGGGGGCTTATAAGAACACAACGGCGGCCGTGATGCGTCGACGTGTCCGAGTGATGAATGATGTGGTCGTTGTCGTCGTGACAAACCTGATCACCACGTCAAACCGGTGGCGTTGGGTGGCGAAACGGCGGTTTCGGGGGAGACCACGTGGTCGGGCGGAGCCGGATATTCAGGGTTCCGCCGGGGTACCACCCCCAGGGCCAGTGACGCCGGTGAGCTCTGTGCGGTCCTTGGTGACGCCGAGCGGCGCGGGCGGGCCCAGTGCGGAGATGCGCGCCCCAACCCCCCCGAGAAAAGTTGCCGCGGCGGAGCAGCTGATGAGATGACTAAGTCGGCATGGGGCATGGGGATAGCGCAACCACGCGCCATCGTTCGTGCCACACTAGACAGGCTCGTTATGCGTCACTACTACACGCACTATAGGCATGAATACTACAACTACAGTATACAACGGCGGGGCCGACGCCCTATGCTATGCCTAAGCTATGCCTATGCTATGCCCAGAGCCGCTCAGTGACGGCACAGACGACGCCGCGGGCCTCCCACGCGTCCGTGGCATGGACGGGGGGCACGCTCGTGGCGCCCTGGGGCGAGGTACGCTGCAGCCAGCCGGCGTCGACGAGGTACTGGAGCACATCGGACGTCTCCATGCGGTCGAGAACGGGATGGACGCGCGCGCGCAGCGCGTGTTCCGTCAGTCCAGGGCGCTGGAGGAGCTGCCCAAGCACGGCCTTGTTGGCCCGGTCCCACTCGGCAGGTACCACGCCGCCCCAGATATCGACCCACCGCCGCGGCGCGCACGGTACCGGCGTAGACTCGGGGGCGTCGCTGACGCTGACGCACCATGCCGGCCAGTGTGCGCGCGCCACCACGACAGCGTTACCGTACCCCGCCCAAAAGACGCGCGGGGTGTCCTCGAGCGCGAGCGCGGCGAGGGCCGCGTCGACATCGTCGACCGACAGGCGCGTGTCCATGTGCAACGCGCCGCGCTCTAGCCCGTCTGCGCCCGCGCGCTCGATCGCGGCCATGACGCGCCCGACGTGTGCAGTGCGCGGCACCACGCCCTCCCATTTCACCAAACGCGGGAATGCACGCGGAGAAGGCGGCGGAAGCGGCGCACGAGACCGGTCTGTGCGGTTCACGTAAAAGTCGCACTCGAACGACGCGTCGGCTGCCGTCAGCTGCTACACCCATTCTAGGCACTCACTTAGACCACGCGTGTTGTACGTCAGCCGCTCCATCGAGAGCGCAGGCATGTCGGCTACCTCAAAGTCGAAATCAATCTTGTGGTTGGACACGAGTTCCATTAGGAGCGCGAGGTCGCCGGGCTGCCCGACGACAGGCCAGTCGACGGCGCCGGCGTCGAGGCGCGGGGCCATGCCGCGGATATCGTGCGGCAGCTCGGGCGGCAGCGCGCCCTCGCTCAGCACGCTCCAGGGGCTGGAAAAGCCGTACATCCGCCCAGGTGTCTTCATCGAGTTGATGTTCTTGTTCAGCACGCCGTCGTTGACCAGCGCGGCAATCTGCGGCTCGTACTCCTCCTTTGCAAACGAGCCAAGCACTTTGGCCGCCTCGGCCATGCTGTAGTTCTCCTGCGGCGTAGACACCACCATCTAGGCGTCAGAAGAAGAATCAAGCCGTCATCACTCACTTTAATCGCCGAACGTATGACGGACGCCTGTCGCTCAATGGGAAGGTCTGGCGGCTGCGCGCTCGGCGGGTCGTTCTCCACAACGCTACCGAGACAAATGTTGTGCAGCTTGCCCTCGTCGCTGCCGCCGTTGTCGAGGACCTGGTCGTACGCCGTGTTAGACACCTTGAGGTACTCCCACTCGTACGCGCGGACGAGGTCGCGCGGGTCCTGTGGCAGCTCGGGTGCTTTGACCCGCAGCTGCTCGGGCGCGGACACAACAGGGAGCCTGAGGAGGTTCTTGTTGATCTTGGCGCGGATGAAATCGACGTACGTGCGCAGGTCAAAGTTTAGGATACTGCCCGGGTGCGGGTCGGGGAGGTCGGGCCCGCCGCTGTGCTCGTCGAGCACGGCAGCGACGGCGTCCTCGAGTCTCGTGTAGTACGCAAGCTTGCCGGGCGCCTCGAGAAGCTTTTTGAGTTTGCCGCGGAGGACCTGGTCACCGATTTGCGGGAAGATTTGCTGCATTACGGACCGGCCGCGCTGCTGCGACGCGCGGCTTCGTGCGCGAATCACCGCCTCGGCATCAAGGAGCAGCTCCTCCTCCTCTTTGCTCCACACGTGCCGGTACCGCTTCGTCCCACGGTTGCTAGGGTCCTGCGTCGGCGGCGGCAGGTCCTTGGGCCGAGTAAGCCTTGTCCCTCCTCGCGCGTGGACCACCGACGGCGGCGGGCGTTGCGTGTATGTGCGCCGAGGTAACTCGATACCCTTCTGTGCGCGCACAAACGACTCCATGATGGTGGCTAGGTGCGCGTCGCTGATAATCTCGCCGAGACGCGACATTGGCCGGTTGCGCATGATGTAGTCCTGCAACTCCTGCGTGACCTCGACGCCGACACGGGCAGCCGCCTTTTGTACACGCTCCTCGTAGACGGCGCGCGCCTGGCGGATACGCCGTGCGAGTTCTTCGCGAATCGCGGCGCGCTCCTCGCTGCGGTCGATGAGCAGAGGGGGCCGAGGAATAACAGGGCGCGACTCGGCAATGGCGCGTGCACGCTCGCGCGCAGCCTGCTCGCGCGCAACCTCACCAGTTATCACCAGGCGACGCCGGCGCACGAGGTACGCTTCGGCATCTGCCGGCGTGAGCGCGTTCTCCCACGCCAGCTTGGACACGTCCTCGGGCGAGGTGACGCTGCGCTTGCCCTTGTAGTCGATCGTCGCATTGAGAGCCGCTCGCTGGCCAGGAAGCAGCTTCAGCTCGTGCCGCCACCGCCGCGGCAGCTGCAGCGTGCTGGCCATGTTGGCGGCCATGTCGAGCACGCCCGTCACCTGCGGCGCAAAGGGGAACGGTGGAATGTCCATGCGCGCAATGTGCGGCTGGGGCGTCTTCTGCGCCGCCTGCTGGATCATAGACCATACGTGGTCGGCCTGTAGGGCGTCCGCGGAAGGAAGGAAGCCGATGAGTGAGAGCGACGGCTCGGCCGTGTTGTACACTGGCACAACGTCGTGCAGGACAAAAAACAGCGCCGCCGAGCCGTCGGGGCTGCGCTCAAAGAACCGCGGGTACTCGCCACGCCCCTCGGGCAGCTTGATCGTCGCCGACGCCTCGTCGCACGGCTGTACCGGGGTCACAAACTGCAGGAACGTGAGCAGGCTCAGCAGCCCGCGTATGCTGGTTATGTTTGCGCTGTGCCACGACCGGCCCGTCTTGTTGACCTTTTCCGCAACATCCGACGGCAGGTCCTTGAGCTTTGTGTTGAGGTTCTCTGGGTTCTGGATCCACTCGTACAGCCCCTCGTCCCACTTGACCACCTGCATGATCTTGAGCCACTCGCGCATACGCAGCTCCTCGAACACGAGCGGCATTGCGAACACGCGCGGCTTGGTCGACACAATGCTCGGCAAGTCGGGCTCGGCCGCAATGGTCTCGAGGATCGCCTTGTGCAGGATCTTGGTGCGCAGGTTGCGGCCCGTCACAAAGCCGTAGAGCGAGGCGACAACGGCAGGCTCGTTGAGATACACTTCGCGCGGGGGCAGATCCGGCGCCAGAGGCGAGGACAGCGAGTCGTCGCCGTCGCCCATGGACAACAGACTCGGCCGCGTGCGCTTGTACATCGAGTACTGCTGTGCGACTTTCGACCGCATGTGCGGTTGCGGCGACGACGGGGTCGCGTTGACCGTGTTGGCGAGCGAGTGGATGTACGAGTTGACCTTTGCGTCGTCCACGTCGGGCAGGTAGTAGATGAAGAGCTTGAGCCAGCGTCCAGTGCTGGTCGGCATGTTGGCAATACGCTCCTTGAGTCGCCCGTTGTCGATCATGTGGTTCAGTATGCGCTTGTACACTTTGCGATCCATGCCAGTGCCGACTGCTGGTGCGCCGGCGCGGTCTGTCCCCGCCCACTTGTTGACCCACTCTCGGTGTCCGTAAAAGAGCTTGGACTCGGTGAGAACGCCGCCGGCGTCGGTGAGGCACGCGTGGATCTCCTGCACGCGCCGGAGCGACGCAACGTCGATCCGTGGGATTCGCTTGGGCGACGTCTTGCGTGGTGTCCGCGGCTTTGCGACCCTTTCAACTGGCTTTTTGCCCTCAGCGCCGGTCAAGGTGGGGAGCTGAGTCTCGCGCGTGGTTGCCAGCTGGTCTTGAGTACTTCCCGACTTGTCCGGCTGCGGAGTGTCGGTAGCATCCTCCGGGACAGGGGCTGCGGGCTGCTCTGGCTCAAGTAAGGCCGGGTCAATCTGCGCGTCGGCAATGGGAGGGGTATCTGTGTGCCGCTCAGTCGACGTCGACTGGGGCAGAATCGCGTCAACGGCCATGGAGGCGTCGCCCTCTGGCGGAGTGTTCTCAGCGGCGCTAGCTTCACCGGTACCAGTGGCACGCTCGGCCGCACCAAGACGCGGCGGCGGGTGAAGCCTCGCGCCGGGATGCATGAACTTGATGCCACCGTCGGCGGTAGTCGACCAGGAGGTCATGAGCGGGCCAGCAGGCGCCGCGGGTACGGTGGACGAAGCAGACGCGGCCGTTGGCTCATCTACGTCCATCGCCTCACCAGACGTCTCCACCGCAGCCTCCGCCGGCGGCTCAGGCTCAGCGACCTTTTTGCCGCGCTTCGGCCGCGTACTCTTTGGGGCGGCGACGCTAGCCGCAGCCGCCGCCGTGAGGGGCGCACGAGCACTACGTCTAGGACGCCCGGCACCAGCGGCAGCCTCACCAGCGGCAGCGGCACCAGCTGCAGCGGCGAGGTCGCCCAGCGTGGGCTGTGCGTCGGCGTCAGCTGGGGGGACATCATTGGGCAGCGCGTCCGGCTGCGCCTCGGCGTTCGCCTCTGCGGCCAACTCCGCCTCCTTTGCCGCCGCGGCCTTTTTCTTCTTTGGCGCAGCACGGCCCTTCTTCGCCTTGGGCGGCTTGAACTCGCCCTCATCTTCGCCAGCGTCCTCTGCCGCCTTGCGTTTCGCCGGCTTCGCACCCTTCCCCTTGGCGCGCGGCTCGGCGCCGTAAAACGTCGGCGGCTTGCCCTCGGCAATGACCTCATCTGGGATCGGTGGCGGAACGCCCACGCCCGTGTAGCCTTGTGGCGGGAGAACGAGGAGGTCCCGGTCGCGGATGTAGATGAGCAGCGGTGGGAGACTAGGGTCTGACTTGAGGTCGCCGAGAACGGCGCGGTTGCGCGACCCGTCCTGGTTCACGACGTAGACGTACTTGCGCGGCCGGCCGCGCTGCTGTACCGCATTTTCATACTTGAAGCGCGCGGCGTCGTCTTCCGGCTCGCTATCACCGTCGTTGCCCGCGCGCCCCTTGCCTTTACCCTTCCCTTTGCCTTTGCCCTTGCCCTTCTTCTTCCTAGTGGCGGCGGCGGCGCTGGCAATAAAATAGTCGTCAGCGTCGCGGTCCTCCACGACGGGGCCAGAGGTTCCCTTGCGCTTCCTTCCTCGGCGGAATCCGATAGGGACGACGGTGAGAGCACGCTGTGTGAGCGTGGAGAAAAAGTCGGACGGCGACGACGCAAACGACCGGTAGGAGATATCCTCCCACCTGCCTGCCTCGGGCGTTTCCGGCAACTCCATGTTCTCGCCTAGGCTCTGCATGTACTGCACGTAGTAGGGCAGGGCGAACAGACGCAGACGGCGCTCGCGGTGCACCGACTCCATCACGCAGCGGATTGCACGGTGCCGCAGCGATGGTGGTAAGAAGACGAGGTCGTGCCGGTTAATAACGTGCTCGGTCGTGCGGCGGAACAGGCCCGAGAGCACGCGCGTCAGCTCAGTGTTGACGCGACCAGTCTCTCCCGACGACTGGATCGCGTCAAGGATCTGTGACTCCAGTGTGCGTGTCATAAGCGCTGTGCCATGGTACTGGAACGGCTCGGCGTAGTCGTCGGCTGTTGTCAGCTGGGCCTTCTACGAGCAGCTCACGACACACAGGGACCACTTCAGCAGCAACTGGCGTCCGCTCGCGCTTTGCAGTTGCCGGCGGTACGTAGTTGGGGTTGTACTTTGTGAGGCGGATACACGCCTTTGGCTCGTTGGCAATGTGGACGTATTCGATGATGCCCTCCTCTATCATGGCGGTGATATGGCGGAGGAGCTGGCGTCGATGGCGAGTGAGGTATCCCTCGGGCCAGCCAAGAACCTGCAGGAGATGGTGGTTACCAAGCATGTGGTCAGTGAGGGCGGGGTGCTCGAGGACGCGAATGAGGCGTTCGCGGGGGATATACCCCGCAACGAGCTCCATCTCCGTAAACGGCTGGAAGTTGAAGTCGAGGCGTGTGGGTGCTTCGCCTTTCTCCTCGGCCGGCGCCGCATCGTCCGCGTCGGCGTCGGGTTCCTCCTTGGGGGTCACCTCGACGGCCGTGTCGCCCATGGATTTACGCATGTGCGCGCGGTAATTCGGGTTCTTGTCGAGAAACTTGCGGTACACGAGCACATTTGTGCTTGCGCCCGCGAGGCTCGTGGGTATCTTGACGCACAACCCCAGCTGCACGAGCACACGCACATAGTGGAACACGCTTTTCTGCGTGAGACCCGTAATTGGGCCGAGCTCGAGCGCAGCAATGCCCTTCTCGCGCCCCCGCGCAGCAAGCTGCAAGAACGTGAATATCATGGGCGTGATCCGCGGTATCTGCGTAAGTTGCCAGCGTAGACGAGCGAGAGCTTACCCTTTGGCGCGAGCCGGTCAGGCGGTAGTAGATTTCATCGTCGGTGCAGCGCAAACGCACGCGACCGGGGTATCGCGCAAGCAGGCCTGGCAGGTCGAGCGTCGATATGGGAGGGTCTCCGTCGTCGTCGTCGCCTAGGAGGGTGAAGAGGTCAGGTTTGGGCTCGGGCGCAGCAGCGGGCCGTGGGACCGGGGTCTGGGCGCCCTGGGCGCTCGACTCGGCCCCTGGTGCTGCGGACTCGGTGGCGGCAACTGCTGCAGCCGGGGAAGGGGGTACATCAGCCGCGATAGTGACCTGCACCAGCTTGTGGGCCGCAATGTGTGGCCACAAGAGGACAAAGTAGGCCTCGTCGACCTTGGGGTCGAGAGAGTGCAGGTGTTCCCGCACGAGGACGGGATCGGCCCCTGGTCGTCAGCACTCTATTTCCTCGACTAAAGTGTCCATCCACGTCGCCCACGCCTCCATCGCAGGCGCTGTCGCGCGCGCCAACATCTGTGCTTGTTGACGCCGGCGTCGAGGACCCCTGGAGGACACCCTCCACCGGCATGTCCAAGAGCGCGGTTCGAACCGCGCTCGCCGCCGCTGCGTGAGAGACTTTTGCGCGACCGCCGAGAAGGAGGAACGAGCTCGGGGAGAACTCACCGAGCACACCCTCGACGACGACATAGTCGATGACGGCCTCGAGGAGCTCGTGTATCCTCATGGCCGTTGCGTTGGCATGAAGGGTTGGTGGTGTTGACGAGGGAGTAAGTAGTGAGTGAGTGTCTTTGCTCACAATTGTTCACCATGGCACAAACATCCACCAAAGGAATGGGAGAGAGGTGTTCTGGTGGAGTTGCTCGCGTGGCAATTTGCTTCCGCTTACACCCAGGCTCACCGGCCACCACTGTGCCAGCTGCCCACTACGGCCACCACGTACCGCTTTGCTCTTTGTCGCGCTCAACCCACCACCTCGTCGCATGAGACGCTCGCAGAACACAGCCAAGGTCCACTTGCTTACATTTGAGCTCGACAGCCTGCCTCAGTTCCTTGCGCAACGTACGCGCGTGATACTGTAGCGCTTGGTCGCTTGGCTGTGCACCACATGGTGCTCACATCCGCCGAGTCACATGACGGCACGGTCATGTTGACTAACCTTACAGGCAAAGGTACCCGCGAACTGATAAGGAGCAGCGCTGCCAACGATGCGACACCACTCATAGTTCTCCCGCTCTGACATATCCACTTACACTTATGCCCGCAGCGACACGCACCAAGGCCGACGACGCGACGCTCGAGTGGATATCTGCCGCGGACCCGTCGCTCGAGTGGCAGGTCTTGCGGGACTTGCGTGACGAGCCTGAAACGGTATGGGCGCCCGTTCGCGCGCACGTCGAGACAGAGGGATGGGGCAAGACGCTGCTTTCGCGGCAGGACGAGGATGGCCGCTGGGCCGGTGGGATATTCGCGCCGGATTCGTACACGGCGGAACAGTGGAAGACCGAGGGACAGCCGTGGACAGCGACGTCGTACGTACTTGACGAACTGCGCCTGCGCGGCCTCCCGCCCAACTGCGACGCGGCAAAACGTACAGTCACGCTGCTCACCGACGCTGAGTGGACCGAGTTCGGCACGCGGTTCTGGCAAGGCGAGGTCGAGGAGTGCATCAACGGCCGGCTGCTCGCAGACGGGGCGTACCTCGGCGTAGACATGACGCCGCTTGCAGCGCGCCTCGTAGGTGAGGCGCAGGACGAGGGTGGGTGGAACTGCGAGCGGGAACGCGGCTCGAAACGCTCCTCTATCGACTCGACCATTTGCGTCCTCGAGGGTCTGCTTGAGTTCCAGCTCGCCGGGGGAGACACACCCGGTGTGAATGAAGCCCGCGCAAAGGGTGAGGAATACCTCCTCGCACGCCACCTCTTTCGCCGCCTCTCAACCGGCGAACCCGTTCACTCCGAGTACCTCGAGCTCTCGGACGAGCCGCGCTGGCGGCACGACGTCCTCCGCGGTCTCGACTATTTCCGTCGCGCGGCCGCGTTCGACAAGAAGAAACCCGATCCACGTCTCGCCGACGCCGTCGCGCACGTCCGTAACCTCCAGAACGAGCAGGGGCGGTGGATTACTCAGCGCCGTCTGCAGGGGCCGGCACAGATCCATGTCGGTAACGTCGGCGACCCTTCGCCAATCGTCACTCTCGACGCCCTCCGTGTCCTGCGCTGGTGGGATGAGAACGCCGAAATCTCCGCTTCCTGAGGGGCATGCATGTACTTGTATGGCAGTTGTGTTTTGTGGCTAGAAACTATGCATCGCGGTGTGGTTGTACCGCAGAGCGCGCTGGTGTTGCAAGGCTATGGCAATGTGGTCATGCCGGTATGACGTCGTCCAGTCGCCCTCCACCACCACAGACACAGCTCAATCAGAGCAAGCAGTGGCGCCTTCCACAACGCCCACACCAGCAACACCACGCCGTGTCGACAACGACACATGCACGCAGCACTACGCGCCCACGCCCGAGTACACCTGCGCCGGAACACAACCTTTACCCCTCTCATTCGCCATAGCTTCATTCCCCTGGCCCGCACAATGTCGTCGCAGCCGCCAGCGCAGGAACCCAAGATTCTCGGTGTGGAGAAGTTCGACACGCCGGCAAAGTGGCTCCGTCTTGAGCGTATCAAGTGGCAGGACCAGGAGGGCAAGGAGGTAAGCACAATGCGAGCTTCGAGTGTGTGGCCGCCGAGGACGGCACTTACCATAGCGCTTTTGGGAAGTTGCGAACCGAGCGACGCGCAAGGGCCCCGCGGACAGTGAGTGGACAGGCTAAACCCAGCTAACGCTGCAGGTTGTCACATCCTTGCGCTTCTGAACGGCTCTGAAGGCCGCTCAGTCGTACTGATTGAGCAGTACCGGCCCCCCGTCGCCGCGACTGTCGTTGGTAGGTCCCACCTCGCGGTAGTCGCTGACAGCAGAATTCCCCGCCGGGCTGATTGACGAGGGCGAGGACGCGGCGACGACGGCGCTGCGCGAACTGCACGAGGAGACGGGATACAAGGAGGGTGCACGCGTGCGCTCCGTCTCCCCGCTGCTCGTCAAGGATCCCGGGTGGGTACTATGCGAAGCGAGAGGCTGATGCCAGTATGACTGGGGCAAACATGTTCCTCGTCACGGTCGAGGTCGACGTGCCCGCCGATGCGCCGCTGCCCGAACCCAAGCTCGACCCGGGGGAACACATCGTCAAGCGCCTTGTGCCCCTCAAAGACCTCGACGCGGTGCTCAAGGGTGCGTTGGAGAGCAGGGAAATAGCTGACGGACAGACTACGCGTCGCGCGGGTTCGCCATCGACGCGCTCGTACAGAGCGTCGCCACGGGCCTTGCTCTGGCCTAGGCCGAAAGCGTATCACTGGCACTGTTATTATTTGTACACACCCACACAGATGTTAGCAGCTTGAGCAGCGTGGGCATAATTCCCGGTTGTGCAGGATAATTCCGGACATCACCGGTCCGGGATAAAGATGCCGAGGTGGGTGCCCGTGTCAGATCTCCAGTTGTAAGGTCGTTCGCCTCGAGCGCTGTTGTGCTCAGCGCAAGTGCTGTCGTGGAATGGAATGTCTGGCTCTGCGCAGCGCAGTCGGAGACTCCCCACTCGCCTGTTGCGGAAGTGCTCGCTTGCGCGGCAGCAGACGCGTTAGTCTTGCGAGAGATTGATCCTCCTGAGATGGGCAGGGATATTGTTCCATGACGTCGGCGACTTGAGTATCGGGCCGGCGGCAATGGCGACGATGGAGGCATGCAAACCTTCCCAGGAGCACGACTTACAAGGCGCAGCTTTGCAACGTGCAACACTGCCATACACCCATCACATCAAGTGCCTACAGATGTTCCGCAACGCCGCCCTTCGTTTGGCTTCTGCGCCCCGCGCGCATGCCGCTGTCGCGCCCGCCGCCCGCCGCGCGTTCGGCATCACCGCGCCGCTTACGGCGGACAAGAAGCCCAAGCCCGGCATTCCCCCCAAGGCCATCCAGGAGGAGTACGAGGAGCACCGTGTCGAGGCGACGCCCGAGCACGCGTCGATCGACCCCGAGTACACCTTTGAGCACCCCGAGGTGGGGCATCAGCACTGGATCGTGCTAACGCTAGTCCTTTCCCAAGGGGGATGTTGGGCACGACGTGCTGCACAACGTCGGGCGGCACAGGAAGCGCACCCTCGCTTCGTTCTCGATGGAGGGCAAGGTGTGCGTTGTGACTGGGGCCGCGCGGGGACTAGGAAACATGATGGCGCGCACGATGGTGGAGAGCGGCGCGACGCAGGTGGTCATTATGGATCTGCGGCAGGACGAGGCGGACGTGGCTGCGCGCGAGCTGGCGCAGTGGTTCGTGTCCGAGGGCGAGGCCGAGCCCGGCGAGATTGAGGCGGTAGGGATCGCGTGCGACGTCGCCAACGAGGAGAGCGTCAAGGCTGCGTTCGCAAAGGTCAAGGACCGTTTCGGCCGCGTCGACGCCCTCGTCACTGCCGCCGGCATCGTCGAGAACTTTATCGCACAAGAGTACCCTACGGAAAAGGTCCGCAAGCTCCTCGACATCAACATCATGGGGACGTGGTTCTGCGCGCTGCAGGCCCAGCAGCTCATGCCCGACGGCGGCGCCATGGTCCTGATTGGCAGCATGAGCGGAAGCGTGCGCACCTCCCTCTGTTTAGCTTGTTGATGCCAGATTGTCAACATCCCCCAGCCGCAGACACCCTACAACTTCTCTAGCACGTCCGCGCTGTTTGCTTGCGCTGACACACAGAGGCGGCCGTGCGCCAGATGGCGCGCTCGCTCGCCGTCGAGTGGGCCCAGCAAAACATCCGCGTCAACTGCATCTCGTATGTCGTCATTGCCTACAGAGCGAGTTTCTCACACACAGTCCCGGCTACATGCTTACGGCGCTCACAAAGGCCATCCTCGACAACGACCCGGTACTGCGCGACACGTGGATCAGCAAGATCCCGCAGGTGAGGAGACCGGAAGGACTCATGGCACGAGTGTAGCAGGATATGCCGCGTTCCGTCAAGCTGGTGGCGGCGTTAACGAAGGGGGAAGCGCCCGCTGATGGCGACGCGCGCCCCGGCACGCCGGTGGACGGGGCAGGGGGGAGCATGCCCGGTCACCGGCGACGCTCGGCACCGTCATCGCCCGCCGCCGTGAACGCCCTCGCCCAGATACGTTAGCTAACACCCAGGGCCGCATGGGCGACCCGTCCGACCTCAAGGGCGCAATCGTGTACCTTGCCTCGGACGCGTCAAAGTACACGACTGGCTCTGAGCTTCTCGTGGACGGCGGCTACACCTGTGTCTAGACTGCGCCCCGCCTGCGTGTGTGTGGGCGCTCGGCCCGGCGACTGTCAATCGTGACTTTGTTGCTTCTCGGGCGCGCGAACTACGCCGCCCCGCCGTGCCGCGCGGATACTCCGGCGTGCGACCAACTGCGCCGAGAGTGGTTAATAACATGGCGTGGGCGCTTGTGTGCGCTATATACACTAGACAGGCATACTGGATGAACGAACATTGCAGACGCCGCTGCGGCCGTTGCCAGATCTAATCTGGATCCCGCAGCTACCTCTGACCGGTTCCTCTGCACGTGGCCCCTCAGCGAGGGGCTCAAAGATCACAGAAGGGCTCAGACAGACCCCGGCTCGGGCTGTCGTCAAAGGCATGAAGGCAGCCATCCGTGCGGCTGCGTGACTTTTGCGGAGGCATGTGTGGCAAACTTTAGGGCAATCCTCTCTGTGACGAGCGAGCACACGCGCACTGGGCGTGCTGGGCGCGGGGAACCATGGGGCATGCATGCCGAGGAGTCCTTGGGGCGTTTGTGTAGGATGCACATCGGGTAAAGGGGAGAGAGAGGGAGAGAGTGGACGCATTGAGCTTGAGCATTTGCACCGAGTCGCAAGTCTCGGTGTCTTGTGGGTTACCCCGCCAAATGACGCCACCAAGCCCACCTCAACCTCGGACATCCGTCGACCCATCCGCCGTCGCCAACTCGACTTGTACATTACTCTCTCTCTCTCTTTCTCTTTCGAACACTAAACACTTGCACACGCGCCGGCGCTCGTCTGCTCTCCTTCATCCCCACGCCCACGTCTCACCTCCCACACCCCCCTCCACGCTCGCTCGCTCGTCGCCCGTCAAGAGCCGATCTGATCCGAAGTACAACTGCTTCTGACCCGCGCACCTGGTCCTTGCTATCTCCTCTTAGCTCTTCACTCTTCACGACAGCGGCGACGGGACAACCTCTACCGCCCCTTCATCTCTTCTCTATCTTTTGCCCTCTGCTCTTTGCCTGCTCCCAACTTGGCACACGATGGCGCTCATCCAGGCCAAGCCGTTCCGCCTCGCCTTGCTGCAGCTAGGTGGGCTGACCAGCAACAAGGCGTCCAACATTGCCGTCGCGCGCAAGGCCGTCGCGACCGCCGCGGCGTCGGTACCCAAGCCTGACCTCATTGTCCTCCCCGAGATCTGGAACTCGCCCTACGCCGTTACTGCGTTCCGCGAGTATGCCGAGCGTGTCCCGAACGTCAAGGATGGCAAAGAAGTCGCAACCAACGGCGGCGCGGCCGGAGCCGAGGGCGAGACGGTCACGGCCATGCGCGAGATGGCGCGCGAGGCTGGAACATACTTGATTGGCGGTGAGTAAGCAGTGACTCGATCCCGCTGTCCAGGATCGCCCCGTTGCCTATGCCTGTGCCCTCGCGACGGGGCGAGCCCCTCGCACGCCCCGGCCTCGCCACAGCACCAGCACCAGGGCGCTAACACCACAGGCTCAATCCCCGAGCACGAGGACGCCACTGACAACATCTACAACACGCTCACCGTCTACGATCCGGAAGGCAAGCTGCTTGCGCTTCGGTAAGCTAACCCACAGGCAGGATGGTCGCCAAACACCGCAAGGTGCACCTCTTCGACATTGATATTCCTGGTCGCCAGACGTTCAAGGTAGGCAACGGGAGGCCGGGGGGGCGTCGGCTTTGGGCAAGGATCAAACAGATTCCCCGAAGACACGCGCCGCCCGGCCCCCTTTGAGTGCACGGGGCCACGCTCACTTTGCAGGAGTCGGACACACTCACGGCTGGCAAGACGCTCAACTCGTTTGAGACACCTTTCGGCAAGATTGGTGTCGCCATCTGCTACGACATTGTGAGCTATACCCCGCAGGACGGAGCTGACCGCAGCGCTTCCCAGAGATGGCGATGATCGCTGCGCGCGAGGGTATGTCGAGCGAGCCCGAGCGCTCCACTGACATGCAGGCTGCGTCGCGATGATCTATCCGGCAGCGTTCAACACGACCACTGGTCCCATGCACTGGACCCTGCTGCAGCGGTCACGGTGAGTGTTTGTGTTTGGTGTATACTTTGCTCACGGCACAGGGCAAACGACAACCAGATGTATGTCGCCATGTGCTCGCCCGCACGCCACCCCGGCGCCGCGTACCAGGCTGTGAGTTTTCGATGCCTTTTGGCGCCCCAGATCGCTGACGCCTCGCACAGTATGGCCACTCGTCGGTCGTCGACCCGATTGGCAACGTTGTCGCTGAGGCGGACGAGAAGGAGGCGATCGTGTATGCGGACATTGGCAAGTACACGAACCGTGGCACCATGTTGACTTACCCGCAGACACCGAGATGCTCGCGACAACACGGCGCAACCTGCCTGTGACGATGCAGCGTCGCTTCGACGTGTACCCAGATGTCGCCGGCTCGTCCAAGTGAATCAAAGGGCCGCACCACCTGTCCTGCCGCGCTGGCGTGCCAGGACATGGTGGGTTCTTGAACATACACGACACTTGGTAGCTGTTGTCATCGTTGGACGTGGTTGGGGTCTATCATCTTGTCTTGGATGCATCGAATACAAGTGGTCAAGTGTAATTGATTTGAAATTTGATTAGGAACCTGTCCTTGCCACACTGTCGGCATAATATAAAAATACTCCCGCTGCGGCCCCTGGGTGGGGCCACATGGTGGAAGAACAGGTTGCCACCAAATCCATCAAAAGTCTTGCTCGATTCTCTTGTTCTCCATCGACAACGTCAAGTTACAACGGCCGCGCACAACCCACAGCGGCTCCCTCACACCCCTCCCCTCCCCCCTCTCTCTTTTCAAACCAGCACAACACCGGCAGCCAACATGTCAAGCATGGACGAGGTGGGTGGATTTGCATGGCTCGGACAGAGGACACACGACTGATAGGCAGACTGACCAACAAATCGAGGTGCGACAATGGCAAGCGACCCCCTTGCTAATGACAGATCTGGCGTCATCGCAAGATGCTCCAGATGCTCGCGGCGTCGCGCGGAGCTGGTACTTCGTGTATCACGCTCATCCTGCCCCCCAAGTCGCAGGTGTCGCAGGCGCAGAACATGCTCACCACCGAATACGGCACTGCATCCAACATCAAGTCGCGCGTGAACCGGTAGGCACATGGTTTAGAGCGCATAGACTGACAGTATAGTCTGTCGGTTTTGTCGGCGATTACGTCGACGCAGCAGAAGCTTAAGCTGTACAACCGTGTTCCCGACAACGGCCTTTGTGTTTTCGTCGGTACAGTGCTGAACGAGGAGGGCAAGGAGCGCAAGATTGCGTTTGCGCTCGAGCCGTTCAAGCCTATCAACACGTCGCTGTACATGTGCGACTCGCGGTTCCACGTCGAGCCCCTCGAGGAGCTGCTCGAGACCGACTCCAAGTGGGGCTTTATCGTCATGGACGGTAACGGGTCGCTGTTCGGTACGCTGTCGGGCAACACTCGTGAGGTGCTGCACAAGTTCAACGTCGACCTGCCCAAGAAGCACGGCCGTGGTGGTCAATCCGCGCTGCGTTTCTCGCGTCTCCGTGAGGAAGCTCGTCGCAACTATGTGCGCAAAGTCGCCGAACTCGCCGTCCAGCACTTTATCACCAACGACAAGGTCAACGTCGCCGGTCTCGTGCTTGCCGGTTCGGCCGAGCTCAAGACGGACCTGTCGACGTCGGACTTGTTTGACGGGCGCCTGCTCGCCAAGGTCGTCAAGGTTGTCGACGTGTCGTACGGCGGCGAGAACGGTTTCAACCAGGCCATCGAGCTTGCGGCCGACTCGCTCGCCAACGTCAAGTTCGTCCAGGAGAAGCGCCTGATCCAAAAGTACTTTGACGAAATTGCCCAGGACACGGGCAAGTACTGCTTTGGTATCACCGACACGCTCAAGGCGCTGGACATGGGTGCCGTCGAGACGCTGATTGTCTGGGAGGGCCTCGAGACGATCCGCAACACGCTGCGCAACGCCGCCGGCGAGGAGGTCATTGTCTTCTCGTCGCCAAAGGACACGGACCGCGAGAAGTTTATCGACCGCGCCACGGGTACCGAGATGGAGGTTGCTGCCGAGGCGCAGCCGCTCCTCGAGTGGTTTGCCGAAAACTACAAGGGCTTTGGTGCCGCCCTCGAGTTTGTCACCAACAAGTCGCAGGAGGGCTCTCAGTTCGTCAAGGGCTTTGGCGGTATCGGCGGCCTGCTCCGATACAAGGTTGCGTTTGAGGACCTGGGCGACCTGGACGACGAAGACGACGAGTTTTACGGCTCGGACGAGGACTCGGACATCTAACACTAAAAGCCGGGGGTTGCATGGCGGGGGTGCCGAGTAGAAACGTTGACGCGTCGGTCGCCTCTGCCTAAATACCCAAGCCCAATCCACTTTTTAGACAGCAACCCCCCGGCACACTCTACTCTGGCATCTTGCAACTCTCTCTCTCTCTCGGCACCTCTGTGGCGTAGTATGCGCGAGGTGGGCCACCCGGTGTGTGTCAGCTGGCACGGCCGTATATCCTGCTCATGTTGTTCTCGTAGCATGCATACATACCTGTAGCGTGGGAGGGGAGTGGGCCCTTGCAGGAGAGGGACGTGGTGGTCTCGGTAGCCTGACATGTGGGTTTGTGGCACACGTCCTTGTAGCACCTGAAACGACACTCGGCTTGCAGATGCTCGTCTGGGCTAACGGCCCTCGAGGCGTTGTCGTCGTCCTGCCTCTGTGGGCTGCGTGTGTGCGCCTCAAAGCTCGCGCCGAGGTTAGAAGTGAGGTAAAGCTCGTCCGCGGACCTGTTCCCAGACTCGTCACACACCCTTTAGTACGTACTGTACAGTACGTATGTAAGAGTACGTACTAATACTGTACAGTACGGACTAATACTGTACAGTAACTGTACATACAGTACGTACTAATACTGTACAGTACAGTACGTTCTGTACAGTACTTGTTTGCGCCGAGGTTAGAAGTGAGGTAAAGCTCGTCCGCGGACCTGTTCCCAAACTCGTCACAAACCCTTTAGTATGTACTGTACAGTACGTATGTAAGAGTACGTACTAATACTGTACAGTACAGTGCGCATACGTATGTACTGTACAGTACAGTACGTACTGTACAGTACTTGTTTGGAGCTCACCGCCTGTCGAGCGGTTTCCCGTGAGCCACAGGCGAGACCATATCCCCGTTCTCACATCGGGCTTGAATCGACGTACGCCCCTGTCCGTCATCGAAGACAGGTGTGATTTCCAGGCAAGTACGACCGCGACCGCCACGGACACGCCGTGGCACTTTTTCGTACACAATCGACAAAAGAGCTGCCAGGCTTGGATTTTCTGACCCGCGTATAGACAACGTGAGCAGGTGGGGGGTCCAGAAGACAGCCATGGACAAGCGAATGTCGCTTCTGACGAGCACGCCCGAGCGCCTTGCGACAGGGTGTCGAACAGAATGACAACGCCAACCCCCGATGAACTCTAGGAACGCACATAACGTGCCACTCGGGCAGGCCAGCCCGGCGTGACGCGTGGCGCCGCGAGCTGAGGTTGTGGGTAATGCAGCTGAACAACACAGGCAAAGCAGTCCGTTACCAAGAGGACTTCAAGTATGCTCGACTGGACTGGCATCGTCGCTCCGACTGTGGACAGAGGGCTTGTCGCGTGCCACAACTGGACGATGTGGGTGATCGCCACATCCACTCTACATACTGTCACCACAACAGCATCGGCCAGAAGTGACCTGTTAACCTCCATCGCCCTGTGTAGCTGTTAACTCTCAAGGGCTGAACGTAACATGGTACACGCTGCATATTACACAACAAACCTTTGATCCTCAGGCTACGGCCGCAGTTATGATACAAGGCAAAAGCGGCGCGACACAGATTGTCAGATCAATGGAGGGGGGGGAATTTGTCGTGAACGCCGAGTACGCGACTGACTTCTCGACATCTCGGCCCGTGCCACACGTCCCTGAGGCACGGTCCTCTCGTTGGCTAGTATACAGTGGACGAAAAAAAAAGACGTGAACATCGCCTGATATTCACCCTGCCGCCCATCACCCAGCCCGCCATTGCTCAAAACACTTGGTGAACAACACTGCATCTGGCTTTCCGAATGCATAGCTAGTGAGGTTAGCTACAATACATGCTCTTTAGCTGGCTTATTGTGCTTTGTGAGACCGAAAAAGTGTTGATGCAAGCTGTCAACATTGCCATGGACTCGAAATTGGAACCAACTGATGGGACATACTGTATCATTCTTAGACAGGCCACAGTGGCATTCTGCACATAATGTGGTCTGCAACTACTGCTGTACTCAAATGCATGCATGTAAGAAACTGTTATGTAGGCAGCCGGTTGCTCTTGGAGCAGAACGACAGAGTTTGGTAGCAGGTTGGCGCTGTAGAAAGGCAAGAAGTGTGCTCGGAAAAGAGGGCTTGCCCGGTGAAATCTAGCCCGTGTTCACTTCTTTTTTTTCGTTCACTGTATATATCACGCTCGCTAGCTCTAGTTCTAGCCAACGTATGTATTGCTCCGTATCTAGTATACTCCTCACTAGGACTGCATCCCAGCTACCGCCGGTCTCGAGCACCCAGCATCCCCGCTAGACCGCAGTCTACTACAGAAGTAGCGCCCGCGCGAGCCGCCGTCAGTGTCATATCCACGGCCGTAGTCAGCGGCCTGGTTGGCACGGCTGGCGGCGGATGGGTATGTCGGGAAGGCCGACGGACCCGAAGGGTTTTGTTGGTCGCCGCCCTGGCCCCAAGACGAGCGGAGGTCTGTGGGGGCAGCAGGGCGCTGAGCAGAGCCGTATGGCCCACTCGAAGACCCAGCGCTTGTGGTGGGGAAGGTCGGCGCGTAGGGGTCGGCCTCGAAGGCCCAAGTGGCGCGGAACTCTGTTGGGGTTGTGGGGCGACGGCCAAAGTGGTCGCTGGTTGCAGGCCGGACATCTTGGGCGACGGTGGTGGGAGGACGAGGGTGCTGCTGGTATGGGTCGGGCGGATATTCGGCGGCGCGGTATGGGTCCTCGGTGGCGTTGTTGACATTGTTGGACGCCGAGGACCCCGCGCCAGAAGCCTCACGGGACATGTCGCGCGAGGCAGTCGCCGCGGTCGAGGTAGAACCCGTCGTGGGTGGCGCGCTCGGTTCGCCCCGACGGGCGACATTGACCTTGAGCCTCGAGATGGCCTCATCAAAGAGGGAGGGGCCTTGCTCGTCGTACGTGCATGGGAGTGAGGGAAGGGGTGGGGCGAGAGGATCCTGCCTGGTGAGGTAGGAGTAGGTCGCCGCGCGGACGACGTTAGCCTCCCGGAGCAAGCGAGTCTGGATTTTCTGCTGCTCGTAGATCCCGAGCTGGATGCGGGTGAAGCCCACGGCGTGTGATACTGTAGAGCGCCAATAAAGCTGACTCGCCTCCTCGCTGATCGCATGCGGAGACTCTGCCCAACAGTCGTCACAACCATGCGCGGCGCCCTCGGTCGAGCTAGTGTACAGGAGCTACAAGCCTCCGACTACGGTTGAACGTCCACCGACTCAGGTACGCGACCGCCACGAACACGACGTGGCACTTTTCGTACACAACCGACAGAAGAGCGGCCGGGCTCGCATTTTCGACCCGCGTATAGACAACAAGAGCAGGTGCCGGTGCAAAAAGACGGCTACGGGCCGGTGAAACGTCGCTGGCGACGAGCACGCCAGAGCGCGTTGCGACTGAGTGTTGAACAAAACGCCAACGCCAACGCGGCCCCGAGGAACTCTGGAAACGCACACAACGTGCCACTCTGAGCGCGCAGGTCAGCCCAGCTTGTCGAGTGCCACAACTGGACGATCAGGGTGACTGCCACATCCACTCTACTGTCACCACAACAGCATCGGCCAGAAGTGACCTGTTAACCTCCATCGCCCTGTGTAGTCTGTCTGCTCTCGGCCCTCTTGTACTGTGTGCATCTCGGCGACGCTATCGCTCCGCCTCGAGGCAAAAAGAAGTTGTACCCTGACATCAGAAGGCGGTAGTGTAGAGCCAGCGACATCTTGAAGCCCATGTAGCAAGCTACAGAGGGGCCCCGGGCGAGGAAAAATTGCTTGAGAAGAAAGGGCCGTAGCCCGGTAATGCTTCTCACAGCATTAAGAACAGATACTACACATGATCTTAGCCAATTAGGCCAGAGAGGATAATTATCATGACATTAGAGTTGTACTGGTGCGTACAGAGAGGCGGATTCGGCGTTTCGGAGGGGGCAATGTGGCACCTCCCCTGGGGTGAGAGACATGGAGACTGCATCACTGTCCGTGCCTGCTCTTGCCACCCAACCAGTCCAACGGTCAACTACATTGCTCGTCACCACCACACTCCTCTTCACCACTACCGTACCCCCCGCCGCCATGTCCGAACGCAAGGTGTTGAACGTAAGCACCTCCTTCTACACACACCCCCGCTGACATTAGAAATACTTCCCTCCGGACTTTGATCCGAGCAAGATACAGCGCCGAAAGGGCATCAAGAAGGACCCCCAGATCCAGGTCCGTCTTATGGCCCCATACTCGATGCGCTGTACCCGCTGCGGCGAATGGATCTGTAAGCAACGACTGGATAGACAATACATGCTGACACACTAGCCAAGGGCAAAAAGTTCAACGCGCGAAAGGAGACGGCCGTCGGGGAGGAATACCTCGGCGTGAGGGTATTCCGCTTCTACATTGTGAGCTGCACGGAGGCAGGCTCTTGAACCCAGCTGACGTCAGAAATGTCCAGTATGCTCGTCGGAGATTACCTTCAAGACCGACCCACGACAGGGCGACTTTGTGCCCGAGCACGGCGCGACGCGCAACTTTGACAATTGGAAGGAGACGGACCCGGGGCAGTCGGCCGGGTTGTTGCCTGGAGCCGAGGCCGACGACGACTATGACAGCGACGGTAATCCCACGGCGGACAAGGCCGAGCGGGACGCGATGGCGGACCTTGAGCGAAGCCAGGAACAGTCACGGCGCGAAATGGAGGTTATGGACGAGCTCGCGGACTTGCGGCAACGGAACGCCCGTCTTGAGACGAGTGCGCGCGCAGACGACCCAGAGGCGCTCCTCGCTGCGCTTCACGCCGAGCGCGAGGACGCCGCAGAGGCTGAACGCCGTAAGGCTGAAAACGAGGAGGACGACGCGCTCGTCGCAAAGTACTTTACGAAACTGCCCGCCGCGCGCAAGGACGACGACGTCGGGGCGGAAGGATCTGGGTCGCGGTCGCCTGGAGAGCAGGCGGAAGCGAATGGAGAGGGAGAGGCAGAGGAGAAGAAATCGGCGTCGCCCGCGCCGCTGACTATCAAGCGCGCGGCCGTGGCGGGCGGCAAGGGTGAGCCGTCCGTCGCGTCGCTCCTCGCGGCCAAGGGTAAGGGCGCTGAAACTGGTGCTGCGGCACCAGGCGCGCAGGCCGCCAAGGCCAAGCGCAAGCGCGGCGACCTGCAGAAGCTGCTCGGCGTCAAGTCGGTCAAGAAGGCAAAGGCATAGACAGTTTGTATGTATTATGGCATCATCAATGTGTGTAAACCGGCGCTTTGATCGGTCGTTCACGCTGCGCAATGTACAACAATGGATCGATCGATCAGCAGCACGTGTGTCGGGGCTGGCGTTGGCGCGTTGGGCGTTGACCATCAGCATTTGGGCTTGTGCGTGTCGTCACTACTGATTCGCATGCTTTCCGCTGCGGTGCATGGCTTTGACATGCTTGCGTGCGGGCATGTACATGCATGCTTGCATGCTTACGCTCTAGTGATCTGTTACACCATGCGTATCATTCCAATATAAACGTCTGTCACGTGACCTGATTGCTTTCCCACGGGTGTAGGATGGATTTGGTTGCATCCGGGTCAAGCAAGCCTCTTCTATTGTCGAGCTCACCATCCATCCCCCCCTTCTTGCCGTTGACATCCTCCCTCCTCTCTCATCCATCCTCTACCTCACTCCCCCCATCCCTCTCACTCTCCCTGCTCCTCATCCCACTCCATCTACTTCCCTGCTGTGCTCAGAACAACACCTCTTGACCAGCATTGTTCAGCGTTTTTGTAGCTCCCCCCCCCAGCAGACCAAATTCGCCCTCCACCGCTAGCAGCTCTTCAGCCAAACCCGCCGCCATGTCCAACCCACCACAGTCGGGCTCGGGCGGCGCGTGGCCCAAGGCTGATCCGGCTGGATACAGGCCGCTGAACGTCCGCGACGCCCTCAGCTACCTCGACCAGGTCAAGGTGAGTATAATTGCACAGCGGGGATGACCGCCTTCTGCCCTCCATCACCCTTCCCCCGCTCCCGCGATACGGCCAAAGAACACGGCTCACACCTCGCAGATACAGTTTGCCGACCAGCCAGAGGTGTACAACCGCTTCCTGGACGTCATGAAAGAGTTCAAGGGCCAAGTGTGAGTAGAGCGTCGGCTGTGATGCGCGTCGATGGCCTGCAAAGGCTACAGTGGGCCCTGATGATGTGCCCAGAGAGGCCAAAAGGTGGAGGCAACCGGCTGACCACCCCACGCAGGATTGACACGCCTGGCGTCATTGACCGCGTCTCTTCATTGTTCCGCGGCCACCCATCCCTCATACAAGGCTTCAACACGTTCCTGCCGCCTGGCTACCGCATCGAATGCCTTGGCCCCGAGGGCGATGCTCACAGCGTCATCACCGTCACCACACCCACCGGCACCGTCAGCCAGGTGCCGGGCCAGCCGGGTGGCTTAGCCGCAGCAATGGACCAGCGCGAGCGCGAGATGCAGCAGCAGCAGCAACAGCAACAGCAACAGCAACAGCAGCAGTATGCTTCACAGGGACCACCCGAGCCCACTTCCTCAGCATCGCCCTACGCTCCCCCGCCTGCCGCGTCCTCGTCGCACTCAGGCGGCCCTCCCTACGGCGGCCAGCAGTCCCAGCAACCACCCCAGCAGCAGCAGCAGCAGCAGCGGAACCCACCCCAGCCTGCGCAGCCGCCCCAGCCGGCGCGCCAGCCTGCCCCGTCGTCCGTCACGATGCCGCCTCAGCAGCCCATGCCCGCCTCTGGTCCCTCTACGCCCAGCACTGGCGTGTACAACAGAGACGGCGCCCAACATGGTCACCAGGCATCGGGCTCGAACGGCCAGCAGCGCACACCCATCCTCGAGTTCAACCACGCCATCTCGTTTGTCAACAAGATAAAGAACCGCTTCAACTCGGAGCCAGAGACCTACAAGAACTTCCTCGAGATCCTCCAGACATACCACCGTGATCAGCGCATCGAGGAGGTGGGATCGTCTGCGACTGTAGCTAACCTCAAGGTCTATGAGCAGGTCATTGAGCTTTTCAAGAACGCACCCGACCTCCTTGCAGAGTTTAAGCAGTTCCTTCCCGAGAGCGGCGGCCTCGGCTTTGGCTCGTTTGTCCAGGCCGCGGCGGGCACCAACCCGCCCCTCCCCGTCGCCGGCCAGAAGCGCGGCAAGGACGCCAAGGAGCCCGGTGCCGCCAAGAAGCGCCGCCAGGACAAGGCCGCTGCGCAAAAGGTTGGCCAAAGCAGTTTTGATTTTTGGTGCTAACTTGCAGAAGAAGAAGGCTGACAGCCCCGAGGCCGAGGAACCGGCCGTCGGTTCGCAGGCGCCGCAGACGTTGGCGTCGCCCGAGGAAGTGGCCTTTTTCGACAAGGTCAAGAAGCACATTGACGACAAGGTCACGTACCACGAGTTCCTCAAGCTCATCAACCTCTTCACGCAGGACTACATCGACGCCAAGGTCCTGCTGGAGCGCGCCAAGCTGTTCATCGGCGACGGCGCCGAGATCTGGCAGACGTTCAAGAAGCTCGTTGGTGCCGACGACCTGGACAACATTGGCTATGCGACAGAGGCTCAGAGCGGCTTTGGCTTTGGCGGCATGATCAACATCAACAACAAGATTTCGGAGAACACGCCCATGCTTGAGCGTGTCAAGCCCGACCTCTCCGGTCCAAAGGTTAAGAGCTATGGTCCCAGCTACCGCAAGCTGCCGTCAACCGAGATCAACCTCAACTGCACTGGCCGCGACGCCATGTGCTGGGAGGTGCTGAACGACGAGTGGGTGTCGCACCCGACGTGGGCTGCCGAGGACGCGGCGCCGTTCCTCGCCCACCGCAAGAACGCGTACGAGGAGGCGCTTCACAAGTCGGAGGAGGAGCGCCACGAGTACGACTTCCACATTGAGGCCAACCTTCGCACCATTGCACTGCTCGAGCCTCTCTACAACAAGATCCAGAACATGGACGAGGAAGAGCGCCGCCACTTCAACCTCAAGGCTGGTCTCGGCGGCCACTCTAAGTCGATCTACCAGCGTATCCTGAAAAAGGTATACGGCAAAGAGCTTGGCCCCGACATTCTCAAGGCGCTGCACGAGAACCCGGTTGTGGCGCTGCCCATAGTGCTCGAGCGTCTCAAGGCCAAGGACGAGGAGTGGAAGAAGGCGCAGCGCGAGTGGAACCGTGTGTGGCGTGAGCAGGACGCCAAGAACTTTTACAAGGCGCTCGACCACCAGGGTGTCACTTTCAAGGCGCAGGACAAGAAGACGATTGCGACAAAGACGCTGCTTGCCGAGATTGAGGCCAAGCGTAAGGAGCAGATCAACTCGCGCAGCGCCACTCTGCACCCCAGCTCGCAGCCACGCCCGCGCCACCAGTACGCGTTTGAGTTCAAGGACGTCGAGGTGCTCAAGGATGCGCTCAAGCTCGTCTTTGGCTACCTGGATAGAATGAGCACGATCAACCCCAACGATAAGGAGCGCATCGAGCTGCAGCTGCGCGACTTTATCCCGACGTTCTTCATGTTTGACAAGGACGAGTTTGACGACTTTGGCGACGCCGACCACACGGACGACGACTCGGTCGCCGAGTCGGACGCCGACACGAGCATGGCCGACGGCGACGACGAGAACAAGAAGCGCAAGGGCGCGCAGCCGTCGCTGCGCAAGCAGCTGCTCAAGGCGGTCGGCAAGCACTCGCGCGAGGACACGGGTACGCCAATGCCGCTGGACGGCGAGAGCGACGGTACCGAACAGGCTGGCGGCGACGAGGAGCTCGAAGACAACGTGTGGGCGCGCATGGACTCTGAGCCTGCGCCCGAGGCCGAGCCGTCAAAGCCCCGCCCGCAGCGTGCCGCCAACTTCTTCGCCAACAGCCATTTCTTTGTCCTCATCCGTCTCATCCAGATTCTCTACTCACGTCTGCTGCTGTGCAAGGGCATTGCGGCCAAGCTTGCAAACGAGAAGAAGCAGCCGATCAACCCGGTGGCCATAAAGCTCGGCCTTGCCGAGCCTGAGACGCAGAACTTTGGTGTCGAGAACGGCGAGAACCCGGCGCGCCACTACTACGACCACCTGCTGGCTCTGACCGAGAGACTGTTTGACCAGGACATTGACCAGCCGACGTTTGAGGAGACGCTGCGTCTCATGTTCAGCAACAAGGCGTACACCATGTTCACCGTCGACCGTGTGGTGAGCGCCATTGTCAAGCAGGCGCAGCAGATTGTCGGCGACCCCAAGAGCCAGGAGCTGCTCAAGCTCCTCCACAAGGATCGCGCGCACGAGCGCACTACGACGCGCCAACAGATAGTATACCGTATGGCTGCAGAAGGTGTGGTCGGCAACGAGCCGGACAAGCCCGAAAGCCTCTTCCGCATTGAATATGTGAGTGCGCTGTGGCGTTGGGCAGCGTATCTTGAACTCCTTTTGCTAATGGCAGATCCCCCGCACGGAGACGGTGGCTGTTCAGCTGTTGGCGCGCGAGGACCTCACGATTGAGGACGCGCAGACTGCTGAGCAGAAGTGGCGCCAGTACATTGACTCGTACACGCTCGTTTACCCTACCGAGGGACTGCGGCACCGTGTCGAGCAGCCGTTCCTGACACGGACGCTGGGCGACATTCCGGCGCAGGCCAACAGCGAGTCGTTCGTTCTCGACTCTGGGCTTCAGTTCCGTGTGGCGCTCGGCAACTACCGCATGTTCTACACGCCTGGCACCGAGGACTACTTCCACCGCGTGGGCCCCGACAGCGGCGACGCTGGACCGCGCGGCGGCGAGAGCGAGGCACGCGAGACGGCGTACTTTGAAGCGGCGAAGCGGCGCCTCGACGAGTGGGTGAACAAGGTCGAGGCAGAGGAGGCGGCTGCCGAGGCAGAGGCAGCCGAGGTCGCCGAGGCTGAGGGCGACGCGGCAGAGGATGAGGTCGAGGCGGCCGCCGAGGACGCCGAGGCGGTCGCTGCCGTGACTGAGTCGGTGGCGGACGAGCCCACCGCCGCGCCAGAGACGCCGGCGGACGGTGCCGATGGCGCCGCGTCGGTCGCGTCTCCCTCGGGTGACGCCGAGCCCGCCGACGTTGCTGCTGCCGCCGCACCAGCCACCCAGGTCACCGAATAGCCGCCCCATCTCGTGTTGTACTCGTATCATGTCCTGCGTATACCCGATGAGATTGTTAGTCTAGCAAACATGCAGACACGAGCGCGCAGCGCGAGAGTCTGCGCACTGCGCGCTCGTGTCCGCACACGGGCTGGCTCTTGGAGCTTTCTACGTACTGATCAACGAGGGCGCAAAAAGCGGCGGTTGTAGCTGCTACTTTCGATCTGCTCAGACACAACATTGCATACGGGGGTGACCCCGATACGACGGTACGACTGGTCGGCGAGGTACCATCATGGTCGGACCCGAGTGCTTATCTGTGCAGTTGTGCCCGCAGCGTGGGGCAGAGTTCTTGTCACCACACGCTCATGTGCCCGTGAAAGAGTTGTTGTGTGTGCCTGCTGCGGACCCCGGGGGCCACGGAGGACAACCGCGGAGGAGCCAGGGAAACCCGAGTCGTGTTTGTCACCAATCCAGAGATCATCGTGTTTGTTGTCCTTGTTCTCTCCACCACCTCATTCGGCGCTGGACGCTGTCGACGACAACAGCCCCTTGCCTCACGACTACACCGTTGCACGCGGCGACTGCTCCGTCGCTAAGATATCCCCGCGCTGCTGCCGCGCGCGTTCAACTATTCGCCGCTCGCCGCCGCGCTCGCTCCACTTACATTGACGACAGCGGCGCGCTCGTTCGCTTCGCTCACTCGCTGCTGCCGCCCGCGCGATGCCGCTCGGCGTCAAGATCCCCGGTGCGCACCGGCGTTCGAAATCGTCTTCGCACGACGACCACCATTCGTCAAGCCGACATGGCGCGTCGGCGTCGCCCGTTTCCGTGGGCATGCCGTCGCCCGCGTCCCCCATGATCACGGTCAACGACCAGCCACTGCCCCAGTCGATTCTCAAGAACAGCGGGGCGAGCGTCAATTCCGACACGGCGGGATCGCTCTCGTCTAGCTTGGGGTTTGGGCGGAACGGCGGGACCACACCGCACGCACTCTCCCGTCTTAGTCTCGGCGACATGCCCCGCAGCGATACCGTCGACTCGCGGTGGACCGTCGACGAGCCCCTCTCCCCCGGCCCGGGCAACTCTGCCCCCATCTCCCCCGTCATCTCGCCAACGTCGTCGTCAAACACGAGCATGACGGGTATGTGTCCCCTGCCCGAGAGCACGCCAGGGAACCATTTTCCCTTCTTCTCAATGAGCCTCTCGTCGACCTCGACACTGTCGTTCATCGCCCTCCCGTCACATCTTCGCCCCGCCGTCATTGACGCTATCCGCCGCGCGTGGCGCCATGGCATCCGCTCCATGGACTCGGTCGACTACGCCCCAGAGCTCATGAAGTTTCACAAGTCCAAAGGATGTGATGGCGGCGTCTGGGAGGTGACCATGAAGGGCTCGTGCTGGATGCCAAGTAGCGAGGACAAGGTTGCGTGAGTACGGCCGTGCGAGCCGAGCCCGGCCGAGCCGCGCAGCGGCGAGGTGGCGAGTCTACGATGGAAGATGAGGCGTCACAGCGGCGACTGCGACGCCGGCGGTGTCTAGACACCCACCATACCGCCCAAGCCAACGACGGGACTGGGTGGATGCCCACCCTGCGGGCAAGAGTTTACGTGCCAAGCCGCCCGTGCCACCGCGCCGCCCGCCTCTCCCGCACCGTCGCGGCGGCGTGTGCACACTCGCCCTGCGTCTCTCGTCAAGACCCCGCTGACGCCAGTTCCAAACGTATCATCCTGTATCTCCTCAACGAGTTTGCCCGCGCGGGGTACGAGCTGTCCACGAGCTATCGTATGAGTGCTAAGGGTGAGTACACGAGCGAGGCGCGCAGCGCCGAGCTCTGGTCCAGTGCTGGGTGGTCCGGTTCGCTCCGCGACCTCTGGCCTCGCTCCGCTGCGGTGTCTGCGGAGAAGTTCTCCAGGTGTACCCGCGGCGTGGCCGTTGATCTGCGCTCCACCCACGCAACCACATTTGCCGTTTTCCCAATTTCCTCGCTCGCTTCCGCGCTCGCTGCGCTCGCGCTCCAGCTCGCGCTAACTCCAGACTCTGGCAAGGACACACTCGTCTTCTCCCAATGCGAGCCCGACCCAGACCCAGTCTTCTTCGCTGTATCGTTCTACTCGAGCGACCGGATCTGGATCATCGACGCCGAAGCCGACGTCGGCCAGGCGCTCGAGGAGGGTATCAAGGCGACGTGGGTGGACGGCGTCAAGGCTGCGCGCGTGCGCCAGCGCCATTGCCGCGAACTCAAGCTAGCGGGTAACCCATGTAAGTCACGTCGAACCGGAGCTCGTAGCCGCGCGCGGCAGATGTGACTTGCTGCTCGGCAGCTGCATGCCACATCTGCCGTCCGGCCGGGCGTCTAGTGACTCGGACGTTGTTGTTCGAGCCGGGGGAGGAGTTTTAGAGGACGGTCAACTCCCCCCCCTCGCCATTGTTAACACGCAGGGACGGCGCATTCCAAGACGGCGCAAATTTCGGCGCGTATCATTCACCTCACGATCATGAAGTTTGTCACGCACAGGTCGCTAGGTTACGAGCTCGCGGGCGCGATCAACATGGCTGACCTCGACTCGGGCGACCTCCCCGTCACGTTCTACCGACGTACCGGCCGCGGCGAGTGGGGTACCCTCGACCACCTGCCCTCCCCCGTCCCCATCTCCAAGGCCGCAGAAAGGGCCATGTCTATCGGTGTCTAGTGTATGTATCGTTATGATCGAGTGCAATCAAGTAGGGTTTGGGAAAGTGCGCTGGACAACGTTTCAGCTGCCCTGCGCGGGCGCCGCGTCGGCCAAGCTGGTTCTCGAGCAACTCGCGAGTCTGTCATGTCAAGGATCGAGTATGAATGCATGTCTGTAGATGGAGATAGCGGTTGTGAGCGGTGGTCCCGTTTGCCGATGGCGATGGACGATCGGGACGACCTCCACCAACGTGAGCCGTGGATCAAAAGTCGACAACAACGAAATCACGCATCCACCACCACAACAGCGACACACGCCGCGATGCTGCTCAACGCGAACACGGTGATATGCGGGGACACGTGCATCCTCGTTCCTTACAGGTGAGTTGCGCGCGCTCGCGCGCGCGCGGAGCGTGAGCGTGAGCGTGGGCGGGAGTGGGGTGGGCGTATGCTGACACAGCACGTAGCAAGGAGCATGTCGAAGTAAGCCTGGCCGATGACGTTGCTGACCGCAGCGCTACCACGAGTGGATGAAGTCGCCAGAACTCCTCGAAGCGACCGCGAGCGAGCCCCTCTCCCTCGACGACGAGTACGACATGCAGCGTGCGTGCGGGCTGCGGCGGGGTGCGGCTGACGGTAGGCAAATGGCGCGAGGACGAGGATAGTGAGTCGCCGCGGCGCCGGCGAGTGCCTTACGCGCACTGCTCGCCGCTCGCTGCGCTCGTTGCTCGCCGCTCGCTCACGCCAGAACTCACCTTCATAATCCTCGCGCGCGCACCCACGCTCCCCGCGTCCCCGGCGCTGCTTACGCCCGCGCAGGTCGCCACGTGTCCCATGGTCGGCGACGTCAACCTCTTCGTCCCCGACGCGGGCGGCGACGCCGAGGCCGAGATCATGATTGCTGGTGGGTGGGGGACGGGGCGCGCCCGGCGGGCGTGGCGGGCCGGAGCCGGGGCTGACGGGAAGAAACTGGGTATCGGCGGAGGGGCATTGCGCGCGAGGCGTTGACTTTGTTGTGAGTTGCTAGGCGGGCGGGCGGGAGGTGAGCGAGCATGTTTCGCTTGGACGCGCGCATGAGGGCTTACGCGCCGCACGTACGCGACGCGCACTTATGCGCCCCGCACACGACGCGCCCGCTCGCTTGCTCTCCTACGCCCGACCCCGACGCGGTCCTTCGCTCACACCAGCCTCGCATACGTTACCAACACACTCTGCATCTCCCCTCGACGCCTTATCGCGCGCATCGGGGACAGCAACGGGGGGAGTATTGCGCTCTTTGGCCAGCTCGGGTTCGGCAAGGTCAAGGATATCCGGGCGTTTGAGCAGGTCGAGCTGCGCTGGGGTTGGGCGCCAGACACCAGCGACACCGAGCTCGACGTCGACGTCGACGACTGGGCCGCACAGGCGTGTAACGACACGCCGTACCCACCTAGCATCCTCGCCGGGCGCGTGGGGACGTATGCTGCCCCATAGGCGCATAGGCGTAGCGCCGCGGCTGTTGCAGATTGCGCCGTGCGCCGCGTTTGTCGGCGGCGCGTGGCTGGGCGGTGCTGTGCTTCCGTCGACGCATATACTCTCCGAGCGCGTGTCTGCGTGGTATGTATGCATATGGGGTACAGGTGAGGGGCACAGGACCCCGGGCGAGTACAGTACCTTGGCGTTCCCGCTGCGCCGTCCCGCGTCCACACCAAAGGTGGGGCCGTAGACCTGTCATTGACATGATGTGCGGTTACAACGCAACGCGCGCAGCGGCGTAATAAGGTTTGGCTAGCACCAAGTATGGCGGCGAGGGGCCAAGTAGAGTAGCATGCCGCATGCAGCCGCGCCTCTGTTGTCGAGGAACGGTGGCCTGGACCGCCGCCTTTCGGAGAACAAGTTGGACGTTGTAGAACCCTCGTGCCTGTTTGGTGCACTTTGGTCACGGGGCATCCATCCTTCGTCCATGTTTGGCTGCTCGTCGACGCCGTCGTCTTTGCTGTTGAACACTACACCACTTGTCGAACACTGGCATCTCGACTTGCCCCATAAACGTCTACCTGCACACTCTTTCCTGCGCCGTCGCCGCGGCTGTTGAATCCAGGGAACGAACCCCGCCACGACGCGCTGGCCGCGTCCCACGGACATCGCGTCTGCCAAGCACGGACCCGGCGTCCAGCCAGCCCCACACGACTCAACCCATCCGTCCCATCAACTTGTATCCTCCTCCTCTCCTTACCACACACACCCATACCTACACATATGGCGACGCTGTCCGCACCCGCTGTGGGCGGCGACCCGCGCTTCACCATCTCGGACTACGACTATGTCCACGCCGACGAGACGATGAACGGCGCGACGCTTGACCACCGCCCACCAGCGCCGCTTCGCGGCGGGTCATACCCCCTTCCGCCTGGCGCGGGCGGGGCCGTGCCCTGTAGCCCGACGAGTCCTGTCTCTCCACACGGTGCGCCGCCGCGCGCACGCGGCGTAAACTTCCACACACCGGTGACGACGGCCGATCCCCTCGGACCCGGCCCACGGCCGTATCCTGTACGTGTCTACGCGCCGCCGCCGCGATAAGCCGTTGTGTCGCTGACGTCAGGGCTCGCCGGAACTGTCGCACACGTCGTCGCCAGCGTCAAGCCCGCCGTTACCCGTCTCGGGCGTGGGCCTGACGTACCCCCCGCGCGCGTACCCCGGCATGGGGCGCGAGGATGTCGGCGTGAGCGCAAGCCACGGTGCCGCGGGCGCGCCCTCGGGAAGCGGCATGCTCGTGCCGGAGCGTACTGGCGCAACGACAGACAGCTACCTCACGTCGCAGTACACGGGCGACGCGCGCAGCATCACGTCGTCGCGCGTCGGTGGGCGGCCCCCGTTTGGCCGCAACGCGTTCTCAGACTACGACAAGGAGGACGACGAGAAACTCGCTGCCGCCGCGGCGCACCCCGAAAAAACTACGGGCGTCGCGCCCGTGCTCAAGCGTGGCTTCTCGGTCACGCAGAAATCGGGACCGAGCAAGTTTCTCGATAGAGTGGGGCCGTGTGAGGGGTTGTGCTGATGCAAGTTCTTCCCGGACAACTGGGCGTGCCGTCTCCTCATCGTCGTCGTCTTTCTCGAGACAATCATCGATATCTGCATCCAGGCCAACCTGCTCTGGCGCTACGACAAGGAGGTCGACGCGCTCCAGGGTATCGCCAACGCCCACCGTCTCAAGTACTTCCTCGTCGTCTTCATTATTGCCCAGTGCGTTCCCCCATGGTAGACGGAAACTGACTCCAGCTTTACGCAGCTTACACTGACCATATGGGCCGTGTACACACGGAACATTATCCAAATTGCTGGATTGGCCATCTTCAACTTGTTACTGCTGGGATACGCCGCAATCCAGATTGGCGAAGTTGCGACGGTGCTGGGCTCGACGCCCGAGGCCGACGCCGAGACGAGCAGCGCCATCTTCTCCCTGCCGACCAAGATCCTCTCCGGCCTCGTCATTGCCGTCATCGCCACCGCTGAGATTGCCATCTGCATTCTGTCGTGGTACGTGTGGCGCGAGTTTGGCTGGCGCATCTACCGGCACCTGGGCGCCGACCTCGCCGTGCGCAGGCGGTACAGGCAGTACCAGATTTTCGAGTGCACACTGTGTTTCTCTGCTTTTTTCTTTGTCGGCTTTGGCGTCCAGTTCCTTTTCCTCGTGCTAGAGAAGAACGACCCCGAGTTTTACATCACCATCCTCATGGTGCCGCTCGCGCTGGTATGGCTCGTGCTTGGCGCGATTGCAGGCCGCAAGGAACTCGCGTGGCTCATGGGCGTCTTCCTCGTAGGCATGCTCGGCGGCGTCGCCTACTTCATCTTCAAGACGGTGCGCATCTGGACACAGCCAGAGGGGTACGAGGGCGTGCAAAAGTCGCTCACAATCTTCACCATCTTCTCCCTCGCCATGATCACGCTGTGTTTCGTGTTCGCCGTCATTGTCTGGACGAACTTTGGAAAGGGTCTCAAGGAGGCCGTTAGAAACTCGCGCCCCGCGCGCCGCGGCGGCCGCGACGACGACGCAGAGCCAAACTCGTATGCCGAGCTCGGCCCCGTGCCGCAGCAGCGTCTCACCATTGAGTAGTGTCGATAGGGGTGGTTGTATGATATGTATTGGGTGGTGCGCCGCACGCCACGCACGCAGCGCGTGTGTGGCTGGCAAGTGCGCACCAAGTGAACATAACGGCGGTGCTGCAAACGGTCTAGTCCGGGTCGGTATGATAAGGAGCGCTGGCTGTGGTTATAGTTGGCCACGGCACGCACAATGCCCACGCCGAGGTCGAGACCCGAGTCGCGCGACCAAGGCCGTGGGCAGCTGACCATGCACGATACAGGTGCCAGGGATTGGGCGGATTGCGCCACGCCACTTGTACATCGCGTCGTGACCGATAGGGTACACACCAACACAACCACAGTGTGTATATATAGGCGAGGGGGTTTGGGCGGTCTGTGACTTTACCCCAAGAGCGCGTCTGTGCGCGACGCGAGACAGGAGTGGCACATTGCCACCGGCTCAAGCCACAAGAGGGGGTGTTCGAATTCGCAGCGCCCACTCTACTACACCCACAGACGACACAGACGACAGGTGCATACGCTCAACTAATCTGCGAAAGGAACGGTTTAGACGAGGTCCTGGGTGAGGATGGAGCGGTAGCGGACCGAACCGTCCTCGACGGCCTTGATGGCCTTTGCGGCGTCCTTCATGGGCATGACCTGGATCCATGGCTTGATCTTCTGGTCTGCGGCGAGCTGGAGCATGCGGAGGGCCTCTGTGCGGCAACCGATGTGGGACGAGCCGAGCGAGACGCCCGAGCCGGCCATGGCCTGCGACGTAATGTTCTTGATACCCTCCTCGGGCATACCGACAAACACGAAGCGCTTGCCGACGTCGAGGGTGGTGAGGAGCGCGTCGATGGGGAGCTTTGAGCTCGACGCGCAGCAGATGATAACGTCAAAGTGGCGGAACAGGTCCTTTTCAAAACCGGGGTTCTCGGTAGCCACGAACCGGTCCGCGCCCATCTTGAGCGCGTCCTCCTTCTTTGCGTCGCTGCGCGAGAACACGGTCACCTCGGCGCCGAGCGCCTTGGCGAACAGCACGGCGTAGTGGCCCAGACCGCCGAGACCGACCACGCCAACGCGGCTCCCCTCCTTAATACCGTTACGCACGAGCGGCGAGAAGACGGTCAGGCCGCCACACAGCATCGACGCGGCCTCGGTAGACTCCAGCGACTCGGGCAGCGGGAACACGAACAGCTCCTCGGCACGGATGTGCGTAGAGTACCCGCCCTGGTGCTCGTGCCCGTCCGCCCACAGCGTGTCGTAGCCGTGTACCGGCGTGGGGCAGTAGTTTTCTATCGTCAGCAAGGTCGAGCCGAGCACGAGCACGAGCGCAGCGAGGGCGAGGCAAGGCAAGACGCCGCGACTGGACGCGAGTGATACCGCATACCATGGGCTCAAGACGCCACGCGCCTGGGAAGCGAGGGGTACCACGACGACGACATGGCTGATTCCAGCCAGCCGTCCACGTCGTCATCCACACACTAGGCCAGCCTGTTACGCACAAGCATAACATGGTAGTGGATGTGCGCAAGAGATCCGTGACGAGGAATGCGTCTGTGCGCGTCGCGGCCTGCGCGACGGCTCGCACTACATCGCATCATGACTCCAAAGCGTTCCGCATCCAGCCAGCGCCAAGCTCTCTAGCGATGCGGCCGCACCCGCACAACGCCTTTCGGCAGCGTGCACCGTCAACTCACCGTTGTCACCCTTGCACCAGCGGCAGTCGCCGCACGATCCGACCTGGGCACCGACACCGACCCTGTCGCCAACCTTGACGCTCTTGACGTCCTTGCCGACCTCGACGACCTTGCCGACGACCTCGTGGCCGGTAACGACAAACTTTGTCTGCCACGGACCCCAGCCGCCCGAGATGGTGTGGTGGTCCGAGCCGCACACGCCGCAGCACTCGACGGCGACGGTCACGCGGTTGTCGGCGAGCGGCTCGAGCTCGTACTCCTTGACCTCGAAGTCAAAGTACTTCTTCGGGTCGGTGATGGCGTAGCCCTTGGCCTTGTTCCCAACTGGTGCGGACATTGTGTACGTATCTGTATGTGTAGCAAGGGGGAGATGGGGAGGTATGGATAGTGTCGACACGTCTTTTGCGTCGGTGAAAAGAGACACGCAACACCATGTGCCGCAGCAACACTCGCAACCTGCACCCTGCACCCTGGTTGTCGCCGCCGGCTTGACACGGCCCGAGGCGGCATCCCGGCATCCCCGGCCCGGCATTATTCCGGCCCGCAGCATCGCAACTACTGCTCCCCCGCTGTGGTTGTTTCCTTAGTTGACCTAATACATGCACAGCACATGAGCCGCCGCCAGTATGGATGCATGGAGTATGCTTGTTGCGTTCTTTGAGCTTGCAGACGTACAGATCGAGGATGGAGGCGAACAGGTTGAACAGGTTTAACAGGCCCAACAGGGCAATGATCCGCAAACCACGTGGCTATTTGATTCCGCCCTCAATGAGCCACGCGACTAACCGGGGGGGGTGCTTAAACAACTCTCCCTTCAATGACCCCCATGACCCACTTGTTGTTCGTCGCTATTAACCTCGCCGCCGCATCCGCTCTCACACCATCACAACACCCGCCGCCATGGACGTGGACGAAGACGACACGCTGGGCTCGTCGTTTGGCCTTGGCAGCGTGCTTGCCGAGGTCGGTGTGGACGCGGCCGCGCTGAACGCCTTTCTCGAAAAGACAGAAGGCAAGACGTCGCGCGACATGGAGGCGGCGATGCAGGAGGGCGACGCAAAGTACATGGACGACGTGAGCGACGACGAGCTGCCTGCCGAGAGTGCCGAGGACCGCGCGGCGCGCGCGCACGAGCAGGCAGTTATCAAGGCCAACGAGGAGCGGTGGGCGCGCCGCGCTGCCGCCGAGCTCGCGGGCGGAGCGGGCGGCGGCGGCGAGGCCAAGCGGCGTAAGCGTGCCGCGGCGCGTATCGAGCAGCAGGGCCGCGACGTCGTCGCCAACGTCTGGCCCGACCTCAAGAAGGGTACCGTCCTCCGCATGAGCGAGGTGTTCTACGAGACCCCTGCGGTGCGGATGGCCGCCGAGTCGTCCCTCGCTGCAAAGAAGCGACGGATCATGGGCGCGCCAGGTGGCGCTGCCGCTGGCGCCCTCCCCGCCATACAGCACGAGCAGTGTGAGTTTTACAAGGAGGGAGGCGTAGCTGTCTCTGACCCCCTAGTTATGGTTTCGGTCGACACGCAGAAGCTGCCTAGACCATCGACGCTGAGTTTCTTGTTACCCAACCTTCCCCCGTTGCCGACGGGCACGGCGCACCAGGCCAACTACCTCGCGCCGATTGGCGAGCTGTTTGACCCCGAGTGGGTCAAGGAGGCGCGCGAGCGAAGAAGAAATCAGATGCTTCAGCCGCCACGTGGGGTGCGCTTTGACGACACGGTCGAGGTCGTGGAGAGCAAGCCGCTCGACCTGGCGGAATGGGAGGACGACGTCGTCATGTGTTCTCTGTGAGTAAACGCCTTGGGAAGTGTTGGGCTGACTTTAGCAACCACGAGGCGCATGCGCACGACCCGCTCCAGCTGCGCAACGAGCACCTCGAACAGAGCGACTGGATCAACGAGGTTATCTGGGATGCGCGTAGGGCCTCGCCTGATTTAGTGGAGGCGCACGACGAGGAGACGGAAGAGCCCGCGGCAAAGGAGAAGGACGCGTCGGCACTGGCGGCGCCACCGAGCAAGCTCGACCCGTTCAACCTCTCCAACGACCACCTGTACGAGACGAGCCGCGCGTCGCGCTTCCGTATTCGCCAAACCTTTGGCGCAATCGAGGTGTTCCATTCGACGCCGGCCAAGATCCTGCAGATGCCATACTACAAGACGACGCTCGACAAGAACGAGTGCCGCATGTGGCACCGGTCGCCGCTCCAGTTCCCGACTGGCGTGTGGCTCGGCTTCAACAAGCTCAAGTCGAACGCGTCGACGCAGCGCAAGAGCCGCATGACGGCCGACCCGAGCGAGCGGTTCAAGACGACCAAAGACTTGAGTCTGACGGAAAAGGGACCGTTTGTCCTCCTCGAGTTCTCAGAGGAGTACCCGCCAATAATGAGCGGGTACGGCATGGGCACGACCATTGTCAATTATTACCGCAAAAAGGACGACAAGGACGACACGGTGCCCAAGCTCGAGCTGGGCCAGCCGAGCATTCTCAACGTCGGCGACGCAGAGCCATTCCTCCTTGGCTACGTCGACTCGGGCAAGGTCACCCAGGTCATCCACAACAACCTCCTGCGTGCGCCCATCTGGAAACACACCCCAGAACCGACCGACTTTCTCGTCATCAGGTAAGTCAGAGGGCTGGGATTAAGCTGACGTCCAGGCAAACCATCAATGGCCACCCATCGTACCACATTCGTGAGATCAAGGACCTGTTCGTTGTAGGGCAGACGGTGCCGAACGAGTCCGAGGTTCCTGGTCCGCACGCGCGCAAGAACACCAACACTGCCAAGCTGCGGTTGATGATAGTGGCGTGGATTCTGATCAAGAAGAACAAGGAGCTTGCCAAGCAGCGGGTCAAGCTCGCGCGGCTGATCAAGTACTTCCCGGACCAGACGGAACTGCAGATGCGCCAGCGCCTCAAGATCAAGGGCAACGAGTTCCTCGAGTACGACAAGGACGCCGGGTTCCACTCTGGATACTGGAAGCTCAACCCCAACTATGACTTCCCCACCGAGCGCAAGGACGTCGAGGCGCTCGTGACGCCCGAGATGGCGTCGCTGTACGAGGCGATGCAGGTGGGTGCGCAGCACCTGCGCGACGCGGGTTACACGCGCACAGCCGAGGGCAACGCGGAAGACGAGTTTGGCGACGGCACCGAGGCGGGCCTCGACGTCGAGCAGCGGTTGGCCGTGTGGTCGACGACGCTCAACTACAAGCGCGCCGAGGCGCAGAAGGCGTGGCTCCAGGTACACGGCGACGGCGACCCGACCGGCCGCGGCGAGGGCTTTAGCTTTCTCAAGACCAACATGAAGAACTACTTCCTGCGCAAAGGGGAGACGGAGGAAGGGCGGAGGTTAGAAGCCGAAGCCAAGGCTGGAGGTGGGCCTGTCAAGATTTCCAATGCCGAGCAGAACCGCATATACGAGGAGGAGAAGCGCAAGGTATGGGATCTGCAGGCCAAGGCGCTATCGAGCTCTTCCGCGCCGTCGCTCGACGTCGAGACGTTTGACGCGCCCGAGGTGACGCAAACGGCGGCGATGGGTCCGCGGTTCGGCAAGCCCGAGGCGCCGCGGATGTTTTCGCGGTCGGGATCGCTCGCGTTCGACTCGCCGGCGGACGACCCTCGTTCCCCGAGCGCCTTCTCGTTTGACGGCGAGAGCCAGACGACGGGAAACGAGCGTGGTGCGCAAAAAGTGCTGCGGATCCGGCGCGTCGTGCGCGGCAAGCCGACCGTGGAGATTATAAAGGACCAGGCGGTGATCCAGAGCTACCTGCGGCGCGTAGAGGAGCGCAAGCTCGCGCAGTACACCGACGAGCTGGAACACCTCGCGCCGACGGGCAACGCCGAAGAGGACGAGCTCAAGATCCAGGCGATCCGCGCCGAGGTGCTCCGTCTAAAGAAGAACCAGGTCCGCCGGCAGCAGCGCAAAAAGTACCAGGGCAAGGGCGAGCTGCCCGAGGTCACCGAGACGGACGGAAAGCGCCGCTGTGGCGCCTGCGGCGCCTATGGCCACACAAAGGCAAACCGCAACTGCCCAAAGTTCAACCAGAACGTCGCGCCCAGTCCGAGCACCACGCCGATTGCTGGCCCAACGCCGTATGGATACGGCGCGCAGATGGACGCACAGCATGCACCCCCCGCGACCCCGGATGGGCCAAGTCCCGCCCCCATGAAGATCAAGTTGGCCCTCGGTGGGCGCTAGCGAGCCGCGAGCCACTCCATCGCCCTTCACCACCCACGACACCCTCCCCACACATTAAACAATACCCTGCATCGACATACCCTCTCGTCTCGTATCTTCCCCTCTTGTACCGTATTGTATGCAGCAGTGGCATAGCAGCCTTTGAGCAGCTGGAGCAACGCGGCCAGCAGCACTCTCAAGCAATGCATTACTCGCCAACGTCTACTGGTACTTGTGTCACTACTCGTGGTCGTCTGTGGAGAGGTAGGGATGGGTCCATGCCACGCTCGCGCGGCTATGCCCGCGGCGCCCAGTCGCCAAAGATGAGGGCGGCAAAGGCCTCAAAGTCCGGGAGGGCCAGGAGGGCCTCGACACCGCCGTCGGGGATACCCTCCCATACGCCGCGAGACCAGCGGTTGAGTTCGGGGAGGAGGTCTGCGAGGCGGCGGGTGCGGGTGCCTTGCGAAGGGCCTGCGCTCGGGCCCGCGCCTGGGCCGGCGGCGAGCGTGTCGGTCAGACTTGCGAGCATGGCTGTGACGCCCGTGTCGAGGAGTGCGCGGGCGTCGGGCGACGAGACGTGTTCCCTCGTCTGAGCGAGGAGAGCCGCGAGGTGCGCGCCGCCGCGCACATCCTCTGGCGTCTCGGGCAAAGGGCACTCGCCAAACGTCAGCGGCAGAGGTGACGGGGGGAGGATGAGCGGTGTAAAGTCAAACAGGGCGGCTTTGGCGTGGCCACCGTGGTGGTGATGGTGACTGTGCTCGTGGCGATCGTGGCCCTCGTACTCTGTCTCGACCTGAGCGCGGACTTCCTTGACTAACGCAGGCCACGTGTCGGCAGTAAGCTCGCGCTTGAGCCCGAGGCCGCCAAAGACGCGGTCGACGGCGATCTCGACGCGCGCAGCGACGGTACGCCAGCCCTCGTTAAGGAGCCACCATGAGTATGTGAGGAAAAGGCGCTCGGCGTCCGAGTTTGCCGCCTCGAGTTCCGCCTCGCGTTCCGCCACGACGAGCGGGTCCTCTTCGTCGGCGTTTGACGCGCCGCCCCACGGCAGCCACGCAGTCACGCCGCCGAGGCCGATGGTGCTGGGCGACAGGTACGACAGCCACGACTTTGGCGCGGTGAGTGCGCGCATCGCGGCGCGCTCCTCGGCCTCACGCTCGCGGGCGCGGTTGGCTGCCTGCACGTCCTGGAGGTACCGCGTCCGGCTGAGGATTGTGAGCTGCGACGTGGTGAGGATGTAAATGAGCGGGACAAGGTAGGCGGTTGAAAATGCGCGGGTGAGGCCTGGCGTTAGCCCGAGCTAGCTAGCGTGCAAGACTCACTCTGCACCTTGAGGTCGCGCCAGAGCTGTTTCTTGGAGCGGGGGTCAGCCTCGGCGGCGGGCGGGGACGGAGGCGACCGAGTGGTGGCAGTGAGGCCACGAGGCGGGGACGACTCGAGCTGGGAGAGCTGGCTCTGCGGGGACGCGAGGACCGACGATGTGTCTGTAGGCGGGAGCGAGATGGCTTGAGACATGGTCGAGGCGGTGAGGACGTCGTCGTCGGTAGTCGTGCGCGTAAACTCGGACGCCCAGCTCTCGCCAGGCGGGGGCAGGAGCTGTCCTCCGACCTGGGCAGTCTGGGGTGGTCGCTCGGCACCAGCATCGGTCGAGCTCTCCGAGCTTGCGACCGACGCAAGGCTTTCCGCAAGTGTGCCCGGCTGTGGGGCGCGCGCGGCGCTTCGCTCGGCCGCGCCACCATCCGTCGCGTAACCCGCGGGCTCGTCGCCCTCGGGGGGAACGAGGAGGAGCGAATCGGCGGGCGTGCTCGCCGGCGTCGGTTCCGTCGTCCCCGTATCGGCTGGCGAGCCGAGCGCGCCCACGCCTCCGTCGCTGTCGTCCTGCGTTATCTGCCGCTGTGGCGTTGCGGGCACTGCGCCGGTTGGTGCGGTTTCGCCTGCGTCCTGTGCGGCTTCGACGGCGTCGGCTGACCCGGCCTTGGATTTGGCCTGCAGAGCTTGAGACGTCGTTTCGACAGGGTACGCGGCGAACAGCTGCGGTTCGAGGTTGGGCAGCAGGGCGTACAGCGTAAAGCTTATGGTCGAGAGGAGGGACGTAAAGTGGGCTTTGATACTGGGCGTGAGCGACGCACGCGAGCGTGGTGAGCAAGCGTAGTGAGCGAGGGGCAACTGAGGCGGCAGGACGGCAGTCTGCTCTGCCGTCCCCTCGCCGCTACCGCTCGCAGGGCAAGGAATGGGCACACCAAGCCTGATTGAGGCAGTATATGTGGGGCAGCCGGACACGCGGGGTACTCACGTCTCACGCTCCCTCCTCTCGCGCAGGGCGCGCACGCGGGCATCGCGCATGCGCGCCGCGAGGTACGAGAAGAGAAAGTAGAGGGTGCCCGCTGCGCCCGAGACGAACAGCGCGCGGCGCACGCGGCGGTGCCACGGGTTGGGCATTGTGAGCGCGGTCGAGAGCGGGGGGGGGGTGGTTGTGGGAGACGGAGAGGAGATGGCGGCGAGATGGGTCGGCGGCGGCGAGGAAAAGGCGGCGGGCGACGAGCGAGTGTGCTGGCTGGCCGGGTATGCGTTGCCGAACAGAGTTGAGCCCGTCGGTGGATTAGCGGGGGTAAATGGATTATTGGGACGCCACGTGGTATTTGAATGGTATTAGCTTATAGCTTATTAGGATGTATATGGTGGGCAGTGCAAGTGGCGACGTGTACCCCGCGAGCTCGACACCCGCGAGCTCGACACCCTCGCGCGCTTCGCGCGCTCGTGCGCGCTCGTGCGTAACATGCTTGCATACATGGCCAGACAAACACGAGGTATACGTAAGGCTAACATTGGGCGGGTGTGTGCCCGCAACAAGACAGGAAGGACCATTAGGCAGGCATGTGGATGTGTAGGCTCTCCTACTCGTACACTCATTTGTGTTCGTAACAACATTGCGGGGGGTGGGTGTAGGGAGTGTATGGTGGGTGTGGATGTGGGCGGCAAGCGAGATAAGGGCACAGGAGAGGCGACGGCAACGGCGACGACGACGACGACGGTGAGGCGAGGCCTCACGGACGTTTGGGTGACGTTCGGACGTATGGCTAATCCTCGCCCTCGTGGAAGGGCCAGGCGACAGCGAGACGGGGCGGTGCGCCATCGACCTTGCCAATGCCGCCTTCTGACCACCACTCGTCGTACTCTTTCTGTGCGTCCTCGAGCTCGGCGAGCATGCGGATGGCGTACGCGTGCAGCTTGGCCGGGTATCCCGGGTCGCGGTCCTTTTCGGGCTTGCGGGGCGTGTGCGCGCCAAATGCCTCGAGGGCCTTTTCCGTCTGTGGGGGGAGGAGGCTCGAGCGCTTGGAGAACGAATGGCTCATGTGCGGCGACGAGCGCGGACTCGCCGGCTGCGAGTTGCGCCGCGGCGACGTCGGGTTGCTCAGACTCGCCTCGAACGTGTCGCTCAGCGGCGACGCGGTCGGGAGCTCAAACTCAAACGCAAACTGCGCCGCCTTGGCGTCCGAAATCGCGCGTGTCAGTGGCTTGGGACCGCCCTCGGTCGAGATGTTTGGCGGAGGCGACTTGCGCGCGCCCTTGGCCGACGAGCTCATCGCTGCCGTCGGCGTGCCGACTTCAGGCGGCATCAGACTCGGACCCAGGCTCGAGCTGCCGTCGGCCTTGCGGCCGTTTGCGTTGCCAACGGCAGTGCCGCTTCCCCGTGACGGCGGAAGCTGGCTCGATGGCGTTGTCCGCGGCGACCCGCTCCCGTTCGACGCCAACGACCCCGTCGACTTGGGCGACTTGTCCGCCACGATGGGCGACGCGGGCTGCGACGGCCTGTTGCCACCACCTGTAGCGGCCGACGTCGCCGCAGCGGCCATGGCAGCCGCGGCCGCCTTGCCCTTCTTCTGCATACCAAGCGTGCGTTTCCACCACGAACCCTTGGACTTGCCGTCCTTGTCGTCCTCGTCCTTGGCGAGCAGCCTCTCGGCGCGCGTCGGCGCCTGTGGCGAGTCGGTGATCATGGTTATAGTGCTGCGGCTGCGGGGCAAGCTCGGCGTCGTCGGCGTGCGGGGCGTCAGCGACGACGACGTCTCGATGCCGTCGGGAGACTGCGGCTCGAGCTCGTCGTAGCGCTTCTTGATGCGGTCGAGGCGGCTCTGCAACAGACGCACAGACTGGATCTCAACCTCGTACGACAACCCGTCGTCCTTTGTCGTGTGCAGGTGGCCGAGGCGGAACACGACCAGACGCAGCACGTAGCTGCGCACCGACTGGGACCAGAACAAGAGCAGGCGCTCAAACAGCTTCTTGTCGAGCAGAATGTCCATACACAGCTCGCGCCGGTCCTCGGGCCGCGCCGTGAGAATCTCCCAGTGCGTAAAGACAAACGCAATGGCCTTGACGAGCGTGAGCGCGTGCTCGCCCTCGTTGAGAACGACGCGGAACAGCCCAATCAAGTACGGCACGTCCAGCGGCGAGTGGCTGTCGCCCCACACCACTGGGTCGACGAGGCCGTCAAGCAGGTCGAACAGACAGAACACGCCCTTGGGCGCATACAGGCTCGTCTTGGTGATGAGGTTCTTGGTCCACAGGTCGACCATCTCGCCCCAGAGCTGCGACCCGTCGCACTGAACCACCAGGTTGTCCTGCGTGGGCACAGACACGGGCGCCGACGAGAACATCCACAGCGTCTCGACAAGGCGCCGGTTGGCCGTCTCCAGCACGGCGGGTTTCTGGCTCCCGCGGAACCCAGCCGACTCGGTCGCGTCAAAGTGCTGCGCCGACGACGACGTCGTGACTGCGTTGACCGACCCGAGTATGTACGAGTGGCACTTGATGGCAAAGATGGTGGCGAGGTGCGCGTACCCCGGTGCGCGGAGCAGCACGCTAGCGGGGATCGGCCGCTTCTGGAGCTGGTAGTACCCGATCGCCGGGGCGAGGTAGGTGGCGAGCTGCTTGTGGTATGCTCTGTAGAAGGCCGGGAACAGTTCCGAGTCGTCAGACTGCCATCGCCGCAGCCAGTTGCCCGGCTGAAAATGGAACGCGTCCTTTTCCGCTGCCGAGTCAAACGACAGGTCGAGACTCAGAAGACGCCGCGTGTACGACTGCGAGTCGTCAAAGCACAGCGCGCGCAGGTGCTCGGGGTACTGCGGCTGTGCCTCGGGCGGTACAGTGCGGCCCATGAGCACGGGCCTCGTGAAGCGCATCAGCGCGCCGCGGGGCGGCTGCAGAACGCCAACAAGCTGGCCACCGACGTGCGGTACCCGGAAGAATGCAAATGCCTAAAGCGTTAGTGTTCGCTGCGTGCCTAAGGAACTCACCAAGAATCGGCCGCTGAACAGGAGCGTGTTGTGGAACACGCCCTTGGCGCCGAGCTTGTCCATGGCAAAGTTCATGACCTTCATCATGAGGTTGAGGAACGCGTGCTGGTGTGACGGGGACGACTCGAGCGACTCGGCCGACAAACACTGGCTCTCCAACACTGCTGCCAGACCTTCGAGACACGCACCGCGCTCGTTGGCCGGCTGCTCCACTCTGAGCTCGAACAACAGCGAGTCGGCCCAGTCAAAGCACACCTCGCGCAGTTCGCGGTACGACGACTCCTCGCTGCGGTTGTAGCAGCGTCTATCGATCTCCTGCACGAGCGCGGTGAGCTTTGTGCGGATGATGCTCGAGCGCTCGGGCCCGGCGCCAGCGGTCGGGTAGCGGAAGTTGTCGAGCGCGCGTCCAAGGTCCTCGGTCAGGTCGCGGATTGTCAGCTTGTTGTCCGGCATGACCACCTTGGCCTGCGAGATGAGCGGCCGTGCCGTTGGGCGGCACCTAAACGGCGCCTTGGCTGCGGGGAGTTGTTCTGGCTCCTTGGGCTCGTCGAGCTCGCGCGGAGGCTTGGCTGGGTTGTCGTGCACCAGGCGCGCGCCACTTGGTCGCCGCGGTTTAGGTGCGGGAGTCGGCTCTGGCTGAGGTGCTGGGGGCGCCTCGGGCAGGCGTACTGGCTCTGGCTGCGGCTCAGGCTCTGGCTCCTTGGCAGGTTGCGGCTCCGGCTCGCGAACGATTGGCTGCGGCTGCAGCTCGGGCTCGCGGCGGGGTACCTCGGGCTTGTCGAGCAGCATCTGGCTCGAGGCGCTGGGCGTTGGCGTCGGCGTCTCCGCCTTGGGGGTGGACGCCTCCGATACCAGGGCAGTGGGGTCGGCACGCGGGGTCGCAGCGAGGTCGAGGCTCTTCGTGGGAGTCACCTGCGACGACGCCGACGGTGTCGCGTCCATGGCAGATGGGGCAGTGTAACCTGCGTCGTACGGCAAAAGTGTCTGCTCGAGCGAGTCGCGCGTACCGATAGGCATGGGCTGCGCGATGGGAGGGGGCGCCTGCTGCTCCATAGGCACGTCTAGGGCGATCGGCGGGTCGAGTGAAGAGCGCGTCGGCTTGGCGTCGGCGTTGGCGAGGAACGCCGAGTGTGCGTCCTCGGGCGTACGCGGCGGCGACGGCGAGCTCGTGTCGTTGGTGCTGCTGCCACCCGACGGCGTGCGTGAGTGGTCAAACGACGAGCGGTGCGTCGACAGCGAGTCGGTCTCCTGCGACGTCCCCACCGAATGGGTCGCCGTTGACGGCGTGGCGGCGCTCTCATCAGTGCCGCTGCGGGTCTTAAACTCGGCAGATGTCGACACCGGCGCAGGCACGGGCGCTGGCGTGGGCGCAGTCGTCGTCAGCTTGGGCGCAGTCGTGGTGAGCTTGGGCGCCGACGCCGAGCTAGACGACGCCGTGAACAGCTTGTTTGACCACGACTTGTCAAAGTCCAGAGTTCGCCAGGCGTCGTCGGGCGCGCTGCCGTTCAACCCGTCAAACGACTTGGACCTCCTGCGCTCGCCTCGGTTCGTCGGCGAGGCAAGGAACGTGCCGTTGGCGCTGGCAGACCGCGAGTGCGACCCGGGCGTGCCCGGCTGCGAGCCGTTCTTTGTCCCGCTAGGCGAGCGTTTTCGCGGCGTCGTAGGCGAGCTCGCACCGCCAAACCCGTCAAACGAAAAGTCAAACGTGTCAAAGTTGAGGTCGAGCTCAGGCAGCTGCAGGAGGTTAAAGGACGTGCTGTGGCCAAGGCCCGCGTTCGTGTCGAGTCCCTTCCACACCTGCCCTTCGGCCGCCAAACTGTTGATCGAGCCGGACGAGCCTGACTCGCTCAGTTGCCGCACCGTCGACGTCGAGCCCGACGACCCGGCACCGTCCGACCCCGTTGGGCTTCTGGTGTTGCTCGAGTTGGCGCTCTTTGAGGCGCCCCGTGGCGGCAGCTTGGAGTACCGCAACATGTCAGCCTGCTTTGACGCCGTGGCGTCGAGCGCCGCCTTGGCCTTGGAAGCCTTTGGCGGTTGCTGGGTGAACGCTGGTGGGTTTGCCGCGAGGCTGGCTGCGGTGGGGAGTCTGCCGTGGTGCTGAGGTGAAGGAGGCGCTTGTGGCGAAGGCAGCTTGCCCGAGCTCTGAGACAAGGGCGACGTGAAGCGTGGCGACGTCTTGGACAAAGCTGGCGACGGGAGCTTGGACCCCTTGGTGTCAATTGGCGACAGGCCTGGGCGCGTTTGGTCGTCGTCTGCTGGTGGGAGTGGTGGCAGCTCGCGGTCTGAACCTGGGCGCGGCATCGGCGTGACGCGCGTCGACGACGAGCTCGAGTACGCCGACGACGGCCGTGTGTCTGGCTGGAATGGTGCAGACACCGACAACGGCGCGGTGGGCCCACTGACCTGTGGGTTTGGGCGCAGCAGGTCGCTGAGGGCAAAGCTTGCTCGGGGCGCGCTCCCACTTGGCGGCATGTCAGGCGGTGGTGACTGCTCGCCCTTGGACTTGCTTCCACGGAATAAGTTGCGTAACGCGCCCGAGCTCTTCTTGAGCGTCATGCCGGGCGACTTTCGTGGCTCGCTGTCGACGCCCAGTGCGCGTTGTGGAGCGGCCTTTGCCTCCCTTGCGGCCTGCTTGTCTGGGTCAGACCGGAATATCCCAAGGAGCTCGGCAGACGGCCGTCGCAACAGGTCGGTTGATCGCCGAGGCTTGATTGTTGGCGCGGTCACATTGCGCTGGCGCGTGTGACCGTCGTCTCTCCTGGCTTGGTTCTCGGATCCGTTGGCGCCAATGCCACGCATGACCGGCGCGTCCACAGGCGACTTTTTACGGCCGTTGAAGCCCCGCATCGTGTCCTCTGATCGACGCGCGCTTCCGCCGCCACTGCCGTTCCCGGTGCTGGTGCTGCCCCCGCGCGAGTGTGTAAACGCCGCCGCTGGCTCGGTAACCGAACGGTTGTGGTGGTGGTGTTGGTTGTGGTGTTGTGGTGGGCGAGAGTCGGCGAAGTGTAACGCGGTCGTCTTGCTGTTGCTGTGGGTGTGAAACTGTGGTGGGGGAGCGGGAGCGTGACGCCCCGGTTCAAAGTCGCTCACAATGTCGCCAAAGTCGTCGACGCGGCCGCCAGTGGGAGTGGTGCCGCTGGGACCGGCGACAGACGCGACAGAGCCAGAGACTTTTTTGTGCTTGCTCTTCTTGGGCGTGCCGCGCAAGGACGAGGGTGCAGACGTGTCGCGGGCGGCGGTGGGGGAGGAGCTGGACGCGCCCCCTAGTACGCTTGGCAGAGCAGGTAACGCGCCCTGTGCCATCGGCGGCAGCGGTTTTGGCTGGTCAGCGCGCAGCTGCTTGCGGTCTGACGCGGCTGCCGCTGCTGGGACCGAAGAGCTATCCGAGGAGGACGCGCTTGGAGGGCCCGAGGACGACGCGTTAGCCGAGGATCCCCAGGTACTAAAGCTCGGTAAGGAGGGAATCGGCGCGCCTGGGGGCAAATGTCCGTTGTGCCTCGGAGGACTGGACCCGTCGACAGTGCTGGTGCTCTGTGGCGGGGCCGCCTGTGCGGTAGCGGCCTTGGGCCGCGTGGACGACGACAGCGGGATCGACAGCGGCGGCGCAGGTCCTGTTGGCGAGATGGGCGAGTTCCCAAACGAGTTGTACGAAGTGTGCGTTTTCGTCGTCGTCGTCGTAATTGTCGACGCGGTAGGGGGGTTGCTAGGCTGTGGGGTTAGCGATGGGCACGGGAGGGGTGTGCAAGTATGAGGCCGGTGTGTGTGGAAGTAGAAGGAATCAACAAAGGGCGCGTCGCGACAAGCGGAATGGGGCACAAGCGAGATACGTGTGAGAACGCGACCTACTACTGCTTCGTCGGTCATGCCAGAACCGAGGATGCCTAGGCCGCCGCCGAGCTCTGGCAGGCTGCCGCTGAGGATGCGGCGCGACGAGCGCGAGCCCGGACGCGCCGACCCAATGCCATTGGGGTTGCGGCGCGGCCTTGGCGCGTCCATTGCTGCTGGCTAGGCGGGGGGAGGGCGACTAGCTAGCTAGCGGCGTACGCGTACGAGTGGTGTACGGCGCGTAAAGTGCGCAGAGGCCGGCGCCGGAACGGGCAAGGGACGATTTGTGTCGCGACACAAACGTCGGCACGGTGCGCGGAAATTGTCTAGACACAGTCGCGTGGAAAGGGGGGTTGCAGGGTGTGTGCACAACTGGTGGGGTGGGTGTGTGCGTGCGTGCGGTGTGCGTGCGTGCGTGCTTGAACCCCAGTGAGCTGTGCGCTGTTGGGGAAGCCGTAGAGGGTGTGTGGGGGTGTTCAAGGACGGGGAGAGACAAGAGAGACAAGAAAGGATGAGGATGTGACTGAATGGGAGAGAGCGACGACGACGACGACGACAAGAAGAGTGCAGGTGGGGTCAAGGGATCACTTTGGCTGGGCAAAGGGTTTCATTCAATCCACCCAACACAACCACACCCTCACTCTGCTCACTCTCTGCCAACAACTCTACTCACACGCATAGATTAAAGAGTGCGTAGCTGCGTCTCTGGCGCTTAACGAGCTTGCTCCCCCATCTCTCAATGCAAATCAAACCGCGAGTTGAGAACAAGTTTGTCACTCACCCAGGTGGATAACAACGGCGGCAGTTTGGCCAGGGACGCGCGCGGGGGAGGGGTTGTTGTCCTGTATCCTGTAGTGGGTGGTTTCAGGCCGTGTCGTGCTGGCCGTGTTGCTCGTGTTGCTCGTGTTGGTTGCTTCTTTTTGCGCAACGAGTATATGAGATAGCTGGTGTGTAGAGAGTGATGGGAGATGTAGATGGAGTAGTACTACTGAACGGCGGCGGCGACGAGGAGCATGAGAGTGTACGAGCAGTATAGTAAGAGGGGGGGTCTTGGGCCTCCCCGTGGCGTAAAGGTGTGTGTGGTCGAGATGGGACAAGATCCTGAGTTGGGTACCCGGTACAGCGGACGGGTCGTCGGCCTCGCCCGTCACGCAACACCTGTCGCAATCGGGATCCAAGCCGGATCAGAGCAGCGAACGCGACGCGCAATGCAACAGTTTGTCGAGAGTTGTGTAAAGGGATGTATGTGGGCCGTAGTTGGATCTTGCAAGCGCGACTGTTGTTGCTTGCTGACACCCAGGGATAGTAGTTGTGGCGAGCTATCTACACTACTTGAGCTAATGCACACCTGAGACGACCCGCTACTGCTACTGCTACTACTACTGATGAAGAGTCTGGTCTGTGCTCGTTGCTGTTGCTACTGCTGCTGCTGTTGCTACCTACGCTTGCATGCAATGAGATCAGACTACGGCCCGACTTGGATGTCCCAACTATGGATGCATCTACCCCTGTCCCTGTTCTGGCTCTCGAAGGCGGATATCCTCCCTTTACCTTTACACCGTAGCCTCCCCGCATTGGCGAACACCTCCCAACCTAGCTCTCTGGTCGCTCCCTTCCGCCCCCCTTCCACCCTCTTAGCCCGCGGGCCAGGCCGACGAGGGCGGGTAGAGCAGACAAGAGGTTGCAGCCACACAGGGCCACGGCACGGCACGACACGACAGCAAGGAGGCAGAGGCATGACGGCAGAGGAGGGGGAGGGGGTAGAAAATGGCGGCAGGGGCCACCAAGTTTAAAAAGTAGGGAGGCGAGAGGGCGGGACGGACAGCGCGGTACAGCGGCTAAACGTATCTCGTTGCGCTGCGCTGCAAGCATGGACCCACCTAGACGTATGAAACGCACTGCTTTGCACGGCCATGCACGGGCAGACGAGGTGCAGGTGCAGACGGCAGGTGACAGAGAGAGAGCATCTCTGGATACATCTGCGTTCTCGTCGGCATACAGGGGATCCCTGGCCAGGGTGAACGCCCAGACGCGCGCGCGACCCACACGGCCACATGAGCACATGCCAGCGGGGGATACATGCCTCGCTCTCTACTCTCCTCCCCCTCCTCCCTCCTCCTCTCTCATCCCCCGCCCCCACTCCCCCGACTCTCAGGATCGACGACTGTATTGAAACGACGCGCTTTACGTACATGTCCATGGCATTCAATAGGGATCACTCGCAGATGACTTCTATAGGATACACAGGGCAAGAGGCGTGTTCTCAATCAATCGGGGCGGGGGGGATGGGCGTTGCTTAATCCCGACGTGGTGGCGTGGCACGCGTCGGCCTCGCACTCTACGATCCGACGTGTGATGTGCGCGATGGTCAACGGCGTGCACACCTGCATGCATGCATGCAGCTCTAAAGATGTGCATGGATGCTCTTACTTGACGTCATGACGATCGGGTTAAAGCATTGCCAGCTTCAAGTCAATACCAACACCCTCACCAACACCTGCACGAAGCCAACACCTCCGGCGTTGGCTTGTTGTTGTCTTGTTGTCTTGTTGTTGCCGCTGGCGTACAGGCACAAGGAGTAGTACATTCCGAACAAACTATAACAGCGGCAGCGGCGTAAACACGCTCTCGCTCCGCCTATGCAAACTAGCAAAGCTGGATACATGGATGTGCGTCTGCCCCACACGCTCACGCGTCAGACACACGACACACCCACACATCAAACATGCACCCCTGCCCCCGCATCCGTCTATTGGGCAGGCCACACACCCCGGCCATCCTGCTCGCCACAACCGCGTCCGCGCCTGCGACGCTAGTTGCAGCAGCACGCGTCGTGCTTCCTCCTGTACGCGATCGCGTCCAAGGTGACAACAACATTGGGCAGCTGTTCCGGCATACTGTCTCGCGGCCCAGCTCCGGACCAACTTCCGATGCTGCCAACTAAAACCTCCGGCAAGCAAGCAACAGGCGTCACGCGCTCTCACATAAACTTGGAGAAGAGACCCCCCTCCCTTTTCCTGCGAGCGGCGTCCGAGCGCGGGCTCTCGGCCTGGAGGTTGACGAGCGACTGGAGCGAGTGGAGGACCTGGTCGAGCTTGTCCCTGCGGTCCTGGAGCTGGAGGTGTGCGCGGATTTTTGGGTTCTCGAGCGCAAACTTTTTGATCTCGTCACGGTCCAGGTCGTACAGGATCCGACTGTCTATCTCGCGTGGGAACTGGTAGAAGAACTGGCCCAGAAGCTCAATGTTGATAAACATTGTCGATGTGTACGCAAGCTTCTCGGCAACCACGGCCAGGAACGTCTCGGGGCAGAACGCGGCCTGCTGCGGTCCCCCGCGGCACCGCTTCGACCTGATCGCCTGCTGCCGCAGCTTGAGCAGCGTCAGGCGGTTCTCAAGGAGCAAGGCGTGGCGGCCTGCACGTTAGCTTAAGATGCACACTGCCGCACTCACCGTCGATGATTTGCGCGGGAGAGTACTTGTACGCGTCAATGACGGGTGCACTGGGGTCGGCGTAGTCGCCCTCGCTTCCCTCAGACCCAGTAGCCACACCTGTCCTCTTTCTCCGCTCGTCCTCCCACTTTTCCAGCTCGTCGACGTGCCGGACAAGGGCGTTGAGACGGCGGCTGCCACCGACGCGTGATCGGATCTCGCCCAGTTTGGCGTTACACAGCGCCATCTCCTCTGTAAACTTGTGGTCTGCGCGCTGACGGCCGTCCTCCCACTCGCGGTCGTCCATCTCGACCTCGTACTTGTACGGCTTGATGCAGTTCTCGACCTGGTCAGCGGTGAGGCCCGTGCGGCTGCGGAGGAGCGCGTGGGAAAAGTCGACGATGCGTTCAGACGCCGACGGGTGGAACGAGAACGGCTCGCCTGTCGCAATCGAGTCGATCAGCCCGCTCAGGCCGTCCGCGACCAGGCCGGTCGAGTCACGCCCCACGCCGCTCTTCGTCAACAGCGACGACGCCGTCTCGAGGCGGTACCGCCAGAACTGGTCAATGTCGTCCTCGTTGACCAACCGCCGGTCGTCGCCGAGCTTTGTCAGCTCGGTCGTGCGTGCCTCGTCGTTAAAGTACAGCTGCTCGAGAATGTCCATGACCTTTTCGTCGAGCATGGCCGTGAGACGCGCGCGCACTGCAGGCTTGTTGAACTGCTCCGTGTACTGCTTGAACCGCGCCTTGAGTGCGTCCGTCGTCTCGGCGACGTACGACTCGGCCGTAATCCGCTGGTCATTGTACTGGACCTGAACGTTAGAACTGGCATTTGCTGCTTGCAACTTGCCTTGAACTGGTAGTTTGCCTCCTCGAGCTCGAGCTGGACGGCATTCGTGATGCCGTGCAGGCTCGACGCCATGCTCGTCTCGAGGACGTCCATGAGACGTCGGCGGAGCGTGTCGGTGCCGGTGAGGAGCTTGCCGTCGCCACGGCCGCGAACGTCGTAGAAACGCTTATTCTCGCCGCCAAACACCTCCTCCTCGCGCTTTAGGACTGCGTTGGTGACACGCGGCTGCGAGCGCAGCGACGAGAAGACGCCGCTGTGCGGAGGTGCCTTGCACACGACACCGACGTAGCCCAGATGCAGGGGGTATTTGTCACCGCGGATGATCTGGGCGCCGATCTGCGGCGTGACAAGGTCCATCTTGGTAACAACGCCGATGGTGCGGTTGCCGAGGGGGTCGACACGTCTAGACGCGCGGAGGGCGGGCGAGTTGGCGAGGTCGACGTCGGCCGCGCACACGGCGAGGATAATGTTCGGCTCGCGGATATACTTGTCGCACAGCTCGGAGATGCTCTCCTTGAGCGTCTCGGGCTGATCCATGCTCGAAATTTGCACGTAGCCTGGCAGGTCGATGAGCGTTAGGTCGGGGACGTGAGGCGAGTGGATGCTCAAGTGGATCGGCTGGTCCGACACGCACTCCTCGGCCGGCACGGCGAGGTTGAGGTCGGTGAGCGTCTTCTGGATCGTCGAGAAGCTCGTCACCTGCCCCAGGTGCGGCATGTCCTTGAACACGCCGTACTCTGTTGGTCCCGAGGAACCAGGCTTTGCCGGCGTGTGGATAAGGGTGAGTTCGATAGGTCGCCGGGTGACCATGTTATCTCCTCTACGGCGTTAGACACTGGGGGTTTCTGCCAACTCACTTGGGCAAGAACTCGTGGCCGACAATAGCCTCGAGGACGGAGCTCTTGCCCGAGCTCTGCGAGCCGATCACGACGATGGAGGGGAGCTTGAGCGCGTCGCTCTGGTCAACGCTAAGGAGAACCTGGCGAATTTCTATAAGTTTACGAGTGAGCTGGAGGAGCTGGTGCTCCTTGGCCGTAGCGGCGGGCTGCACCGCGTCGTCATCGGTGCTTTCGTCAGTGGTGGCAGCGTACGCCGCGGCGCCGAGGGCCGCTGCTTCTCCAGCACCGCCTGGTCCGCCGCTTCCTTGCCCGCCGTCCTCGTCACCCGACGTTCTCCGGTTATGTGTTTCGCCTTCGCCGCTTCCACGCGCAAACTGCGAGCTGAAGGCGTCCCACCACTCGGCCGTGCCGGACTGGAACGCCTCGAGGCGGGATTTGCTGGTATGCAGGACGCCGTCGATGCCGCCGCTGACGCCGGCGCCGAGTGATCCAAGGGCGGACGACGCGCCGTCGTATGCGGCGCCCAGGGTCGACGACGTCGTGTCGAATGCGCTGGAGAGTGTGTCCTTGACATTTCCAAGCACCTCGGCGGTCGCGTTACGCACGCCTGCGAGTTGTTAGCATGTAGTTTAGCGACCCTCGGCTGGTGCCCAAGCCGTACTCACCTTCCAGCTTGTAATTTGCATACCCGAAACCGCCCGCGCCGACGGCCGCGCCGTACAGTGGCACCTTGAACGCGCGCGCCATCATGCGGGGTACGGAGCCAAACGAGATGGCACGGACGTGCATGGCGCGGCTGGGCACCGTGACTCGCCCGAGCGGGGGTGGTGGTCCGCGCATGAGTACCGGCCTAGGTATGGCGGGCGCGCGCAGCGCACGCGGCCGCAGGGCTGGGACTCGGCGGAGCATGGGGAGGGGGAGGGGGTGAGTTGGAGTGGGGCTCTGCGAGGCAAAGTTTTGAGGTGTGTGTTTGGTGTGGGTAGTGGGTACGTAGGAGGGTAGTGCCGGTCGTCTCTCACTCGCTCTCGCGAGTCCGCTGCTGCAGGGAGTGTCGCTTCGGCGAGTAGAACAAGCTGTTGTGCCGTCGACACCGATGAGAATGGCAATGACGAAGAGGTAAGAGGTTGTGTTCTTGGAGGAGGCTGGTCAAGCGTCAGCCGGCCGGGTGGCAACTTCGGCATCGACGGAAGCAAACCCACGTGGCACCTCGTCATCAAAAGTCAAAAGTTGGCCTAACGCGTCGACTAACGGGACAATTGCAGCTGCTGTTCTGCACTTCTCCTTCACCTCTTCGTCATGTCCCGCCTGCAGTCGCTGTCTACGCCGTCGCGGCGGCGTGGCTCGCCGTCTCCTTCGCCGTCACCTGCGCCGTCGGGGAGCGGAGGTGGCGTTGGCTCGCCCGCGCGCGCAACAGAGACGACACACCACCGGATGATCAAGCTCGTGCTTGCCGAGGTCCGCAGCGTGCTAGGCACATGGGACGACATCCTCGCAGTGGACGGGTTAAAGGCCGGCAAGGCGTGTATCGACGAGGCGACCGAGATGGAGTGAGTCCAGTCCACGAGCTCGGAGGTGTTCTTACGGCAGTAATATCCTGCTCATGCCGGAAAGCGAGGAGCGGCCGCGGATCGGACCGCACCTCGTGGCACTGGACGACGCGCGCCGCGCACTCCAGAGCGTGCTCGCCAAGCTGGTACGTCCCCTCCAACGGGGTGTAGAGTTTAACTCTAGGACAAGCTCCTGCTCAAGCTCTCGGCGCTGGTGGAACAGGCCGAGCGCGTCCTCTTCGAGGCGTGCGCGAAGCAGCCGCACGACTTTGTTTTCGTCGACCCGCTGTGGCTGTCCTGGACGCTCGAGGCGTTTGGTACGTGTACCTAATAACCGCCTGGCTAATTTTAGTCGACTCGCTGCCACGCCTGCTCACGCTGCACAACGCGGAGCATGTGCGTCTGGCGGAACTGGCCGGGGTGATCTCCTCGCCGTCGACGAAGTTCGAGGCCGCGCGCGGGGCACTTGAGACGTGGCGCGACCTCGCGCGGGGGGGCGAGAGGTGGTGTGCTGCGCGCGAATGGGAAGAGGCGGTGGCGCTCGAGCTGGCTGGCGGCGACACCGATTCGACGGCGCCTGCCCCGTCGTCTGCGCGCAAGCGTCGCTAGGCGCCACGGCCCCGCGATATCCACGCCGGCCGACCTCATGCGACACGCACGGCCGCACATACCCCCTACACATGGGACCACGGCCACATGTCCCGCACGGCACACACGCCCATGTCGCGCGACGCCGGTGCGTGCGTTCCCACTCCGCACCCGGACGACGCCGGCAGACCAAACTTTGCGTGGCTTGCGCGACCGCCGCTCGCGGGCGTATATCTATCTTGTGCGCGGCTTCTGGCGATCACCCACCTACTCTCTCACATCTAGACAATCTATGATATGGGCAGCACGGCGTCCAAGCCTACCGACGACGAGCGCGCGCGCATGTTTCGTGTAAGCCTGCGCGGCCAACCGAGCTGACTGCAGACCCGGCGCGTACCCTTCCTCACGCGCCTTGCAGTGCTCCTCCCCTGGCGTACGCCGCTGCGGCGTGTCTCGCCGCGTGCGCCCCGCGTAGGCATGGAGAGCATGGACAGCGTGCACGAGATGCGCGCGGCGATGGCGGCGATGGGGGGTTGGGACGAGGGTGTGCGCGCCGCGCCGACGCCCCGCGAACGCCGCCGCCAGCGCCGCGCCCAGGCCGCCTCCGACTCGGGATACCACTACTCGGCGCCTGCCCACTTCCGCAGCCACAGCTACACGTACTCGTCGTACTCGGCCCAGTCGACATACTCGTCCGCGTACACGTCGTCAGTGTGCACTGCACCGACGTCGCCCGTGTCGCCGCCGCGCAGTTTCCGCTCGCGCGCTAAACGACCCCGCGCCGCGCCTTACCGCCGTTCATGGGGCTCGTACGCTGCCGACGAGAGTGACCTCAGCGACAACGACGGCGTGGGCAGGCGCAGCCTGACCCCGACGCACGGCGACGGCGCCGGGCACGACACCGAGACGGAAGCGACGTGGGTCGGCGTGAGCTGGTGCCGTAAGCGCGTGTCGGTTTGTGCCTCCATGGCGGGAGGCCGTGTTGTGAGCGGCAATGTGGGCGCGTATAACGACGACGACGACGACTCGGACGCGAGCGACGGCGCGACGGTGTGGGAGAGCGCAGTGGAGACGCTCGGCGTGGTGGCTTAGCGTCACGCTCGCGGCGACCAGGCACTTCAACCGCACATCGGAACGGCACCCAATGTACTTTGACACACCTAAAAAGCCGCACCAGCACAGACGTCACAGAATAGCCCATGTCAGCGAGTTGTAATGTAAACGTCATAGCAGTTCACAGGATCGCACATGCACCAGCTCACCGAATCACAACGATTGCGTCAGGCACGATGCGGAATTGTGGCACTTGGCGACAGCCGTCACAAAAGACACCGCAGCTCTGTCCCTCCTCCCTCCTGCACCATTTCACGTCTGGCGCGACTTGACGTTCGTTGCATAGTCCAAAAAGGGAAAAAAGGCAGGTGCTACCAGTGAAACGGACAAGTCAACGTCGATTAGAGTGCGAGAACGAGGCTGGCGGCGGTCACGACGAGACCGAGGAGGGGTACGGCGCGGGGCCGTGCGCGCGACGACGCCGTCTCGGTGGCACCCTTGGTCGTCGTGGCTTTGGTGCTTGTGGCCTTGCGGGTAGAGGTGGTCGTGGCTGCACGGGTCGGCGCGAACGTGTCGGTGGACGTGGCGTCGGTCGCCGTGAGGGTGTCCGACGGCGACGGGGTCGACTCAAGCGTCGCCATCACCCACGTGGTTTCTGTCGTTACGGGACCGGGGGTGGTCGTTGATAATGTCGTGTTACCGTTGTCTTTTCCGCTGTCCTTTCCGTTTCCGTTTCCACTGCCACCATCGCTCGTGTTGCCTGCTGTGCCGTCTCGGGAACACGCGCTGCCGAGGTCGGCGAACATGTCGTCAATCTGCCAGTAATCCCCGGTCACGGCGTTTGCGCGCAAGCACCTGCGGCACGTCTCGCTACCGCCCCTACCCTAACGCGTTAGCCGGCATCACCTGACAGCTTGGGACATACGCTGCAAATGTTGGTGCACTCGAAACTCGCTGGCTCGGTTTCGCACTTTTGGTACGCGGCCATGACGGTCCTACATGTCGACCCACAGTGCTGGATGACCCCGTCGAGCCCAGCAGTGGTGCCAGCTGGACTGCCAAGCGACCACGTCGTCGTCCATGTCGTGAAGAATTGTTCGTTGCTGGACCCAGTAGCTCCAGCGGCGGGGGGCATCGTCGTAGTCCGTGCCGCGCTGGACCAGGTGAACTGCAAGTCCTTTGCCAGCTGGCCCGCGATATAGTTGGCGGGTGCGGTGAAGGAGGGCGGGGGAGCGTGAGCGTACTGCGGGGCCATCCTCAACTGATGTTGGGGTGGGGTAGGGGGGGGTTGGGGGGAGGCTTGAAAGGACCCTTGGAGCTGGTAAGAGGTTTATGAAGTGATCTGATGTTAGCAATGGAGATGCCTGGAGCTGGCTTGGCTACGCACTGCTCGCGCATGAGATGGCGTTTGAGCATGAGCTCGACACGATCATAAACAGAGAGGGCGTGCAGGGCAACGGGCAGCGCGGGGCGCGTGCACTTACACCCCAACCCGTCTGCGTCTGTGGCCCAATCTCTGCCCGATCGGGACAGCGTACTCGCCGGACTCTGGGGGCGCGGTGTGGCCGTGCGGGCCGTGCGGGGAGGCGCCGGCGCGCGCCGGGTGCGCGCGGTGTCAATGCCCCACTTGCGCCGCCCACCCCGCTCACGGCGTGTTCGTTGTCGTGTCACCTGACAGGCCGTTTTTCGAAGTCTCGGGGTCGTCGAGGGCTGTGCGCGTGCAGGCCAATTTACAGTACTCGCTCAATACGCCGAGATACATACTGTACAGTACAGTACGCTTGGACCCTCACACCCTGCCGGGTGTGGCAATGTGGCACACTGAATCGCTTCCCCAGCCAAGCGCCACACCCAGTGCCACTACCTCAGTAGCACCCCACACCTTGCACCAAAACTCATCCATGGGATAAAAAAGGGTAATAATTTATGTATAACGACTATACGAACGTTAACGCCTGAAGTGATAGATTAGAGGTGGTGCTTAGAGGGTGACGCCGAGAGCGAGGGCGAGAGCAGCGCCGCCGAGAACAGCAAGCGGGGCGTTAGCCTGGGCAGAGTTCTTGTTGTTGTCCTTGGCGGGCTCGCTGGTGGCGGCGGTGGTAGCGGCGGTCACAGTGGACGAGGTGGTCGACGTGGCGTTGCCCGACGCGGTGGCCGAGTCGGTGGCAGTGCCGGTGGCCGTGGCAGTCGCGTTGGCGGACGTGGTCTCCTCGGGGTGAGCGTCAACAGCACTACTGCTCTGGGCCTTGGATGTCAGCACAATGCCAGAAAAGACGGTCTTACGTCGGTGCCAGTCTCGGAGCTGGGCGAGGTCGACACGGACGACGTCGGCATCGCCGACACGAGCGCGAGCTCGAGGCACGCGTCCGTCACGTGCTGCACGGCGCCGGTCACGTTCTCGAGCTGGTCCTCGGGCGCGTTGGCGCCCTCCATGCAGGTAAAGCACTTGATGTACGCAGGCTCAACCTTGCCCTGGCCGTTAGCTTGTGCGGAAAACATGTTTGGGGGAGGTCCGTGCGCAGAGGTACAGGATGCCGCGCCATGCGTGCGCGTCGCGTCCACTGGACGCGTTTACCGCCAAGCGGCCAAGGTTCTTGGCCACTGCGTTGTTCGGCAGGATGCCCAGTTAGGTCGGTCGCGATGACACCCGTTTTCACAAGACCGGACTACCCCTCATGCCAGAGACACTTACGTCGCAGATGGACTTGCACTCGTCGCTCTCGGCACCGTTACCGCACGTGCTCCAGTGGTAAACGACGTCGGCGCACTGCTCGTGGCACTCGGACGGGACGGTGACGCTGTCGTGGGCGAGGACGCCAGCACTGAGGGTCGCAACTGCGTCGTTAGTAAAACTACCCAAAAATTATACAGCTCATAGGGTAAGAGGCAGTTGAGCCAGCGAGTGGCCTGACCACTGCGGCGCAGACTTACCAACAAGGAGGAGGGAAAGCATTGTAAGATTCAAAGTGGGAGAAGAGCAGGTGGGAGTATCGCTGGGGGCGAGGACCGTGTGAGCTCGCCAGTTTATATTCTCTCCTCAAACCCGTCAAGCCGTGTTGACAAACACCCGCAGGGTTGAGGGACGCAGGTGTACAACAGGTGAGACGGTTGGCCAAGCTTGGTGCGCTTGGACCATGTGTGCCAGTGTGCCACACGACATGCCACTTGCCCTGCGCCACAACCCTGTGACGGCCGGCCGGCGTGCCGAGCTGGGAGCCGTGCGCGTTTTTCCGCCAACAGTCTCATTGAGAGAAAAAGAAAATAAGCGCGTCCCGCTCAGCTGCGGCCGCTTTGGTCGATTGTGGAGACGGACAGGTGCCATGGCTGTGCGCAGCCGCTGCGCGACCGTGGCGTGAGCGACTCGGGGCACCTCAAGGGAAGAAACGGCCTAGGTAATCACCTCTATAAGAACAGGCAGAAGTTACGCCACGACTCGGTGTATGCACTGCATAAGCTTGGATGAAACAATATATACAGTAGGCCCGGAGCGGGCGGAGTTTTACTGTGGGATGTGCTAAGGTATTCGGAACGGGGGCGGCTAGAGGTTGAGGAGGAGGGCGACGAGTGCACCTGATATGATGCCTAGCTGGACGCGCGCCGGTGCTGGGGCAGAGAACACGGCTGTGCTGTTTGCCCCAACCATGCCGGACCCATCGGGCATGGCGGCCATCGCCATGGGGTCGACGGGCAGGCCCGTCGCCGGGTCCACCATCGGCATACCGGTCGCGGGGTCGATAACGGCGCCAGTGGTAGGGTCGATGGTTGCGCCAGTTGTCGGGTCGACAACTAGGCCGGCACCACCGCCAGCCGCCGCGGCCTGCGCGGGGTCGGCGGACGCACCCAATGTCGCATCACTGTTTGGCGCCGGGACAAGGACCGTTGCGCCCGAAGCGTCCACGCCGACCGTCACGCCCACGCCTCCGACACTGACGCCGTTAGACACCGTACCAACCGGCAGTGGCGTGCCCTGGTCTTCTGGAATTGTGCGGGGTGGGGGCATGGCAGCCTAGGGGTTAGCACTAACACAGCTGTGGCGCACTCACGTCCTTGATGTCGGCCTCGGCGGGTTCAGGCGCTGGCTCTGGGGGCGACACCTCTACGGGCTCCTCCGGTATCGTCTCCTCGGGAATCGCCTCCTCTTCGTTCGTATCATTTGTAACGTCCTCCACGTCTTCCAAATTCATTCCGGGATCCTCCTCTTCAGTTACCCCATCTGCGGGCGAGATCTCCACCGGCTCTGGCGTCGGCACTTCCTGTGCCGGCTGTGTTGGAGTCGCGGCCGCCGCGACCTCGGCGCCCTCGGGTTCGGACATGGCCTCGAGCTGCCCAACGTCCAGGCATGCTGCGGCAATCTGCTTTGACGCAGCAGCGAGCTCGTCGAGCATGTCGAGGGGTGACCCCGCCCGCCACTCGCACGAGAGGCAGGTGGCGTAGTCGGACAGAGCGGCGCCCTGGCGTCAGCAAAAACAAACGTCAAAGAGGAGATGGCACGTAGCGCCGATTTTATCCGGGTTTGCGAGCAAAGCGAGGCTGTACTGTACGTGACGGCGTCGCGCCACCTCGCTTTGCTCGGGGCGCGGCGCCGCTCACAACTCACATGGCACCAGTTCCGACACTCTTCCTTGTTAGCGTCATAGCTGCACAACTGCCATGCATCGGTGAAACCTTGGCAGTCGGCGGTACATGGCACGGCGATGGATGGACTGAGCACGCCGTCCGCCACATCGGTTGCTGCGGTCGCGGGTGTGGCGACCACGGCTGGGGTCAGCGGTCGGAATATGGGTGTCTCCTGTGGTTGGTCGGTGGAGGGCTGTTCGGGCGGCTGTGGGTCTTGGAGAGTGACTTCTTGCGCTGGTGTCGCTGGGTGTGGCGTTGGGTCGGCCGCTGCGCCATTTGGGTCGCCGTAAAAGTTGTTCGGGTCGTCCCACTCGTCGTCCCACTCAATCTCGTCGTCGGCGCACGCCAGTCCCCGAGCCACCCACGCAAACAGCCACACCACCGCAAGCACGCGCAGCGACGTACCGAGCAGTAGGAGGCGCATGTCGTAGAAAACAATTTGATGGTGGATAAGTGGCGTTTTCTCTCGATACCGCTGCGGCGGCGTCCAGTCTTTATTGCACCACTCGGTGCATCACTTGCCGCTACGCCGTGATCGTCACCGTTTAATCGACCGGCATCACCCCATCACGCTCCGCATCACCGTGCGCCCACGCCCCGCGACGGCCTCCACACTACTAATGATGATTCTTTCACGCTTGCGGGCAGTGATGCCAACTGATACCCGGGGCGCGCATCGCTGGTGACACAGCAAGTCGGGCAGGTAAGACTTGCATGCCAAATATGGCCACGGGGTGCGAACTCTGAGGCAAAGAGAGGCAGTGTAGGCGTGTCGAGTTTCCGCCAGTGTCGGAGCGCCGGTGCCGGCAAGCACGAGGTGGCACACTGCAACAGGCAGGGGTGTGGCACTTTTGTCAGATTGGGCCCTCACGCCAGAGGGCAAGCAGAATGACACAGCGGGTGCTAACACCGTCTGCAATCCTAGGAAGCTTCCTTGCCTCAGCGAGGTTAACGAGGACTGCTTCCTATTGCCACATGGCCGTCATGGGAGTCATGTCTCGTGTCATTGCGTGAAGCAGCGTCAGCGTCGTCAGGAATGCAATGTGAGTCCAGCCACAACCTGTCACACAAACACAACACGTCTACACACAGACATATACTAGACAACAATTGGGGGCCCGGGTCTACTCGCGCTGTGGTCAGTATGCTCTCCCAGCCGGTGGGGCACGCACGTGCACGCGGCAGCCGGCGTTACCGCGGAAGCCGCACTGGAGGGGGTTGGACGAGCGCTTACGCTCGCGCTCACGGGTACGCCGCATGCGCCTGCTCCAGCCGCGACCGCAGCCGCCACTTCCACCGCCGTGCGTCGCGGCGCGGTGCGAGCGCCACAGACCACCGCCGCATTGATTCGCGTTCTTCCCTTTCTCCGACCTGTTCAGCTTACAGCTGCTGCCTCTGCCCCTGCATCCGGCGCGCGCCCCGGCCGCAGCGACGTCGAGGACCTCGCGCGACTTGGTGAGGGCGAGGTCGAGCACGCTCGCGCCGTGCGCTAACGCGACGTCGAGGCCGCGGCGCGCTTGGCGAACGCTGCGCCAGCCGCGGGCCCGTGTCTCAGCCCCGAGACCCTGCGCGCTGGCCATGGCGCGCGTACACCGCCCATTGGCGCACACGACGTCGCGTACGCGGTCGTAAACGCGCTCGTAGTTTCCCGAGATGGCGGCGTCAAACAAGGCACGGACGGGCTCGGAGCGCACAAAGTCGTCGGCGATTCGGCGCAGGAACGCCGCTTCGAGCGCGAGTTCGTGGGTTACGAAGCTGGTCGCGTGCGCCGCAATGACACGCAGCGAGCTAAGCGTCCATCGGGCAAAGTCGTCGGCCGCGAGAAGCGCAGTGTATGCGCTGTCGGTGAGCGAGTCACGCGGGCATTGGCAGGCTGTTGGTGGGCAATTGCAGGTGTGGCGCGAACGACGGGGGATGACACTCAAGCTCTTGGTGGTCACGACGGCAACCTCGGCGGTTGTGGCGTCTTTGCCCTTGCGTAGGCGGTGCCAAACGTACGAGTACTCGGAGGGCGGTGGGGCTTTGGTGAGTTCGTCCTTGGGCGCAGCTTCGGTTGAGAGAACAGCAATGGCGTTGCGCACAATCGCCAGATCGGCACCACCAAGGGGCCACTTGGAGCGCGGCGGCGCGGGCGTCTCGACAGGCTCGATTGGCGCCGGCGCAGCGGGCGTGGGCGCCATGCTGTGCGCGGGCGCAAGCACCTGCGACACGAGCGCCGCGAGTTGGGGTCCAGGGCCAACAAAGAGGACGAGAAGGGCAAGGACAAAGGCTACGACGGACCTGGCGTCAGCTGACGTCAACTGTAGAAAGGAACTTACCATCGTGTTCGTCCAGGGGTGGCAGTGAGGGCAGGAAATTGACCCGGCATGCGGGGTGTAGGCGCGGCAGAGAGTCTGCCCACTTGGGTAGCGGCAGAGGGCTCGGGCTTGGGCTTGGAGACGTCTGGCTTTGTGTCTGGCTCGGACGTGTCGGCATCGACCTTGGCCTCGTCGACGTCTTTGATGTCTGGCACGGTCCAGTCGGCCGGCACCTCTGGGCGTTTAACCGTACGTATGTTGGCTATGCTCTCGCGGGGCGTGTTGCTCGCGCCCGAACCAGCAGAGAAGCTGTTAGACGCCGAGTTTGGGTCTGGGAAGATCCATGAACGCTGAAAGGTAGCCGTCGACGCTGCGGGCGTGTCGCCAACGTCGTCGTCGTCCTCGTCGTCGTCATTATAGTCGCCATCGCGCGAGACAGCCGAGGACGACACCCAGCGAGCGTCGTCGGCGTCGTCGAGGTCGGAGGGGGTATCGCTAGGATCGAGCTCGCTCGGTTCACGGCTCGACACAGGCAGGTCGCTTATCACACTCGACCCCATGGCGGAGGCAGTGGCCGACGCAGAGCCGCTCGTGGCGGCCTCGACGTTGAGCCACCCTTCGTCGCCGTCTAGGTCGGACGAGTTGAGAGACATGCCGTCGTCCGACGTCGTGTCGCTGTCAACCATCACGGGCGGCGAGGGCGTGCGCGCAACTGACGCGGACGGCGCCTCGTCCGGCGTCTGCAGCTGCGCAGGATCCTTCAGGCGCGTCATGGGGCCGTCTGTAGTTGGCTGGGGATCAGCCAGGAATGGGCTACTGGAGTCAGCTGCCCATTGGCGACAGTACTCGGACATGGCTAGGGGACAGCAAGACGAGTGGAAGGCTACGTCAAGAATGAAGTGTGAGAGAGAGAAAGAGTGGAGAGGGGAGAAAGAGAGACAGAGGGAGACACGGGGAGGGAAGACTTACAGTGTGTGCGTGGTGTGTGTGTGTCGAGGGGCACAGGCTCCCACCAACGCGAGTGTGTTCGACAGAGAGCGGCAGCAGCAGCAGCAAAGACTGGGGCTCCGTCTTAAGTGTCTGTGTCTGTGTAACTCCTCGATGCGTGATGAGCGCAGGGACGAGCGAGAAGACAATAAGAGAGACTAGGGGAGCTGCGCAGCGCACGCGTTCGGGGCGCGACGACGACGAGGCCAGGCAGCGGCAGGTGGCAATAAGGACCGGGGAGCGTGGAAGTGGAACGTGTGTGTGTGCTGCGCTGTCGACGACACCCGCGCTGTGTTTGTAAGCTTTGCCGTGGAAGAGGACGTGGCAGTGGCCAGGCGACGCGCAAGAGGTGTGCGTGGAAGGAGAGGGACGTGTTGCGGGAGCGAAGCGGAAGGGGCGTCAGTGAGGGCGACGGCGTGGTGAGCAGCGGCGATCGGCGTCGAAGGACTGCAGTGCGTTCTTGTTCACACTTGTACGTCTGGCTTGTAACGAGTTGTGTGCGTGTTTTGTGTGTCGTTGCTGTTGAAAGAAGTGATGATGTTGAATGAAGAAGCGAGGTGGTCGTCGAGAGGAGAGCAGCTGGTGATGACTTGGGTGTTGCAACGCCGTCTGGGTGGGTGGCAACAACAGCGAGCCCTCCTCGATAAGGATAGTCACCGCGCCCCACGCCGACTTCATCACCCCCCTCGCTATGCCCCTTCGTCCTCGCTGCCCTCCTGCTCGAGCTCGTCACCACCCCAGCCATGCATGCTGTCTGCTCTACCGTCTCTTCCATGCCAAGTATCATGCATTGCACTGTGCTTGCGCGTCCCAGCGTCGACTTCGGTACCGACAATACCAAGCGCAAGTCACATGCCGCAACATGATATACCGATGACTTCCGGGAGCCAGGGTACGTCCGGGGCCCCCGTTTGCCACCGAGCCGCACACCAACTGCCGCTGAGCGCCGACAGCGCCGAGGACGAAAGCGAAAGCATGCGTGTGTGGTGGTGTCTACGTGCGACGCGAGGTCAGTGGCGCAATCGCAGGTTCCAGCGTCTCGGTGAGGTATCCATGCGCTGGTCGGCCCGTGGCTCCCCCGGCCGAGCGGTACAGCGTGCGTTTGTCCTCCTCGGGCGGCGCAACAGTGTCGTACACGGCGATGCCGTCCTGGCGTCAGTAGAACTAAGGCTGCGAGCTATGCTCACAGTCTCCACGACGCCCCAACGGCCCGTCGGCTGTGGTCAGCTTAACGCATAAATCTCGACTTCAGCTTACCGTTGGGCGCGACTTTAGTACTTCCACGAGGACGCGTAGACCTGGCGCCGACGCGGCGCGCTCGCGCTCGCCCTCGTCGGCGAGACCGAATACACGCCCCGTGTCCTGCAGGAGAAGCTCAATGTCGCACGCAAAAGTGAACGTTGCGCCGAGGGAGGGCTTTACCGTCGTGGCGGAGAAGCGCGAGAGCGGGTTGGTAGGCACGCTCGATGCGGCTGTGTTGACGACCTGGTGTCAGCTTCAAGTTGGGACTTCCAAAGCTCACGACAGTGGTCATGCCCCGTTGGTGCGTCAGCGTTGCAACTTCCTCCATCGCCACGACCATGGCGGCGTGGCCTGGTATCAGCTAAGACCCAGAGGATGCCATAGCTCACCCTGGGCGGTGTGTCCCATCAGCGCGTCGCGGAAAAGTGCCGCGACATTGTCAATGACGAGAATACGCGTACTCAACTCGTCGCGTAGTTCGGCGAGCACGTCAAAGAGCTCGGGCTCGACGTTGAACGCGCGGGAGACCGTGAGGCGCTCCAGCACAGATTCCTGCTGTAAGTTGGGGCGTGCAGCGTTGGCAACTCACGTCACCCCCCAGGCGGCGCAGGACAGCCTGTGCCCGTGCAGCACTGAACGCGCCTTCCGTGTCGACCCAGCGCGCTGTCGCTTTTGGGTCTGCCTTGAGCACACGTAGCACAGCGTGCAGGGCTAGAAGCTGGCGTCAGCTGGATGTCTGCAGGTGCAACAGCTTACACTCTTCCCCACGCCCTTTCCTCCCGCTATAGAGAGCACGCCGCGCCCGTCCCACGGCAGTACGTCGTCGAGGACGCCTAGCCCCTCCCACGGCCTTCCTGGGGCACGTACAGCCTCCACTGCGCTGACAGGTGCCGGGGCTAGCGCAGCGAGAAGGTCGTCGAGTGCTGCGCCTAGTGCCGCTGCTCGCCGCGCACCCGCCACGCTCGTCTCTTCACCAACTGCCGCTGTGAGTAGCCCCAGCAGCGTCGCGCGTGGGGTGAGCGTGAGCTGCTCTGTCGTCCGGATGTCCGGTTCTGCCGTCAGCTCGGGGAAGGGTTTGGCAAAAGCCGAAGTGCGAGTCTTGCACGTACCGAGAAGAGGAATAAGGGCTGCAGCATGAGGAGGAAGTGATCCCACAAGACGCTTAAGCAACATGGCGGCGGGTGTGGAGTGAATGGCGAGGAAACAAGAGCAGACCGGCAGAGCAAGACGCCAGTTGTCGTGGTGGTCAACCTCCACCACCACAATCGTCACTCTTTTGTTTTCTCCCCATCCACTCGACCTCGACCTCTGTCATCGTATCCACTTTGCGTCGCCATCGCTGTCCGATTTGCGTTAACGTACGACGCACACGCGCACGCAGTCCACTCGTCAACCTTTGAAGACGCCCCTCCTCCAGCGCCCACTCTCCATGGACAGGAGGTACGACACATACGTGCCGTCGGCACTCCCGAGCGCGTCGCTAGGCCGGCGCAAGACGGCACGTGCGTTTGCGGACGATGGCGACGAGCTGGACAAGTCGTATGCGGCATGGAACACGCGGATTGACAAGGAAGTGCGGTCTGTCGTCGAGGGGCTCGGCGATGTCGTGCGGTTAGCGGATGTGAGTGGCCGACACGCGTGGGCGAACGCATGCGCTGACGGCAGATTACGCCGACGGCGGGCGCGCATACCCTGCCTGCGCTGCACATGAAACTGCGCACGTCGGCGCTCATCCGGGCCGTGCAGCAGCTGCGCGATACGGCGCATGAACTCAGCCTCGCGCTCGCTCTCGGCGACGACGTCGCGGCCGCGGCGCGCCGCGACGACGAGGTCGCCCGGTTGCGACGCGACATTGAGCGTCTCCGCCGTGAGATCGCCGCCGAGGTCGCTGGGGAGGATGTGCCTGTGACTGTGGAGGATGTCAAGCCCGGCAACGTCGCTGTCGGTGCCGACGCGACGGGCGCGACTGCTGGTCCGGGAGAGGTAGCCGAAGACAAGCCGCGAACGACAAGTGGTGTTACTGCGCCTGCAACGACAGCACCGACCGCAACGGCGACCCAGCCACCTGCGCCAGTCCCCGACGCGATGGACGTTGACGACGACGACGACGACGACGACGACGAAGGCGACTTTGAGGAGGTCTAAGGCGCTCGCTCATTTCGTGAATGCTTAATTTCTCATTGTCGTATCATCTCCGGGTTTCCGCCCGTCCGTGGAGACTCCTCTCCCTCGCACACCCCCGCACTGTAACCATATCATGCATTCTCCAGCATGCTCGCATTCTTCGCCATAGCACTGGGACTCGGGAATGACTGACGACAGCCCGAGCGCCTCCTCTGTCCTGCTCTGCCCACGCAGCGCCCACGGGCCAGAAGTCCGTGACGCGCGGCAACTAGAATCCATGCATTCGATTGTTTAGGCGTGTCCATGCGGACACATTACTCGTCACCGGCGGGGAAGTTGACCTCGGGGTTGAAGAAGAGCGACTGCATGCCCCAGGGGAAGGGCTTGGTGCTGCTGTTAGCGGTGTCCAAAGCTGGGCGGGGCACTGTCGAGGATGGAGAGGCGTTGGGCGTTGGAGACGTCGCGGTTTCCCGCGCAAGACAGGCGCGCACTGCGCGTATTCGCACAATCTGTCACATGTCCACGAGCCAGCGCTCGGGCATCGGCATGCTAGTCCAATGGCGAGATGCCAACCGCCGCGAGTGCAGTATGCAAGCCCACGCATGGTCAACGCTCGGCGACACCAAGCTAGGCCCAACAGGTGCGATGTCAACGCTCGACGCGCAGCGCCTGGCTTCAAGGGCATCGTCATCGCTGCGAGGAGCCACGCATGTGCGACCCGACAACATGCCGGAGATGGACGCTGTGATCGTCCCTCCGCGCCCCCCTCTCTCTCTCATGCTCCCGCCATCTTCACGCAGCCCTTCGGGTGCGCGCCACGGCTTGCGCAATGCTCACCGGATGTTGAGGTACTCGTAGGCAGGGGGAGCCGGGAGCTCGCCGCCGTTCTCCTCGCGGATGTGGTCGAGGTGGTGCTCGTGCTCCGCCTCGAGCTTGTAGGTCCAGGCAAAGCCGCCGATGGCGACGGGGACGCAGACGAAGAACCTGGCGTCAGTGGGGGCAGGGGGCGGTGTGCGCACGAGACGTTGCGCCAGAGACGGGTGGTGTCTGCTGTCAGCGAAGATCGATCGGTTATTAGGCGGGGTCCAAGTGCGGTGTGGACGGAACGCAATGGCAACGACGGCGCAGACGCCGGTGGCATGGCCTGGCATATATGCTCCAACAAGCTGAGCTAGCCAGCCACCGCTAGAGTTGCTCTGCTCATCACACGCGCACATGGACGGTTCCGCGACTGGGGGACGAAATGGCTCACCCTTGGCGTGCTCCTTGACGGCGGCGCGCTGGGCCATGAACTCGTTGCCGGGCGACGTGGGGAAAGTCTGGGCCTGACCGCCGGTGGAGTAGTAGCGGCGGGCGGCGCGGGTGACGGTCTGGGCAGAGCGACGTGCGAGCATTGTGGCCAGAGTGTGTGTTGTGATGAAGAGTGGTGCAGTGTGAGGAGACGACGAGAGAGCCGAGGAGGACGTCGAACGCCGAGAGCGACCAGAGCGAGGACAATAGAGACTGGAGAGGGGAGCTATCCCGGCCAACCAGATTCCATCAGTACAGTGGAGCTCTCACCGTACGGGGTGGGGCGGCGAGTGCTCTGCGGTGAGATTCCCACCGGAGAGACTCGGCGCCACTCTGTACGCCCGTGAGCCCGCCCACTCACCCTGGAGTCATCGGCGTTATAGCATAGGCAGTGATGGTGGCACACGTGGCAAATACTGTGTACCTATCCCCTCCCCCCACTTAGGCCACCTCCACGTCTTTGACCGTGTCCGACGACGCGTTTCATCAAACCAAGAGGGCCACAGCAAAAGCAACCCCGACATCTCGACACGACATAGTCCTTCATCAACACCACTCTCCTCGCCGCCATCACAACCTGCAATCATGGCGGGAGGCATCTCGTACGACGAGTCCGGGTCACTCGCCTCGTACTTTGGCGTCACTTGCCTCGGCCTCATCCTCATCCCCGCCACATACTACTCGCTCAGGCCAGCACGTAGAGGTGAGTAATAGACATCATTGTGCTGAGCAGTCACAAAAGCATGACGCTCAGACCTGATGTGATGAGAAACAATGACTGACAAACCCTTCCGCAGACCCACACAAACAACTCTGTGACTGCTCAGAATGTCGTGCCAACAACAAGCGCAAGGCGTCCCTCAAGTCGGCAACGTACAAGCGCAAGCTGTTACGCCGCATCCTCCCGCTCGTCATGGGCTGGGCATTCTTTGCCTGGCTCGTGTACGGACTCTACACCGCCCCTCCCGCGCCCGAAATGTCGGTGTACGACCCCTTTGAGATCCTCGGCATCCGCTCGTCGGCAACGGAACGCGAGATCAAGAAGCACTACAAAAAGCTCTCGCTCCAGTTCCACCCCGACAAGGTCAAGCTTGGCGAGAACGAGACCATGGCCGACATTGAGACCAAATACGTCGGCCTCACAAAGGCGTACAAGTCGCTCACCGACGAAGTGACGCGCGAAAACTTGCAAAAGTACGGCAACCCCGACGGACCACAGCAACGCGAAGACAAGATTGCCATCCCAAAGTGGGTCGTCGAGGGTACAAGCTCGATGTACGTGCTGGCCGCGTACGGTATTGTGCTTGGTCTCGGCATTCCTTACGTCGTCGGATCGTGGTGGTTCCGCCAGCGCCGCCTGACGCGTGACGGCGTTCTCAACCCCACGGCCGAGATCTTTTTCCACCAGCTGCGCGAGGACACGGACTTTTTGTCCCTCATTTCCCTCCTTGCGTCTGCTCTCGAGTTTGTTCCCATTCTTGCGCCCAAGCGCAAGCTCAGCAAGAAGGACCGCAAGGAGCGTCAGGCCCGCATCGAGGAGCTCGAGGCACAGCTCGACAAGAAGCGCGACGCTCTTCTAGTCCTGGAGAGTCCCACCATGCGCGCAGACTCGAGAGTGTTTGTCACCAGTGCCGTCGCCCGTCGCGCGCGCGCACTTCTTTGGGCACACCTCCTTCGTGTCGAGCTTCCCAAGGATATGCAGGCAGAGCAGCTCGAGGTCCTCAAGTCGCTCAGCCCGCTTCTCAAAGGCCTCGCCAACATTGCCCTCGCCCACAACTGGCTCAACACATCTCTCCTGTGCGAGCGTCTTCAGCCCGCGCTTGTTCAGGCGATTCCCATTGGCGCGTCGCCCCTGGCCCAACTGCCCGGTATCTCGCTCGAGGCTGGCCAGGAGCTCGAGATTGTGTCGGGAGCCGAGGGACGTCGCTGGGTCGAGAAGTGGATCAAGGCGGACAACGACGAGTACCCCGAGGCGAACAAGGTCGCAAAGACCTTCCCCCGGCTAGAGGTGACGTCGGCCGAGTTCAAGGGTGAGTTTAGGCAACGTTGGAGTGATAGCTAATCGCAGTCGCTGGTGAGAAGACTGTGACTCCTGGTTCCATTGTCCAGGTCGAGGTTTACTGCCGCTGGACGTACCCTGAGTCTAGCGAGCGGAACGGGAGCGCACGCGCCGACTCTGTCGATGTTGTCGAGGACAAGCTGGCAACCAAACCGCCACGTTCGTCGTCGTTGCCAGCAAGTGAGGACAAGAAGGAGTACCCACCGACAGGGTACGCGCACGCGCCGCACTGGCCATCGAACCGCTCGCCAGGGTTCCACATGCTGCTGGGTGACTCCAAGCTGGACAAGGTGATTGTCCAGCCGCAGCGGGTTGGCGACATCCCCATGCCCAAGGCGGACGGGACGCCAGCCGAGCCGCGCAAGTTTGAGCTTCAGTTCCAGGCGCCTCCACAGCCCAACCTCTACTCGTTTGTGCTGCACCTCGTGTCGGACACGTACGTTGGCGCCGACGTTGCCAAGCCTATCCTACTCAAGGTCGAGGCGGCGACGGACGAGGACAGCGACGACGATGACATTTCCGAGCCAGACGAGGACTCGCTCGCTGGCCAGATGGCGCTCATGCGCGGCGAAAAGGTGCGGCCGTCGGGCGTGCACGGCGACAGCAAGGGCGGCGACGACGAGAGCGAGTACGAGACGGACACGTCGAGTGACGAGGACGAGGGCCCCCGTCGCGGCCGCGCCATCAACGAGGACACGGACAGCGACAGCGACTAGCGCTGCGGCTGGGTGTGGATTCTTGAAAATCAGTAGATTGCATTGTTCTCGAGCATGGCTTGAGCATACCAGAGCAGCGATACCGCGATCATGCATTGTTAGTAGTACGACTATTCGAGCATCCGAGCATCTGAGCGCAGCGAGGTTGCGAGCTGCGAGGGGTTAACGTGCGGAAGCCATTCCTGATCTGCGATCAGACGACCTGGCTGGTGCCTTCTATCAGGAATTGGTGTGTCTAAATCCTAATGACTTTGGCTAATTCACCTCTCGCCTAATTGCCGGTGAATTAATTTCCGGACTGAGCAAAAGTCAGAAAGCCGCATCGCACACACCACCACTGCCGCAGCGAACGACAACGACATGCGGCCGGGAGCAGGGACACTGCGGGCTGCGTCGGGAAACCTGGGGCGAGCGTGGGTCTTGGGGAGGTGTTGCGCGCCGGCGCGGGCGCGGTGCTACGCAAAGCCCGCGGGCGCAGGCGGCGTCCCTCTCCAACCGCCAACGTTCTCAGCTCGTAACCCCAAACCGCCAGCGAGCGGGCAGCCTCTGGCAAGGAGCCACGCGCACGTCGTGCGTGATGGCGAGCTGACACCGGGAATTCGTGCGCGCGAGTACGCTGAGCGCCGCCGCCGGCTCGTCGAAAGTCTGCCGGAAGGCGCAGTGGCCGTGTGTATGGGCGGCACGGTCCGGCTCGTCTCGCAACGTACGTCACGTCACGGACCACACCTTAGCTGACGCGCCAGATATATTGTAAGCTCCCTTGGCTGCGTGTTTGCTCACTGCGCCAGCTACAAATTCCGCCAGTGTAGGTTGAACGAAAGACGGACCTCACTCACCCCTAGCGACGGACATGTTTTACCTCACCGGCTTTGACGAGCCCGACGCGACGGCCGTGCTGGGTGAGTGCAGATGCCCTTGTGTGATTCAGCCCCCCCGCTTATGCCCAGTGTCCAAGCCGTCGAGCCCCAAGGGGTACGAGTACATCCTCTTCGTACCGCCACGCACTGCGCACGCATTGCAGTGGGAGGGCGAGTGTGCGGGCGTCGACGGCGCTCTGGGGACGTTTGGCGCCGACGAGGCGTATGCCAACACTGAGCTCGCCGCGCGGTTACCAGGGTACATTGGTTCGGCGACAGCGGTGTACGCGTCGCTTCCGCCGTCGCCGTCTCCGAGCGCGTCGAGCGCACCGTTCACACCCCCACCGCCAAAACGTCGCTCGTCGCTGCTCAAGCTCTTCTCGCCGTCAGAGACAAAACCGCCAGGCGGGGGATGGGACAAGTCTGACCCGCCACATCTCATGTTGGCTGCAGCGCTCGCGAGTGGCGCAGCGCAACCCCTCGCTGCCGCGGTCGAGTCACTGCGTATCCGCAAGTCACCCGCAGAGCTCGAGCTCATGAAGGCGGCGGCCGACCTCAGCGCCGCGGCACACGCGGATACCATGCGCTTTGCACGACCAGGCATGACCGAGGCCGCGCTCCAGGCGCACTTTGAGTACACTTGCGCGCTCGCTGGCAGTGAGCGGCCGGCGTACGTCCCTGTTGTTGCCAGCGGCGCAAACTCGCTCATCATCCACTATACCCGCAACGACTGCGTCCTAGGCGACGACGAGGTGAGGAGGTTAGGAGTAGGGCACTGCGGACTGACTGTAGATGGTGCTCATTGACGCCGGCGGCGAGTACCACATGTACGCGTCGGACATTACGCGCACGTTCCCCGTGTCTGGGCGGTTTACGCAGCCGCAGCGGGACCTGTACCAGGCAGTGCTCAACGTGCAGAAGGCCATGGTGGCGCGGTGCAAGCCCGGCGACGCGAGCCTGAATGAGCTGCACCGCGCGTCGTGCGTCCAGCTAGGCACCGAGCTGCGTCACTGCGGGTTCTCGCTGAGCTCGGGCGACGTCGAGCGCACGCTGTACCCGCACTTCCTGAGCCACCACGTCGGGTCAGACCTGCACGACTGTCCGTCTGCGGACCGTTCTGGGCCGCTCAAGACGGGCCACGTCGTCACGATCGAGCCTGGGCTCTACGTCCCCTTTGATAACCGCTTCCCGCGCGCGTTCCAGGGTCTCGGCGTGCGCATCGAGGACGAGGTCGCCGTCACTGACGACGGGCCATGGGTCCTCACTGCCAACGCGCCCAAGGAGGTCGTTGACGTAGAGAAGGCGTGTAATGCGTAGACCAACCCCCAATCCCCACTCACACACATAGACCGGCCCCGCGGCCGCTGCATTACCTAGGTCGTACAACATGATGCATAGAAATACAGCATACTATCGATACAGTTGTGCTGTTGGGGTATTCGAGAGGTGGGGGAGTTGGGTTGACGGCAGCAGCAGCCGGGGAGGCCGGCAACCAAGACAAGCCAAAGCTCGTCGCCTTCGATTCCCACTCGCTGTCCGCCTTGGGGACCCACTCAGCCAGGCCTACGAGGCACTGTACCCTGGACATGTCGTTCAGAACTATGGCGACAAGTTGGGCAATTGAGCCGGACGCTGATGCGGCTTTCGCGAAGAACGCGTCGCTGGGGGGAGTGTACCGCAAGCCGTCGAACTCCTTTACATCGGTTCGAGCTGAGCGGCCCTCGGGCAGATCGTTTAGCGTTGGCGGAAAACATAAAACATGACAAAGGCAGTGTTCCCGGTGAGACCAGAACTTGTGGTACTGCCTCTTCCAGGGGCTCAGCTCGACCCGACAGTCGTGCTCGGGGAGGACGGCAGCGGCACAACGGGAATTGCCGGTGTAGGGAACGACAATGTCCTCCTGCCCTCGGACCATGCAAAGGTGCGAGGGCAATCCGCAGAACGATGACCGGGCTGGTCGGCGAACGTCTTGCGAAAGTCGGTCTTGAGACTTTCGAAGTCCGCGACCGCGACGTGGTCGACATTGTACCAGTCTCAGACGGCCATGTTCCTCCCCAACATGCAGTACCCGCACCACCAGTGCTGCCAATCTGAGGTCTGGCCGGTACGCGTAGTGCCAGACCCCGTTGAAAGGAGCAGAGCCTTCGTCTCATCATTGAGGGGGCCGTGAAGCGGGGTCGCCCGTCCCTCGTCAGGGTGCCGCGGTGATCAACCCATACGGCTCGGAGCCCATCGAGCGCGCGTCCCGGTGTGTCCAAACAGATCGTATGTCCGAAACGCTCGGATGACCAAAAGCTGCGTGGTGCGTCGCCGGGTGCGTGCCCATCTCCACACGAGCTTGCTGTCGATGATCTCGCCCACGTGATATTTGACGGCGCCTTCGAGAGCAGAGCCGGGCTCGCGACGGACAACACGGACGGGTGGAGGAGCCTCTTTCGCCTGCCCTGCAAGTGCAGGGCAAAGCGGCTCGAGAAGGGAGACGTGGAAGACCGGGTGCACGTTCACCGTAGGCGGCAAGTCGAGAACGAACGAACGTGGTGATCGCGCCGTGCCATCCGGGCTGTCCGTCGCGTTCCTCCGGTCGCGCCCTGGTCGCCGCTTTCGGTGGTCGCGGTGGGGCGCGTTGCGCCATGCCCCGCAGCGGCTTTGGTCCCCGTCGTGGTCGCGACCCGGAGCGGCATGTAGCATGCTCCACCTACGCGGTACCATCTTTTCGTCTCCAGTAACACGATCATTACGACACACGACAAGCAGGCTCGTCGGCTTCTTGATAGCCAGGAGTTTGTGGTTGTCAATCTCCCAAGCGTCACTCGTCCGTCGTGGCTTGAGGGTGAACAGTGTGCCGGTCCATCCGGAGTTGTTGGCCCGTTTCGTTGTTCGGCACAGACAAGCGTCTCAATCCCGACAACCCATGCGTCTCTCAATTCCCGAGCGGAACGCACGATCAGAGGAAGCGTCGCTGACGACGTTTCCAGACCGAGATTCATTGTCGTCCCAAGCGTCGTTCCCCGGCACCTACCGCAAAGCGGAGGGAGCTCCAACTTGGCTCTGCCCGTTGCCCCCCGTTGACACCTACTCAGCACCAGTACCTCCCAAAAGTCGCGTGGTACTCGTCGTATGCCAGCGAGCACCACGGCCCACACACACTCGACACGCCCCAGAAGCGGGAATATTCACATCTCTTGGCGGTGGGGCGCGGACGGCGCCACCTGGCGCACCCGCGCGTCCCGTGCCGTCGAGCGGCGTGAGCGAGGGGATAGAGGAGTGTGGTCAGTAAAGTCGTCAGTGAGGGCCAAGAAATGAGTATGCAGATATGGGTGTGTCTAATCCAGTGGTGTGTAAAGGGCTATGCCTTGGCGGTGTCGGCCGAGGTCGCCGAAGCCGACTGCGTGACGATATCGGGGAGGAACCAGTTCTGCGCGAGCGTCCAGCTCATCGAGCAGGTCCAGTACCACACGACCGCCTGGTGTCAGCTGCGCTTCGCTTCACGCCGACGAAAACTCACAGCAGGCATGTCCATGCCGAGGACGATGATGAGGAGACCGCTTCCGCGCAGCAGGGTCGAGAGCATTTTCTGGACAATGTCGCGGTCCTTGGGTAGCAGCGACGCCGTGCGCGATTTTTCCTCGACAAACACCTTGGGCGGCGTTCCGAGCGGGTTACCGCCAGGCATGCCGGGACGTACGGGCGTGCCCGGGCGTCGGAAGGGGATCTGCGAGCGCGCGCCCGGTCCAGCGCGTTTCTTCGCTGCCGCCGCACCCGTCGTTGAGAGCTTGCGCTGCGGGTCGCGCAGGTGCGGCGATAGCGGCGCAGCGGCAGCGCCGGCACCCGGTGCCTCGGGCCGTTTTGGCGCGCTTCCAGGTGGTGTAGAGGCCGTGTTGGGTGTCGCTGCAGTGGCCGACGCACTGGCGACAGCACGCGCCTTGGCGTCTGCGGCCGCCTCGTCCTCCGGCGAGACCTCCGAGATCTGTCCCTGTGCAATGCGCTTGCGGTACTCGTGTCTCTTATCCGCGACCTCGGCGTTGGTGTACCCTAGCAGACCGCAGAGCATGGGGAGCGCCCACATGGGGTCTGGCTGGCCGAGGTGCTGTATCCACAGGAAGGACTGTGCGGCAAGTTCGGGGTGGCCAAGCACAGCTTGACGGATACTCATTGACATGACGACGAAGACGGGCACGCTGACGACGAGGGGCACGAGAAACGTCGTGAGTGGGTGGGTGCCGTATTTCCGATGCAGGGCCGCCTGGCGTGCAGCGAGCTCGTCTTTCAGGCGCGCGCGGTACTCGTCGTACGACAGGCGCTCTGCGCGCGCTTGCCGAATCAGGCTCACGGCTAGTTCCTCGTTGATCGCCTTCATCTGCGGTACGATAAACTCGCGCGTGCGCGCGACACGCCGCCGCTGCCACAGCTGGAAGGGTAGTGTGATCCCTCCGCGCACGGCGACAGTCGCGAGCACGATCGTAGCCCACAGCGGTGTTGGCGCAGCCGCGATCCAGCCAGGAAGCGGCGTCGCGCCCACGGCAGAGGACAGAGACTCGAGCGCCTCGGTGATCAGCGTGCGCTGCGATTCTACCCGCGGTTGGAGGTGAGCCGGTGCAAGTCGTGGTCGTCGCGAGTACGTCGACAAGAAGTGCCGCCGCTGCAGCCCCAGCGAGGCCGTCGTTGGCCGAGGCAGGCTGCGCGTGGCCTGCACGCCCCGCAGGCCAAGGACCGGCCGAAGAGTCATGCTGCGAGGCTTGACCCGGTTGTGGTGGGAGAGTATGCACAAGAGAGAGAGAGGGGAGGGGTCGCCCGTCGGATCGAGGTTGTGTGGCTCCGGGATTTTATGCCCTGCGTGGTGCACCTCCACAATCCAACCCAACCCACCCCAGCTGCACTCTGCAAGGCCAACGCTTCGCAACTCTCACGCACAGCCCTCGCTGAGAAGCATACTGGCACACAAGCAAGCAAGGTGCACGCTCATCCATACAGACAATAATAACAGTGTTCGTCAAAAAGGTTCGTCATCAAGAAGGCAAGGCGGCAGGGTCACTACGAGTCACCTTTGTCCTTGTCCTTGTCGGCTGTGCCATCGTCGGGCGCGTTGGCTGTCGCTGACGACGACCCCGGTGCTGACGACGAGCCGCCCTTCGATGCCCCTCCCTTCTGATATGGTGGTGGTGGAACCTCTGCTGCCCCCGAAGCTGGGGCAGACGGTAATGGTGGGACGCCCGAGCCGAGGTTGGAGGAAGTGGTGTTGGAGTTACTAGAACTGCTGTCGCTCGACAGCTTGCCGACAAACCATGCCGGCACCCAACCTCTTTCTCCAGTATCCTCTTTAATGCTGCCGTTAGCTAGGTTCTGGTGCGGTTTGGAAAGGGTATTGCCGTGGCGCGCGGTCCAGCGAGGCTGCTCGCGCTAGGCCGTACCGCATGACTGCTGCGAACACGACCGTGCCTCAAGTTGCTTCCAACGCAAGTTGCCATGCACGCCATCCCGCCCCAAATCCACTCACCAATAACTCCAGTGGCAGTACTTCTTGTACACTCTAACGCGCTCGCCCTCGCGGATGGCCAGCTCGTGTGTCTCCTTGCTCGTGTGGCCCATGAGCACGATGCCAGGATAACTCGACGACAGGATGCTGGTTGGCGGAATCGGTGCTCTACCGGGCACGCGTCCTGGCGACTGTGGCGATATGCTCGCGATTGGTGCTGTGAGCTCGAGCAGGCATCCCGCAGGAACCCAGGCGCCCCGCGTCTTGTCAAACAAGATAGTACCCGCACCCTCAATGTCCTTTTGCACAAACCACCAGCCCTTGGCTTTGGACATGACGACGAATGCCGCGCCAACGGCAACATTGAACTCGTCTTGCCGGTCCGCAATGTACGGGTAAATGCTGACTGCGTATGTGACCTTGTGCACGGTGCCCTCCTTGTCCACGAGGGTGCCAGGGCCAGATACGGGCGTTTTTGGTGGCGCCAGCGTGGCGGCGGCGCTGCTGCTGCTCCCAGCGACTGCACCCCCTTCCTTTGCACCCCCGTTCTCGCCGTCGCGGTCTCGGGCCCCCGGCGAGGGCAGGTCGGGGAATGTACCGTCGCCTGGTGTGCGTCCTCCTGCTGCGCCGTCCTTGCTCGTGTCCCCAGCCGAGTTGGCCTTCGTGGGCGATCCTGCGGCCGCCTCGAGCGTTGGCAGTAAGTTTGCCGTCGAGTTGGGCGGTAACCCAAGCTTGATGGCCTGTTTCTGCTGTGCGACCGCGATCGGCGACTTGATGTCGCGCTTAAGGGTCAGCGGAGCGCCGTGCATCCCAGGTGTGCGCCACGACTCACGATATGCCGCAGCATAAACACGGGGCTCTGGCCACTCTCTTTGAGCTTTTGGAACAGAATCAATGGCTTTTCGTCATAGCTCAAGCATCGTTCTGGTGTGTAAGCAATTCGCTTTGCAAATGAGAACCCACCGGTGTTGCCGTAGCAGATGAAGAGGGCGTACATCTTCCAGTCGTCGTTGATCTTGTACTTTTTCAGCGCAGCAGGGAGCACCTTCCAGCATGGGTCCTCCATGGTGACACGGAAGCTCTTGGCGGCCGAGTGGGCCGCGTCGCGCGCGCGGTGTGAGCCACTGTGTGATGTAGGTGCAGGTGTTGGTGGTGGAAGGTCAACGGGTGGTGTGGGGCTCGATGGTAGGGGTCCGCTGCCATGAACGCCTTCTCGCTGGGACCGCGAGCTCGCCAAGCGTGTCAGGGGCGTCTTGGGCGCGAGCCGACTCGACGGCAGCCCGCCAAACTGGCTGGGGGAGTCGAGTGTGCGCGACGACCCCGACGCCTCGAGCGCTGTCGACGCTGGTGGTGGCAGCTGAATCCCGTTCTCCGAAAGAGCGTGCATGAGCCGCAGCTGTTCCCGCTCAAGCTGCTGCAAGCGGTCCTCTGTGGGTCAGCCAGAGCAAGTAAAGCATCGGTTTCGACGCACGCTGGTCAAGCACCAGGTTCCACATTCTGTCAATCGTCGCTGCCGTCTCCATAGCCTCTAGCGCGACTTCTTCTGCACGCGTCAGTATTGGCGCCGACATGTGTCAGCCCACCTTGTGGTCGCCAGTCATCTTCGCCTATTTCTACACCCTGCTCTTTCTTGAGCTCGAACACGGCGCGAAGGACATTGAGTCGGTGGCCCAGCGAGGTCATGCCGAGGTCGACGAGCGTCTCATTGTCGAGCGCGCATAGGACTTCGCCCGTGATTCCATGTTCTGCGCGTCGTCAGCAAAGAAACAACCTTTCCAGCAATGCGCACATGGCGCAACGCGCTGTCCACATTCTGCGGACACCATGGCGGGAGCGGCAGCGAGCCAAACGCCAGAACTACGTTGGCCGTCGCCCGCACCGAACGACACGCGTCCCTGCCGCGACGCGCCCGACTCCACAGCCAAAACTCGTACCCACCATAGATGACACTCTCGTACCTCTCGAGGCCGAGGCTGAGAAAGTATCTGTTGACTTGCGCTTCGTCCCACTCAAGAATCGGCGTGCCCGGGGACATTACCTTGGGGGACGGTACGGCCGTCATCGCATGCAGCGGCGGCCAGTGTGCGCGCGGGCTTGGTGGAACGCTGGTTCAGTATCGTTTGGCGCAAGTGAGCGTGTGATGGCGCGAGATATGAGGTTGGGGGCGAGGAGTGATCGCGTGGGGCCGAGGTCAGGCGAGGTGCGTGTGATGAATGTGATGATCAAAACAGCGTCGAGCAAAGTCTTGGTGAAGAGGCTGAAAGCGGCAGCGATGATGATGCCTCGTTGGACGCGTGTGACCGCCGCCTGCCGCCGAGCGCGCCGTCAGAGCAATGCGGTGGTGGGCGATTGGAACTGGCCGAGCGGTAAGCCGTACGCGTACTAGCCGGGGTGCGTGGAGTGCGTGAGGTCAGAGAGCGGGTGTACAGCGAGCGAGTGACCCGCTCGACGTCGCCAGCGATGTGACGAGGAGTTGATTGGAGGAGAGGGAGTAGGAGTAAGTAGTCGAGAGCAAGGTGTCGTTTGTGGTGTGTCGGTGTCGTTTCGGGTTCCAGGCACGGGGCACCGGATCAACCTCTCGTCGTCACTGCTTGCTCGCTCTCTCCCCATCCCATCACCCCATTATTCCCGACCTGCACGCGTCCAGTCGTTGTGCGCGATGGCATGCGTGCATGCGCGTATGCGCGTCGCACGCGGTAGACTCCGTGGCGGCGTGCCATTTCACAACAATCCTGCATATGCTGATATGTGACAAGAAACACTAAAGAGTACTGCAAAATGGGCAAATGACAATGTCCCCCCGCATTCTACCAGGCTCACCTCACTCGAGGTCCTTGCCGCGCCCGACAGCGTCGTACAACTTGCGCACCTCGTCGCCAATGGCCAGTCGCCGCTGGCCCTCGAGGTACTGCATCGTCTCGTAGTAGCTGTACGGCACGACGGTGCGGCCGATGGGCTCCATGTCCGTCTTCTTCATGGTGAAAAAGAACGTGTTGGTCTCGGATCGTGTGCCCTCGACCACGTCCTCGACCTCGGCGCGCACCATGACGTGCGCCTTGGCCTCCTCGTCCTCGGTCGGCAGCGTCGTCTTGAGCACCTTGGCAGTCAGGCGCATCACGGCGCCAATTGGCACAGGCAGGCGGAACGTGATCTGGTCAAGCGAAAGGAAGCGCATCGGCGTGTGGGCAAAGGTCGCCGCGGTGGAGAAGCACAGCTCGCTGCGGGTTAGCAAGGATCAAAGGTGTGAGCACTCGACACGTACAAAGCCTGGCGTCAGTAAATAACATCTTTCAAGCTTTGCTCACCTGTCGCATGAGGAAACCGCCAAAAACGTTACCGTGAAGGTTGCGCTCCTGGGGGAACATGAGCTGGACCGAGCTGACCTCGGTGTCGCGCATCTGAACCATCTTCTCGCCGTTGAGCTCATTGTCCTTTGCGTCACGGATGTTGCGCATGAGCTCGTGCAGCTCGGCCGACTCTTCAGCGTCAGGTGGCTTCTTGTCGAGGGTGCGCTTGTTGTAAGCTGTGCGGTTGTTCTTGTGCTCCTGGCCAAAGTCCCACAGCGCCTTTTCCTCTGGCGTCTCGACAATGAGCGGGGACACACGGCGCGCCTTGAGCGTGTGCGCGTCACGGCACACCATGCTGAAGCGGCCGAGCATGAGCGTGTCGTAGTCGTCGGCGTCAGACTCGCCCGTGGCGTCTGGCTTCTTGCCCTCCATCTTGACAAACACTTCCATCGACGAGTTACCCGTCCATGTGACGAAACCCGAGAAACGCAGGTCGCGCACGTTCTCATGTGTCAAATCGCCAAACATGTCCAGACGGTCCGCGCTTGCGGTCGCAATGTAGATGCCCGCCTTGGCAGCCTCGGTGTGGAAGTTCTCCGTGGCGCGCCCGTCGGCAGCAATCGCCATGGGCAGGCAGTGACGGTAACCGACAGCGCCCGCGAGCGAGTCGAGGTTCTCAAGAAGCTTGCCCATGCCTGAAAGAGAAGTCAGTCACGCACGCGGCCGCCGCGGGGTATACGCACGGAAACCACCGGAAAAGTTGACGTAGTTGTCGTACAGACGTGGGTCAGAAGCGAGGGGGAGGTCAAACGACGTGTAGCTTTCGCTCATGTGTTTGGGGCGGACGAGTGCCTCGGCCTCGTCGTGGGACAGAGGGGGGTACTTTTTCTTCTTCTCGCTCATGGGTGGCTCGAGTTCGGGTGCGCCACACCCCGCCGTCATCCATGGCACTGGGTGCGCACGCATGATCATGGGTGTGTCGCTCTGCGTCTTTGCAGACGATTCTGGTGGCGTCAAGTGGGGCGTGGGGGGTGTTTCAAGGCAGCAGGACCGTTAGTCACGGAGGGAGGAGGCGCTGTCAGCATCATGATCATCAAGGTTGCAATGGGTTTGGCGACGGACACGACTCACGCGACACATGTGTGAGGAGGCGGTCGATCTCGCCGAGAGTAAAGACGTTCTGTTTGGCCGACGACCTGGGCGTGGCAGCGCCGTTTGGAAAGGCGGCGTTCGACGCGGCGGCCGACGTGCTGAGGTCGCGCACGCGTGCGGCGACAGGGACAGCCATGATGCGGCAGCAGCGTCTGGCTAGGGGACGAGCTGTACCCGCACGGATAGCGACGTGCATGGTGTGTATATAGGTGGCGTGGGTGGCGCGTGCGTGTCGGGATGTAACTGTGGGATTTCTCGGCTGTCGTTCTCGGCTCGATAGCGGGGTCAAGGAGTGGTGCTGTGGTGCTGTGGTGCTGTGGTGCTCGATGTGGTCGGGATGCTTGAGCTCTTATGAGAGATGGGACTGGCTCGCTGTCATGGGCAGTCACCTGGTCCGGCGGTCCCTCGGGCCCTCGGAGGACAGTTAATCCGTTTAACGCCGCCAATCAATGGAAAGGCAATGTCCAAGCAAACACAAGACATGCACCATCACAGGCAACGGAAGTGGGGCCCGCCGGCACAGCGGATATGTCAACTCTGTGATTCTCGTTTGCGGTATGTACACAAACGCTGGCATGCACGCGTTGTGTGCGCTCTGTGTTGATATGGATTGTCAAGTGCGATCAAGCGGATCGGACGTCCGGCGCCCCGCTCGCCGGGGTGTCACAAGAACAACACTACTTGGGGCCGACACATCGGGACTCGCGGTTCTGTGGCGTTCCGCAGCCCGATGCCTGTCTTGTCGCGACCGACTCTGCTTGACTGACTCTGCTTGACTGACTCTGCTTGACTGACTCTGTCCTCGAGAACGTTGCTGACGCCGTTCATCCCGCCGAGAGGCTGAGCCCCCCAAATGCCTCATACCGCTTATCTCGCCCTGGTCCTGACTCGGTCTTGTCTGAAGCCACTCCGGCGCCATCCCCAGCAATCATCGTGGCTTTGGCGAACCACACCGCTCTGGTATACTTCTAATGTATCTAAAGGCACGCTTGCAGGTCGCACTGTCTGCGAAAGCTGACGTCTTTGGACCCGGGGAGACGAGCTGTTTGCTGGGGCGTTACGTTCTCACGCGCTGCAGCCGGCGGCCACTGTCGCTTCCCACTGAACGGCAATCCTAGGCCATCACCACTGAGCACTGAGCACGCTGAGCGCGCTTAGGAGGGCGTAAAGCACGTGCCAGATGGAGTCGGTGAGAGCAAGACCTCTTACAACAACAATCGAGACGATACGAAAACACATCGTCCTCACTGGCGGCTTCCAAGAGCTGAAGCGATCCTACCTCCACTGAGGAGGAAGAGGCTCGCATTGGAACGCGTCTAAGGCCAAAGGGGCACCAGCGCTCGCTGAGCAAAGACGCGACTGCGGCTCAAACTGAGCCAGACCGTTGCTCGGGATGTAACACCTCCTCGCCATCGGCTCCTTGCACAAATGACAACAGGCCTCGGAACTGTTGGATAAGTTGATAGAAGAGCGATTGAAACCCAACATAACAATGCGTTGGATCACGAGCTCCAGGCGGCGGTCGTGCAGTCTGGACGCCTTTTCCACTGGCACAGAGCAACGCGAACATTGTAACCACCCGCCGCACAGACGGAGCACAAGCAGCCCCAGGTCTTCTTGATCCAACTCTCCCAACAAAACTCTCTGTCGATTCCCCGCGCATACACCCCAATGCCGTCTTCTATTCATGCATGCCTACGTTTGGGCAGTTTAGTGACCCTTGGCAGCGAGGATCTGCTCGGCGTAAGGGTTCTTGGGGTCCTTGAGGGCGTCGGGGGCTGGAGTCAGCAAGGATGTGCGGAGGGGTGTTTGGCAGTGGCTAGGCCGTCGAAGTCACATCTCAGCTGCTCAAACCCCAGAGGAGCAGTTAAGTGAGAACCTGACATGCCCAGCCATGCCTAACGGCTGGCTCGTGCCCCGACTAGCGAGGACACGCTTTGTACCCACTCGAAACGCCGACGTCCTGGAGCTTGACGACGCCAAAGAAGGTGACCACGCTCGAGAAAATGAAGGGAGCCAGAGGCTTCATGACCTGTTACGCGAAAGTGTATGAAGTGGATGTGCGCGTGTTGGTGAGATGTTGTGCGATGGGCGCGAGGGTCCGGGTGAAGAGACGAGGGGTGATGGCGGGGATGGCGAGGGTGTGTGTTATCGAGTGACGCGGGGGTGTAGACGCAAAGGAGAGCGACGATGTAGCGATGGGATGGAACGCGCGCGGTCACGTATCGAAGAGAGACCTGGTCAGCATCTACACGACGTACACAGCAGACCCCGGTCGGGGTGCAGGTCATGGTAAACGTACGGGAGTGGGCCAAGCGCGGAGACCGAACATTCTGCTGTCAGCTTGCAAGGGACGCCGGAGCTGTACTCACTTTGAGAGGTGTTGTGGGAGATGGTGTGGACAGAGACGATGGTGACGACGGACGGACGAGTAGCAGTCGACGGCGCGGGCAGTGGCAGTGGGGAGGGAGACTGGCAGCCTGGCGGAGCAGGACGGAGCGGTCGGGCTGGTCGGGGAAACTCTGAACCCGAGTGTGGCACACGTGGAGTCAATAGCCTATTGAGGATTATTTGATGTCGTTGCTAATTCAAGTTGCGGCTTGATTAGGACTCCAAAATAACATTAACCCAGTGCCAGTGGCCCCACACGGGATCAGATTTGGCTCACAGCGTCCACACAACCCTTGTCCACCACTCGTCCTAAAACTCGTCTGCACAACACTACTCTCCCACACCCACAGCATGAGCGCATCGCCCCCCGCCGAGCCCGCGGTGGCGAACGACGTCGCGGATGCGCCAGAGACAGCTGGCGTCGAGACCGAAGCGGTAGAGCAGGACGCGGCGGACGCGGCCGCCGCGCCATCGCCCGCCGCCGAGGCGGAAGAAGCCGTGCAGCCGGAGACGACGGCCGAGGCCGACAACGAGAACATGTTTGGCTCGGACGACGAAGATGCGCCCCCTCCGCGGCCTGTAGAGGGTGGCGGCGAGGACGACGAGGGCGAGGGCGGCGGCTCCGGATACGTTCCCGCAACGGAGAGCGCGGATGCGCGTATCCCGTCGTTCAAGAAGCGACCTAACGCCGAGGGCGGAGACAACGACGATGACGCCGACGACGACGACGATGATGATGACGAGGAGGAGAGGCGGCGGCGTAAGAAGAAGAAGCGTGAGGCGCGCCGTGCGCGTGAAGCTGCTGCGGCCGAGGAGGAGGAAGACGACGGCCCTCAGCTCGACGCCGCCGCGCGCCGCCGCCTCGAGATTGAAGAGCGTATTGACGCTATTGGCAAGGGACGCCGTCCGAACCGTCGCAGGAAAAAGGGCGAGGCCATTGACGTGAGTGCAATCATGTGTGCTTGGGCTAACATCAGATCGTCGACTCTTACCACGACGAGATTTGCGCGCGGCTGCGCGACCGTATGCTCGCCGCTGCCGACAAGGACAAGAAGGCCAACATGAACAAGATGCCCGCAACGAGCAAGCTCGCCATGTTGGACGAGGTTGTCAGCGCTCTGCAGAAGTGAGCTCCTTAGTTGTGTGTCCATGAGCTAACGACAGCACCACGCTGTGGTCGTCAATTATCGACAATGAGGTGCTCAAGGCTGTCAAGGAGTGGCTAGAGCCCCTGCCTGACCGCTCTTTGCCTGCTGTGGGCATCCAGAAGGCAATCTTTGAGGTGCTTCCCAAGATGGACCTGGACACGCCGACGATTCGTGAAGCCGGCCTGGGTCCGATTGTGTTATTCTACACCAAGACGAAGCGAGTGACGCCCGCGATCACACGCCAGGCCGATGCGCTGGTCCAGACGTGGTCGCGTCCGATCATCAAGCGCCCTGCCGACTTCCGCTCGCGCTACATCGCCACAGTTGACGAGGTGGAGCGCGCCGACATTCCCGAGGAGGACGAGATGCAGTACGACGAGGACGGCGAGTTACGCGAGCCGACGCGGCCGATGCGCCCGCTCAAGACCAAGGTCAAGGCGCAGCGCTTCAACGTACGCAAGGCGATCGAGGAGAACCGCGACCGCAAGGGAGCACGGCTGCCCATGGTCCAGGATGTTCAGTACACGGTCGCGCCTGAGAGTGTGCACCAGCACCGCGTCCAGGACACGGGGTACATTGCGCGTATCCAGCAGGACAACAAGAAGTTCAACCGGTTCACGCGGCAGCTCAAGGTCGGGCGCGGGCAGCGTTAGTGGCGGCGACGACAGAGCCACCATGTTGTATAGTAGCCTTCCAGTATGCATAGAGAGGTCGTGCGCCACGGCCAGCGTGGGAGAGTAGGGTGGGCAGTGGGGAGGGACATGGGGATGACGTTGAGATGGTCAGGCACGTCTGGCTATTAGGACGAACCGGAGCAACAACGAGCGGTTGGCCGGTCGGTGGTGGATGGGATGCACGCGCTTGCCAGCTTAACACTCCCCGCTTCGGAGCTGCGACCAAGGCGCTCTCTTTTGCCTTTGCACACCTCCTCATCCACCATGCCGTTCGCGTACGAGTACGTCCCGGGTCTCTTCGAGCTCTCGACATGGGACGAGGATGTGAGTTGGGGGTGCGGCGGAGCCGCCGCGAGCAATTGGAGTCGAGGTGCCCAGTCCACCGTCACCGACCCTTCCGAAGCTTGTGTCAACGCCGCGCACCCACGACACGTCGCGCAAGCTGACCCCAGATCCAACGCGAGTTCGGGCTGCAAGGTGACTGGCCGGCGTTCCGCAACCGCATCGAGGAGATGCAGCGGTCCGCGCCCGAGGGAGAGCGTATCAAGGTGGTGTACACGGCGCGGCACGGGGAGGGTGAGTGCCGCGGCGATGGGCAAAGACAAGGCTAAACTCGTAGCCGAACACAACATTCTGTGGAAGCGCTTTGGGCTGCCGGACAACGACCTGGTATGTCGCCTTTGTGGTGCGGCTGCTGCTAACCTTTAGGTACACATCCTGCACCCAATTGTCGACCCGGTGCTTACGCCCGCGGGGCGGAAGCAGGCCATTGACCTGGCCGAGACGCTGTCGCGCGAGAGCCAGCGCGGCATGCCCCTCCCCACTCGCTTCTTCACCTCGCCCATGCGGCGTCCGTGTGAGACGACAGGTCTGACCTGGGGATGGCTGTACGGCCGCGGCGAGAACGACCTGCACTCTGAGGGTGTGCTCATCACGTCCAAGGACCTCGGCCACGGCGTGCCCGCCGAGGTCATCGAGGTGGGCAGCCCCTCCTCGGCGCCGCTAGAGGTTTATCTGACGGCAGGAAATCCGCGAACACCTCCATGTGCACCGCTGCGACGAGCGTCTCGCCAAGCGCGACCTCGTGTCCCTATTCCCCTCGTTCACGTGGCCAAGCGACATGCCTGACGACGACACCGTGTGGCAGCCTACGGGACGCGAGACGGAGGAACAGATGATTGAGCGTGCGGCTCGTGGCCTCGAAAAGATCATGAGGCAGACTGGCGAGGACGTCTGTGAGTACTGTTCCACCCGCTGTGTGTGGTCGTTGTGTGCTAACGCCAGATATCTCTGTCACGGCTCACGCTGGCGTGCTCCGCGCAGTGTACAAGAACCTCGGTGTGCCGTCGCGCCGCCTCGACACGGGTGAGATGAACGTGCTCGTGGTGCGCGTGCGTGATGCCTAGAGACCAGTCAGTGTGTGGGGAGAGTAGAAGAGGAGACAATAGTTGGTAGTCGATGAACAATGCGACTGTCCTTATCCCGAAGAGCACTCACTGCCACCACCACTACTACTACCGACCTCGCTGCCAACACGGAGCTCGCTGTCGCCATGTCCGCATCCCCGCCCCGCATGCATGCTCCGTCGCCATCTGCTCCCGCCTTAATCCGGCGTGGGACGGAGATTGTCACGTGACTCCGGTCCGGCTGTACGGGCTGTTCAGGGAATTGGAGGCGTCGTGTTCGAGCTCGTACCATTCCAAAGTCCCCCAGAGATATCGCCAGCAGCCGACGACGAGCTCTTTCTTGTCCATCGCTTACTCTCTTTCTTAAGCTTTTTTCTTTGATAGCCCTTTCAAGCACGACTGCAGCACAATGGGCATCCTTCAGCAACTCGTACTGGGTAAGCTCTCCCTGCTATGGTATGGTATCGCTAACGCCAGGTCTCAGACACCCTGTAAGCCGCGCTTGAAGCCGCCCACGCGGGCGCGATGGCGAGCACCCACAGCTAACACCCAGGACGAGCTTCGCTCCGTCATCGGCTTCAAGATTTGGCGCGACACCCGCGACATTACCAGCCCCGAGGACTATGCCGCGACGGGCTATGACCGCGAGTCGATGAAGCGCTGCTGGGCGTTCCTCGACCAGACGTCGCGCTCCTTCTCCATGGTTATCAAGGAGCTCGAGGGCGAGCTCGCGCGTGTGGTGAGTGTCCGGCGACCGGGACGTGAATAGCGTACGAGATGCTGCCCAAACAAGCTGCATACTTGCGCTGGGCCCACCAGTGATCGCACCCCCCCGCCTCTGCCCACTAACCTCTCAGGTGTGCTTGTTCTACCTCGTTCTGCGCGCGCTCGACACGATCGAGGACGACATGTCGGTGCCCAACTCGATTAAACTCCCTCTCCTGCGCGACTTTTACCTCAAGCTGCACGAGCCCGGGTGGACGTTCCACGGGTCTGGCCCCGGCGAGAAGGACCGCGTGGTGCTGCAAGAGTTTGACGTGATCCAGAAGGAGTTTGCTCTTTTGGATCAAAAGTACCAGCAGGTCATTGGTGACATTGCGCGCCGCATGGGTAAAGGCATGGCCGACTTTGCTGCGCTTGCCACGCCCGAGCTGCCCGTCGCCGAGGTCGACACCATTGCCGACTACGACCTGTACTGCCACTACGTCGCCGGCCTCGTTGGCGAGGGCCTGTCGGGCCTGTTCTCGAGCTCGTTGAAGGAGCGCAACTTCCTCAAGGACCAGCTTACCCTGTCCAACTCGATGGGCCTGCTCCTGCAGAAGACCAACATTTACCGTGACGTCCGGGAGGACGTGGACGAGGGTCGCGGGTTCTGGCCGCGAGCGATCTGGGGCAAGTATGGCTTCAACTCGATGAAGGAGCTCGTCGACCCCGAGCGGTACCAGGAGGCGCAGTGGGCTGCCAACGAGATGGTGCTTGACGCGCTGCGCCACTCGTGCGACGCGCTCGACTACCTCACCCTGCTCAAGAACCAGAGCGTGTTCAACTTTGTCGCCATCCCCGCCGTCATGGCCATGGCGACGCTCGAGTGCTGCTTCATGAATCCGCTTCTCTTCAAGCAGAACGTCAAGATCCGCAAGGGCCAGGCGGTTCAGATTATCATGCGCAGCACCAACCCGCGCGACGTCGCACTCATGTTCCGTGACTATGCGCGTGCCATCCACGCAAAGGTGCCCAAGGACGAGCCGAACGCGCTCCTCTTTTCCATTTCGTGCGCCCGCATCGAACAGTGGTGCGAGCACCACTACCCGTCCTTCCTCGTCATCACGCCCGGCGGCGAGGGCGGCAAGGCGCAGACGGGCATCGACCCGACGAGCACGGACGCACGCGCCCCGCTGTACGTGAAGATTGTCAAGGACGCGCGTGAAAAGGCCGAGGCGGAGCGCCGGGAAAAGTTTATGGACGACCTGCGCCAGCGCGGCATCATCAAGCCCAAGTACGACGAGACGGACGAGCAGCGCAAGGAGCGCGAGCAGCGTGTTAAAGCCCTCGAATCCGAGCCGTTCCCGTTCAAGATGGTGGCCCTGTTCGTCGTCATCCTTCTTGTCGTCATTGTTGTGCTTGGCTTTGGCGTAACCTGGCTTGTGCTCAAGTACACCGAGGTGAGTAGTCATGGTTGCGTGATGGGGATGTTGGCTGACGCGCCCAGGAGGAACGCAGAGTCGAGCTGTAGTGGTCCGAGTCGGATCGGAGTTGAGAGTAATATCACATTCTATTGGGGGGACGCTGCATCGGTCTCCTATGTATGCTTATACCAGTTGCCCCGGCGTTGCGAGCGGCGGCGAGCGGCGCGAGCGGCGCGAGCGGCGCCGTCGCCTCGACTAGTCGGGTGTTGAGGGAGACTGCAGTGGTTGACGCGACTGACTTTTTCATGTGGAGGAATGTTAACGTCTCTTGCCATCTCATCTTGTCTCTCCCATTCTCTCCTCTTCAACCCTTCCCCTTTGCTCGCCACCGCTACCCTCTTGCTCACCGTGCTTCTTGACCATCCCGTACTTGTGCTCTCCTGCTGTGCAGGCCCCACACCATGTCCACAACGGGTGGCGACGCGCCCTGCTCGTGTCGGAGTGAGGCGCGTCTTGGCCCGTTTCTCTTCACCTTCCGCGCGCAGCCGTCAGGCCACGTCGTGACTGTCCCTGCGCTGCTCGTGCCCCTCCAGTGGCCGCCAACGAGCTCGACCATCCCATCGCCGCCCGACGCAGCGTTCGTGTACACTACATTTGACCCGTCGCCTGTCCAACCCGTGTGTCCCGCGCCCCAAGCGCTGGTGGCCCAGCTTGGTTGGGACGCCGGCTCGTGCCCGACGCCCAACTCGTCGTCGACGCAGCCGCAGCTGAAGACGGAGACGACGAGGGTGACCGATGCCGGACCTTGCTCGTCAGTGGGGGGAGGCAACGCGGCGTCACTGTCCAAAGCGCAGTCCCAACTCCCGTCTTCCCTTCCCTCCGCGTCTGGAGACGCCGCTCCGGGCAGCGGCAAGACTCAGCCAACGCTCTCCGCCAACTCGGCCACGCCACATGCACGCCCCCGTCTGGCGAGCTACGACGAATCAGACTTTGTCCCTCTACCTGGGTCCCCCACCGAGTTCCTCGCCGCAGAGACCGTGTTGGAAGGTGCGAAGGACGAGCAGGCCGCCAACCCGACCATGGCGCCAAAGTTCAAGCGCAAAGGCCTGCCCGGGGAGTGGACGCGCGACGCCTGCCCCAGCGTGCCCTTCCCCGTTGTCAACGTCGATGACGAGCCGCCGTCGCCACCGTTTGAACGGCCGAGCAGCGCTGCGTCTGCTGGGTCAGTTGTCTCTATGAAATGTGAACTGACAATGCAGGTCGCCGGGTCACAGCCTGCGTCGCAGGCCGACGAGCGCACTCCGCGCCACAGCGAGCCCCACGCCGTCGATTGAACCTTCCCCGGCCACTGTGCCCGCAACACCGCCGATGTCTCTCAACACTCGGTCGTTGAGTTCCCTGCGTCCAGGCTTGAGCGAGTGCGTACTCGCACACAGCTATAGTGGAGTCCCAAGCTGACGGCAGACACCGTGAAGTTGCTCGTCTCCTTGCGGTTGAGACGCGTCCTGCGCCCACGCCCCCCAGGTCGTCGAGCGCCCTGCAGGAAGTCACTGGAGCCGTTGTCAACGCGTCGAGTCCACCACAGCGCCCACCACGACACCCTCTAAGAGGGTCAGTTGCCGCGTAACGCTCCTCTTAGCTGACGACAGCGTTCTTGACCCCAAGTGGTTTGCGACGTATCCCGGCCCTAAGCACTCCCAGAAGTGCTTTAACCTCAGCGCTCTGGCCAAGACGCCTGACGCCACACCGCCCGTGACCCCTGCTGAACTGGCCAAGATGCAGCAGCAGCAGGCAGCCGCGCCGAGGCCGGGGAAGACGCTTGCCGAAGTCGCCAAGGAAGCCTGGAACCAGGATCGCAGCCACTCGACGACGTTCTATACCGCCACAGGCTCCGACCCCGCCATGAGCGCGTATCCCTCAAAGTGCGTTGGTGTCATGACTCGTCGCTAACGCCCCAGCGCATCCAACCTTGTGGCAGATCCTGTCACGCACAGCACAGATCCCCGCTCACCCACGTCGTCTTCCGTATCGGCCCATCACACGACTGTCGAGTTTAGCGGGATGCAGGAGGCGGTCGCGGTCCTTGCCGAGATGCTCCAGCACTCTCTCCACATCACCGAGTATCTCGAGGGCCAGATGAACGACCCCGCGGTGGAGGTGTCGACGGTGGGTCCCTTATGACAATTGCTCTGACCCTTGCAGGAAGTCGACGAGCTCGACTCAAGCACACAAGAGGCTGACGACGAGGACTCTGGCGACTCGTGGTCGGCGCCACTCCAGAACAAGGGCAAACGGCGGCGCGAGTACGACGAGGACGACATCTTCGACGAGTATTTGCGCGTACCCAGCTCGTCTGACTCGCCGACACCGCGCGCAACGCCAGCACCGACAACACCGCCAAGCGACCCGCGCACACCATCCCCACACGTCCTTGATATGGACCGCGAAATCTCGACTGTTTCGCGCACGCTGTCGTACACCGCGCCGACTGGGTACACGCACGTCGACGACACGACTTTGACGAGTATCCCGGAAGAGGACACCGAGTCGCTGACCTCGTTTGACTCGTCGACTTCGGCGTCGGGCGCGAGTCCCACGCGTTCCAGCCCCGGTGGCAGTGGGTCGCCGCAACGTGCGCACCACCCCTTCACCACGCCCAAGTACGTTCATGGGGGGTCGCTGCCGACCATCGCCGAAGCGCTCGAGGAGTGGTCCGACGCGTCGCCCAGCCTGAACCGTAAACTGTCCGCCCTGTCTATGTACTCGCAGAACTCGTCTCAGTCAGAGTTCTAGTCCGTGTTGTAGCGTGCATGTTGATGTTGTCTGCTTGTCACCATCGAGAGTAGGAATCAAAGTGGCTTCTTTCGTGGGGCTCACGTCTATTGCGTTTAACCTCAACCGAGCGAACATGTTGGGGATACCCTGCTGATGTCCGAAGAAGCATCCCAGTCATGAGACGACCTCTTGGTAAGTGTGATCTGTGTTGATCTGCCGCGTGTTGACATGGTCTGGGTTCGATATGCAGAAGCAACTCGACAAGGCGTCGCAACATTCCAACCAGATGTCTGGTTAACACCCAATAGGTATGGCTTCCACAATACCCCTCGCGGCAGCCAACAGTCCTCCTGCATGCATGCATTCGCGCTGCGAGCTTTCCAAGCCGATGGTGCATGATATTGCGGATCGCATTCGCTACGGTGCCTGAACCCACGTGAAGCGACCGCCGCCCAACGCTCCGACCCTGAAACTCGACGCGCACAACATGACGCGCGCGATCACACGACGGACACATGTTCGTCAACGATTCCATCGCCCCGACCCATCCGACACCACTCAATGTACATGCCCGCAGCCCGCTACTAGGTGTCTGAGCTGACGCCTCCGACCGATTGCTGGCTCGACACCGATGGCGCTGAGTCCGCGCACACGCCTCGACGCGCACCTTGCGCGGCCGGCGCCTGCGCCGCTCGCGCCGCGCCGCGCCGAAACGTCGTCACCTTCAAAACGAAACCCGTTCGCGCGCGCCATCACGGCGGCGGGAGCGGGAGGGGCTACGGTGAAGCGCGCGGCGCTCCTGCCCGTCCGCGAGGGCGTTGTCTCTGTCTCGAGCCCAGCGCGCTGCGGCGATGTGCCCACGACGACGACGACGGCCGCTCCCACACCCCCCGCCGCCGCGGCGACGACGCCCGAGAATCGCAGAGCGCCATGGCGCATGCTCTGGCGCGGCGGGCTCGAGGTCGGTCCCGACGGCTGGCGCCTGGACGGTGTGTGTGCGCAATGCGACACGTACTGATTCTAGGTATCACGTTCTTTGCGCAGCTGGTCGCGTTTAGTACACCTACCGACGGGGTTGGGGCCGCTGCCGCGGCGTTTGCGCCGCCCACGCCGGGACCTAGCGACCCCGCACTCCCGTCCGATGCGGACCTGTGCCTCTCGCTTGAATCACTCCGTGGGCGGCGGTACATCTCCGTGCGCGGGGTAGAGACGCTGAGCGACGCCGAGATGGCCGACGGCGACGACGTGCAGATGTAAGTCGTGGTGTTGTTGTGAGGTCGCTGACGACAACGTAGGGGGGTCGCGTCGCCGCTTCTTTCGGCATTCTTCACTGGTATCCTGTGCAGATCGCCGCAACTCACCCCGGCGGGCCGCACGACGACCGCGGTCGTCCTAGGACTAGGTGACGAGGGCGTGGACGGGGGCACTGTGCTCGTGTACGGCCAACGTACGGGGGAGGGTGTGTTGCGGTTGTGTGTGGGGCGGAAACGACCTCCGCCGCCGCCTGCGGAACGCGTTCGGCCGGGTGAACCACTCCCGCGGGCAACGCCAGGCGTCGCCGCCCCCGCCGCTGGACCGTCCCGCGCTGGACCTCGCCGCGCGCTGTCTCGCGCATCGTCCCTCTCGGCGATGTACCGCCCGCCTATTGTCGCGCCTGCGCGTAGCACGCCCGGCCGCAGGGGGGAGAAACGTGCGCGGCGAGACGCGACGAGTGCCGAGGCCGACGCGGCGCGGAGGCGGGGCAGGATCGTGCCGGACACAGACGAGGCGGGTGACATCTTCGGCGCTGGAGCAGGAAGTGGGGTTGGTGCCGCATCCGCGCCGCCGCCGCCGTCACGCGCGTCAAGTGCCCGCCCAACGCGCTCAGCCTCCCTCGCACCGTCACTTGCGTCTGCGCTCGATAGCGGCACCACCCAGCAGCTCCAGGACAACAAGGCGGTGGGACCTCGAGCGGCGATAAGGGCTAACTGCCAGGTGGTGCGGAAACAGACCATGGTGCTGCTTGGCGAACGAGGGTGTGCGCGCGACCATGCCGCGTTCACACCAGTGTTTGGCGCAACGACAAAGGGTGTATACTTTGCCCTTCGGGGTACGATCGATACCGCGCCTGTGTCCAAGGCGGCCGTGCGCGACCTCGTTGTGCGACATCTGGATATGTACTTCCCGGTCGAGGCTGCCGCCGCCGACGGGGAAGCCGGCGGGCGGGGCAGCACCGATGAGGAACCGTCCGAGCGTGTGGAGCGGCCGCCTAAACGTGCTCGTCGAGAGGCGACCCCGCCACGGCAATCTGAACAGAACACTGCTGCCGAGCTCATGCGCACGCCGCAGAGACAAGTACACTGACACGCACTCCAGCCACGACCACGCCATGTAGCCACTATGTATCACATGCAAGTACAGAGTACAGAAAAAGAAAGAACACCGAGATCCGTCTGTATGAGGCCTAACCCGCCGCCTCTTCCCACCAGTTACCTGCGGCGCGGGTTGCCGGCGCAGGTCCTCGACGGCGGGGCTGGTCAGACTCGACCTTCTTGCCGTAACGACGGACGACGACGCTGAGGCCTGAGGAGATTCCGCGCCGGCCTCCACCAGGCGGCGGCTTGTCTTTGTCGTCGTCGTCGCCGTCGTCCCCGCGCTTTCGTTTCTTCTTGCCTACGCCCACGGGCCCCTCGGTGCCAGTTTTGCGCGCATACGCCTCCATTACGCTGCGGAGGGACGCCTCCCACGGCCCCTTGTGGAGGCGGTACAGCGCCATGGTCGCGCGCGCGTCGGTCACGGACGAGTGCTGGCCTGCCTGGATCTTGAGGCCAAGCTCGAGCTCGGCCAGGCGTTTGAGACCAGGTAGCTTGGTCTTGGCTACTTCCCGCAGCGCCTTGCACTTTTGCGTGTCGCGGACGTACGGCGCCGGGTGCGAGAGGAGAAGTGCCTAGAGGTCAGCCACGGTTTGGGGGCGGCAGCACTTTGAGCTCTGTGCTGTTTCTAGCTGCTCTTGCGGTAGCGGCGCTCAACATACCTTCATGTCATTCTCGATCGCGTGTCCAATGACAATCCGCCCCTCGACCAGTGCGGCGACCTGTTTCTGCACCGTGTCGAACGTCGGCGCGCCCAAGAGGTCGGACGCGCGGATACCCGATACCCACGTACGGTAGTCTGTGACGCGCTCGCGGGGCGCTACAAACGTGTCGAGCAGGACGTGGCCGTGGTAATTCACCAGCGAGACACGCGCGAGCGCGCTCTCCGCACCCAGATGCCCCAGGCCCACCATTTCGCAGTCGATCGCGACATAGTTCCCGGGACTGTCCATTAACCACAACCTAGGGACTGCGCCGCACTCACGCCTTCTTCGCTTCGGTCAACACCGCCGTCCCCTCGACCATCTGCCGCAGTTCCGGCAGCATACGGTTATCGCTTGGCGGCGGGAGGACGACGACCTCGGCTTTCGTCGGTGCGCGTTCGCCGCGTTCCGCCCATCGCTCCCGGGCACTGGCACTCTCACTGCCGTCAGATCCCATGTAGAGAGTAAGCTGACTCACCTATCACCGTTGACCTCGACTCGCGCAGCGTACGCCCCGACGCCCCCGCCACGGCGTTTCTTCCGCGCCGGCGCGCTCCGCCGCGTCTCGGTCGGCAGCGACTGTTGTTAGCTTGGCAGTCTCCCCACAGCTCACCTTCTTCAGCTTTTCCCAGTTACTGCTTGGCCCCGCTGCCTGATGTCAGCTGCGTCGACTGAGGCGCGACTTACGCTGCTCATGGCAAAGTTGTTGATGACGGCAAGATCGCGATTGCCCTTTGACGCAAAACCAAAAACAGTGAGCGGAGATGGGCTGCTCTCCGTCCGCCACCTGGGTGGCGACTGGCCACTGTGGTGGCGCGCTGCCACCACATACAACCATGCATATGGTAGATGCCAAGAGCAGCTGCAGTGAGCAGCAGCAGCATGCAGTCAGAACGACTGTTCTCCTCATCGCGTTGTGCACAACGGTGGACACGGCGGCACTGCGGCTCAGACCGGGGCCACCTTTGGTCATTCCCGCCGGCTATATCCGGCGGCCCGGCAGCAAGGACCATGCGGGTAACTTGCTGGTGTCAAACAACGACACACTTAACCATCACACTTTCCAGCACAGCACGATGTCGAGCCAGAGGGACGAGTCGCGGCCGCTACTGCCGCGCGCCGAGACGCCCGCGGGGACGCCGGCGGGCATGCCGCAGGAACGCCGCCGCGCGCGCGGCATCGTCACGCTGTTTGTGCCGGTCGTGCTCGTGCTCGCGACCGTCGGCGTGCTCCTCTTCGGCGAGCGCGAGCCGAAAGACCCGCTCCAGCTTGCAAAGTACTGGCTCTCTCGGTATGTCTGGCGTAGGAAGATACCAATCTGACATCTAGCACGCCCATCATCGATGGCCACATTGACCTCCCGATCCTCATGCGCGAAATGTACGGCAACGACGTGCGCAAGGTCGACCTGCGCAAACGGGGTGTATGTCTCTACTGACAGGAGGAGGTGCTCATGATAGCCTGCACACGTCGACATTCCGCGGATCCGCGAGGGCCACCTCGGCGGTTTCTTCTGGAGCGTGTACACCGACTGCCATCCGGAGCAGGACGGCCCCGACTTTCTCAACCCCAGCCACCATGTCCGTGGTGGGTGCTCAACGTTAGGATATTGCTTATGCAGACACGCTCGAGCAGATTGATGTCGCGCGCACGCTCATGGCCAAATACTCGGACGTGTTCGAGTACGTCACTACGGCGGCCGAGGCACGCGCGGCGATGAAGGCGGGCAAGGTCGCGAGTTTTATGGGTATTGAGGGGACGCACCAGCTCGGCAACTCTCTAGGCGGTTTGTGGTGGTGGGATGGTAGCGGTGACTAACTTTAGTGCTGCGGCAGTACTACAACCTTGGCGTGCGCTACGCAACCCTCACGCACTCGTGCAACAACGCATTTGCCGACTCTGGCGGCATGGAGACGCCGCCGAACGCAACGTGGGGCGGCCTCTCGCCGTTTGGATACGACCTGGTGCGCGAGATGAACCGTATTGGCATGCTCGTCGACCTGTCGCACGTGTCTGACGACACGGCACGCCAGGCCATCGCGGCGAGCAAGGCGCCCATCATGCTTTCCCACTCGGCTGCACGCCACTTCAACCCCTTTAGCCGCAACGTCCCCGACGACATTCTCGGCATGATTGGCCGTGGCAAGGGCAAGACGGACGGCGTCGTCATGGTAAAGTGAGCTCAAACGTCCTGTGACAGCGCTTACTCAGCTTCTATCCGGTGTTTGCCAGTCCCAAGCCCGAAAAGGTCGACGTTGCCGCCATCGCCGACCAGGTCGAGTACCTCGCCAACAAGATGGGCCACCATCAGTGCGTCTCCCACCTTCTATGAACTATTCTGACAGCAGCGTCGGTATCGGCTCGGACTTTGACGGTATCGACAAGGTGCCCGAGGGCCTCGAGGACGTGTCCAAGTACCCCAACCTTGTATGCGTCGCTGTGGAAGATACGCTGACGCGCAGATTGCCGAACTTATTCGGCGCGGGTGGACACGGTACCAGGTCGCGCAGCTTGCCGGCGGCAACATCCTGCGTGTGCTCGAGGGCGCAGAGGAGGTGTCCGAGCGCCTCCGCCGCAAGTCGGGCCCGAGCATGGCCAAATATTCGAAACGGCACGACCTCGACGGGGGCTTTGAGCTGTAGGCCGAGGTATGCACGTCTTGCGTCTTGTTCATTTTGCCACGCGGCGTGGCAATCCCTGGGAGTGTCGCATAGTGCGTACACTGGCTATTGTAGCGGAATGCGCATGCCCATTGCTTACTGGGGAAGCCAGGAAGCACTTCACGCAGTTTCCTTTCCACTGGTGATATGCTTTGCTCAACCTCTGCCGTTTCTGACTAATGGGCCTTCCCACGAGATCATCTTACAATTTTTTGTGGCGAGGCAAGTGGCCTGTGTCACACGAGGCCAGCCAGAGATGTTGACGAAACGTCAGCGCATCACCAGTAAAAGTGCTTGCGACAACAGATAACGACGCCAATGCAATGTCCCGCGACGACTAGACTGCGGCGCAGCCTCAGCATATATCTACAATGTCCTATCTGGGTCTCTACCATGTCACTCTAAGTGGCCTTCTTTTCTAGTGGCAACCACATGCGACGGGGGTCTCGCGGAGAGTCTCGAGACTGGCAACGAGGGCGAGGACGACCTCGTCTCCCCACGAGAGACGGCAGAGCTCGTCGGGTGATCCGCCGACGGACGCGCGGAAACGTTCCCACGAGGGCAGGAGTTCGTGCGCTGCAAACTGGACAAACGACGCCGCGGCAATGTCGGGTGATCCGCCAGGCGCAATACGTGCCAGCACGCGCGAGTGGACCACCGCTTCTAGCGCGCTTTCGAGCTGCTGCAGTAGCGCATCGTGGCTGTCACCTGGCTGCGCAACCACCCCAGCTTCACTGTCCGCCAGCGCTCGGAAACGGCGGTACGTGGGGGTCAGTTCGTTGACGAGATATGCTTCGAGCGCGGCGGGGGAAAAGGGTACGTGATGGTGCTGCGGCGCGGGAGGGAAGGCTGGGCCGGCCGCGTTGTGTATCGGTGTCGGGCGAGTGGCGGTCGCAATGGGAATTGTCCCGGATGTAGTGGCGCTGCCCGCATCTCCGGCGGTAGACGGCAGGTGTGGGCTGTTCTGGAGTCTGGGGAGTGGCACCAAGCTTGAGCCAGGACGTGGCGGAGGTGGACGCCGACAAAACGCCTCGAGTTCCGCGTGCCACCGCGCGACGGCCTCGCCCCACGCAACGTACGCTTTGTACTGCGCTGGCCTCGAGCGCCCGGGGTTGGGCTGCGGGGGCATGCCTCCGACGCGCGTGAGGAGCTGCCGTCAGCGCGCGGCAAGGATGCGAGGAATGTACCTCTTGATGCCATTTCGTCAGAGGCGACGGCGGGCGTGCCGGCGCTCTGCTGGCGGGTATCGCGGACGCCGTCGTCGACGCCGAAGCGGATATTCCGGCGGCCTGGAACGCGACGGTCATCTGGGCCTGGGACGCGTGTGCGGCGTGCGTGGCGGCCGCCTGTGCGACGTAGCCTAGCGCCACGGCGTTGTCGCGCACGTATACCTCGCTAGTGTCGAGAAACGGGTTGTCCCAGGACATGCGCTGCGGCGCGGGTGCGGGTGTCGCTGTCGTGGAAGAAGACTGGGGTATTGGTGGGTGGGTGTGCGCGTGCGGACTGGGATGGTGCTGCAGCGTGTGCGGGTGTGGTGGTGCTGCGTAGCCCGTCGTCGGTGCCGTCGCGGACGCGGCCGACGACGACGCGCCAGCGCCGCCGTCCTGACGTCCATGGGGTATCATTCTGAGGCGCAATGGAGCGCCAGCGCAGCGCAACTCTTGCAGGCGGACAAAGTGGACGAGGAGGGGAAAGTGCAAAGAGTGGTATCGCTGAGGCGATGAGCAGCGTCCCGGTCTGTGCGTGTGCCAATCGAAGCGACGTAAGAGCGCGGTGATCTGGCGTTTCGCCGAAACACACGAGCAGGTCCTCGAGGTGCACATGCACACACTTGCACACATGCCCAGGTTCACACTTGCCCGTTGCTCGTCTTGGCCACGATACACCGCCGCTGCCGAGCACGCCGACAGTGGCGGCAGGCACAGTGTCCCCCTCCCGGTACGCACAAAGCTGCACAACAAGGTTTAACGTTTACGAATGGATGGTGTGGCGCCGCACGCACCTCTGGTATCGTGTGAGCCAGCACAAGCGCTAGCGCGCGCTTGTGCGGGCGTGGACGTTCAGCAACAGAGAGATCGTTTTTATGCGGGCAGTTTTGCAGCCCAAGAACAGGCAGTCGTGCTGTAAGTAATACAGGCGGCATTGATCACGGGCCGTCCTCAAGGCAAAACCGACAACATCCATGCTCGTGTTTTGTCGTCCCGTTGCTGAGCCATTTGCGCATTTGCGTCGCGTTTAGGACACACATTTCCTCTTTGACAGCACTTTCGGACATAGCTGTGCAGAGGCGCTTGCACGCGACCGAAGCTGAGCGCACAGACGGGGTAAGGCGGAGGCGTGCTGTGCTGTGCGCGTGGTCACTTTGCAAAAACTCGAATCATTGTTGCGCCGAGTGCAGCATCTTTTTGCATAGCGATCAACAACGTCTCTAATACATGTACAGTATACATTTTCTGCCATTCCGCGCCATCGTTTATCCAAACACCTCCTTGACGACCTGGACGGTGACGCTGACGGGCTCCGAGTCCTTGACGCGCACGAGGGTGGAGCGCGGCGAGCTGAGGGGCGAGATGTCCCATGCCGCGAGCGCGCGCGGCGTCTTGGGTGTGCGCGGCTCGGGCACACCCCCGATCCGCGTGCCCAGTTCCGGCAGCGCGGGGAGGGACGAGGACGCTGGTGTGCCGATGAATTTGGCGATCAGGGGGTTGATCCTGCCCGTCAGCCAGCACAACTGGAGTGGCATGAAGGCACAAACTCACACGTTTGGACTCGTCAGAGTCATAAAGTTGCCAACGTTGTCGACGAGGAGCACGTCGGCGCGTGGACCGTCGTCGTGCAGGGCATTGAAGTTGGACGCCCACGTCTCGGCGTCTTCAGTGAGGGCCGGCTCATCGGCCGTCGTCTGGGATCAGCACCAGCGCAAGCAGCGGTGGTGGGGTGGCGGTAACACTTGCCTGGAGGATGAGGACAGGACACTGCATACGTGCAATCTCCTGGGGTGTCTGGGGCCGCCGAGTAACGACAGGATCCCAGATATAGAATGCGGCGTCGCTCGCTTCGTCCTGGGCTGTGAGAGCCGTACGTCACCCGGCGTCTTACCTTTCCGCATGACAACCGTTCGCGCGCAACGAGGACGTACTCGTCGCGAATGTCGCGGACCGCAGGCGCCAGTGCCCCGGCATCGTACGCAAAAGTCGCTTGCGTTATGCAGTCGAGCGTGTCGGCGCACCCCGTCTGCGTCGCCGTTACCAAGGCCTGGTGTCAACGAGTTTCTCCGCTGCCGAAGCTGCATGAAGTCGTGGGGATGCGTTACAACCCCCCAGTCACTCAAAGGCCTGCCACTCCCCACTCACTTCTCGGCATTCGACGTAGCCATGGGCCGTGTCCTCGTCGTCAACGTCGGGCGCAAGTGACAGGAGGGTGAGGCTCGCGACGCGCTGTGGGTGTGCCGAGGCGAGGTTGCGCGCCACAACAGCGCCAAAAGCTACGCCCACGACGTGCGCAGTTTCAACTCCGAGGCCAGTCTATTGTCAGCCAACGCGCTGGTTGCTGCGGTGCGCACCAGACCCTGTGCCAGGTCGTCTGCCGCCATCCAGGCATCGTACGCCTCGTCGCGGCCCACGACACTCGTGAGTCCGTGACCGCGCATGTCGAATGCAACGAGGTTGCACCCGTCGGCAAACAGCGGGTCCTCGATCTGGGGATAGCTTCTGTAAGCAAAATCACAAGCGCGGGGGCGCACAAAAAGTACGAGTCGAGCCAGGTAGGGTGGCAGAAGAGGATGGTCGGGAGCGCGGGGTCAATGTGTGTAGAGGGCACGCTGCTGCTCTCCCCATTGGGGTTGGGTTTACCTGGCGTACACACCCGCGCTGAGAGCACCACACTACCCGAAATCTCAACGGGCACCATGTCCCCGGGCAACACCTCCTCTTCAGCCAGCGTCGACGGCGCGTCGGCACTACCTGACGAGGCCGGGGCAGCAGGATAGTGGTGAATGTAGGGCATGACGCTAGAGATTGAGTGTGAGGGCCGATGGCGCGAGATGAGCGATGCAAAACGCATATGTGAGTGGCGTCGTCGTTGCTGTTAAGAGAATAAGTAGACAAGAGGATACGGAAGAGTCAGTACGTCCTCGCTCTAGCAATATCATGCTTGATTGGTGGCCGCGATGTCGCTGACAGAAGCAGGTCGTGCGACCGGCTGGCCCTAGACTCGTCTGGATTGTCTTGGCCCCCACACTGGCAAGCAAGGGAGGCAGGTCTCGGCAAAGCCTTATTCAGTGTGCGGGGGTCGGGATGACCTGCTCGAGTGGTTCGGATACACCATGGCTTCTGTCATGTCGAGGTGGACATTAGGTTGCAGGGCCTATGGTCCGAGCGCGCTGGCGTGCGTTTCACGTCGCGCCTCGTCGTCTTTGTGCCGCCTAGCCATACTGACCGCTAGTGGACGCCATGGAGCAAGCGGCGTAGTTTCGACGCCGCAGCGCGACGCTTCGAGATGCCCTGCCCTGCCCTGCCCGTGCCTGCAGCCGCACATCGCACGCGCCACTGCGGTGAGCACCGCCCTTGTGGGCAACCTTTGCCGTTGTTCGTGCACGGGCCGCCAGTGCAAAGGTCGAAGTGTCGACTGCCGTGGCGCGATGTGTCGAGCTGAGGCTGGATAGGGACGAGGGGGGCACATGCACGGGCCGACGCTACCTGCCCTGGACGCCGCCGACCGCATCGGCTGCGCCGCCGAGTGAAACGACGGGGGCAAGTGGGAGCACAATACTGTACGCACACAGCCAGGTACAGTACTTTGGGCAATCCGGAACGACAACGCTGGCGCAGTGCACGGTGTAGTAGTCGCGGCGATACACGGCGGAGCGTGTTGAATGGCGGATGGCCGCGCACGGAATGATATGCGCCGGCGTGGGCAGGCGCGGATCGCAACATGGTACAGGAAATGCGTTACGCACCCAGGGCACAGAAGGTGGGCAGCCTCGATGTACACGTCGGATGTGTAAGTATACAATGAGGCGGATCGAGCCGTTCGTCCAAGGCGACCCTGTCTGGCGCGTCCACGTTTCGAGCTGTTGGGTGTGTTCTGGTCCCGACGCCTAGATCTGCAGCCGGAAGCACCATGCCTGGTCCATGAACAGACGGTAAGCCAAGTTTCTGTGGCTGTCACCTGGCACATCCTGGCCCGGCAAAGACACGCCACGCACTCAATCTCACGATGCCAGCAATCGAGTGTGCTCGGATCCCGCTCGTCTAGCTCCCAGCTGCCAGTGAGTGCGTGGTATGTGCTGCTATTTGCGGTGCAGGCCACTTGTGGTAAGAGCCTGCCCCGTGCGGGCGGCCTGGCGCATGCCGCACGCACCTGCCGCGCGATCTACGCCTGTACTTGATCAACGGCAAGATCGACCTGGTCAGCTGCCGCCTGCTCGGATAAATACGCGCTGTGTCAGAAGTTAGGGCGGTCACGTCGGATTAAGTCGTGTGTTGCCGTCAGCCGTTAGACATGACCTCCGGTAGGACTCGCTTGCGGCATTCAAGCACGCCCCCTCGGCACTCTTCACCCCGCGGTCCACTCATGAGCACCTAGCCTTAACCCTTCCTCAAACTTCTGGCGCACGCCGGTGCACTACTACACATGCATCGTCGTCCGGTCCACGCTGCGTAGCGTGCGCAGGCTCTATCGGGGTCCGGGGGCGGCCCCGCGTCCTGGGCCGCCGCGGTTGGGACCGCCGCCTCCGCGCCCGCCGCGCATCCCGCCGCCGCCGCCACCGCGCGGTGGTCCACCACGCCCTGGAGTCAGCTTTAGCCAGCGATGCTATGAGCTCACCACCACGTCCTGGCATACCGCCTCGTCCGCCTGCTGTTAGCCTCGTTCATTCGTGCGCGTCGCGACACCAGCAAGAGCTCGTCCTGGCTTGTTGACTCTGTCGGGCCCGCTCGCTTCGCTTGCGGACGCGGGCCTCGTACTCACCACGACCACCGCCACGCGCCTTGTCCGCTGCACGCGCAGCACGCTGCTTCTCCTGCTCCTCGGCGGCCTGGTCGAGCACCGCGTCCGCGATACGGAAGTATTTGATCTGCAGTTAATACAACTGTCGCGCGTTGCAGCCGCAGACACCCCCGATGGGTAAAAGCGACAACAAAGATACCCACCACGTTACCCTTAATAAATATCTCCTTCATCTTCCAGAAGCGCTCGCCGTCCGCGCTGGTCTCGTACACCTCGCGCATAGTGATGTTCATAAAGTTGTCGACGTCGACGAGGTGGCCGTTGTACGTCACGCCGTTCTTGAGCTCGACGAGCTGTGGCGGTGGCGTAGGAGATAGGTGTTGTGTCAGGTTGCAGGTGCCGGAGGGGAAAGGCCGGGGTCAGCTTCGTGCACGGGGAATAGGCTGTAGCGTCGCGCGAGGCAACCGGCATGGTCCACAGGCCAGCTACGTTCTGTGCTGCTGGGCTACGCGTACGTACCATCGGCTTGCCCCGAGCGGCATCGAGGAGGGTGAGGGGAAGCTGTTGTCAGCGGTGTCGGGGCGGAACGACGTACCATTGTCCTCCTCTGAGCGTCTGCTGTTGTCGAGTGAGTGCGGTGGATGCAAGCTGGAGACAGAGACGTGATCGAGTTGTCGAGGTTGTTGCTAGCTACGGGCCACACAGTCAAGGAGAGATTACAGGTGTCATTAAAGCGGAGGTGACTGATAAGCCACGTGGATTGGGCCCCGGATTTCATTGCGGTTTCGCCTCGATGACTGAGCGTCTCGCGTTCAACAACACTCTCTCGGCCAGACCCCACCTACTGCCCGTCTCTGTCGCAATGAGCTGCGCAGACGATCTCACGGTCGACGACCTGAACGATAATGTCACGACGGAGGTGCTCGAGCGCGTCAGCGCAGGCGAGGGGAGTAATGCCAATTTGTGGTCTTGGATCGACCGCGACAAGTGAGCTAGTGACTTGGACGAAGAAGCTGACGGCAGTGTTGTCGGTGTCAACCTCGTCGACCCCTCGAGTGCTCCTGCGGTTATCAAACCGTGGGACGAGCGTCTTGACGAGGAGGGGTTTGTAGAGAGCGGCGTCGACGACGAGGTAAGCTGCGAATACCCTCGTCAAGCGAGCTAACCGCAGCTCATCCTACACATTCCCTTCACGGCAAGCCTACGCCTACGCAACCTTGTTCTCCTCCTGCCGTCGCCAGGACATCCACACCGCCCAGGGCGGTTGCGCGTGTACGCCAACCTGCCCAACGCCCCCGACTTTAGCGACATTGAGAGCATGGACGCGATCATGGACCTGGACGTGAGCGAGCCGCCAGTACAGCGCCGTGACCTTGGCGGGCGGCGCGACGTCGACGAATGGGCTCTTAAGGTCCAGCGCATGGCCAACGTCTTCAGCGTGACCCTTCTTTTCGTAAGCTTTCGGGACGGCTCCGCAAAGCTCACGCCAGTCCGAAGCTGAGACCTCCGCTCGCTCAAAGGTCTTCTACGTCGGGTTCAAGGGCGACGCGAAGCAGCTGTCCATGGACATGTCCAAGCTCGGATCAGTGCCCGCAGCGCAGGCCGGCGACAAGCCCGTCGACGAGGTCGCTGAGAAGAAGGGCTCGGGCTACACCACCATCCGTTAAGGGCACTTTCTTGTTGTAACGACACTTGTAATTTGTATACCGCTCCGCGCCATATCTGCATCCTTTTATTCTTCATCTAGTGTGATATAGGGGGAGCATCGAGACATGTCTAGAGCTGGCCACGGGAGCCCATGACCTCGATCTCGTTCTTGAGCGCGGCAAGGCCCTGGATGGGGATGACGCCCTCGACACGCTCCGTCTGCCACTCGTTGAGGGGGTTCGAGTTGATGCGCTGCTCGTAGAACTCGATTGCGGGCGTGTTCCACTTGAGAACTGTCCACTCGACACGGCCGCAGCCCTTGGCCTCGGCAATCTCACCAATGTAGCCGAAGAACAGCTTGCCCAGGCCGTGACCGCGGAACTCGGGAGTCACGTAAATGTCCTCAACCCAGATACCGGGCTTGCCGAGCCAGGTCGAGTAGGTGAAGAAGTACTGCGCGTTAGCTTGGCTGGGTGGTATCTGTTTGACGTACGATGCAGTACCCGACAGCCTGGCCGTTCTGGTCACGCGCAATCATGGCCTCGGCGTACTTGTCCTCGAACAGGGCCTTGGTCATCATCGCCGGCGTGGCAGTGACGGCCGTGGGTTCCTTCTCGTAGATGGCCTGGGTTGTGTCAGTGCATGTGTGTGGAGTGTGGGTGCGAGATAAGATCGGCGGCGCCCTGACACTTCGGCAGATTGCCGCATTCCAGGACACCGACGCGGATGCTGATTGATACGTACGAGGTCGACAATCATCTTGAGCAGCTCTGGCTGGATGTCAGCGGGTGTTTGTACCCAGGCATGAAACGTACGACGTCGTTGGGCGTCGCCGGCTGAACGGTGTAGGGCATGGACATGGTGGGCAAGGCTGTGGTGGTGGTGTGGAGCGAGCAGACGGTCGAGGAGAAAGGAGTGGGTGGTGTGGGAAGTAGGTTGCTGGGACTAGCGAGTGTATATAAGCTGCAGAGCTGTGGCTGGGCAGTGTTCGGCTTATGTTTCCGGAGAGCGAGGTGGTGTTGACGACGGAGCGACGGAGCAATGACGATGTAGGCGATGGACTCTTGGAACAGTTGCTTCGGCGTCATTCCATGGCCTCGAACATGATCGCACTCGACAACGGGGGTGGGCAATGTCGAGTGCGGGGCCCACTTTTCTCGCGTGGCCAACGTGGCTTTGCTTCCGCCTTTTACCTCCACCGCACAAGGAGACGGTTCAAGCTCAAGATGCACAAGACTCTCCCAACCACAACCACCTCTGCAGCATTGAGCATTCATCTCCGTCGCGCCGACCATCGACACTGAAGCAACGATGGCCGAGCTCACCGCAGACGAGGTGCGACGGAGGTCACAGGACCTCGTTAACAAGGTCGCCTACTCCATGTACGACTCACCCTACATTCTCCTCCTCCGCGTCTTCATCGACCAGGACAACCAGACAAACTCTCCAGTGTGCGCTAGCCATCTGCCCCGTGGAACCCACAGCGTCTAACGCCTTCAGGATATCGGAAAAGCGCCTAGGAGAGATACTCGATCTTGCACCCAACGACGTACGCAAGTACCTCGGCATGCTCCATGTGCACCACCTGATCAAGCGGTGGGCCACCATGTCGTCGGTTGTCATCTGCTAACATTGCCAGGCATGTCAACAAAGAGCGCCAGCCGCTGACAGGCTACCAACAACGGGTCATGGCGAATGGAGGACAAGTCCACGGCGTTGCACCCGGACAAATGTCTAAATCCCGCGACGTAATCTACTGGTACCTCGACTACCGCGAGTTTGCCGACGTGGTCAAGTACCGCATTGCGATGATGCGCAAGGCGATTGACGAGAAGATCAAGAACGAGGTCGGGAAGCGGGGATACCTTTGTCCAAATTGTGCCAAGGTGTACGACCCTCTCGAGGTTGCGCGCCTAATGGACTCGTCGGGCACAGCGTTCCTGTGTGACCTGTGTGGCACCGAGCTTGTCGAGGACGACCCGAGTCTACACGGCGACGAGGGGCAGGGTCAAGACCGAATGCAACGGTTCAATACGGCGACCGAGCCAATCCGGGACGCGCTCAAGAGTATTGAAGGCGCGAAACTGCCCTCGGTCAACATTGCGACGTGGATCGCGCACAACGTCAAGGTCGCAATGGCGCCTGCAGATGGCGTCGAGGCAGGTCCCAAGAGCCATTTCGAGGTGCGCATGGGCAACGAGGACGACGGGGACGCGAAGAAAAAGGAGGCGGACGCGCAGCGCGAGAAGAACGCACTGCCCGTTTGGCACCTCGAGTCGACCGTCACTGGCGACGCGACGGCGCTCGGACACGACAAGAAGGCTGCCGAGGCCAAGTTGGCGGCCGAGCGCGCAGCGGCCGACTCGGCTCAGAAGCAGACGCTCGAAGAGGACGCAGCGCTGGCCGCGTACTACGATAACATGGAGGGCGAGGACGACGGCGAGGACGAGAACGACATGGAAGAGGCCGAGCTGGGTGGAGGACCTGAGCCTGGTGTCGACACACCCGCCACGTCCACGCCAGCACCCGACACGAGCGCGGCCGCGACACCAGCCAACGCCGACGTTACCGTCATGGTCGGCGGCAAACCCATGCGTCTCGCCGACATTGGCGATGCAGAGGAGCAGATGATGACCCCCGACGAGTACGAGGCATACTATGCGGCGGCCGACGCCGCTGAAGGTGCATAGACTACACGCATGCATGTTGTATCATATGGAAGTGGTCGGAAACAACAGCTAGTGGTTGTGAGGGTGTCGGAGACGTGGCTAACATATCGTTTGCAGCGCTACACACCAATAATGCCATCGATCGAGCCGGCCATGAGCTGCTGCTCGACTATCTTCCTGCGCTCGCCCGCGGCGATACGTTCCGCCTCGGCGTCGGCGAGGACGGCGGCAGCGACGCGCTGAGCCGCCTGGGCACGGAGGGTGGTGGCGAGCGCGCCAGCCATGGTGTTGTGGTGCGCGGCGAGGTCCGCCTCCCACGCGCCGACGAACGGGGTTTTGAGGACGGGGAGTTCGGCGGCGATCTGCGCGTCGCGGAGGCGCGCGGCCGCCTCGGGGTCATCGGGGACGGGAGCGGGTCCGCCAGGAGGCCCACCGGTGGCGTTGGGTCCGCTAGGGGCGTGTACCGGTGGCATGGGGGGAACGGGCATCGCGGCAGCAGCTAGCGCCGCGGGACCAGTTGGGGGTGCGCGTGCCGCCCAAGGCGGTGGGATGGGTGGCCGCACGCCGCCATCGAGGATGGGCGCGCCGTAGCCTGCGGGCGGTCCGCGGCTGGGCGCCCCAGCAGGCGGCACAGCGCCGGGACCGTACGCGCGCGGACCCGTGGGCGGGACGCCGCGCGGCCGCGGCGTGCTGCTGGCACTGGCGCTGTCGCGGCGCGGCGACGCAGACGCGCTCCGGCGCGGTGGCGGCGAGTGGCGCGTGCTACGTGATCCGCGCGACGACGCGGACGGGCTACGCCGTGTCGAGGGACTTCGGCGCCATCCCCGATCACGTCCCCGGTCTCTGTCCCTATCGCGGTCGCGGTCACGACGCCATCCACGGTCACGGCCGCTGTCCCGGTCGCGGTCACGATCGCGGTCACGGCCGCTGTCACGGTCGTCGTCGTCGCTGCCGCGGTATCGGTCCGCGAAACGGTCTGCGAATCCTCGGCGGGGGCTGCGTGCGCGGGGCGGTGGGGACCGGTCGCGGTCGCGGTCGCGGTCACGGTCACGGTCGCGGTCACGGCCGCTGTCGCGGCGGTACGGCGAGCGTGAGCGGCGGGGAGAACGTGACCCGCGGCGGCGCGCGTCAGGCGACGTGATCTGGCCTTCCTCTGGCGACCCTGCTCTACTCGCTTCTTGAGTCCTGTCGCCCGACGCGCTGGCCGACGTCGATGCCGGCGACCGGTCGCGCTCACGTTCACGCTCGCGGCGCCGGTTGTAGTCCTCCCACTCGTCGCGCTCGTCGCGGCGTCCGCCTCGTCCGCGCCACCGTCCCCCACGCGGCCGGTCACGATCCCTGTCCCTGTCGCGGTCGCGGTCGTCCCAGTCGTCGCCTCGGTACCTGTCCGATCTGTACCTCGGCGACGGCGATCGTCGCCTTCGATACGGCGATGGCGAGCGCGGCATTGCGGTGTGTGTGGCCAGGCGGGGGTTGATGCCTGAGTAAGCGTTGATGGAATAGTGTCAAACGTATTGTCGACAAAGTCGGTGGTGTCAAAGGAAATGTGTGTCGAGCGGAATAGGCGGATATACAGTACGCCACGTGACATTTTTATGCCGTTCGACTCGGCCACGGAGCAGAATTATGGAATCTATTGTCCCTTTTTGCATCTCGGCCGGGACTTTAGCCGAGATTGCTTTGTTGATATCTCCCATGATCCGATCCGACCAACAGTGCCGAGGTCTGGTCCATCAAGCGACGACAACGACCACTCCTTGTAAAGACGCACACTGCTACTACTTCTGCTATCGTCTCTCAAGAGGCATTGCCCTTATCCTCCTTGTACAATCAGCCATGATCCCAACGACACGCCTCCTCTCCCGCGGCAACACGCTCGGCTGGATCGGCCTCGGCGCCATGGGCAACCCCATGGCGACCAACCTGTACACCAAGGCGTGGGCCGCTGCCAACGCCCGCAAGGGTACCGAGATGCCCGAGATGGTCATCTGCGAGCCCAACGACGCCAACGCCACGGCATTCGTCGAGGCCGTGCGCTCCTCTAGCGGCGACGAGGCCGCTGGCCGCGTCAAGCGCGTGACGGCCCCGAACGAGTAAGTAGGGCTTCTCGGCCGAGCTCTTGGCTCGCGGAACGGTCGCGCGCAAGTCTGTACTAACACACCCAGGGTGTCCAAAGCCGCAGCGCGCGTGTTCACGATGCTGCCGTCGACGCCGCAGGTTGAGGCGGTATACCTCGGCGACCAGGGTCTGCTGGCCGGTCTCGGCGAGGCAGGCGCGTCCGGATCCCTCACCGAGCAGGTCAAGGCGAACCCGTGGCTTTTGGGCGACGTGCAAAACGCCGAGGTGCCAACCAACGCGCACACCCTCCTTGTCGACCACACGACGCTCGACCCCACCGCCGCCAAAAAGGTCGCTGACACCGTCCACGACAAGACGGACAAGACGGCACTCATGGTCGACGGACCTGTATCGGGCGGTGAGTAGCGTGTGGATGTGTGAGGCCCTTGCTATCAAGCGTGCGGCTTCCGCCGACCACTGTTCTTGTCCGTTCCGCTGACAGCAGGCATTACGGGCGCCAAGGCCGGCACATTGACGATCATGTTTGGCGCTGGCGACGCTGCGGCGCCAGACCTCGCGCGCGGGCTTATGCAGTTCATGGCCCGCGAGGGCGGTGTCGTGCCCTGCGGCGGCTCGGGTGCCGGCGTTGGTGTCAAGGTGTGCAACAAGTGAGTGGACTTGGCAGGCAGTGATGAATGGCCTGTCCTCGTTGGCTAACACCAGCCTCGTGCTTGCCATCAACCAGATCGGTCTTGCTGAGGGCCTCGCGCTCGGCAAGGCACTCGACATTGACCCTCTCCTCCTTCACAACATCTTCAACACATCGAGTGCCGCGTCGTGGTCGTCGCGCGTCAACTCGCCCCTCAAGGAGGTCGAGGGATCGCCGGGCTCGCGCGGCTTCTCTGCTGGCTTCCAGTCCAAGCTCATGCTCAAGGACGTTGGCCTCGCCCTGACTGCCGCGCACGCACACTCGCTCCCCACGCCACTGACGTGGGCTGCCTCGTCGGTCTACGACTCGGTGTGCAAGGAGGGTAACGGTGACATGGCCTCGGAGGACTTCTCGGTCGTCTACAAGTGGCTCCTCGAAAAGCAGGCCCAGGGTGTAGAGGTTGGGTGGAAGGAGGGCGGTCCCGGCGACAAGTAGTAACAAGGTAGAGCAGCACTATGGATCTCATTCTGGTTTCGGGGTGCGTGGCTGGCTTGGCCTCATCAGAGCACAGGGCTGTGTATAGGAGAAGTAGGGACAGCATCAGCGACTCCTCACTGCGCCGTGAGTTTGGGAAAAATGAAGCATGAAGTCGCCACCTGATGGGCCGAGGTCACCTCAACGCCCTTGGCTCGATTTGTGCATGCAAGTGCAGTAGTATACAATGGGGGTAGGAAGACGGGTGCAGCAGCACTGGGTATGGACGTCGGCGCCGTTAGACACTCGCCATCTATATCGCCTGCTGGGTACGCAGGCGGTCCTCTACCGTGGCTTTGATCGCAGCGACGGCGGCACGGTACGACTCTTTGATCCATTCCCAGAGCCGCACAAAGACCTCGTACCATCCCATGAGGCGGCGCCAGCGGCGCTGGGCAAGCCACTGGTCGAACCAGTGCGGTTCCTGCTGCGCGGCGGCGCGCGCGCGCCGCGCGTCTTCCGGGTTGACTTCGAGGATCTGCGTCTCGATGTAGACTAGAAGTCGGCGCGCGCACGCCTGCACGAGGTCGTACACGCCCACGACCGAGTTGGCCACGCCAATGACGACGGCGAGGATGACCAGGATTCCACCGGCGTTGGGCGCGCGGCGCCGCAGGCCCTGCAACGGGCCAGTAAAGATGCCTGTGCCGCGCAGTGTGTAGACTAGCTGCATGGGCGCAAAGAGCGAGAGACTGCCGAGCAGCGCGAGGAACGATAGAGAGCCGAGGACAGAGAGGCCGAGGATGAACCGGATGGTGAGGGACAGGGCGATGCGAGACGCGCGGCCGGCAACCCCACCCCGCGTCGGCCAGCGGTCATACGCCTGTCCTGCCAGTTCGAGGAAGATGTCTACCGCCTCGACGATGATGTCGTACATCAAGGTCAAACCCGGCGCGGCGATCACAACCGACCCGTCCTCGTTCTCCCATACGTCGCCGTGTCGCCGTATGCCGCCCGCAACCGTGCCCGACCCCGAGCTCGAGTCTTCAATCGCCTCGGCTGCAGCGGCTATCTCTGCCGCGGCGGCCTCTTCTTCTGCCAGATCGGCCGCCATCACGAGGTATCGCAGCAGCAGGTGTCCAGCCAACAGGGTCAGTGCGACAAAGAGCACCGACGTGAACAACAACAGGATCGGCTTGGACGTCGCGAGCCCAAACGCCAGCGTCCGCCGAATGCGGTACTGGTGCTTGCACTGTGGACATTCTGGCGTCAGCAAAGGCACGGTTCAAGGATTGTAGGATGTCCGACAGCACAATGTGGTAACCCGGCTCGCTTAGCTCACCAAGGAAAGACCGCGTGTTCGTGCCAGTACCCCGCCACTGGTTGATACATGTAACGTGTGCGTACTGGTGTGAGCTGGGGAAAGCGGGAATTCCGTGGACTCACGCGCACACTTCCGCTGCATAGGCAGGGCGAGATGAGGCGACCTAGCTCAGGCTCGTCCTCGACGCCGCCAAAGCAGATACGGCACTGCCTCCCGTCGCCGTCGTCGCTGGGCTTGGCGGCATCGTCCGCGTTCACGGCCTTCTCGTGTGCTGTATCTTGATGCTTGTATTCAGGGGCATCCTCGGCGGCCGGGGTCTCGACCACTGTGGTCTCGGAGAGCGTCACAGTCTCCTCAACGACAGTAGTACGTTCCTTCTCCCCAACGCGCGCATGCTCCACCCCGCTGGCGCTCAGCACCTCCTCTGTCGTGGCTGTAGGAGCGCGGCGGAGTCGCAGACCACTGACGTCGGGTATGAGTTCAGGCGGCGGCGAGTGAGCTGCGGTGTCCACCGCCTCCTGACGCGACAGTGAGTCGCGCTCCACCACCTCCTGCGCTGCTTCCAGCTCGCGCAGGCGAGCAGCCCGCTCCGACTGCTGCACTTTGAGTGCTGGAACCGCGCCGTCGCCAGCAGGTATTGTGGCCGGAATACCTTCTGCACCTGGAGGTAGGAATCCGTGCGCAGTGGCTGCGGTTGCCGGCGGTTCGGCTTTGGCGCGGACGCCGAGGTGCTCCTCCATGTCTGCAGGTGGTGGCGTGCTTCCTCCTACAGCATGGAGGGCTGCGTCGACGGACGCCTCGTCGTCGTCGTTACTTGTCATGCCAGAGTCGTGGAGTTGTGGGCAGTTGCAACATTGCTGTGACGGGGATGCCAAGCAGTACAGTAAGTAGCCGGCGGCGATGAGCGCTGAGCTCACCCAACACGCCTTGTGCCTGGATTCTGGGGCCGACAGACAGCCGACGCATCCCCACAACCAACTCATCAACGACATCAACCGAGACGACACCCATCACTCCTTTCTCGTCAACAACGCTCTCTATCTCTCAGTCACAGGCAGCTGAGGACCTTGCCGTCTTTCTACGAGCAACACCTAGCACGACACGGCGACGTCCACTTAACCACCCCCTCGCTGTCGTCGTCATTGTCCACCGCCTGAACATCCGCCACCATGTCGAGCCGCTTGGCTGATTTACGACGCGCGCGCCACGACGCTCCAAGCCAGGGGTACACAGGCGAGCGGACCAAGTGGTCTGGTGCGCGTGATACTGCGCCCACGCCCGTAGACACTGCTGTCTCAAGCGGGGCACGAGGGTACGGCTCGTCGTCGTCGTCGTCGCCGTCGCAGCAGCAGGCGCTCGCCTCGGGACTTGATCACCACGCAGCGCCTTCGCATGGCCGGCACGACGCGGGATCCCACTTTGCGGACAGGTACGGCGCCCAGAGATCGTACTCTGGCGATAGCCATGGCGGTGCACACGCTGCGGCGCCGAAGCATGAGCCCAGGCAGCCTCAGAGACAAGGCAGCTGGGCGTCGTCGTGGTTTGGCGGTGGCAAGACGGACGAGCCTGAGGAAGACGAGGACGCCCAGCGCCGCGGTGACGCTAAAACGCACGGGAGGAGCAACTCGGCGACGAGGCCGTCGACGACGCAGCGTGCGGCCACTGCGCCCGTCGGCGCGCGTACCGGCTCAGGCTCGGGTGGCGCCGTCGCTTACCGCCCCCCAGCGCAGCCTGGCAAACCGCGATACATCCCGCCGTCGGAGCGTGCGCCGGGCGGCCCGGCGTGGGAGGGTGTGGCGACCCACGAACAGCAAGATGAGTCGTGGGGCGCGTGGGCCTCCCGCCAGCGCAACGCCGCAGGTGAAATGTGGCAGTCGGCAGGGGAGACGGTCAGTGCCAAATGGAACGACCGTGAACAGGTGAGTAGAACGGCGCACAGCGCATGCTCGGTGTTAATGGCAGACCGCATCCAACGCCGCGTCCGCGGTCGGTACTGGAGCCGCCAAGGTCGCCGGCGGCGCCGTCAAGTACACTGCCAAGGGCGTCTGGGCCGTCGGCAAGGCGGCTTTCAAGTAAAGTCATCGCTTTCTTCGTTTGCGTCTTTGCGTCCCTCATCATAGGTGCAAGCCCAGTCCATCACTCGCTGCGGTTCCCATCCCCCGGCTGCAGTCGCTGCCCGCTACAAAGGACGCCATTACATGTTGTATACACCTTTCCTAATTCGCCCGTTGCATGAAAGAGGAGTGTCCTGAGGTGCTCGTGAATATTGTGCATGACTAGTGTACAAGATGATTCAACAGTATCCATCGTTACACGTCAAGATGGTAGGGGCGGGCGCCGTGGTGGGCCCGCCTAGAGTCCTGATTCATCGTAGATGACGCCGCCGCCTGTGACACTGCGTGTTTAAGCCACAGTCGGCTGCTCGAGGCTCTCACGGCGATGCTCCTCGGCGGCAGTGACGAGTGCCTCAATGCCAAGGAGGGGTCCGCCCGAGGTGGCCCAGCGCTTGGGTGGTGGCGCAGCGAGGGGGCGCGGCTCGCGCGATCCCTCACGCGACCGCCCGCGCCGGTCGTCGTCGTGGTCCCGCACGGCACGGTACGACGAGATTGGAGGAAGGTTGAAGGAACCACGACGCTCCCTTGACGGCGAGCGTTCCCGCTGCCTCTCGCGGTCGCGGTCGGCACTGCCCGCCGAGCCGATCGAGTCGAGGCGGTGTCTCCGTGGCGAAGGCGAGCGGTCGCCTCCGCGCCGAAGAGGCGGGAGTACAGGGTAACGGGCGTACGACGCCGACGCCTCCGAGGGCGTCACGACCGACTGGGACGCGGCAGACGACGCAGAGCTGTCGGTCTGATGTGACTGGGGCGACGACGAGAACGTGCCGTGGCTTGGCGCGGAGGCTGTGCCGTTGGGAGGCTCGAGAAGGGCACGCGGACGGCCAGCGGGAGGCACATCGTCGCGCTCACGGCCATCGCGCTCGCGCACGGCCTGCTGCTTCGGGCTCTCGAGGTTGGGGAAGATGCCCCGCTCGAGCGTCTCGCGCCGCTCCCAGCCCCACTCGCGGTACAACTCGGCCCACCACACGTTCAGCCGTTCCTCCAAGAGAGCCTGCTGCGCCGTGGGCGACGTCGCGCGCACGTGGTCAATCCAGCACGTCACAATCATTATGGGGAAGAACACTGGCGAGTCAGTGTATGTTGGGCTGGGGTGAACTTACTCAGAGGTCCCTCGCGACCACGCTCTCCTAGAGCGTCGATCATGACGGTGAGGTTGTCGACTGCCTGGCCCTGACGCTGGACGGAGAAGGGCGCGCCGGCGTGCTTGGACTGAAGGTAGAACATGCCGCACTCGGCAACGCCGTGCATGTACGCAAACGCCCAGCCGTTGAAGGCGACCTCGGGGACAGAGCTCTTGACACGGGCCATCGACTGCGAGAGGTTGACTTCGTCGAAGCGCAGGTGGCGCGGGAGGTCAAGAGCCCAAGACTTGAGCGCCTGCTCGTACTGTGCCGCGAGCATGGGGCGGGTGTCGCCAGAGTTGACAAACACCATGATGTTGGAAAAAATGATGAGAATGCGCACAATGTGGCCGACCTCGCCAACCTGGCCCTCCTCCGCGCGCCAGTTGCCAGTACCGACGGCAATGGTGTCGCGGCGCCCGGGCTCGCGGCCGTTGGAAGCCATGCCACCGAACCGCGTCCAGTAGATCTCTGGGCCGGGCAGGGGAACAGCCGCGAGCTCGGCGTCCGAGACGCGGCGGGGGTGACCCGATGCGGTAGCGCAGATGTCCTGGATGACACCCATCCAGAACGTGCGGTTGCGCATTTCGGCAAGGGTAAAGTAGTCTGCCTGGGAGAGGTTGAGGCGCTGCGATGGAGGGACGAGCTGGCCCGACGCGGTCGGACGAAGGATCGACAGCGCCACGTCAAGGTAGAAGAAGCCGACGCGAGCTTCACGCAGCGAGTTGTAGTGGAGCGAAAGGAGAATGCACGATTGCACAAATTCGGTCTCCTCCCACGTCCCCTGGTCCATCTTGCGCTCCTCCTCTGACCAGCGCTGGCGCACCTCGATCACATGGTCAATGTTGGCGCGGCAGCGCTCGGCGAACGCGCGACCCCAGCGATGTGTCGGGAGATCGGCGGGGAACGCCGCGACAAACGCGGGGTTGTCGCACAGGCGCGCTCCGAGCATGTACAACGCGTCGAGGAGGAAGGGCTGCACGCGGTTCAGGTAGAGGCGGTGGTTGAACGTGGGGAGGTGGAACATGGACGCAAACGCGGGTGTGCGGTGGAGCGCAATGTCGAGCAGCTCGGCTTGAAGAACGGGGTCGCGCTCGACTACGTCGATGGGTCCGAAGGGACGGCCACGCACTGCGCTTCCGTTTGCACCGGCGGGTTCTCGCCAGTCCGCGCTGCCTGGCGCGCCGCCATCGCGGTAGTCGCGGCGCCAGTCCTCGGCCGTCACACCAACGCCAGGCCTCGGGGGCTGATCGTGGTATGCGGGTGCGCCCTTGGCGTCGTCGCCGGCACGCTTTGTTGCGGGCGTGGCGGACGAGTCGCGCGTACGGGGAGGAGGGATCTGCTCGCCCTGCGCGTTGAGGTAGATGCAGGGGCGCGCCGAGAACTCGCAGTTGGAACATGGGGCAAAGCCGTCGCACCTGCGCTTGTTCTTGTGGCAGGCGCTGCACGCCTTGGCAAGACGTTTGCGCTTACGCCCCTTGGTCGTGAGTTCCTCCTTGTCGAGCTCGTGCTTGGGGCGCGGCGCGGCCAGCGGCACCGCATCAGACACGCCTACGCCGTACATGGTCTGCCCGTAGGCAATGGCGCTGGGTGTGCGCGTCGGCGCGGGACGGACAGGCGGAGGGTGCGACAGCGGCGACGTGGGACGCGCGTTACCGCTCCCCTTGGCCGTGTCGAGAACCTTGCGGCTGCGGGGCTGGAGCGGCGGAGGAGGTTTGGTGGGCGCGTAGTCTCCGCGCGCTGGCGCAAGCGCGGTGTCTTCTGCAGCCATGGTGGAGTGCCTGGTTAGGTTACCAGTCTGCTTGATCCAACAACAGTTGCCAGGCGAGGTTGTTGGATGACGCGACAAGACCAACGAGACGACACGGACAAAAGTCGGTTCGCGTGTGTGTGGGGTGTGTTGTGGGGCCGTAGCCGAGAATATGACGGAGGGACCGGCGAGTCAGACGAGGGTGGCGGTTCGAGCGCGGAGGCGCACACAAATTGCAACACGAGGGGGGCGAGTTGCGCAATGTTTGCGTCGTGCAGATCGTGTGCGTGTTGAGATTATAGCAACAATGTGTGTGCAGTGTGTTGGGAAGGTGTAGAGTTGCGCAAATTAAACAGTGAGCCAGCACCGCATGTGTCCAACAGATAAGGGGGGGAGGCCAAGAAGTGGGAGATTGCGAGATCGCAAGATGAGGCGAGTTGATGAGGGCGTAGATGGCAGAGAGATGAGAGTCAGCACCGATGCATGCGAGAGTGGGGGAGAGCGGAATGAGGGGACAGTGTTGGAGACGCACCTATACGAGTTGTGAGATGGACAGCGAGCGACGAGGAGGCCGAGCTCGATGGTGGCGTGCGGTATTCCAAAGACGAAGGCAGAGAGCAAGCAAAAGTGGTGGGCACTGTCCTCTGTCCCTAATCCTCACGCGATATTAACAATCGGAGCACGGTCGCCTGCCGAAAGCACGAGCGTGTAAAGCAAGGCCGAGAGGAATGTCGTTGCCCGTGGCGTCCAGGTGATGACGGGATGCACAGGCAGTTGCGAGCGACAACAGCAAGAAAAAAAGAGACGCTCCTGCTGCTGTTGCTTAAGCTGTTGCTGTCAACAGGCAGGTGGGGTTGTGGTGGTGGCGTGGTCGGGCGGCAAAAACGCGTGCCGAGAGTGGGTGATGAACGGCAATGGCAATGTCAACCAGGGCCGGGTTGAAAAGGACTTTTGGAACGAATGCGGCCGGGATGTGGTTTAACTGTTGTTGCAACCGCGGCCAGTAGTGATGAGAAGCAGCAGCAGACAAGTGGCAGTGAGAGAGAGCAAGCGCGATGCGATGCACTGGCAGTCGTGTGCCCGGGTCGACGTTGTCTGTAGACTAAAGCAAATGTAATGATGGTGAAGAGAAACAGTTCTCGTGCTAAAGGTGGGATTGAACCGTGGTCAAGCGTGTGTCCAAAGCCGAGCTTGTCAAGCGTGGGCACAAGTCTGGAGCAAGTAGTAGTGTGGTGAGATCTGAGAGCAGGAGGAGGGCAGCAGTGCAGAGGGAGAGGGAGTCTGAGGAGAGGGCGAGATGGCCGCAGGTTAATCGACAGTCCGGAGCATGCATGCAATCGCTGCGCAATGGTACACCGGTCGCAGTAGTAGGTAGTAGTGGTGGAGTGGTGCCGATGCTGCATTTGCATGCGGCATTTGCCTCTACCAGCGGGTCGGTCAGTTGGCCTGTTGCTTGCTGCTCTCTCTCCCTCTTGCTCTCGTTGTTCCCCCTCTATCTCCAAACCAGTGGCGACACGGGGCAAGCTCGCCTCGCCTGCCTTTTGGCTCGACAAAACCGTCCACCGTTTCCCCGAAACCCGCGTTCGAGCCGCGCCGACCCCTCTGCTCGCATGCCTCTCAGGTGAGATTGTGCCGGAGCCCTAACCAGTGTGTCGGGCGGGCACGGCTCCGGCACCGCGGCGCCGCCGGCTCGAGAGTGGAGACAGGGGTTGTGTGCCTCTGGGGCCTCACGCGGGGGAGGTTGGTTGAGAGCGACGCCTGAGGGCTACCAGTTGGGGGGGATTCTTGCTGCATGCCCTTGCTGCCCTGCTGCTCCTCCTACTCCTGCTCTTGCCCCTGCTCCTCCTGCTCCTGCTCCTGCGGCCACGCGCTCACCGAAAGGGCCAGACACTGTCCGGCGATTCCAACAAAGGGATCAAGGCAACGGCCGTAATGGCCGCAATTGCTCGTCCTGTGACTGGTCAATCTGCAGATAGCCTCGGCGGATGCCGCCGCAAGCGTGCCGCCTCTGCCGCCGGCCACAGATGACCTTTTGCGGCTCCTCCTGCTCCTCCTAGTAGTACAAACCAAGAGGATGCCCATGGTCCTCCATGAACCCCGCTACTCGGGATTCGGGCGGTACATGTGCGTGCTCCACGGCAGAGTGCATCGCGTGCTCCATTCCTTACTGACCACAAAGTAATCAAAACGTTTTCCCTCCCCCTCCCTGCTGTTGTTAGGCTCTGTGCGGCGACGCGGTGAGCGTACAAGCTCCACCAAGGCCGAGCATTATTGAACTCGTACTCTCACTCGCTGGATCTCTAACTCTCGGGCTGCGGGGGCATGTGTGTATACCCTCTCCCTTGCTGTTCGCCTCGCAAGGAGAGTGGCGTAAATGAGTCTGTAGCCGAGGGTAGTGTCCCTAAGTGGGGACCCAGAGAGGACGCACGACGCACACAGCCGCGGACCGCCGGCAGTGGCTCCAGTGGTGTTGTCTGGGTGTCTTTTTCCCACTCTCTCACCGACAAGCGTGTAATACGCTCGATACATAACGTTTCGCAGGCACACACCAAGTGTGGGTGTTGATTGCTTCCCGCAGTTTGTGTCCCGCACATGCACTCATGCATGCATGTGGGCGGAGATGCTGGCCAACAAACGCAAGGGGCGAGTTGGCGAATGAAGCGTGCATGACACCCCCTTGTTCGCCCGCGTTAATCCGAAGAGATCCAGGAGCGGAAGGCCTTGAGGGGTGTGCCGCCGGCAGTTCCAACCATCGCCGGCGGTAATTGCCCGTCCCAACCGTGCTTGCTGCCTTGAGGCCCCACCACCCCACCCCCTCGTGTGGTATGAAGACACCCGCCCAGGCCGGATCTGTTCCGGGGCGAGCAAGGAGCAAGGGATGGAGCGACACCTAAAGGCAGCCTCGGCATGCAAGTATCCGGAACGGGACGCCCGATCACAAGCACAAGATCCCTGTAGAGCAGGTGGAGACCACCGCACCCAGCAGAGTTAGGCTCACGAGGGTTCGTCCACATGCATTGCACCGTTAACGTCGCTCAAAACGGCCAAGCACACACACACACAGAGGCGACGACGTCAGCCTCGTCCTAATGCTCACTGGCACGACCACCGCCGGGGTGTCCTTAGGAGTGAGCCGAATGACACCCTCAAGAGTCGATTGTGTGGCGTCGGAGTACGAGTTAATGCAATTCTGCCGAGTGGCGCTGTCGCTATGTTGAGCACTATTCTGCCTCCCGCAGAGACCCCATCTTGTTCGCTACCCATTCGTGGCATCTGGGACACTGTCTGCTGCTCATGCCGCACTCATGGCCGACAAAGAGGTCCGCCCACTACTTATGGCAGCTAGTTCAGCATGATGCACCTAAGGCGTCCCGTGAGCGCACACTCCAGCTAGTGATAGCGTGCGGGAACAGTCCAACAGTGGCTCAACCAGTATGGGTCGTTGGGAACTGGATTCTACCATCCCGCCGCTACATCCCGCCAGTATCCATCCCCGTTGGTCGCCTCCGTGGGAGTGGGAGTCAAGCGTGACCAAAGTATGATGCAGTGCGGGGTTGTCACCGCCGTCATAATCTCTCGGCAACGCAAGCGACGTCGTCAGTGGCCTAGCGGCGGTTCAAACTCAGCTCCGGTGCAAGCTACTGCGGCGCGTGACATAGCCAGTGTCCACACGATAACGGCACAATACACTAACATAGCGCCGAGCGACCCGGGAAGAGGTGTGGGGCGCCATGATGGTGACGCGTGCCGCTTGCTGCGCACTGTACACCGCCGGCGAAACCCCGCCGGCGCTGAAGAGACGAAATGGGTCCTTCTGCCCGCGCCATGCGTCACACCGCCGGGCAGGCGTGGGAGCCGTCTGTTGGTGCAGACGAGCGGCGGTGCCATTTGATCGTCTGCTACTACCGCCGAGCCGAAGGCTCAGCTGATCGTGGCCGACGGGGCGGACGTCGCCTGCAGCTTGGGAACATGTTAACCGCAACGCCTGTCACCTGACCGCCGGTGGTAGCGACCCGCGTCAGCGATTTCCTAGCGTATCGCTGCCAAATCAAGCGGCACTCGTCGTGTTGCCACAGAGTGGCCAGAGGTTGACGGTGTGTGGTTCCACGCAAGGCCGCGGTTGCGGTGGCGAGGTATCCTCTCAGTTAGTCGGACCCGCATCGGCACCTATCCCGTCGCCACAAGTAATTGTGAGCCCCACTTCCGAGTTGTCGCCTGGAACCCGACAACATTCGTCTGCGCTTCGAGGCCATTGGGCCTGCCATCCGCCACAGCAGGTCTCGACCTCGGTGTCTGACGGTGTGCCGAGTGGCAGTTCGCTGGGTCAAAAGTTCGGTTGCATAGAGGCTTGAGAGAGCTTGAATGCTAGCAACTGAACGGACCTGTTGACGTTGCCATGGTGTCGCGGAACCGCACACACTCAAGGCCGCCGTCGTTGGAACAGAATGATACAGATCACTTTGTTGAAATGGGCCAGCATCGGCTAACCATCTTGTTACTGTCAGGAGAACCCAGTTTGTGGCCATGTCTGCTGAGTATGAAGATTAGACCGCCCCATCACGAGCCATGTGTCTCCTGTTAGGGCCTCCCAATGAATATACCAGAATGCCATGAGTGCGTCAGTGAGGAGGTCAGGTGAATGGCCCTCGGTTGTAAACAACCTTCCGCGGCACTTGCCCGTCGTCACAGTCAGTGCACCCACGCCGCGCCAACCCACGCCGAGTCAATCCTACATTCTACAGTGTTAATAATACTAGGCAAGACTACGCCTCGACCTTCTTGAGGTTGGGGTGGAGCTTGGGCTCGACGGTGAGGACGCGGTCGACGACCTTCTTAACGGCGGCGTCGCGGTTCTTCTTCATGTTCGCGTCGACCTCCTCGAGCTGCTTCTTGGTCGTCGAGTCGATCGTCGACTGCGACGACGTCTTCTGCGACGAGTGCTGTCGTCAGCGGATGCACATGGATGTTGGTTGCCGGTGCCGGCTCTGCACGACGCCGGGGTGTCCAGACGTTGGCGCTGATATGCCCAGTATGCAAGACGCCCTGCCCCAGCTCTGCAACTGCGCAGCAGGCGGAGGCGGTGCATCCTTCAGTCGCAGATTCTTCGATCCGCCGCGACTGTCGCTGTTTGCACCACTGCCGCCGGCTAGCAGCGCACCGAGCCCACCAATACGGCACGCCTACTCACCTCGGACTCGAACTTCTTGAACTCTGCCTCCTTCTGAGCCTTGTACTCCTCAATCTCCTTCGCCGCCTCTGTACGCGCGTCCTTGAGCTTCTGCACACGGTCTGGCGTCAGCTATAGATCATGATCGACAGGGTGTAGAGATGAAGCAGGAGCATTTCGGCGTTGTCGAGGCGGTGCGCTACGATCCCGACAATTGTCGCCGTGGAGGGGAAGCGCGCTCCATATAGTGCCTACAGGCATGGACACACCAACGACCACGTCTAGTTGGGCAAAGCTAGATGCCTGCAACCCCGGCGCTGTGATCGCGTAGCAGTCTGCACGTGCCGCGCCGTGTCACATCCAAACACTCACACTGGCGGGCCTTCTGGACGACCTTGGAAGCCTCCTTCTCAGCCTCGAGAAGTGTCTGGATTCCTTGCGAGTTGGCCGCCTGATAGCGTCAGCGTGGGAGCAGTGGAGGTGCTGTACTCACCATGATGGTCGATGTGGTGGTTGGCAGCTGGCTGTGTGGCTCGACGAAGTGGACGACGAGCTGCACGATGTCATCCCGTCGTCCCAGCCAGGGCACCAGGGGAATGGCGTGTCACCCCAGACAGTGGAGTGATAACACACCCGCCCGTGGCTAAAATACACGTGTAAATTTCCCTACCAGCCGATCGACAACCACAGGCAACCACAACTAGAAGTCGTGTTCGAGCGCGAGACAACGTCGTTGCGTCCACATCTCCACCACACATCGACTCGCGCCATGTCGCTGTACGCCGACGAGGAGCTCGAGCTCTACCCCTCCGCCTCGGGCGTGGGCGTGTCGGCGCCAGCCGACCCTCTCCAGGCGCTGACTGACGCGCTCACCACCGAGTCGGAGACCCCAGCGCAGGCCGAGGCCCTGCTTGCGGCCGGCGCGCGCTTTGAGGAACACCCGGACAAGCTTCCCGACATGTGCATCAAGCTCCTTCCCATGGTCATTGATGGTCCCGACACATTGCTACGGGCGTGGACCCTCGACCTGCTCGCGTTGACGGTCGGCCGCGCTGGCCTGCGTCCAGAAATAAAGCTTGACGGTGAGTAAGGAGCTGTCCCCACGATGCGGCGGGGGGCTGTTAGAGTCACGTCTAACATCTAGTCGCTCGACAGTCACTCGAGTACCTCAATCGCTTTTTGAGAACCGGCTCTGTCACCACGATCCGCGCGACCATTCCCATCTTCGCGACTATCTACCCTCTGGTCTTCCGATACCTGTAAGCCTAGCTACACCATGCAGCCTAACTCCAGTGCGACGTCGGGATCCGCAGGGAACGCGCTTTTGGACGTTTTCCAGTCGTCCAAGGAACGTATTGTCTCGCTGGTGCTTGATCCTGGGGCAAAGCCGCAGAGTGTGGGCGTCAAGGCGGCGGCATGGAAGTTTGTGCAGAAGGTGTTGCTGGCTGGCACACGAGCTCCAGGCGTCGATCCAAGGGTAGGTCGAGGCGCTTCACCTGTTGCTAACGTCAGTTACGATCTACCAACACGGACGTCAGCGTCGCGCTCATTCAGCCTGGGTCTGTCCTGAACCCACACAAAGTCGAAGAGGAGACGACCATGCTGCGGACGCAACTCATGACGCAGCTGTATGCGTCTGACGACCCGGCCATTCTTCACCCCATCATCAACACGTTTCCGCTCCTCGCCAAGATGCGGCCTGCGCTGGCACCACTTATAATCCAGTCGATGGCGTCGTGGACTCCGTCGGCGATGGAGCAGACACGACGGCCGGCGATGCACATTCGCTCCGTGGAAAAGACCTTGCGAGCAGTCATGGGCCATCTTGCCAAGTTGGTCTACGCTTCGAAATGACGCTGACATGCAGACACCCACCGCTTGTTGGATTTTCGGCGCAGCTGCACGATGCGCTCATGCGGCAAAAGCAGCGCATGGAGATGGCGTGGGTGGCCGACGCCGAAGAACGAAGGCAGCGTCGCGCCAACCTTGCGCGTGGCAAGCACCAGTTGGAGGCGGATGCGGAATCGAGTACTGGCGCAGCTAAGCGCGCGCGCCTTGACGTCCAGCTCGGCTCTGCCGACGGCAAGGGTCGCGTCGTCGTCGACGTCTCACAGTTCGCGCTCGAGCCCGTCATAGACGTCGTGATGCGTGGCCTCGAGACAATTTCGGACGAGATGCTCGGACGGGCGTTCGAGAACGCACGACAGGCGATTCTAGACGACGACCCAGAAGCGCCAATGGTGATGGCGTCAGCATTACTGGGAGACGACGCGGTCAAGACCGAGGCCGATGGTGTGGACGAGATCCTCAACCCGCTGGACATGGAGCTGGACGACGACGAGCTGCTGATGGAGCCCCTCGAGGGCGACGTTGAGGAGCAAGTCACCATCACAGACTTTCGCCTGCCGCCACCAGAACCGCTGCCTTTGGACGAGAAGACCGAAATCGCCGACGGGGCCGTTCAGCGGATATGGGATACTGGTGCTGACCTGTCGCACCTCGCCGACTTCAAGATTTCTGACGCGCCACGCACAGCGGTGCAGCCCAAGGAGATGTGGATGCTGCTGCTGGCACGAATCTCGTCGCGTGGAGGAGACGACAAGCGCAAGCTCATTGGCGAGTTTGTGGCAAAGGACTTTGGCCAGCGCTCCAAGTTTGCGACCGTGTGGCTCAATGAAGAATGGCTTGCAAAGCGCCGCGGCGAGCCAAATCAGTACGATGAGGGTCTACTGGCGATTCTGCGCGCATACATCCCTACTCTTGACGCCAAGGACCAGAGTCTCGCGCGCTTCCTCGTCGGCCTTCCCGAATTGCCGGAGGCGGCGATCGACCTCCTCGAGCCGCTATGCGAGGACCAGGAACGCATGATCGTCGGCTTTCTGTCGCTCCGAGAGCTCGCGGACCACCGACCACCAGTGCGCCCGCGGGCCCTTCAGACTCTTCTTCAGCTGTGTACCCACCCCGAGCGCAAGGTCCGTGTCATGGCCATCACGACTGTCCGCCGTTGGGTTCCCGACTCGCCAATGTCTCCCACCGTCACGGAGTACGCCCTTGGCGTGCTGCGACGTCTCGCTGTGCGCTCCAACCTCGTCGTCAAGAAGGAGTCAGAGGGCGCGGGCGACGGCGAGGGTGAAACGAAGCCGGACACGAAGGATGCCGAGGGCAAGGACAAGGATGGCGACGCCGAGATGAAGGACGCAGACGGGGACGGCGAGGAGAAGGGTACTGAGGCTAGCGAAGCTGTCAAGGAGGTCGCCGCTGGAGCGGACGACGACCTGGAGACGGTCGACTCCAAGTACCTTGGCCCCGTGGAGCCAGACACAGTGTCGCAGCATGTCGAGTTGGCGTTTGCGCTGTCACGTCGCGACCCAGACCTGCTCGACTCTATTTTCGCGATTTACCCCAGGATCCCGGCAGAGATCCAAACAAAGGTGGAGGAGCTGTTTGCGCCATTGATCAAGTCGCTGGGACCCAGCAAGAAGCTTCTCGACATCCTGCGCTCCTTCCCGCCTGGCGCCGACTCGCTCGCGTTCCGCGTCGTCAAAACGCTCTCCGCCGAAGGTTCAGGCGGTGTCCTCGCCCCGGTCATTCGCTCCTTGCTGTCCGATCGCGAGCTCGACCCACGTTTCGTCATCCCAATCATTGGCGAGCTCAACAAGACTGAGATTGAGACGCAGATCCCGGGCATTGTCTCTCTGCTCCACCAGGCGAAGAACTCGGACGTGGTTGAGAACTCGGAGGTCGTGCGCACGGCGTTTGCGAGCGCGCTGCAGAAGATGACGCCAACGGACCTGCTCGTCACGCTGCATTCGGAGAAGGCTGGCCTCAAGCCGACCATCTTGGCTATTCGGATCTGCTTTACGATGCCGACCGTGTTCCGTTCAGACGTGCTTGCCAATGCGATCCAGCGCATCGTCGACCAGCCCAACCCACTGCCTGTGTGCTTTGTGCGCACAGTCATTCAGGCCGTGCGGACGTACAAGTCGCTCGTACCGTTCATCGCCAACAACGTTCTGCCCAAGCTCGTCGCCAAACGTATCTGGGAGATGCCTCAGTTATGGGACGGCTTTGTGCCGCTCGTGCGCATGCTCGGCCAGGCGAGCTTTGGCGCGCTCCTTCAGATGCCCCTCGACCAGATCCGCGATGTCATTGAGCGCCAGCCGACGCTCAAGGCCCCGCTCCGCACGTTTGTCGCTAACCGTCCCCAAGCACGCGCTCAGCTCGCACCCATTCTCGCAGACGACACATCATAGGTTTCCCCATGTACCATGTATTAGAAGCATATGAACATGACATGTGAGGTTATCCTCGGTGACAAACCAGTTCGGCGGCCGACTGGTTGCGTCAGGGCGGTGAACGAGACCGCCGCGTACTGTAGTTACCGGTCAGGTCGTTTCCTCAAAGACCCAGTTGAAGTTGTATCCTGCCTGTCGCATCTCACCATTCTCCTCGCCTGTCATGTCGCCGATTGTCACGTATCCGCCGTACAACAAGCCGAGCGTTGCGCCATCGCCAGTGATCGAGGCTGTGGAGCAGGTCCCACTCCTGCGACCCCCAGCCGCGACGGCACCTGAACCTCCGGCGCGGCCAGAGATTGCACCACCACCAAGAGGTTACACTCGCACGCTGCACGCCGCACCCGCCGCGTGGCCCAAGACGCTTAAGGAGAGCGTGGGGACGTGTGATCGCCTGTCGAGCCCGTTTGGCGCCGCACCCTCGGGCAAGGAAAGCAAGGAGGAGCGGGGCGCACGTATCCTGCGGGAAACTAAAGCGTCGCTCTCTCAACGCAAGCGCGCGACGCGGTTTTCGGGCGAGGCCGAAGCGGCCAAGAGCTCCCAGCCTCCACAGTGGCTCGGTGTTGAGCGGTGGAAGCGCGATGACCCACGCCCGGAAGGGCTGACGCTCGTCGTCGCGCACGCCAATGGTCTCCAACGGGAGCTGTACCACCCCATGATCCGGCGCGTGCTCGAGCACAAGCCAGACGACGCCGCGGGACTGTTCGGGTCTGGCGCAGCGATCGCGACACCTGTACCTGTGGTGATTAACGACGTGTGGTTCGTCGACGACTGTCACCACGGCTCGAGCCAGGACCTCAACGCCGGTCACCTCGCACCCGTCTACGCCTGGGCTGACTGTGCCCGCGACCTGCTCAACTTTGTCCAGCACGTCCTCCCACACGTCGGCGACAGCAGCGCGTATCAGCTGCCATGGGGTGACAAGTCTCGTCTCCCCTCTGTCATTGGCGTCGGGCACTCTATCAGCGGCAGCGCCATGGCCCAAGTGTGTAAAGTAGCGCCAGAACAGTTCCAAGCTCTCTTCCTTGTCGAGCCCATGGTACGTGCAGCTACCAGGTCAGTGCACAGCTGACATGCAGACCCAACCGTCTATTGGACCCGCGGAGCAGATCAAGCTGGCGATTGTGTCGAACGCACTGAAGCGCCGATCCGAGTGGCCGTCGCGAGACGCAGCGGCTGAAGCCCGGAGCAACCCAATGTTCAAGACGTGGGACGCCGAGGCGTTTGAGCTGTGGCTGAAGACATCGCTCGTGCCTACGGGACGCGGCGACGAGGTGACGCTCGCGACACCGCGCTGGGCCGAAGCAGCCATCTTCTCAGACCCAGAGGGTCCCCAGCGCGGATGGGACGCACTCCCGCACGTCACTTGTCCGACGGGCATCGTTCTCGGCGCCGACCCAACATGGCTTGGCGGACCAAAGGTGGTGCCCGAGATTCCGTGGCGCGCACCCCGCGCACGTAACGAGCGTATCATGTCTGGAGGCCATCTCCTGCCCCAAGAAGCGCCGGCGGCATGTGCCGACGCGCTGTGGCGGTTCCTCGCTACGCTCGCCGCGGGCGAGTGGGATAAGCTGCCCGGAAAGCTTTAGACTAGATCAACTACATACGTGGCGAGCCTCTTGCCTATGCATAGACGATGGCACTGGTTATTGGACAAGTAACAGCACGAGCGCGTGGTTGCATACATCGCAACGTCAAAACGGCCGCAAGGTGTGCGGTTCTGGAGTTCCGGGTATGCGGCTACCGGCGGCATCCGCGATGACGCACCTGTGTAGTCTTTCTCGGTGCCGCAACCAAACACATGCAACTTCATCAATCTCTACATGAACACCGGGCACGACGAAAGCTTTGCGGACCTGCTGTCAAGGGTATCGCAGTACATTGGCGAACGCTATGCAGATCTCTGCAATGCCCCAGTGACGCCAACTCGCGACGCAGTCCGCGCCGCGACCGCAGCGTTGCCAGGCGCGCTGCCCACTCACGGCAAAGGGACCGCGGCGACGATAGACTACCTGGTCTCAACGGTGTTGCCCGGCTGCGTGACGGGCCACGCTGGGCCGCGATACTTTGGCTTTGTTACGGGCGGGGTCACGCCCGCCGCGCAGCTGGCGGACATGCTCGCGACGTCGTACGACGAGAACGTCCAAGTAACTCTGCCGGACACGTCCGTGTCGACGGCACTCGAGGCGCGCACGCTCGAAATGGTGCTCGACCTCCTCGCTATTTCGCGCAACGCCTTCCAGGGGCGCACGATTACGACCGGTGCCACGGCCAGCAACATCCTGGGTTTAGGTGAGATGAAACACTCTTGACGAGAGCTGACGATGAGCATGTGCCCGCGACAGCTTGTATGCGTCGTCACCGCACACTCCGCCAGGTTATTCGTACGCGGAAAATGGCCCGCCAGGGGGCATGCCCTCCCCTCCGATTGTGGTCCTCACGCTTCACCCGCATTTCTCGATTCGCAAGGCCGCCGCGCTCGTCGGTATCGGCAATGGGCCGCGTGTGATTCACACGATGCCCGCGGACAGCGAGGACGAGCTGACGTTTGATATCGACGCACTGCGAGGCCGTCTGGTAGCTGAACATGCTATCGGGCGCGGGGTCATTGTAGCGTATGGCCTAGGCGAGGTGAACACTGGCGGATTCGGACGCAAGCTGCCTGAAGTGGCGGCGCTGTGCCGACAGTACGGGGCGTGGCTGCATATCGACGCCGCGTTTGGCGGCTTTGCTGCGGCAGTGCCAGAGCTGCGATACGAGGTCGAGGGGATGGACCTGGCCGACTCGTTGACTCTTGATGGTGGATGCTTTGAAGGTGGCTTGAGCTGACTGCAAGGGCACAAGTGGCTTAATGTACCTTACGATTGCGGTCTGTTCTTTACGCGCGACAAGGCAACGTTACCTACACTGCTGGGACCGAGCACGGCCAACACGCCAGCGTACCTCGCGTCCAGTTCTGCTGGAGATGCAAACGCCGTGCCGTCTCCGCTCTACGTCAACATCGAGAACTCGCGACGGTTCCGCGCACTGCCCCTGTTTGCCAGTCTCGTGTCGCTTGGGGAGGACGGCTATGCGGGTAAGTGTTTGCATCTTCAGAGCTTGTGCAGGTGTTGACCTGCAGAACTTATCCGACGCAATGTGGCGTTTGCTCATCGCGTCGCGCTGTACATTGCGTCGAGTCCGCACTACCAGCTCCTCAACGCGTCGCCCAAATGGCTCGCCGACGGGCAGATCATACCCCTCAACATTGTCCTTTTTCGAGGCGCGCCCGGATCCCGATTTCCCCCAGAGGACGACAACTCGTCGACACGACTGGCGGCAGCCATCAACCACACTCGGCTGATGTACGTTACCGGTACGCAGTGGCGCGGTGCCGGAGCAGTGCGCCTTGCAGTGAGCAATTGGCGCACAGGCGAAGCCGACTTGGGCATTGTCCAGGGCGTCCTTGACGAGGTCATGTCGCAGCCCAGACCGTAACGACGGCGTGTTCCAGTGTAACACCAAGATGGCGAGCATGTACGGCGGGCCATGTTCTCGCACTGCAGCATGGACAATGTATGACAACTACTCCGAACAGGTGATATCCGAAGCCCGCTGGTTATGGGGACGCTCATGTTCACAAGCTGGCCAAGCTTGCAAGCCACGGCCCGTGCACGGACGCCATGGCTCAACCTTGACCAGCCTCAAACACCGTCCCTGTCCTGCCGTTCAAATCGGCGGATCAAAGCACCATCACACGCCTTGTGCATGGACATACAAAAGTGTAAAGATTTCGCGAAATGAATGAAACTGGTCCCCTTCTTGCAGCTGCAACAGGCTTGCATAGCTCCAAGAAACGGCGGCCATGACTGGCCCTGGTAAGGCAGGGAGCACGGCGTCAGGCAACGCGACTCCACCACTGCCGCCGCCGCTGGAATCTGGTATCCCCAACCCCTCCGTCACTTCGAGCGTTTCGGCTGCGCCTGCCCTTCTTGACCCTGCCATACCCGACTCGCTGGCGACATTGTCTGATGAGCAGCTTGGAGAAGTGTATCGACGCGCCACGCGCAAGCTTGACGTCATGTTCATGCCTGCCCTCGGCACGCTGCAGGTACTCGTCTCCCTGCAGCGACAAAACCTCGCGGCTGCCAAGATTAACGGCATGACGCGCGACCTCAACATGAGCGAGGTGCAGTTTGCAACTGCAGTGGGCCTCTTGTTCATTGGCTACAGTAAGTTGCGTAATCGTGTGAACAACTGCTCATGCTTCAAGTCGTGTTCCAAGCGCCGGGGAATATGCTACTGCGTCAAGTGACCAAGCCGGGCCTGCTACTATGTGTCTCGTGTATGGCATGGGGCGGCGTCTCAGCGTACATGGGACTGGTCACGTCCTACGACGCGCTTGTCCTTTGCCGAATCAGCCAGGGTTTCGTCGAGTCGCTGTTTTGGCCAGGAGTCGTGAGCTTGTTGACAAGCTTTTACATGCCAGAGGACATGCTGGGACGTTGCACCGTGCTGTTCATGCTCGAACATCTGGGGAATGCGCTCTGTGGGCCATTCGCAACAGGTACGCTTGCTCATACTGCTATTCGCTGATAGTGCGGCGTGCCTCCGACTCGAAGGACACTTTGGACTTGAGAACTGGCGTTGGATCTTTGTGCGTGACCATGTCGGACGTGCAATTGGTGCTCATCGACCAGGTGGTTCAAGGCGTGACTGTCATTGGCCTTGCTCTGATATTTGCGGTGTACATTCCCAACCGGCCGCATACGGTCCGCTGGCTCACGGCACCGGAACGACACTGGGTGTTGTTCTGTCACGACAACCTCGACGAGTTGCCAGAGGATGGGAACGAGTCAGCCCGGACCTTTTGGGCGTCGGCGCAGCTGGTCTTGACTGACCCCTGTGTCTACTTTCTTGGGGCAATGCTGTTTCTGTGTTCTGGTGCGGCTGCCATCACAAACTTCTACCCAATGTGAGTTCTAGCCGCCGCGCCACGGGTAGAGCGCTGGAGCCAACGCCTTCCGCTCCACAATCACGCTGACCATAGACTCACATTTCACCTAGACATTGGCGTTGGCCCCGCCGCCTCGAAAAGCGATGCAGCGCTCCTGCTCACGACCGCTCCGTTTCTCCTCTGCGTTATTGCAGTGTATGCAGTGACAAGGTTGTGCGTCCGCAACCGCACGCGAACATTCCACGTCATGGTCTGCCTCTGCGAGGTCATTTTTGCCAACGCGATATGGTTGGGAACACGCAACAGGTACGCTCGCTACCTGGCGTTGTTGTTCATTCCGGCGTGTCTGTTCTCTGCCACAGTCCTGCTGCTTCGTCTGGTGTCCTCGACCATTGTGGGACCCAACAGGAAGCTCGCTGTGGCGATGGCCTTGCTGAACGCCTTTCACAGCGCCGGCAGCCTCTGTGCTTGCTCCCTGTACACCGACCAAAGCTTTGTCACTGCATTTGCCGGAAACGTGGGTATGGCGAGCACGGCTGTCGCGATCACCCTTGCTTTCCGCACATACTTGCAATACTTGAATCGGCGGCTCGACAACGGCGAGCATCTGGGGTCGAACGGTCCAACTGCTGCACAAACCCAATCTGGCTTCCGCTTCGCTCTGTAATTCCATAGAGACAGTCGTCATGCATGCTACAGTAGACATGGGCCGTGTTCAGGCACCATGCATGCTACAGTAGTAGACATTGGCCGTGTTCCGGTCGCATCATGTCAAAGTCACTATTAAGCGTCTTAAGCGCCAGAGCCGTGTGAGGCAATGCTCTTCTGCTTCCCGCGTTATTTCGGCTCGGCAAACTACGGCAACGTAGATTTCGACATTCGACTCGACAGAATGGCCCGACGCATACGCTACAGTGACGGCATGTGCTGGATCTAAGAAGGACTCGGCGTGAAAGGTAACAAGCATGCACTGACAATCACATTCTTCTTCACGACGGTCATTCAATTTACGGTTGCTCACGCCCACGATATCGTGTGCAGCATGACGACGATCACGACCATCACGAATGGCACCGAGATTGAGCTAGAGCCGATGAAGGCGACAGGGTACGACGCCGAAATTGGCCCTTCCGTCCCCACAACAGCAGCTGCGAGCGTTTACTCGGTCAATCTGGCGTCACCAACCGATGCCAATGGGGACAGTGGACGGGCCGTCGGCAGCGACGACGAGGAGTTGAGGGCGTACGCCGATGTCGATGAGCGCTCGGTCGCCGCACTGCCGCCGATGGACAAGGGACGGAAAGCCTGGCAGTTCCTGGCAGCCGCAACGATCATCGAGACAACAGTGTGGGGACTGCCGTACACTGTCGGTGTGCTGCACGCGTACTGGCACACGCACATGTTCCCAGAGGACGAAAGTACCTTGACCCTTGCGGCGACGCTTCAGACGGGTCTGATGTTCATGTCCACGGCATTACTTGGCCCGTAAGTTGCACGCTGGAGATGAAAGCTGACACAAGATTGTTCACAACATTTCCTCGACAGCGAAGGTTGTTCCAGATCGTTGGGTTGGTCGTATCGAGTGTGGCGTTGATTGCCGCCGGCTATGTTACCAAGGCGTCCCATCTCGTCGCAACCATCGGGTGCCTGTACCCGTTTGCTGGAGGTAGGTTCCACGCCACGCCAGTCCTAACCTGCAGCACTTTATCTCCCCTGCGCCACGCTTATCTATGAATGGTTCGCTGTTCGGCGCGGCTTAGCGACGGGCATCTTGTTTGCTGGCACGGGTGTCGGTGGCACAGTGTTTCCTCTGATTGTGCAAGGACTCATGGCACGCTTCGGCTACAAGGCAGCGATGGTGTCACTGGGCGTGGGCTTTGGTGTGCTTAACGCGGTGGCGCTGTTGTTTATCCGCCGCCGTGTACCCCTGCCAGCACGCGGCGTACCGCACCCGCAACGTGCCACCGTCGACTGGAAGATTGCACGGACTGGGCCGTTCTGGCTCGGCCTGTTCGTCATTCTCCTGACTAGCTTGGGCAATTTTAATCCAACTCTGTGGATCCCTAGTGCGTGCTCCGTGTGGTCCTCCACTGACCACAGCGTTTGCCAACACGGTCGGTGCCAAGCGGCCCGACGGTACCGCCCTCGTCGCCATCATGAACGCCGTCTCTGTACCCGGCAACACGCTCACGGGATGGATCTCAGACCGTGTTCCCGCCCGCGTCACAGTCAGCATCAACTGTTTCCTCGCCTCCCTGTCTATCTTCATTCTGTGGGGCTTTGGAACCAGCTCGGGTATGCTCGTCGGTTTCGCTGTTCTCTGGGGCTTCTCGGCGTTGAGCCTTGTCGCCCTTTGGTCCAAGCTCATCACCCGCACGTGCAGTACGTCACCTCTCTCGCCGTTATGCTGACAGGTAAGAGGACAACCAGACGATGAATGTCCTCATCTTCTCCATGTACGCCGTGTTGCGTGGCGTAGGAAACTTGACCTCTGGTACGTCCAGGCGCCCCAAGGACGTCGCTCACCGCAGGTCCCATTTCGACGTCGCTGCTGAAGACTGGCATGCTGCGAGGAGCAGCAGGCGCCTACGGCAGCACTAACTTCGGAGCAGTCCTCATTTACACGGCCGTGACCATCTTCGCCGGCGGTATCGTGGGCCTGTTCTTCCCAAACTAGACATATCGCTATGTAGGTTGTGGATCACTTAGAGACCTTGGCGGCATCCCATTCCTTTTGCCGCTTCGCTAGACTTTCCGTCATGTCAATTCTGTCGTCAGCTGTGACGACAGCAATCCGACTCACGCTGTCTGGCTCTCATGCGTAGGGGTCATTTGGAGCGTCTTGAGCGACTTTGAGCAATCGTACTGGTTCTGCGGTGGGACCTCCTTGCCAGGCGTGCCCCTAACAATGTTTGGGAACGCGCTGAGGACATCGGCGCGTGCGGCGACATGGTCAAGCAAAAGCTGGATCGTGAACGTCCCTACCTGTCAGTGACCTCCAAACCCTCTGCACTCACGGGTGGCAATACCGAAGCGTTGGCCGGCGGCATCAGGCAGAAACATGGCCTTCACATGGCACCTGGCGACGTCGCGAACATCACACAGCACGCCAGCTGGTGCGGCTGCGTCTTCGGCCGACTTCTGACCCGTGAGGTACGAGTACCAGTTTGCAACGGCTTAAAACGGTCAGTATGAGACAAAGAGTCCGACATACAAGTGTTGAGAGACTCGGGCGTCGCAGCCTCGTGGATGATTGGACCTAGGACATACGGAGGGCAAATCGTTACGAGATCAAAGCTAAGACGCTGTCAGGCAGCCCATACAGGCGTTCGGCACTCACGACGGCTTGTTGTCCTCGATGTACTTCCACGCCGATCTCTCCGCCAGGGTTTTGCTGGCACGGTACCAGTGCATCCGCCATGCCTCGGTGCCTTTCTTCTCCACCTCTGCAGCGGACTGTTCGTTCCAGTCGGCCTCGGTGAACGTGTGGCTGCCAGCTGGCTCCTTGTTTTCCAGAATGCTAGAAAGTGGTTAAACGCGGCCATCCAAAGGCAACCTGGACTTACGAAGCGTAAGAGCTGGTGATAACAACGCGTTTGACCTTTGGCTCCTTGGATGCTGCTCGCATCGCCGACATGGTCCCTGCGACCGCCGGCTTGATGAAGTCGTCAGGCTTTTCGACGTTCCAGTGGAACGGCGAGGCTGTGTGCATAATGGCACTGTGGAGTCAGCGCCAGCTGAGTGATAAGTGCTCACTCTACTCCAATCACCGCCTCGTCAAACGCGTTCTCCTCACTGTTCAGCTCTTGTTCCGCTCACACGCACGTACGTTTTCTAGGTCCTCAACAATGGCATAGTCAAACTTGTCGTAACCGCGACCCTTGTACATCTGCTTCATCCATTCGCCTTTCTCTTTGGTGCGCGTGGTCCCGCGCACGGCATAGCCATCTTGCAAAAGATACAGGCAGATCCAGCTGGCAATGTATCCGCTTGCGCCAGTGACGAGGACTTTGAAGGTCAGTAGAAGGCTCAAATCCGCTGCTCACTAAGAGAACCTTTGTGAGGGACCGGCATGATGAGTGAGTGTTAGCAGACGGGGCACCTCCAGTTGGGGCTCGGCGCCAGACGCAGTGTTGTCTTATCAGGATCGCGACGCTTGATGTAACATACCATATGACGCTGATGCTGCAACATGCCCACCGCGTAAACACCGTGAGATGCCGAGTGATGCCGAGGGGAGATATCCCACCACCCACAATCCCCACATTCTTGTATGTGTGATCATGGTGGCGGGAAACTCCATGGCCAGTAGACATCAACATGCACTCGTGCAACTTAACCACACGACCGACGCCTATCTGCGGTTTGCGCGGCTGCGTTATGATAGCTACCTCGCCTGGCGGTTGCTGGGGTCCATCACTTCACTGCTTTGCCGGGCATCGGGCAGTTCGTCAAGGGGCCCGATGACGTACAGATCCACCAAAGCATAAGCGGCGGGCATGGATTTTGGACCCCACTGGGCATCGCTGAGAGGTTGCTCCTGCGTACAGTCTCCAATATGTGCATATTTGCTGCGCAAAGCACTGCTGATTCAGCGAGGGTATACCTTTCATAGAGCATCCATGCGTGAAAGGCTTGGATGTTTGATGTGGTAGAGCAGTCGTGGATGGATGGGAGTGTCCTCGGCGATGTCCGCTTAGTCCGGTTGACAAGCGCCGCCAAGTAGCCGGCGATGGGATTCCAAAGTTGTGGGGTGGGCACAGTCGCCTCCATATCTTGACGCGTTTGCTCATCCAACTTCCAACTCTTCAGCATCGACACGACAGGAGCGCTGTAGCAATCAAAGTAAGTAGAATGCGTCTAACAGGCGAGCGCTACACCAATCTTTTACACAGCAGCGCTGACTTCAGAAGCTTTATCTCATCCCCGCGCGTCACGCACCTAGCCAAAACATTCCACAATGCCCAAGGACGCAGCCCCCGAGGTGATGCCGGAGCTCGGCGTTGACACGCTGTTCAACCTGCGGGGCAAGGTCGGTCTCGTGACCGGCGGTGCGTCGGGTCTGGGTAAGATGATCTCGGCGGCGTATGTGCGCAACGGTGCCAAGATCTACATTGCTTCCCGCAAGTTGCCCGAGCTGGAGAAGGTGGCAGGGCAGCTGTCCGAGCTCGGCGCAAAGTCTGGCGGCAAGTGCATTGCGATCCAGGCCGACGTCGGGACCAAGGCTGGCTGCGACGCGCTTGCCGAGGAGATCAAGAAGCGCGAGACCAAGCTCGACATCCTCGTCAACAACTCTGGCTTGACGTGGGGGGCGCCCATGGCCGACTTCCCGGAGGCTAGCGGCTGGGACAAGGTATTTGCGCTCAACGTAAAGTCGCAGTTCTACCTCACCGTCGCGCTCCTCCCTCTGCTCAAGAAGGACAAGGACAACATCTCCCCCGCGTCCGTCATCAACATTGCGTCCACCGCCGCCATCTCGCCACTCGCCGAAGGCGAGCTCAGCGCAAAGGGCCACGGCACGTACTCGTACCAGCCTTCCAAGGCGGCAAGCCTTCACCTCACGCGCGTTCTGGCTGCTTCACTCGCCAAGGACCACATCATCGTTAATGCAATCTGCCCTGGCGTTTTCCCTTCGCGCATGACGTCGTTCGGTCTTGAGAACAACCGCGACACGCTGGAGACTTCCCAGCCGACTGGTCGTGTTGGTACGCCCGAAGACATTGGCGGCCTCGCCCTCTTCTTTGCGTCCCGTGCCGGCGCCCACTGCACTGGTACTGGCATTGTCATTGACGGTGGCCAGAGCATCAACTACTCTGCCAAGCTCTAGCTTGCGGGTTGCACTCGTTGTACTGTTAGGTTAGTTAGAGGCTATGTCGACGATGAGAACGACGCGTTGAATGTTGGAGTGGACCCTCCCCTTGTTAGGATCTCATGCACCCATCAATGTGGCACTTGTTGACACATCGGAGTCCTCTGTAGTTACGCTGAGCATTAACTCGTACATTTTATACCAGCCTCAGTAATGCGTACAACATATTGGAAGACGGCTAATGAACCGTTGATATACGTAGGTCACAACTCCCACGCGAACCTCTAGATCTCAGGCGGAATGTCGTTAAGGAGGCCATATGTCGCAAATTTCTTTGCCCAATAGTGCTTCATGTCGTGCCCCTCGTAGCCCTTCCACATTCGGTCGTTGAGCTTAACCCATTCGTCGCGGCCTTCGTACTGTTCGTCGGTGGGGAAAAGAGGAGGGGGCACGGGGGGACTCTGTGAAATGTGGTCAGAGAGATAGAGTCATTTTGCGCACAAAAATGTGCCTCAGCACCGGCACGGGCTCTTTCAAAAGGGCGGTGAGGTACGACCCGGGATAAAACCCACAGTAGGGCAGTCGCCCTTCGGAGGGAAGCTCTGGATCAGTCACAGTTTCAGAAACGATGTCCAACCTCTGGCCTCATCATCTGCAATGGATAAGCCGTCAAATTGTCGCCCTTCTGCTGTAGACGCTCCTCGGCGGCGTTAAGCAACCATGTCGTGAGTGTTGGCCAAAACCAAAGCGTTCTGGCCCCGGAGTCCAAGTGAATAGCCCAGCACCTGCAGGTCAGCGCCAAGCCTGATTATGCCTTAACCGGTCGAGGTCAAATGGTTTGTCCTCGTTGACACTTGTCCGCAAAGGAAGGGTGCCTGCTCGCTGTGGCTCGATTAACCTCTTTGGGTTCATAATCAAGGTCAAGCTTGCGTGGTTCTGAGCAGACTCGTGATCGCGTTCTGTCTCGCAACACACCACAACCAACATGTCCTTGCTAAAAATGTCGTAATTGATTTGAGGCTCTGGTCGGCCTCCTTGAAGCCTGTCGGTCAACATTGGATTGTGATGTCCCAAACCTACGTGGCCCAGATCCTCCTAGACTCTGGTACATCGATGACCCCCACATTGAGCTCTTTGGGGCAAAACTCTTCCAGTGACATTCTGGTTTTGTTAGCTTTTGTGTTGTTCAGTCATCAGACTTACAAAATCATCATTTGGACTAGCGCTGGCGTCACGCGATGCATGCGCGCAAAGCACATCTCGACGTTCTCGTAGGCAACTTCAAAGGGCTTGACCCCAAATCGGTCTTCGTATTGGGTAATAAGTGCAGTTTTCCTGGGGGTCAGATTAGTTGTTGACGAGTGATTCTGTACTCTTCACTGCCGCCGCGTCCAAGAGGATTAGCATTGGCTTGGCTGGGAGTTGGTCAACGAAAGCTCAGAGACACAACTAACGCATTGGCTTGTGCAGCTGAAGCTGACGCTGTTGCTTGTGTAACTGGAGCGGTATGAGGGCTGGGACGTTGTGCGGCGGTTGCCTGTGTGGCCGCTTGATCCTTCTTCCCGTGCTCGTCGGCGCGCTTGGGAACTGGATCCTGTCTTTTAGGCTGCATGGCCCGCTTCTTCCGTGGCGGCATCGTGAGTAGAGCTACGTGATGTGTGGCAGAGAGCAACAGGAGAAGGCTCAGAGGATACCTGGAAGAGTTGGACCGTGTGGAAGGTTGAGAGGTGATGTGGATGGAAAGAATGGACAAGATTGAAGAAGTGAGTAAGCGATGATAACAATGGGCGAGGAATGGATTGACAAACTGATCGCGTTCCCTCTCCTGCCATTGTTTATGTAACATCCAACCGAACGCGAGGGGAACTGTGTGCATGTGTGCAGTGTGCATACAGTATATGACATGCGGTGAGCATGTGTGCGGTGTGCATGTGTGCAGATTGTGGACTGACACCATGGCTGTGGTGAACTCCGAGTACAGTACGCGACTGACTTCTCGACATCTCGGCCCGTGCCACACTTCCCTGAGGCACGATCCTCTCGTTGGCTAGTATATACAGTATATCACGCTCTCTAGCACTCGTTCTAGCCAACGTATGTATTGCTCCGTATCTAGTATGCGGAAACATGAGAGCTCCCTATGGAAATCGTTTAAGTTGTGTCCTTTAGGCAAGTATGACTTGCGAAATAGGGCCTCTGCAAGTCGTTCGCAGGTGACATACTGTACTGTACAGTACTGCGCAACTCAACACGGCCAACTCTAACATCATCGTCACAGAGCTCATACATACTGTACATGCACCCCTGCCAACCTTCACAACCGCTACTGACGATTACTATCTACTACCTCTCCACATCCCCGGCATGCTTTGCCACGACAGTGCCCCTCGCGGCGTGCTCGAGCTGGGCGTCCGTCATGTCGTCGCCTCCGTCGGGAGGGGGCACAGGGTACTTGGTTACGAGATAGTTGACAACAAAGGCAAACAGGCAAGCCATGCCCATAAACGCGGTGCAGGCCGCCCAACCCTTGGTGTACTTGGGCGCGTCCTTTGCCGGCCACAGGAATGCACCGTAGAACTGGCAAAGGTTGCCGAGACCGTTCTGTCGTTAACCACTACCCCCTGTGAGAACGTTGCTGCACTTACAACCATCGCCACGGCGACTGCACGCTTGCGTGCCGGCCAAGTGATCACGTTCGGTGCCCAAGTAAGGACAAGAGGGCAGACGGCGTAAGTAGAGCCAAACCCAAAGCAGAGGAAAACATCTGCACAAGGTCAGCGAGATGAACAGCGGCACGCAACCTACATTGCACCATTTTGTTCTGCACAGATGCACAGATAATGTAGCACACTGTGCCAATGCCTGCCGCGACGCTCACAAGTAATCCCTTCTTTTGGAGGCGGTCGCCCGCGATTAGGAAGACGAGTGCGTACACCATGGCCACAATGTACACTGGAATAGTGTGGTACTGGGCATCGTAGCCCTTCCAACCGAGGTTGGCGACAAGCGTAGGAATAAAATACGAACTCGTCTGTGCGGTGTTGCCAATCATGAGGAGCAGGACAAAGCACCACACGCGCCAGTCACACACAGCGAGCTTGAAGCCTACCCACTCGCTCACGTCGGACGTACCGGCCTCGGCAAGGCCGTCCGATGTAACACGCTGAATCGCCAACATTCTCTCCTCCTCAGTGAGCCAGGTGGTGGTGCGTGGCCAGTCGGGCAAAATAAGCCAAGTGACGAGGGCTACGCCCATAGTAGCAACTCCTTCCTGCCGTCAGAATACTTGTCAACCGGGCAGCTCACAATAATAAAAAGCCAACGCCAGCCAGGAATGCCGTGGGCACCGTCCATGTGCTCAATCTGACGTTAATGGCGCTCCAAGGTTGAAACTTACGATCAAACCTGCAATTAAGCCCGAAAAGGCGCCCGACAGGGCAGTGGCCGTGTAATAGATGGCGTAACGTGTCGATATCTCGTACTTCTTGTACCAAGAACTGAAGGTGTACAACACACCAGGGACAAAACCCGCTTCCACCATGCCAAGCACGAAGCGGACGCCGGTGAGGGTCTGGAAGTTGTTGCAGAGAGCGAGGCAGGCCGAAACGCCACCCCAAATAAAGGCCAAAACGGCGAGGTAAATTGAAGGGCGACAGTGAGAGAGGAGCAGGTTGGACGGCACTTCAAAGAAGACGTAGCCGATGAAGAAAACGATGACGATGACCGAGTACTGGTTGCTGGTGAGCTTGGGTGGTCAGCACGTCGCGTGCGAGGTGGTCGTACGTGAAGCGCTTTTTCCATTCCGCCGGTCTTTGCGTTGGCAATGTTAGAGCGGTCCACTGGCGTTTCAGCTCTGCACCACAGTGTCAGGAGCCCACTAACCAAATGACAGACATGTCAGAAGCCAGATGATGGGCTATCGTCAGTGCACGCGCTTTCGGCGGACAAACAATAAGGCGTAAATCGATCTTGCGTAATAGGCGCTTCTCCGCATCGCTGCCGGGCACATAAGGCGGGTATGAATCTACCGTCTTGTCAATGTCCTCGACATGAGCCAGTCGGTCAATCTTGTCATCGTCGGTGCGGGCGAGCATGACAAAGAGTATCGGGGTTGTGTTGGTTGGAGCTCCAACTCGAGCCAAGGTTTCGCTGGTTTATTTAAAGCCACCAGCCAAGAGCCGCAGATGGTCAATTTCTGAGGAGATACCGAGCGGAAGAATGACACCGGCTAGCCCACCTACGCATCTTCCACTGCCGACTGAGACATGGGAGGGTAGGTACGACAACTGTGCTGGTCGCCATGCCGTTCGGCCGGCCGCGAGATGCCGGTGGTTCTTGCGCTGTTACAACGGGACGCTATGCTACCTGTGCCTGTGCGCTTGGGACAGCTGGGCCGCCTGGAGGCACGGGTGGGTGAGTATTGAGGTGCTCACATGTCTCGGCATGCCAACGGCCGGGTTGTTGGGAAAGGACATCAGGTGGATCAGCGTGGGTGCTGAGTGTGTGGCGTCGCACGCCCCGATTGTCCACCGCGGCAACGGGCGCCAGGTGGAGGGCAAGAATATGTAGTTTGTGCCGGCCCGGACTTGTTGTGGTCTGCAGCGCATGAGACGCGAGGAGGGACAGACGTGTAAATGTTGGAGAGTGTGTTTAGCGTTGTTGGGATTGCGAAACGTGTGGGTGGGCTGTGAACTTATGCCGGCAGGAGGCGGCTAAACCCGGGCAAACATGTGGAGATTGTGGAGTGACACTGCTCGGACATGTCCGAGAACGCACTGGTGCCGCGGCTTTCCTCATGATGATCGCCAACATTCATGAGGAGGTCGAGATGAACGGGGTCCTCTCCACACTGGAGAGACGTGCGTACAACAGGGGAGTCGGACACAGTCCCGCTGGCACTTCCGCTCAGGTCGGGCAAATAGCCTTGTACAGAGTGCAGTGGAGAGTATACTGTACAGTAGTACAGTAGTCGCAGGGCCATGTCAAGTTCAGGCCTGGTAGCTGGCAGGCAGTTACACGGCTCTGTGCTGTACAGTGCGTCCAAAGCCGGCTATAGCCTCTCGTAGGTTGATGAATCATGGCCAAGTGGCAACGTGAGTACAGCGGAGAATGTGAGAAGGCGCCACAGATAGCAGACGTGGCGTAAGATGCCATGGGTGTATGCTCAGCTATCTCTAAGTACAGTACAGTTACTGTACTGTATGTACTGTACCTGTACTGGATTTGCTCCACTGTACATGTACTGTATGTACTTTATTGTAGGTGTTGTTGATACAGTATTGAGGAGAAAGTCATGACCTTGGCATCATTTCAGTTGCTTGCGTTCTGAGGGCGCTACGGCGCGTGCTTCCACCAGACAAATGTCCTGGGCGCTCTGTTTGCCTTTTGGAGCTGCATCATACTTGAAGCGCACCAGCGCCCGTTTCGGCCGTTGTGGAACATGTAAGCTTGTATGGAAACCACAGTCAACAACTGTTTCGTCGTGTGAATGACAACGAAACAACAGTACAGTACACGGCGGTGCACAGCGCTTGAGGCTGACCGCTCGCGAAATACGCTGGCTTCAAGTGAAGGTAAACGATAGAACCACTTAATTTTAATCACACATATACTGTACAGTACAACTTGCAACTGGAACTCAGCTGCGTTTTTGACGTTATCGAAAGCATCTCCCTTTGAAAGAGCTCGCGAACAATCCCACAACCCCGTGATGTTAGCGAAGCATTGGACGCCCTACGGCAGCGGTCGTGCTCGTGCTAGACTTCTCATCCGCTCCCAGGTTGGCGCGGTAAGCTGCGTATCCGCCTTTGTAAGGATTAGGGCCATACGCTGGACGCTTACGCGGGGGCTGAAGGGAGTCGTGGTTGTCCTCGTTGCCGCGCTTGAAACAAGTCTCAGTGGGTAGAGAAGGCTGCCAAGCACTTACACCGCCACCCAGACCGTGAGAGTGTTTGCTGGAGTTAATGCTCGACAAGTTTTGAAAGTCGTATTGAGCGTCCACGGGACCGTGACAGTTGTAGGTCGTGCCCGTCTTCTGGGAGAGGGGGCGGAGCACCTCAAGTGAGGGCTGAAGCGATGCCAAGGTTGGAGAAGAGGGTGGAGTGGGCCACTTGTCGTCGTCGTCCGCGTGCACGTAGACGACTGACCTGCGACGAGCTAAACTCTTGAAGATGGCCCCATAGTCCTTGAATATAGCGGCCCAGTCCTGCGATGGGCAGTGACACTTGAGTCAGCTTTGTCAACTTCAATCTCACTCACTAACGCCATGAAGGATTTTAAACAGTCCTTCATACTTGCACCGGGAGCCGTTCCATCATAGATGTTGATGAACTTGATGAGGTGGTGGGCAAGCATCTCGCGGTACCAGAGTGCAGGCATGTTGGGCGGGGGTAAGGAGTCGTGGTGGACAAAGATGGCGCTGGCAATGTCAATCTGAGGCGGGCCTGCGCCCTTACGGCCGGCAGATTCACGCTGGATCGAGAGGTGCTGGCTACGCTTACGCCCCTTCCCCGACATGTCGTAGTTTGCCCCATAACGGTCGAGGGAGAAGCAAGCACCGGTTGGAGTGGTAGCCTGGATGCGGACCCACTTGTCGTCTACAATAGGCACACTGTGGGTCGCTGCCTGCTGCGTCCAGTCATCCTGACCACTCAGCAGGGCTGTCGCGAGATCAACTCGTACCGTGTAGTCTGACCCACTTCCCTTGGTGCCATGACTGCGAGTGCGGACCTTGGCCAGGTCCAGCATCTCCAGGGAGGGGACCACAAGGTAGTCAATACAGGGGTAGCTGCCATTCCCCGTGTTGTACGCGTCAATGCGGACCGAGGTGGCACGCCCTCCAGCCATCTGTGTGTGTCAGTAGGGAAGGCTGTTGCGGCGTGCACTCACAATGATCCAGTCAGCGACCTTGCGTTGACCTTCACTGGTAAACACGTTGCGAAGAATGCCAAAGGTGAGGCCTTGAAAGGGGGTAAGAGGAGTAAAACTTGCCTGTGTCATGCTTGCGTATTGTCGCGGGCAAAGGGGCGAGGGAGGGGTTTCTGGTGAAGAGAGCGTTGCGAAAAGGAATTGAAGGAAACACTTTATAGTGTTCGTCGAGGGAGGGAGAGAAGGTATCCATGCCATGGCTGATGAATGTTTGGCTGTTTGCCACGCTGTACCTGGCCACACACTACCAGTGAAAGAATGTGTATCGTTCTTGACTTGTGTACGTGTGTGAGGGTGTTTCGGTGCGAGCATCAGCGTGGTCCGTTCTGTCAACACAGAGATCGTACACAGACAGTTGCGCCACATGTAACCCATGATGGTTTGGCTAAACCTGTGTCGTTAAGCAAATGTTGAGGGGCAATAATCCCACATGACAACACTTGTTTCTGTCTTGCCTAATTGCACGGCGGCCAACGCGTCGCGCGGCCACATGCGACTCAACCGTGAGAGGATGTCAGTACCCGCAGCCAAGTCAGGAGGTTAAAGGATTTCAGCATCGATCAACTACATCTGACACAGCTTTGCAAACCGACCGTGAAGAGTCGATGCTGCAAGTTCTTGCGACATTGGTTGCAAACGGGTATTGCCTTCGAGGTCAAGGACCGTCCGAAACGCGCCAGAGGGTACCCAACGATGTGCCCTTCTTCGGTCTAATCTTATTTTTGAGCGCTTCTTCATCGTCCCCTTTATACAGCATGATGGGAACGAGGGCGATGCGCACAGTCCATGGAATGAGTAGAATAAGACAACAACCTCTCGAGGTAGACTCTCGACATGGTTGCAAGCTTGCAAGCACCTCGGTCGTCACGTGACTGTTCCCTCACTGAAGAGCCCAAGCTCCCTTTCAGCTCAGGCATTCATTGCACACAGCCCCTAGGCCAACTCGTTTGCTCGGGGACCATTTAGCTGCTGCTGGTAACGCGTCTGTTCTTCATTTAGCTGCTCCAACCGCTGCGTCCGGTGCCCATCATCTGACCTTGATGTGACGACGTGCTCGCGCTGGACACTTTGGCCGAACAAGGCAACCCCAACCCCACCCTGACCGAGAAAGGGCTCGATCAGGAGACCTCAGCCTGCACCAAGATCTGCGGGACAAGCAAATGAATGCTGGAGACATGCCGTCAGAGGACCAGGACGGCCTGGACGGGCGTAGGAACAGGCCGAACAGGACTCGATGTGCGTTAAACTGGCGGCAAGCTGCGGCAAAGGGTATATGTAGCGACTGTGCCAAGACGTCAACACACTGGTCATGGTCTATTTTGGTACATTCGCTTTTGGAGGCATTAGGCACCAACAGCACGATGGCCACCAACAGGCACACTTTACGGAGCAGCACATCGCGCCGCTCGCTCCACTCGTCAAAACATCAACAACACCGTCGACCTGTCGCGTCGGTCCAGCGTCTTACAGTGGCACTGAGCTACCTGGTACTTCCTTCACGCCCATCCATCTCCTAGTAATCTACTCTCGCCACAGGGTCTCATCGGCACGACGATGGCGACCGATACCTCAGACGTCGCCCAGCAGCCTCAGAATTCGCTGCACGACTCGCCTGCCGGAACCACCTCGATGGCTCACATTGATCTTGACGACACCGACCCGCTCACTGCACCTGGTCCCATACCTGATGGCCCTCGCCGACGGGTCACAGTGAATGACGACCCAACCGCCGACAATGGCGTGCTGGATGATCAGCCAGGCCCCCGCCGACGCGTCAACACTGAACCCAGCATGAGCGTCCTTCGCCGCGTCACCTCCAACTTACTCACTCCTGAACGTCCTGTCGGCCCAGCTCCAACATGGACTGCGTCCGCTAAAGCCATTGTCCTCTCTTCTTGGGTGTGAGTGGAATGTGCCCTCCCACAACAGCACCAAGACGAGGGACCGGAGTCGCCAAGCCACCGCTGTGACCACTACTGACACCCAGTAACGTTCTCCTCGTGTTCATTCCCGTGTCATGGGCACTTTACTTCGTCAAGCAGAAGGGCGGCACGTCGTCAATCACCGACACCGCAGTGTTTTGCACGTCGTTCATCGCAATCATCCCACTGGCCGGGCTTTTGGGCTTTGCGACCGAGGAGGCAGCGTTGCGCCTAGGGCAGACCCTGGGCGGTTTACTCAACGCAACTCTGGGCAATGTTGTGGAACTGCTGGTGGCCATTCTTGCACTCGTCAAATGCGAGCTGGCTGTCGTGCAGTCGTCGCTAGTTGGATCAATCCTGTCCAACCTGCTACTGGTTCTGGGCATGTGCTTCTTTGCGGGTGGCGTGCGGTTTTCTGAGCAGAGCATGAAGAGTACTGCGGCGCAGCTCAACATGAGCCTTCTCCTAATCTCTGTCATTGCCGTGCTTGTGCCCTCGGCATTCCACTTCGCGTTCAACACTAGCGCCAGTAACGCGAGTGAAGGGGCGAGGAACGAGGGTGAGGTGTCTCCGCGGGAACGCACCGACCTGCTCGCAATGTCCCACGGCGTCGCAGTCATCCTGCTTGTCATCTATGTCGGCTTCACAATCTTCTCCATGTGGACACATGCTCACCTCTACGAGGACGAAGCGACAACGTCGACACGCCATCCGGAGAACATCACCAGCGCGCCCCGTCGCATCAAGCGTCGACTGCGCAGTGCTGGTCGCCGCCGCCGCGGATCGGACGCTGAAAAGTCTTCATCGATCGCCGACACTGCGAAGGGTAGCGCGACTCAAGGTTCGGCTGAGAGTACTGACGATGACGACGAGGAAGAGCCGCAGATGAGCATGGCCGTTACGCTCATTTCGATGGCCATTATTGCTGGCCTCGTTGGCGTAACGTGCGAGTTTCTTGTGTCATCGATCGACGGCATGGTCGCTGCCAACCCTTCCTTGTCGGCCGAATGGGTTGGCCTCATTCTCCTTCCAATTGTGGGCAACGCCGCCGAGCACTTTACCGCCGTGTCCGTGTCTGTCAAGGACAAGCTCGACTTGTCGATCTCGGTGGCGGTCGGCTCGTCTATTCAGATTGCAACGTTTGTCATTCCCGTCATTGAGCTGCTTGCCTGGACCATTGGCAAGCCCATGACACTGCTCTTTGACCGTAGGTCTTGGCGCTCTAACACCCACTGACACCAGCCTTTGAGGCCATCGTCCTGTTCCTTTCAGTCCTCATTGTCAACCAGACGCTGGCGGACGGGAGGTCTAACTGGATGGAAGGCGCAATCCTCATGCTCTTCTATGTGCTGCTTGCTGTTGCCTTCTGGTGAGCTTGTGACGGGAGTTTGGTCATCTAACGCCAGGTACTACCCAGGTTCGGCGACTGCGACGCTGCTCGGATGCCGCAAGACAGAGTAAGACGGAATAAGAAGGTTCACGGGTGGCATTAGTTTTAATTTGAGCGGCTTGACACACACGACACGACGACAACACAAGCAACACAACGGCATGGTTATTGAGTTAGGTAGAGAGATTGAATGCATTTGTACGAGTACAATAGTAGTAGTACTAGTAGTTGTGAATAGCCCAGAGTGCAGAGTGGATCGATATCAATCACGTGACCCGGCGACTTTCCACATTCCATGACGTACGCGCAAGCGCTGGCCTGAGCATGGGCGGGCGACAAGCAGGACCACAACCTGCACAGCCCGTCGCCACCACCGAAGGCTCTCAACATCGACGCCGTCGTCTCGCTTCATCCATCCCCCCTCTCTTGTTCATTCCCAAACGGACACGCACGCCTGCAGGTCATCTTACGCCACAATGCCAGACAGCAAGGGGAGCAATAACAACAGCAACAACAACAACAACACGACGTCGTACGCCGCCGTTGCCCAGTCGACGCCCGACAACCAACCCGAGGGAACAGTGGTACACCAGCCAGACAACCAGCCTCCCCCGTGTGAGTATTCCGTGCGGGACCTCTTGCTAGAGGATGGTTGTGCTTTCAACGCCTCATGCATGCATGTCCGGATGGTGCCCAATGCCCAAAGAGACGCAGGGCCTTGTCCCTGCGACTCGTCACGGTTCTTGATTTGCCACCCACCCCCTCCGCGCACTGACCTTCAGACACACCGTCGCCTGCTCTCTCAGCGGGCCCGAGCGACATGCCAGGTGGGGCTTCGGGGCAGGGGTCCCATCCATCGACGCAGCCTCCATCGAAGCCCAAGCCACACACTAAAGTCCAGCAACAGTCGGGGTCGCAGTCCGACGTCCCGCGACCCCAGCAGGTGTACGGCGTTCGTTGGGCCCCAAGCGGCGGCCCCACACCCGGTCAGGCTGAGGCTGGTGTTGTGGTGCTTGTTGGCCAGTCGCCAGAGTATTCTTACGCCCTCGCGCGGGCACGCCGACGTTTCTGGGGAGCTCTCTTCTGGGCATTCATGATATACCTTGTTGCCGGGTGGGTAATCTTTGCTCTTTAGCTCCAGCTTGAGGTGGATGCAGAGCGCATGTATGTGCCAACTGCTTCATACACAACGCTCTTGCGCCCCAACCATCGGCTGACACCCAGCGCGCTCGTTGGTGGTGGCATAGAGGATTCGCGGATGCGCCGGCACCATAGCCACAAGCACAAGGACATGATTATCAACGCAACGCGGTGATGGATGTAACGAATCAAGCAAGTGAATAGATGTCGCAGGACTCGAGAGTCCTTACTGTCTGTCGTGTTCCCCTTTTCGTGTTGAAGACAGTATCGATGAATTTGTACCAGACGTTGCCTCGGTGTACACTTACATCCTATTTAGCCCCAGGTGCCTTCTCCTTCTCCAACGCCTCCTCTACAACTTATACCATAGCAGCAACTTCTCAAAACCGGTCCTTCCCACCATGGGTATTTGTTTACAGCTTTGCGCGGGCCGGCCTGGCTTGCGGTTGGCGACAAAGATCCTTCCGGTTCCAGATGTCTCTGTACTTGTCAAGGCAATGCTGGAGCCGTTCACCTTCGGGCATCCCATCAAAGCGGCGTGGGTCTAGAGCCGTGCGAAGCCAGGCATCGTCGTGTGGTGGGGAATCCCCGTCGACGGCCGCCAGAAGCTGTGGGGCGAGCACAGTTGCAACTCCAGCGGCGTGGGTGACCCAAGTGCCAACCAGACACCAGAGGCCCCCGCCCAACTCGCCTGCGAGAGGCACCCCGTCAGGCGTCATGGTCATGAGACCGGAAAAGGTGTGTGAGACGTCGTGGGCGTGTACCTGCTCGACGGCTGCCCGCGTCGCACCGGCAGGAATGACGATGCGAGGTGAGTTGAAGCCTCGCGCAGTCGCATCAGGAAGAACCGTGGCGGCGTGGTCAACGTGCGTATCGAAACTGCCCCTCCAATGTGCGTAGGCACTGCGACGAGCCGCAACAACGCCAGACGGCACATGAACTGGGGCATGCGCATAGGTTCCCAGCCCGTCTCGGTCCCCATGGTCTCGGGCGTACGTGACTTGACCCGGGAACCGCACAAACGGCTGGCACTTGGGCGTCGCCAATGGGCGTGGCGCACGTGGCGTCCAATCCGCCCATGGCGGTTGAAGCGAACTTGGAGGAGCCCCTCTTGCTGGCCGGCGGGCCGAGTACGCGTACGGGTGGGCAACAGCAACAGCCGCCTGGTCGAGCGCTGGTAGGAGCTGGCCTGCCCATGCCCCCGTACACGCGACTACCTGGCTGGCTGAGAACGTGCGGCCGTCCGCAAGCACCAACGTGCACATGCCCTGCGGTGTTGTCTGGATGGTACGTACGTCGCCATCTAACAGTGTCGCTCCGCTTTGGCGGGCTCGTGAGTGGTTGGTGGCAGCGACGACACGAGCGTTGGCCACACCGTCGTCAGGAAAGTGTATGGCACCTGTGGCGTCGTCGCGCACAAAGTCGGGGGCGAGTGCTACCGCGGCCTCTGTGGAGAGGACCTCAGCAGCTAAACCACGAGCGTGAGCCAGTGTCGCCCGTGCTGCAAGCGATTCGGCACTGTCCCCTGGTCCCAAGGCAACCTCAAGCCCTCCAATTCGTTCGAACCCACCCGAGACGCGTGAATAGTACCCTACGCTTCGTCTTGCGAGCTCAGTTAATGCAGGTACAGAGTTGAGCTGCGCGACGACGCCAGGCGCATGGCCTGTTGAGCCAGGCAGCCCATCGACGTCACGATCGACGAGAAGGACGCGCGCATGGGTGGCCGTAAGGGCTGCCAGAGTGCTTCCAGCAATTCCCGCCCCGACAATGGCAATGTCGAACGATGTGCTCATTGGAGAAGTGTAGCCGTGTGAGAGAGTGGGCGAGCACTGCCGGGGCGCGGTCGTGGGTCAAGCTCTTTTGAATGTGCTTGTTGAAGGTATTTGCCCCGGGCTTCTTCGGCAGCCTCGTCGCAGAAGTTTGGCTTGGTGTTGAGTATGTCGCGTCTGACTGTGGATCGTGGCGATCTGGCACCCGACACAGGTGCGATGGGTGGTATTCTCGTTCTGCTCTTGTGCTGAGTCCATTGGCAATGTAAGTTCCGCTGCTGCACGTCTAGTGAGGCTATCCCAAGGCTACATACCGTACTGTACAGTGCACGTAGCACTTCTACTGGTGCTGTATGCAGTACCTTGCTTACTGCCCACCTTGTGACGAAGTATGCAGCTGATCATGTGCCATGCTGGTCTTGTTGATTTGCGTATATGCGTATATGCGTGGGGCACCGCGGAACATGGTCGGAAGGAAGTGGCGGAAGAGTGTCGGAGACCAATTAAGTGGGTTGGCCGAATAAAAAAGAGAGTCTCTGTTTGTGCGGAGCTCCATTTCAACGGCGTTCGGGGTTGATCGTTGGCTTTTGCGACGCGTTGGGTGGCGCAGATTGTCATCTTTTGCTTGTTGGCTGTTTACAACGCATCTCATCGAGACCCGCAAGCAATGAGCGCGCGTTACCGCTTTCCCCCAGACGACATTGACCTCATCGAACTGCCACTGACACTGCCAAATGGTATTGTCGTGCCCAACCGCCTCGTAAAGGTACGTTTACGAGTGTTGGCCCATCACCTCACCCCTTGCATCGCCGAGTATCGCTAATTATTCAGGCGGCGATGGAGGAGGGCCTTCAGGGCGGGCTTCCTGGACGACGGCATCGGCGGCTGTATCGACGTTGGGGACGCGGCGGTTGGGGTGTGGTGTTGACCGGTGTGTCTAGCGCTTCTCTTTTAGCCCAGGCACCACTGACAGCAGGCAATGTCCAAGTCGACGCTGCACAGCCGGCGACACCTCACGACCTGCGGATTTACGACAGCCCACACACTGTGCCCCTATTTCACGAACTGCTCGAGTCGTTGCTGGCCGACGCGCCTGAACCCAAGCCGTTGACCCTCGTGCAGCTCAACCATGCAGGCATGCAGAGCTCTGCCTCGTATTCGTTTGCGCGTGCCCCGTGGGTACCATCACTGGCACCAGTGGCTGGACGACCGAGCGTCGGCAGAGGTCTCCTTGCGTGGGTTATTGAGCACGCCCTGTGGCCCGTTGCGGCGCGTGCGGTTACAGACCCAGCCGAGTGGTGTGAGATTGCTGGCAAGTTTGTTGATGCCGCGGCCTATGTCGAGGACGCCGGATGGGGTGGTGTGCAGGTCCACGCTGCTCATGGTTACCTCCTAGCAGAATATTTGAGTCCACTTGTAAGTGCTACCCCTGGCTACGCGCGCTTATCACCAGACCAATCCACGACCGCGACGACTTCCCGGAGTGCCGGAACGCATCCCCATTCGCCTCCATCTCCTCTGGCTCATCCTCACTGGCATTCACGCAGCGACTGACCAGTGCTTTGTCAAAGCCCTCAAAATCAACTGTTCCGACTTTGTCGCGGGCGGGTTGGATGAGGACGCAGCAGCAGAGATTATTCGAGAGATTGTCAGCTGGAAGCTAGTCGACATCCTGGAGATTTCCGGTGGGACATACGGCAATCCAGGTGAGCGTGCGGTGAAGGGCTGAGCTGATGCCAGCGTTTGCCTCGAGCGGGTCTGCGCGCGAGGCGCTCTTTGCGTCATTTACCAGGGAGCTCATCCCAACACTTCCACCATGCCCAGAGGGGCCGGCAATTATGCTGACTGGAGGCCTGCACGACCGGTCGCTCATCGCGTCGTCAATCCGCAACCGTGCAGCGGACCTGGTTGGCATAGCGCGCCCTGCGGCAATCATTCCAGAGCTTCCCGCGCGGGTCATCCTCAACCGCGATGTGGGCGACGAGAAGGCCAGAGTTGGAGGATACAAGATCCCCGGTGGCGACCTGGCACGGCGCCTGTTGGGCGGGGCTTCTACTGCTTCGCCACCAAGCAAGCTGCAGTCAAATGGGTCCAATGGTGCGACCGTGAGTGGGAAAGACGACGCGGCCAACGGCGTCGCGGCCAAGGACAACGCGAAAGACATCTCCCACTCTCCCGACGGGGGCATCAAGCTGGTGGGGGCCGGCGTCTCGACGGTTTGGCACGAGTGGCAGATGGCACGCGTGGGGCGGGGCCAAGAGGCCGACCCCAATCTCGATTGGATGTGGGGTGCTGTAAGCAACACCCTGTGGCATGACGTCCTGGGCGGCGGTCCACGATGGTGGGTGCGCCGATGGCTTGGTACAGACTAGTACAATACATCTCGCATAGAGCTCAATGCACATCACATCGCATCATACACTACGAGGCACTGTGGTTTTACCGTACTCATCTAATGTTGATCTATTGTGTAGGACATCTATCAGACGGACAAGTACTCAGTTAGGCCGTGAGGAATCGCCCACTGAACTTGTCCCCAAAGAAATCCTTACCCTTCATGCGAACGACCATGCCCGGCGCGCGAACCGCGCCCACAAGGGGCAGTCCCAGCGTACCTGCCCCGTCCTGAGGACCCAGTGTGACCACAATGGACCCAGTCATCGCACCAGGGACGTATGGCCTTGGAGTCTTGCCCTGGACGACCGCGAGTATGATGCTCGCAAGTGCTGGACCCTCGGCACTGGCAGAGACGCTTGTGCGTGCGCTGGGGATAGCAGCAACGTCGCCAAGAGCATAGTAGTCGCCAGTCATGGGCGACGCCTCGCTCCCTGCTTCTACACGGAAAGTTTTGTCGACGCGCACATAACCGTTACCCGTGACCGCTCCTGGGTCAACAGCCTTCACAAGATCCGAGTTGGGTACGTTGCCCGTTGACATGAACACGTAGTCGGCCTCGACACTTTTGCCACTGCGAAGGCGGAACGTTTTCACACCATCCTGTGGACCTGGCTTGAAGCCATCGGGAATGTCCACAAAGTCGTCCAGCACCACGTCAACGCCCCGATCAGAGAGCTGACCGTAGAGCGAGTCGGCAAGGACCTGGGTTGTCGGCGGTGGCACAAACTTGCCTGTTGCGTCACCAGATGCGGCGGCACTGGGAGGATGGAGCAGGCCAGACTCTGTATGCACGAGCGTGATGTGCTTTTCTGGGTACTCTGCAACAATCTCCTGCCCGATCAGCTGCGCCCATGACCGATGGCACTCACTCCGGTTACCTCGACACCAACTGCGCCACCTCCAATCATGAGGATCTTCGTTGCATCTTTAATCTCCTGCTGCATTGTGCGCAGCAGCTGCTGGTAGTCTTCCAGCGAGGATCCCTTCACCGGCCGCATGGGTGGTGGCTGTTGGGCACCGGTGGCGAGAATACATTGCTGTGGTCAGCAGTGTAGCTTGCAGGCGTGGGCTCACTTCAAAGGGGACCTCTGTCGCTCCCTCAAACGCGTGCTCGAGAACGACGCTTGTCTTTTTGAGCTCGATCACCGAGTTGGGGCACACCACGCGATGACGGGAGCCGGCGGGAAACACGGTTTCCTGTGACAGGCGTGCGGTCAAGTTCTTGGACTCCTCCCAGCCTGGCTGTTAGCGCTGCTTTCGGAGCCGAGTTGATATGAGCTGGGCGTGGAATCTGTCTGACTACAGCTTGACGGCAGCCGAAAACAGCAGCTTGGGTAGTGTACATACCGGGCACAACAACTGCACGCACGACAGCAGGGGCCCAAAGAATAAACTCGGAGCGCTCAACAAGGAGTATACGATGAGAGGACGGGAGGCTCGAGGCGAGCGAATTGACCAGCGTATGGCCCGCCACGGACGCTGCGGTTAGCAAGCAAGCCCCCACTACTGTGGAGCGTACCTCCAATTACAATGATGTTTTTTAGGTCTGACATGTCGGGAGAGTCGGTTGGTTCGTACGAGACAGAGAAGCAAAGGATGTCGGCGGCTAGAGATTATATACCGTCTGCTGGTACAGCTATGCCGGCGGGCGTGAGTTGGTAAAACCCTTTTGGCTCGGGACGATGTGTTGACATGTGGTGTTCAACTTTATCATTTGAAGTTATCATCGGCTTCCAGGCAGGCGTTGATGCGGTAAGCAAGGTCTACCGTATTGCATGGGCTTTCCGGCGGAACCACGCACGTGGTGGCGGGAACCTCTGCAGACGGTTGGTCGCTGTTCGTCTAACGATTCGTGAGCGGGCGTGCAAGACGGGCATGCAAGAAGACAGATCTCGTTTCGAGCGGGTTGGCCTCCGCGTCTCTCTGTTCAATGTCCCATGACGTATCGACACATGAAGCACCCGCTGGGGCCATGGAGTCAGTAGTGAATGGTGTTCACAAGTTGTGCTGCACACCTAGTGTTTTCAGTGGGGGTATTACGCAGGCTATCCGCCGTTGCCAAGAGATTTGGTTATGCTTTCGGTGTCTGCTGCGCGTCCTTGGCCGCCGGTCTGACCCACGCCCCCTAAAGCTTTGGCGAGGACATACAACTGTAGTAGGGCTACAAATACAACGGTTTTCAATGTAAAACGACGGCTCACGGCTGTCTTGAGGCCAGTCTCGTCGATGCGACCCGACACGTTTGCGTAGGCTGCGCAGTACAGGCGACACCGCTAGGTTTGCAAGCTGAAGAAGGAGCGTCCGGCGACTGCTCTTGAGACACTATGGACGCAGGTTCTTGGCACGCCGCCGCTGGCTTGTCTGGAAGTGGCTGTCCGAGAAGCTGTGAGCAATCAAAGAGTCCAGAGCAGCACTCGTCATCGTTGGCTTCTGTTGTCCATGACGGGCTCGCTCCTCCGTGTCGCAGGGCGCCGAGGGCGCCGGCGGCCACGTTCTCGGGTGTGACCAGAGCCATGGCGGCTTTCTCATTCGACTCTGTGTGTGGGCTCAGTGTGGCAGTGGTTGGCGTAGCATTGACTCCACCCACCACCTCTAAGCCAGCAAGGTGAGGTGAGTTGACGCCGATCGGCGCCACCACTGAGCCCAAGCTGTTTAGCGCTTCTTCCAGCTGAGCTCGCACCGCCGCCACGACGTCTAGCTGCTGAGGGGGAAGAGAGTCCGTTCGACCCAAGCGAGCACGCAGATCTGCCACTTCGGCCCGTAACAAAGCGTTCTCATCGCGCAGCCGAGCGACTTCGTCTTCACGTCGTCGCTGCCAGTTAGCAACAGGTCAAGCGTTGACTCACGGCCTCGGTCGCCTTGCGAGCACGGTAGTCGCGTTGGGCTGTGAGTGCGCGAGAAGCCGGTAATGTCTTGTCAATGCTGCGCCCGCGCACCATGGTCGAATGCCGCAGTACAGTCAGAGGGCTGAAGAGAATGTTGAAACTCATCGGTGAGCCCAGAACAACAAAACTTCGGAGATCACATCTATCCCCGTGATAGACTGGGGTACTGTCCGAATACCACTGCTCTCGCACCAAGCATCCTTCACTTAGCCTCGCATCCTTGGTATCACACAGGTGCAACATCTTGGCCGAACATAACTGCAGTGGTTACTCAGCACGCTGACCAACATGCAAAGCTTCAAGGTGTACCGTTGAGTTGTCTTGAGCGCGCGGCGATGGAGGTTCATCAAATTGATACCCTGAATTTGAATATCGTTCATCTTATCGACAACCATTAAAGTCGGCATTGGACGAAACCTTGGCCACCATCCTTTTACCCTCGCCAGCCATGTCGACACAACTGACACCCGCAAACTCTGCAAAGGCTTCAGCAGACTACGACAACTTCCAGGGCGAAAAGATCCACCTATCCCCTCCATCTCTCGACCGCGACAGGTCTCATGAACACATCACCAACGACGCAGCCCCGGGGCCTGCAGCCACGGCGAGTAAGCTGAGACTCTCGGCGCATACTCACACCACAGCTCGCCTCCTCTCTGGTCTTGGTTGGCTTGACCGTCTACTGCCTATCCTAGTGTTTTTGGCTATGGTTGTTGGCATCATCATTGGTGCGTCACAGCAAACTTGGTCATATTGACGACAGGCAAGTTTGCCGGTAACACTGAAGTCATCTTGAAAGGCGCTACGCTCAACGGCGTGTCCATTCGTTTGTTTTGTATGCAAGCCAAGGCTGACAGTAGCCATTGTGGTTGGACTCCTCGTTATGATGTGGCCCATCCTTACCAAAGGTGTGTCTTCTAGGAGATAAACCTAACTAGCAGTGCAATACGAGAACCTTCCACGCATTTTGGCGACCAAGCACATTTGGACGCAGGTTGCCATCTCCCTCGTTCTCAACTGGGTCATTGCGCCATTTGTATGTTTTCTTGAGACGCTTTCTGACAGAAGATTATGCTTGGCATTGCGTTTGCCACGCTCCCAGACCAGCCAACATATCGCACAGGCGTGATTATGGTTGGTTTGGCGCGGTGTATTGCCATGGTCATGATTTGGAACACATTGGCCGGTGGGGATATCAACTACTGCGCTATCCTGGTTATTATCAATTCATTGCTGCAAATCGTACTCTACTCGCCCATGTCGCTGTTCTTCGTCAACATCATCTCGAAAGATAAAAGCCTACACCTCACGTATGGCCCAACGGCCATTGCAGTGCTCATATATCTTGGCATCCCACTTGCCGCTGGCGTCGTCACCCGGTTTGCGGTCATGGGTCTCCTTGGCAAGGCGCGATTTGAGACACGATTCCTTCCGTACTTTGGACCTTGGGCCCTCATCGGTCTTCTCTACACGTGAGCATGGACGCCTCCTTACATGCCTTAACAGCAGGATCATTCTCATTTGTGCCGAGCAGGCGACTCGAATTCTGGACAACATTGGCGTCGTGTTCCGCGTGTTTGTTCCCATGATCATCTACTTTGTCATCATGTGGACAGTAGCATTCGGATTTATGCTTTGGCTCAATCGCCGGCTTGGGCCTGAGAGGGGTTACGATTACCCAATGGCTGTTGTACAGTCGTTCACAGCCGCTTCAAACAAGCAAGTCTGCCCCCAAGGTGTCTCCTGCTGATACCACAGCTTTGAACTTGCCATTGCCGTATGCGTCGCGCTGTACGGTGTCAACTCCGACCAAGCCCTCGCCGCCACTATTGGTCCCCTTGTCGAGGTGCCCGTTCTCCTCCTTCTAACATATGTGTCCCTCAAATTGTACGAGGTACTTGATTGGCGGAAGATAGAACCGTCAATGGTCTGAGTGCTACCTCAAGTCCCGCCACGGTCTACCTATATATCATTAGAAACTCGCACTGCATGTAATGTCTAGGTGATGCGTTCGGATCAAATTTGGCATTCTTGAATGAAGAACTTAAGAGTGGAACATGAGTACGGATTGCGGCGGAATATGAGCGCAACACGAGACAGGGTTTGTCAGTGCTATGACCTCATCTTTGTTTCCCATCTCAGCTCAAAGCAAACTCACAACATCCTCTGACTGCTTCTCCGACTTCCAACGATTGGTACTCTACAGGATACTCACCATGGAGCCTCTCCACTTTTACATGGTTAACGCGTTTGCCAATGGACCTCATTCTGGGAGCCAGGCAGCGGTTGTGCTCTTCCCGTACGGCGATGTTCGGGCAGAGAACGAGTCGTACCTGCAAGACCTGGCGAGCGACTTTCGATGGCCAGCGACGGTGTTTCTAAGTCCTACCGATGCAAAAGAGCCTGAGAATGGTGTGCTCCAGTACTCTATCCGATGGTTCACATCCGAGGGCGTGGGTTTCCGAATGCCTTGGAGCGAGTCCCCTGACAGCAGGAACTGCCCTTGTGCGGACACGGAACAAATGCGGCAGGTCGTGTGCTGTTCTCTCTACATCAAGGGGTGAACACGATCAACTTTGAACATGCGACCAAGGGTAGAATTACAGCGACTCTGGAAGGCAAGGAGGATGATGCTTTGCGGATAGGCATCTCACTCCCCATCACGCCAACAACTGTCTCGCCAGATGAACGACATGCCCTTGGTCCGGTGCTTAAATCGGCTGCATCTCTCCAACCAGAGGAGATCGTGCGCGTGTCTACATACGAATACGGTGCTAAAAGCGCTGTGGTACAGCTTGACCCTAGCGTAGACCTTGCCAGCCTCGCGGTAGATCCACACATCCTTGCAGGTCTACGGCTCCGGTCGCATGCTGATGGCAGGGAACTCAAAATCAGGTGACAATCCTCACGCAAGCCGTATCTGCCCAAGGGTGCACAATCTCTATCCGCTCGCGTGTATTCATACCGGCCATTGGTCTTGATGAGGATGTTATTGTCAGTCTGCTTCGCATGGTAGCACTGACAGCAGACCGGGTCAGCCCACTCGGTGCTTACAGGTTACTATCTCTCCAAGCAGGGAGGGGGGCGCGCGAGCATCGAGGCGCTTGTTCACGACGATGTTGACTGGGAGGGGTCGGCCAAGGGCAAGGTCGTTCTCGAGGCCACGCAACTGTCGCGTCGAGGAGGCTCAATGCAGTGTTCTCTCGTCGACGGTCGGGCTCGTCTAGTCGGCAAGGCGTACGAAACTGGGATTGGAACGCTTGCCGAGTTTTCTCAAGACATCTAGGCAGCAGTCAGCGTGCCGCTTCAAGAGGTTCGATATTGGATAGCAAAAACGCTCCGTGTGGCATTCAATGAAGCATCCCATGCAATTCTACCTCGCCGGACAGCTTGTGGAGCAGCGGGGCACCCGTCCCGGATGGGTTTCAGTGTGGAGTATGACGGTGGCACGGTGGTGGAGTTGTCTGAGCTCGGCCTTGTCGGAGCTCGGCCTTGTCGGAGCTCGGCCCGTCAGAGATCAGAGACAAGGTTACTGACTGGCGTGACTGATGCGCGGTCACGCTGCCGCCACCACAATCAGCCAGCCACGGGGTGGCATGGAACGTTTGACGCGCGACGCGTCGTTGCATGCATGTTTGGAATCAGAGAGATCGTCGCAGCGTTACAACTTATTCACCCACTCTGCCGCCTCCATCCATCACCAGCAGTTCCTCCGGGTGTGTCTACTGTACGTCGTTCCCATTAGCTTAACAAAGGTCGCGACCAGGTTAGAGCGGAGAGAAAGATCATCCTCGACATGCAGAACAGGCCGCCGCATTTGAACGGGCAAGCGCTTGGCATCGCCATAGATTGCACAATTGCACAGCCTGGTCGAGTGTATGCCGCTGCTTGGAAGTGTTCTGCACACCAAAACGCGATCGCGCCGTCAGAGGGCGCGATCACTCTGCGGGACCACATCGGCGCACAAAGCAGCGAGCGCAACCATGGGTTGTCTCCGTATGCTACACAGCACGCTCTCTCTTTGAGAAGAGAGGCGGTCTTCCTGGCGGTATGCATGGACTTCGTGCTTCGCCTGCCCTGCCACCTTGCCACTGTAGTGAAAATGAGCTTGTAAAGGTACAACAGACAGAAGTGTTCAACTGGGGTATTACCAGACCGGTCGAAGGGTCTGCCCATGCCATGAACGCAGTCGGCGTTCGCGGGAGTCGGGGGGAATCTCTAATCTTTCTGACCGGGAACCCGGGAGAGTTGGAACCTTCATTGCCCAGCGCGTGTTTTGCGGCGAGGGCTTAACTGCTGTTAGCTGTCATCGGCTGCATTAGAAAGCCAATCGCTACTCCGATCAACTTTGGTACTCAACCAACGGCCATAAGGGCTGAGCAGGAGGAGACAGTCAGGTGGGAGCTGAAAGGAGCCTCCCCCCTGACCGTCTCTCCCCGTGTGGCCCTCCTTCCTAACGTCCTTACGCCATCATTGCTAGCCCCGCGATCTGTGTGTCCTTCTCCCCTTCCCTATCGCGTCTCCGCCAAGTCCGGAGAACAGACTGACCTGACTGGCACAACTAGGAATTGTGAGTGTAATTGCTGGTGTAATAGACACACCTTATGGCCGTGTCTGGGGGTGTATGGGGGATTGTGATTGCAACGGCCTAGCCAGAGCACCAGAGCCTGAAAGACACAGCTTGAACTGTAATTGTTGACCGACTTGTGCTAGCCTGCGCAGCGCAACTACCACCGTCAAGGTATTTGTTTTCAAAATGTGAAGCCAAAGTCCGCCTTTCCTGCTGTAGAACCCAGTTGCCTCGTCACAGTGCTTTCCTGTGCCTCATAGGACACAGACTAGACGACCGTATGGCGTGCGGGGTACTTTTATGGAGGATACCCGGCGGGCCAGGGTAATAACATATTATAACATATTGCTACTCTCAGGCAAACCTCGCACGCCCTGTAAATATGCGCGGAGGGTTGTGTCTACCCGAAACAAAATCGACGTCTCCCACGGCGGCACGCAGCTTGCAGTTGGCGACATGGTATGAGGTGGGCAGACTATAACGGAATTTGGAGGAGAGCGTTGGTGGCGTGCAAAGGCAAGCTGTTCGGTGGCGCTAGCCCTTGTGTCCGCGCAACAGGCACACCAACTGTATGTATTCATCAAGAGAGGTGCTTTGCCTCCGACATAAACTGGCTAGGCTCCCCCGGCGTTCTTGCGGCCATATTGAACAGGGAAAGAGGAGCAAGGGCAACTGTGAGGGTATAGCACACTCGGCGATCTGCAACGAGTGGCGTCAATGAAACGAATGCAGTGCCACAGCACCATTAGTTGGACTAACAACCTTCAATGTGTAGCACAAGGGACCTGGCAGCGATGGACCCCACATAACGGACATCGTTCGGCACGTCCCCTGCGGCCCTGCGACATCCCTTCGTCAGCCAGAGCGGGCATGTTCTAATGTTGGACTACCCAACGGCCGTAAATCGACATTGCTGCACCTAGCGTCAGGCAGACTGGCTGGCGGCTGTCGGGTGCCCAAAAGGGCAGGGCCAATAATGTTAGCAAGACCGAGGGCTTCTACTTCTTCGCCGTGCCTCTCGCGGCTACAGGGTAGCCGCTAGAGCTCTAGGCCTGGTCCTTGCCGATGTTGTCAACTATAAGTGGACGGGTCCCTGCGTTCTTCAGAGGCTGTGTGCCTGCATGCCGCGCCGCCCGCCTGCAGCCTCAGCTTTCATGCATCAAGGCTTCCCGTTCCCAAGCCCTTCTTCGTACATCCCGCTGTCAAATCAGCGCGGGCCGGCCGCCTGCTTAAACCCCCTCGAGATGTCAGGCGACGTTCAAAGGTATCGAGTTGGGAAAACTACCAGCCAAGCGGGCTGAGATGCAGATGCTGGCTAAGAGCATGGCGCATTGTGTTTCTACCATGCAACCAAGCTTACCTGAAGCATTTTAGCGTCCTCAAGGAGACTTGGAGACTTGGATTGGGTGACGCAGAGTGGTTGTTGCTTCGCATCGCTCTCGCACGCCCACATGTCGCTCAAACGCAGCCCCCAATGGGAGAAAGGCCATGCGAGGTTGAACTTGGTTGAAGCATGCCGTAAGAGGCCGGTGGGTCTCTGGACAGGGTGACTGACGACTATCAGGACCTCAGGAGCACCTCAGGACGTGGACCCTCTCATAAGTGTCCCCCTCTCCTGAAGTCTGCCTGCTTTCAGGCCGATGCTCCTTCACCGCACCACTTCGCACACTGCCAGCACCAGTCCAGAGTTGTAGAAGACTCACCTCGACCTGCTGCCGACGTGCGGCCCTGGGCTGTATGTACTCTGGCCTGCTGTTGTAAGCTACCTTGACAACCAGTTGTCCGGTAGAACCACCATCTCGAAACTCGCTCCCGCCACTCATCCGTCCGTTTCGTTCTCAAACAGGCCGGTCTGCTTTGCAGGTGGTGGTTGCTGCTGCTTGAGAGCGTACGATCGGCTTTCTACCTTGGCACACCCATCTACCAGCAGCTCCTTGTCTGTTCGCTCATTCCCCGCCTTCGAGTTCCGTTCGTCTGGCACGCAGTACTCAACTCTGAACGGAGCAACGCGCGAACTATCACGACAGGAAGTCCAGGTTGCAAGGTCACTACTGGCCTTCGTCCTGCGCTATCCACACCTGCTCCCCTGCCGAGACAGCTATTTGTCGACTCCTTGTCACTCCACTTGCTGAACCAGTTGGGCATTGCTATACGGTGTCGTTTAATCGACGAGTGAGCTACAAGTGACGAGATCGCAACGCACCTCATCGCCTGCCCAGCTCGTCGCGCGCAACTTCAAGCGGTTGTTGTCCACCATATCGTCCAGGTTATCTGCCCCCAAAGTGTGAGTCCCGCAGCAGCCAATGCACAACATTACACCAACATTATTCGTGTCGAGTGGCTCTTCAGCGTATTCCCCATCCGTCACCCCATTGCCCTTTGATGCGGGCTCTGGGGCTTGACAAGATGATGCTTTGCCAGACACTTGGCTCATCGCGAGGCTCTGCCCGGCGGCCCTCCCTCCCACATCATCCCGCCATCCCTTCCTCCCCCTCTCCATGTGCTTGCCGGTGGTCTCTCTCTGCTACTGGATGGAGGCTCCCTCCCCTCGTTCACCGTCCACAGTCTGCTTAGTCGTTTGTGCATTGCTGGGCGCCACTCCTTCCGCCTTCGTGGTGAAACGTGGCGGGCATTCTAGAATCCCGATGTCCCAGGTCTGAGCGGTGGGAAGCGCGGCGAGACAGACGCTCGTTTGCCGCCAAACCACGAGCGAGACGCTTATGGCCCCCAGTTGTTGAGAGCCAGAGCACTCGAACGCCCACCTCGGCCCTCAGCCCCGGGGCTTGCACCAGCGCCCGTCTGTCCGGGTACACTCTTCTGCCTGCTTTGTGGTGTAGGTGGTGTCGGGCTTCTGCCCATGACTGTCACAATTGTCAAGCGACTCGGCACATTCCACTCCACTCGCATCGAACAGCCCTTTTACACCCCACCCACTTGGCGCACATTGAACCTGCTGACACCAAGTGCACCTCGCCGTTGACACCCGTGTCTCCGGCCATACATCCTCCTCTCGCGCAATACCGCGCTGCACTCGACTTTGTGGACGGCGGCGTGTCCGCCTTTGAGCGTCCATCAAGTCCTCGGCACCTAGACGCCGCTGACAGCCGCGACCGTGCTGGGGTGATAGCACTACCAGTTGGGCACAACCATTACGAGCATCCACCCCACCACATCGGTTCACACATCACCTTTGGGGCTAGCGTCGCATTCATGCCTCCTCTCGCGACGCACCATCGAGCCCACTTCTTCCGCCATCCACTCTGATGCTGGCCACCAGTGCCCAACCGCGGCCGCCACATCTTCTGACAACCAAGCCAGCAGACACCCCCGACCCCCCACCGTCGTTACCAGGACTCAGGTCTCTCATGTCAAAGGTGCCCGACGCGGAGGGGGCACCCACAGTGGGGCGGCCTGTCCCCACGATAGGTCCTCCGCCTGTCCCTCCACGACGCAGAAGGCTTTTCCAGCGCAAGGACAGGAGCCAGGCGCCAGCGCTCGCTTCCCCATCCGCACAGTCCGAGCCGTCGGCATCAACAATGACGGTCGCGACGGCGCCTCACACATCTCAGCATCGTGCGGCATCTCCCCCGCCTCCTGAACCCAACTCCACCACACAGACAGCGCCGTCGCCTTCCAATGCACGCAGCGCCTCCAACTCCTCTGGAGAGCCGCCAAACCGATCGAAGTTTAGGAACTTTCTTCATGAGGGCACAAGACCCGCAGCCGAGGCCGTGCGCGCGCTCGGACATGGGCTGCCCAGTTCAATGCGGCCAGGGGCGGCCAATGCCGGACCAACGACCTCAGGTCCGTCGTCACCCATGTCTCCTGGCGTGATGACGACCCACGAGGACACCACCCGATCGCGTCCTGGATCGCGCCCATCGTCGCGCCCCACGTCGATCAAGGCTGCCGCGTCGACATCGCGTGTGCGCCTTGATGTTCCAGACGTCCCTCCTCCACCACTTCCTCGCCAAAAGCGTCAGCTCGGACATCTCTATCTTGGGTCGCGATCAACGCCCGACCTTGGAGCCGCGAAGCGTGCCCAGTCTAGTAAATCGGCGACAGACACGTCCGGCAAGAAGAGGGGCCGTGTCTCGCTGGGAGCGCTCTTTCGCAACCGCTCTTCGACACGCTTGGCAAAGCAAGCCGAAGAGGCCAGCAACCGCAAAGAGCGCCCTCCCCTCCCCAAGATGGCCAGCTCTCCCGCAAAGTCTGCTCCAACTACCCCGGTCACGCCGACTTTCCGTTGCCCAAGCTGCTCCACGCTGCACGAGACTGTCGCGACGCCTCGGGCAGCGTTGTCCCGTATGCCATCCCAGGGCCCCTACAACGGGCGCCTGTCTCGACCATCGTCTCATTCTGCATTGCGATTACCAGGCGAAACCGCCGGATCGTTGCGTGGTCCGCCCAACGCCCGATACAACAGCGTCTACCGCTACGGCCACCACTCTGGTAGCTTGACATCTATGACGGCCTCGCCGCTGGGCATGAGTCTATCACAAACCAGCTTGACACATTCTCGAACCAGCTTACACAATGGGTCGCGCACGAGTTTGAACCCCAGTCATTCCCGCCTCGACCTGCTGCACAACCCATCGCACACCAGTCTGTCGCTCTCTCAGACGTCTCTCGTCCTTCCTGACAATTCGCGCAATCAGCTCCTGTCCAAAGACCACTATCACTTGCGCTTTGCAACTACATATATCATCAACCTGATCACCCCCGCCTTGCGGTCCGCCAACTTCGCGAAATCGGAAAGGAACATGGAGATCAAGCGCATAACGGAGGACCGTCTTGCAATGCTTCAGCGTATGGAGCGAACATGGGGTAGCTCTTGGTCCGATGCTGCAGCCGAGCTACTAAACGGCACCCAGTCGGGTGTCTCTCTTGAGGTACAGGAGGCCAAGCTGCGAGCCTGCAACATCACTGCGACGGCGAAGGCACGCGAGCGCAAAGTCTTCGTCAACGCGCTCCGTGATGGGATCATCTTCTGCTTCCTCTTCAACCGCTTGTTCCCCTCTCAGCCGGCGCACATTCAACGCGTCAAAGTTCCAAAGGACGACGTCCGGATCAAGGCAAACATTGACCGGTTTCTTGCGGCATGCCGCGAAGTCGGCGTCCCCGAGAGTGAAATGTTCAGCCTGAGCGACCTCGATGAGAATCTGCCGGCCGGCCTTGCCTGTGTCGAGCGCAACATCCTTGTTCTGGCTCAAATGTCCGGTCTTGCAAATGTGCCCCGTGTGCGAGCTGTGTCAGGCGTCACACCAAGCCCAGACACCCCTTCGTCTTCCGCACCGCTCACTAAAATGCCAAGCCAGCCTGGAGCGACATCACGGCCGACTTCACCACGTTCGTCCGGTACGACACCTGTGGCCACTCGCACATTCGATAACAGACCCCTACGGAGCAGTTCCAGCGACCTTTTGGCTCGCCTCCAGCGCGAGAACGGCAACACTAGTAGTGGATCGCCCTCCAGTGTCCCCAGCTCCAGCGTCCCTGGTTCCAGCGTCGCGAGCTCCAGTGTTCCATCGGCGGAGAACACGACGTCGAAGGGTGCATCAGGTGGTGCCCGGCGCCCATCTCTGTCCTCCGTCACGCCTCCCATGACGCCGGTCCGGATCGTTACCAGTCCCAACGCACAACAAGCGCAGGCGCCTTCCGTGCCTCCAACAGCTCGACCCCAAGTCCGGATGACAAACCCTCGCACACAGGTATCATTCGCCTCCGACACCAGCTCACCGCGGAACCATGATTGGATGAACAGTGTATCCTCGACTCAATCGGTAGCGCACCTTGCACCCCTCCAGGAGCGCACTCCACCGGTGGCCGTCGCGACTGCGGCTGGTGCGTTGGAGCGGGCAGCACACGACAGGCCACCACAGGAGCGCAGCCAGCTGCAAGAGCGGGAGCGCACCCCTAGCCTCGTCAGTGCCAGCTCTCATGTAGCGTCGTCCTACTCGCGCTCGAGTATGAGTGGCAGTGGATTCAACGGACCCATTCCGGCCATCGTAGGCGAGAATGTCGACGACTTCCAACCCCTTGAATGCTCCCCCATCGAAACGTTCAATGCCAGCCAGTCACCGGAAGCGCGCAGCATGAGTGAGCACACACTGCAGGAGGCGCGCCGCAAGATCATTGGTACTTTGTTGTCCAGCACCGAAGACCTGACCCTACCATCGCCTGTACAGGACGATGCGCGTGGTGTGGCGCTGTCGCAGTCACTGGCGGCCCTTGAAGGGGCCTCTCGGCCTCCACTCAACTCCTCGCGTTCCGAAAGCCCCCGACTTCGCCCAATCTCGCGTGGCCCACGCACACAAAGCATTGAAATCAATGGTGGTGGTCGACCAGATGATGGAGGCACCACACCGCAGCGACCTGCGAGCGAGTTGCCACCACGTCCCCGTATCCGCCGACCTAGCGTCAATGGCAAAGTGTATGTGCCCAAACGTCCCAGCTCCCCTGCCTCGCCAAGCCTATCTCTAAATGGGTCTGTCTTGCCCTCGCCAGCGACGCTTAGGGACCATTCGTCGGAGTTTTCGTCCCGTATCCTTAGCAGAGAGGAGCGACGCCGTTCGGCCGACTTCCCCCAGCGTCCGCCATCCGTCGTCGGGGCCAGTCGCATCATGAACATGCGAAATCAGTCTATGGTCAACTTGCCAAGCCGCCGCGCATCGACCTTTAGCCAGGACTCAATGGTCCACGGCTCCATGCAGGTGCTCGAGTTTGTTGACACCGAGTCGCAGACATCGTTCCGCTACCAACTGGGCAATTGCATTGGCCGCGGACAGTTTGGCGCTGTGTACCGGTCGCTAAACCTCACCTCAGGTCAGATGGTCGCCATCAAGCGTATTCGTTTGTCCGGGATGAAGGAGAAGGAAGTCCGCGACGTAATGCGGGAGGTTGAGCTCCTCCAGCGACTTTCTCATCCCGGCATTGTCAAGTATGAGGGGATGTCACGCGACGACAAGTTTCTCAACATTGTGCTTGAGTTTGTGGAGAATGGTTCGCTCGGGCAGACACTCAAAGCCTTTGGCAAGTTCAACGAACGCCTTGTGGCGTCATACGTCGCCAAGATTCTTGAAGGTCTTCACTATCTGCATTCCGAGGGCGTTGTCCACTGCGATTTGAAGGCAGCCAACATTCTGTCCACCAAGAACGGCAACATTAAACTGTCTGACTTTGGCGTATCGCTCAACATGCGTGCCGTGGAAAACTTTGCCGAGCGTGCCAGCATTGGCCGTGCAGACATCAAGTCAACCGAGATTGCCGGAACTCCCAACTGGATGGCACCCGAGATCATCAAGCTTGCGGGGGCGTCACCTGCCTCAGACATCTGGTCTCTTGGCTGCACTATCATCGAGCTTATCACCGGCCGTCCCCCATATTCGGACGTGCCAAACAGCATGACAGTGCTGTTCAGAATCGTCGAGGACCCAATGCCTCCCATGCCTGAGACCTCACCAGAGCTGGAAGACTTCTTAAGGCTCTGCTTTGTGAAGGAGCCCACGCAGCGACCAACGGCGGCGATGCTATGGGAACACGAGTGGGTCCGCGAAGGCAAAGGCGACCTTATCTCTCGGCCCCAGGATTCCCTACCCTTCCTCCGACGGCTCAGCCAAGAACCAGCACATCACCGCGTCGATACGCAACGCCTATTCTCGCCAACCTCCCAGGCGCGTTCTGCTTCGACCTCGTGCGTCGACCTGGGCGCATCGCGCTCTGATGGGCCGCCCTACGCCTCTACCTCCAACCTCGCTCAGTTAAGCATGGTGAGCTTGCATGCGTCTCAGTACCAGGGCTCGCAAGGGAAGGCACAAGGCAAGGACCTGAGCGACCGCGAGTCGAGCCCCGAAGTGACGGGCGGCAAGGCCCACGCTCTGGTCAAAACGTCGTTTGCAAAACGTAGGTGTCCATCTTCAAGCGCAGGTGACTGACTTGAAGCGATTACATGCCATGTCTGTCTTCAAAATCTGAGGAAGCAGGCCCTGCTATGTCAGAACTGTGGACTGATTACGCATTCAAAGTGTTCAGCACGGGCTCATCCACGATGTGACGTGCGTGAACAACTGGCATTGCTAGCGCATCACCAAGATCGTAGTCCAACCGAGCCCAACTCGCCTTACGCAATGCCTGAACCACCTAGCAGCCACAGCCTAGTGTCGTTGCCGGCCAGAATCTTTGGCTGGAACAAGTCAAAATCGAACCTCCACACGCCGGCGTCGACAACATCGCTTGTTGAACCCGACGTTCGACGCAGCATGAGGCGATATCCCTCAGGCGGGAGCGGCGGGGGCACCAGCCCTGGCCCCGTGGCATCGGCTCTTCCTTCAGGACAAACAACGCCCGCGCCGCAGCCCGCACCGTCGTCCGCAAACGACGCACTTGGCTCCTTCCGTAGCCGCCACTCGGAATCGGCCAGCGAAGACAACGCAGGCACTGGCCCTCGCAACCCATCCACATCGTTGTTGCGCATTGACGAGGATGGACCTGCACACCGATACGACAGACAAATTCGGGTTGAGGAAGCCGCTAAGCCTACACGGCTGACGCTGCCACCGCCTGTCGAAAATGCCCCCAAGCGGCGCCCCAGCTTGCTCCGTCCACGCAGCGGTGATGTCAAGGGGGACTGCGTCGTCCAGTAACCATAGCACTCCTGCCTGTTCTGTGTCCGCCAGGCAATCGTCCGTCAACGCCTGCCTGCCACACATTGTTGGCCCATATCCCCGACAAAGCGGGATACCTTGTTGGCCCATATCTGCGACAAGGTGGCATCTCAGCTTGAGCGTGTGATGCGTCTTTGGAGTGTGGCTACACCTTTGCTGTTGTGCAAGTACAGTTCAGGAGCTGGCCGCCTGTCGTGCAGCTTCCAGGGGCATTCGGGACAGTCGCGGCACGCTTGGCCGTTGTCCCAACCTTTTTGCATTAATCCATCCATCGCATACCCAGTTCAAGCCCGCCGCTCTCAACATTGTTCAGCATGCTTGCTGCTGCGGGGGACAGATCTTCCAAAGCATTTCGAACATGATCTCCAAATGTGACCACGCTTGCCAGTAGCGCGCAGGTTACCATTGGGGAGTGTCATACACGGCTCTTTATCGCAACCTACCTCTTTCATTTGTATCAATGTTGTGCTTTTAGCTGTAGCACCGGCATTTATAGTGTGGCTGACAACATACATACATGCATAGTCTGCCTCTGCCTCCCCAGCTCCCCCATGTTGAAAAACCCTACAGTACTCGCTTACCGAAAGGGGTCGCGGCTCCCACACCGGATTGAGCTGGCCCGTCGTGACTGCATTGAGCGCGTACTGTATGTACAGTACATGTTTAGATTGGCGTTTTGCTGTTTTGCTGACTTGCCAAGTGCACGCCTGGGCCGACGGCTAACCTATCTAAATGTGGCCTTGCCTGCCCCATGACGATATGCCTGCCACGCACGGCATCGCCACCTGAACTCGCATATACTGTACTGCAATTACATCACGAACCAGGCTGCACCAGCTTGCTGACACTTTGCTCAATGACGCGACGGACTCTGCTTACACGTTGCGTGACCGCCCAGTATGTTCCGTTGGCCTCGGAAAAGTGCCAAGCCCACCTGATACAGATGTCCTGACCACTGACGGTACCCCGTTAGGGACTCGCTTGTCGAACCACGTATCCCGACGGCCTCCATGGGAGATAACACACGGGCGCTTAGCACCAGTTCACCAAACTTGGGCTTGCCGCAACTCGACAAACGACACTCCGCGCTCCACACACGCGACACAATCAAGGTTGCCAGCGCGCGAGCAAGCCAGGCAATCGCGCACGCCGTATCTCTGCTCGCGGCTTCCCTCTCGCACACTTGTCAGTGGAACGTTGCGATTGCCTCACAACCTCGTGATGCCATGTGATCTCATCTCAAGCGCACAACTGCAGATGCATTTTGTACAACCCCATCGCGATGGGCAGTAAAACTAACAGGACCAATCTACCAGTGCTATTAAAGCTTGGGTTTGTAAGTGTTGGAGTTGTCCGCGCAACCCCATGGCTTGGTACGGCTCTCGTCCTTCATGATGGCCACAACGGCGCCATAGGTACCGGCTCCCGTGAGGAAGATGCCGATGCAGAACAGGGTCACGTTGAACGCCAGCATGACAACGTTGCGGCGGCCGCTGAGACGAAGCTTCCAGTTGTCGTGGTACCACATGATCGTGTAGGGAATGATGCAAACCGAAGGGCCGATGAGGGCACCAACAAGCGAAATGAGGTTGCCGAAGATGGGAATGGCCGAGCCAATGATGTACGCGACAATACCAGAGCCAAAGACGCAGCTCAGCCAAGTGATCCAGTGGATCTTGGTGCCGTTGCTGAGGTGGCGGCTACCGTGGAGGATCCGGACGAAGAAGTACTTGGCCGCAAGGTGAAGGTAGATGCAGACGGTAACCAGGAGAGCAGGGATGGCAATTCCGTAACAGACCTTCTTCATGAGGGCGCCAGCGGATCCCAGGGCGGGGGTCGAGACGTACTGGCCGCAGTAGTAATAGACAACCACACCGATGACCATGTATACGATGTAGAGGAGAGCCATGGAGACGGTCATCGACTTCTTGTAGGAGCGAGGGTCACGCATCTCGGAGATAACACCAAAGTACGTCGGCGTAGCGGCAAAGGCGAAGACCATGGAGTTGATGGCGCTCATAACCTTCCAGAAGGGAGCAGCATAGGCGATGCGGAGGCCCTTGTCCCATGGGCCATCCGGGTTCGTCTGCTTAACGGCGTCGGGGCGGTCCTGAACACCAACGGCAATGGTGAGCGTGAGGATAGCTGCCATGATAGAGACGAGGCCGACCCAACCCAGCCACGAAATCTTGCCGAGCGTGCGGATGGAGGCCATCATGATGCCCGCGATGGCGGCCACGGCAATAAAAATCGCCGTGCATGCACCGTGATGAGTCGCCGTTGACGACACAGCGTTGAGCGCGGTGCCGATGGCCAGAATGCCGGAGGCAGAGACGAAGATCATGAACAGCACAAAGGCGCCGCCAAAGTACTCCCGGCCAATGCGGCCGCCGACGACATAGCCGGCGTCCGCAATGGCGTAAACCTCTGGGTGGTTCATTTTGAAGTTTCCAATGGTGATGGCGCAGTCTAAATGCCGTCAGCCACATTGCACGTTGAGCTCCACCCAGCTCCTATTGATCTGGGACATCGCCACAGCCACCTTGGCTGTGACGGCTGAACCGGCTGTACCTCCAGTCACGCGACCATCCCGTCGCATCGGAATGGGCCGAGGCTCCACACTGAGAGGTACAAATTCTGCCTGAACGCCGCTCACGCCGGTGGCGTGGTCCTCGAGAGACTCACACATGATGATCAGATTGATGACGAGGAGAAGAATGACACCGGGAACCATTCCCACGTCGTGGAAGACGAAGGGAATCGAGAGCACGCCCAGACCAATGTTGGCCTTGGTCATGAGAGCAAACGCGCCCAAAGCGCCGACCTGTTCACGTTAGGACGACGTGGACACGAAGGAACGCTGATGGTACTCACGGCACGGTAGTTTGGACCATCGCCACTCATGTCACCGAAGACGGCATCCTGTACAAGGCGCGAGTCACCCGCGGGGGCGATCTCTACCGAGTACTGGTTTTCCTTCCCAGCGCGATGAGGAACCGCGGGAACGGCTGGGGAGTCGTGAATGCCGTTGTGAGGATGAATACCATTGTCGAAGCCCTGCTTCTCCGACTCGGCGATGTGGTACTTCTCGTCGTAATGGTTGTTCATGGCCGGCCAGTTCGTCTTTCTGACGATTGGGTTGAAGTCGAGGTTGGGGAGACGGAGGCTCACAACTCCGAGGTCCAAGTCGCCTCCTTTTCAACTCTCCACAGATGCCAAACCTGTTGCTCCGCCCGCCAATGACATACCGAGAAACGCCTAGATACGCTGAATCGGGCGACGTTCTCCTACAATGCCACAAGCAACCGCAAGTGTTGAGTGGTAACCGCCCAAGTGTGCGTCTGCCCTGGGCAATCTGGCATTTCTGTTCCGCCAAGCCTGGAGCACCTGGTAGGCAGTGGGGTACAGGGACGGCATACAGTAGTAAGCGAAGGCGGGGCATGCAAAGCGGGAGGTGGGGCGCGGAGACGACTGCCAACAATCTGCTTCCCCTATCGTTAGGCGGTGAGCTGGCGGGTAGAGGGCAAGTCCTCGGCTGCTGAGCGGTTCACGGCGGTACATGCTGTGGCCTACAGGCCCCGGGTCATTGTGAAGGCGATTCCAGGGACTCAATTGCCCATCCCGTTCACGTGCAACCCTGGTCCGACGCGCAGCCCGAAGGCAGAAGGGCCCAAGAGCTGTTGAGCAAATCCTGGGAGGCTGAAATAAGGCCGGCGTGCATGGCGGGTGGCAGCTCGGTAATAGCAAAAGGCAGACGCCCTGCACATGCGAAATGTCAGTCGTCACTCAGTAGTGTGTGTCGGCTGTGCCACCAAACAATGCAAAGCAAAGCAAAACTACCGGACTGGGTCCTCGGCCACGAACTGTGGAGTGTTGAGTTTTCCTTCACTTGGTGAACAATCGATGACACAGGGTTCCGCCCGCACGTGAGCAAACATTCGTTGTCGTGTGGATCGTGTGGCTGACGCTTCAGGTACTGTGCCTGTGTCCTCACGAACCTGCTCGCCTCTCTACCCAAGAGAAAGTGTAGTCGAGCCTCGGCATGCCTTACACATGGTGCTCACATGTCCGGCATCAAACTTCATTATGTAGAGGTTGATGGCATGAAAAACAAAAGTCAACCACACACCCGAGGTACCTCCTTGGGTCACACTTGGGGTAGTCTCAAAGATGTTGCCGCTTTTGGCCGCTTGAGGTTCGGATGGATGGCTCCCGGATAATTAGAACGAATATACGTCGTCAGGCGTCATTGCCGTTGCCTGCCCGTGGGGGCTTTCATGCCAGTGGCGTTCGCAAAAGCGGAGCCTCAGAGTTCAGAGTGGGGGGGGGGATGGTATTTGGTCCGGACCTTGCATCCCGTCGTCGCCTAGATGTTTTGGAGGTTCGGACCATGCAGCAAGGCGGCTGAACGAAGCGACACGACGTGAAGTCCCCCCAAGGGTCTGGACTGACCCGAGCTGGTCCCTACTCCCCGCTTCCCCATGGGCTGCCGTAATTGCGACAGATCTACAGTGGGGCCACGAACTTGTTTTGCAGATCTGGCGTTCGGCCCCTTGCATCGCAGGGGATGCATGCAAATGAGCGTTGATGGTTTCGCTTTTGTTCTAGCCGCGTAGTAAGCGCCAGACCCATTGACAGTGATGTAGCCGGGTAACAGCTCGTCGGTGGTCCTCCAACCTTAGAAGACCGCCAGCTTCTGCTTTAAAAATAGCCCGGCCCGGCCACACGCCACTCAGGCAACCCGTGTCACACACATCACGGCCATCATGCTGTGTGGGTTTGCGCTGTGGCCCCGGTGACTCACTACTAGCGGTGTTGAAGCGGACGTCGAGTTGTTCTCCATGCCACCTGCCGGCCCTTCACATTCCACGTGAGACATGGAAGAACAAGTGCAAACATAGGTAGTTGTTACTGTAAGGTTACAAGTTGCCGTTTAGATACTGCGACTCTTAAAACCGCCGGGGCCCTGGGTCACCAACGTTGCAATCAGCCGTGGATCCTCATTAGCTTCAGCGTCATCGCGATGACCCGTCAGCCAATACCGTTGAACTCAGAAGCAGACAAGGAGAAACTAAATGACAAAACGTAGGAGTAAACGGGTTGTCGGACCGCAAGAATGGATGGGGTGTGCGATGGTTGAACTAAACTGGTCGTTGCGCTGGGCACTGGTTATTGCGCTGTGCACTCGTTGGTTTATCAAACTTGCAGGTTGTGCAGGTTCCTTGGTAAACCGGTCATGCCGACCAGAGCCGCTGGGTGCCTTCACGAAGCGGAATTCGCCAGCGTCAGACCGGCAGTTCGCCGAGTCTTCGGAGTCTCTCCGCGCCCTCCGAGGATCAGTTTGTGACGTCACCCTATGTGATTGGGCAAGCTGGAGATCTGCACACCTTGCCGGTTCCTAACTCTCGCACCTGGTTGTCCGCTGATGTGCAACGGCCGTCCTCGACAGAGGTCCAGGTCTGTCGGCGTGCAATGTGCAGGCGCGCGCCTGTTCTCAACTCCAATCGTGAATAACTTTGAGCTTTGGAGGGTGTGGAATGACCGACCTTACAGGAACCCCATGGCTCATCACCGGTTAGAGTCATGCTCGCTGAAGCAAGATCTGGCGTGGCCGAAGTCGGCCTGGAGATCGACAGGGGAACACGCCCTGACCTCCTACGACTGCACCAGGAGGTGACAGAAGTGACAGAAACCGTCTTGGGAGCTTAGGCTCCAGGCGGCGGAATTGTACGGCGAATGCGAGAGGAATGCGAGACGGGCCCCCCCTCTGGTGCGGGGGCGACACTAGCTTGGCGAATTGGCCGCACGCGGGCATGTGTTGTTTGTTTGACCAGGCCCAAACCAGCAGACGGCGGTTGCAGTGGAACATCGGACGGCTGTTGCCGATTCAGTCCCCCCGCGTTGTGACCCACAGCCTTGTGGCCCCGCTGTCTCGCTTAGTATTGGACTCGCAAGGAGCCGGATTCCGTCTCCAGCCGTCCTTATTATTGGCGTTGGACAATAAATGGCCCGGGGTCGGGCCGAACGGACAGAATGTCGCTGTCTTGGCGCCCACAAGGTGCCGGCCTTGTTGGGGACTGACTTCAGAACGTCACACAACACAGAATCAGCGGCCACTGCACTCATCTGTTGTGTCCTGTGTACTCTGAGGCCTGCCGATTCGCAGCAGACTGTCCCCAAGCAATTCGGTCTCTTCTGGATGAGGAGTGATGCAAAGCCCTCAAGGATATCGGTCACGGGCTGCGGCGGCGTCCGAGGACCGAGAAGATAGGCTTTCCGCGGCGCACCGGCAGCCCCCCGATGTCAGGGCGTTCAAACGGGATGGCAGATCGCGTGCAAGGCAGGCACTGTCCTCGCACGAGCCGCACGCCGCATTGGGTGCCCATTTCGGGCAACCACCGAGGCCACCCCGCTTCAGAGTGAAGGAACACTTGAGCGGCATCCTCTGGCCAGGCACGAGTCCGCCATCACCACCTAAGCACCAGGTGGTCCGCCGACATGGCGTCGTTGTGACATGGGATGTCCCAGATGGGAGCGATACAGAGCTAGATCAGTGGTTGTTGGAAGCCGGTTGCGGCCGAGTATATAAGGGGCCATCATGCTGGTCACTGACCCCATTGTCTCAGAGGCCGAACGGCAAGGAAGCAGTCAACTTACTCGGCGTCGACCATTGCTCTAAGAAGTCACACCAATCCAACTATGGACAACAAGCTCGGCATGTCACACGAGAAGGTCAGCGTCGAACATGTCGAGAAGATCGAGACGGTGGCACCCGATGTGCACCTCAGCCGGGAGGACGCCATCAAGGCTGAAGAGAACGAACGCTCTATGGGCTTGATGGAAGGTCTTCGCAACTACCCCAATGCCGTGTTCTGGTCCTTCGCCATCTCACTTTGCATCAGTAGGTACTCGTCACGCTGTGTGCGGGTCGGGCCAATGTGGGCGTGAAGCCGATTCATCTCCCTTTTCGCTTGCCCGGCTTCGCAACCACAAAGTCTGGCGGCTGACGGTCAAGTCATGGAAGGGTACGATACACAAGTCCTTAACAACGTTATTGGGCTTCCTCAGTTCCGTCACAAGTTTGGATATGATACTGGCAAGTCAGAGGATCCCGACAACCAGTACCAGCTTTCCGCGTCCTGGCAGATGGCGGTCAACCAAGCACCCACCATTGGTTGCATCTTTGGCATTTTCCTTTCGTCATGGAGCCAGGACCGCTGGGGCTACCGTCGCACCGTTCAGATCGCCCTGGTTTTCTTGACCGGGTTCATTTTCATTACGTTTTTTGCTGTCAACGTTGAGATGCTCTTCATCGGCGAGTTGCTTTGTGGCCTCCCATGGGGTGCATTCTCGTCATCTGCCGTATCGTACGCATCCGACGTTACCCCAATCCCGCTGCGCGGCTACCTCACGACATATGTCAACCTTTGCTGGATCATCGGTCAAATGATCGGTGCTGGTATCTTGAAGCGAGTTACGACCCTCCATGGAGACAACGCCTACCGGTGAGTACTGGCTATACCAGAAGCTGTGAAATGGCTAACACTGTCAGTGTGGCGTTTGCCGTCCAATGGGTATGGCCCATACCCCTGTTCATCCTCGTGACTCTTGCCCCCGAGTCGCCATGGTTCCTTGTACGCAAGGGACGTCTTGCCGAGGCGAAGCGTGTGATCGAACGTTTGTCCCGGAAGGGCGAGAAGGTTGACTCGGACGCGACGGTTGCAATGATGGTCCGCACGAACCAGTTTGAAATCGACAACGAAGTCGGTGCCTCGTACCTCGACTGCCTCAAGGGAGTAGACCGTCGTCGCACCGAGATTGCGTGCGTCGTTTGGGTGTGCCAGCAGCTCTGCGGGATGGCCTTCTGCGGTTCAGCTGTATACTTCTTCGAACAGGCCGGCCTAGACCACGGGAAGTCGTTCTCTCTTAACCTGGGCATCACCGGTATTGCCTTTGTTGGCACAGTTGCCTCTTGGATCACCCTCACATTCCTGGGCCGCCGACCGCCTTTCATGGCTGGCATGATGGTCATGACTCTTCTCATGTACATCATTGGCGGCTTGTCGTTTGCGGCTGACAAGGGTCCTGGTTCCGGCGGTGCTTGGGGACAAGCTGCCATGGTAATGATCTTTGTTTTCACGTACGACTTTACCATTGGACCTCTCACCTATTGCCTTGTTGGTGAAGTGTCCTCGACTCGACTTCGTTCGAAGACTGTCGGTCTTGCCCGCAACGCGTACAATGTGGTGGGAATTGCTGCCGGTATCCTCAACACATACATGGTCAACGCCACCGCGTGGAACCTCAAGGGCCGCGCCGCGTTCGTGTGGGCCGGCACCGCTAGCATCTGCACTGTTTGGTGCTATTTCCGCCTTCCGGAAATGAAGGGTCGCTCCTATCGTGAACTCGACATCCTCTTTGAGCGCCGCACCCCTGCTCGCCAGTTCAAAGACGCTGTTGTTCGGGAGGAGGACGAGTCTTAATTTAGTGATACCGACCGTAGGTCAACCTTGTACGTGTAGGCTGGACTGTGCATCGAGTTTCGTTTTGAGTGGAAGTTAGGCACATGCAGTGTAATGTCAGCATGATAGCACACTCCCAACAAGACACCTAACGCCCTGACTCAAGCACTCCCCCACACAGCTTACCGTCAGGTAGGTTGCAAACGCCCCCCTCCTTGCTGTCTCTATTCGAGCCCAATTACACCTGGCCAGGTTGCCCGAGTCCGATCATTTGTGCAACGGTGGGAAACGCGTGAACTGTGACGTCTGTTCCTCGCGCTCGTTGCCGCGTTGGGGCTGAAGCGGTTTCGGGGAAAGGACTACAGGTATTGCAACTATGGCATTGTCGTCAAGCGTGATAGATGTCGCCGCAGGGTTGTATTGGCCAAAGACCGTTCCCGTGAACCATGAGGGTGCAAGATCCTCCATGACCATGGCTTACTGCCTGGAAATGGATGCTCTGCAACGTGGTGATATCAACCGTGCGTTACTTAACCACGACCTGGCATCCAAATGACGGGCTGTACAAGGACGCGTACAAGTGGTCGGGGAAGACCAGACAATCAGCGGGTGCACTTGCCGAGAACGCACACAGGATGATTGGCCATGTTCACCACCTACGTACTGGCAGTTGGGCATGTTTATCCCTTTTCGCGTGTTGGGACAATCGTATGTAGTCGTTCAGCTCGCTGAAACTAGAAGATGCAGACATTTTACGCAACATCTTTCAGAAGCGGCACTTGATGTTCAGTACGGTAAGAAGCCGCAAGCCAACGCTTGAATCACTTCCCTGGCAAGGCCGAATACGCGTCCTGACCAATTCCTTCTGTGTCCGAAGTCCGAAAGAATCACGGTGAATGAGCTCTCCACCACCTATGTCCGTTCTTGCAGGACGCAACATGGACACGTGCGAAGCTCGACGCAACGGCAGTATGGCCACGAGACCTTGATCTTACACTTCGTCATCGAGCGCAGGCAGACAACGATTAAGAGTGGAGCCTCCTCAGCTTGGGATATGCCAGAGGCTAACCCATTGAGAACGGACGGCAGGGGGCGGCGTTCGGGTAGCTTTGCCGGGGTGTTGTGCGTCACTGTCACTGTATGAATCACTTCGGCTACTTGACTCGGACGCCGACGCCAAAACAACTCGAACATCGGCGGCATACTCGTTGGGTCTCAAAACACTCACACATCGCAAACAGAACGCGTTACAAGATGATAGCGACGCGTGCCATCCGCTCGGGGACTGTTACGTCGTACCCCCCTTTCACGGCCGCGACGCATGCTCGTTCACCCGTTGTTCCGCCTCGTCCACTTCTGCCCCGCCTTCAGCACCCTTCGTCGTCGCCAGGTCCTCCCTTGCACCCCAAACGCCCCAAATTTGGCCCACCACCTGAAGGCTACGAAAGGAGCCTTCATGCTGCCCCCGCTGCATGGCCCAAGACACTGCGCCAGTCGTCCGGCACGCTCTCCCGCTCTTCGCGGCCCTTTGCAAACACTTCCTCTGGGGTAAAAGAAAGCAAAGAGGAGCGCAACGCGAGACTCGTAACGGAGAAGGACGAATGCATTTCACAACGCGCGGAAGCCGATCATTGGACAATGGACGATGCCGTGAGGGCGCGGCAGCACGGTCAGTGGATGGTTGCTGAACGGTGGAAGCGTCAGCAGGCCCTTGACGGTGGTTTAACCCTTGTGTTGACGCACGCATGCGGTCTTCAGCGGGAGGTTAGTAGTGTTTCGACAAGTCACGCTGAGCTGATGGCAGCACTGGCACCCAACCTTACACCATCTCTTGGCGAGACCTGCGGACGCCCCCGGAGGGTCCTTTGGGGACGGCTCACCTCTGTCTAAGTCGACAACTGTGACCATCAACGATGTCTGGCTTCTGGATGACACTCACCACGGCGCAAGCGTGGACTTGAATGCGGGGCGACTGGGTCCAGTCCATACATGGACTGATACCGCGCGCGACGTGTTGAACTTTATCGAGCACGTCCTGCCATCCATTGCTGACGATCCCAAGCTGCCGTGGCAGCTTCCTTGGCAAGAGGAGGCGCCTAACGAGCCACGCCAGGTAGTCGGCGTCGGACACTCGTATGGCGCCAACGCTCTTGTACAGGCAGCCCATGCGCGACCCGACCTTTTCTCATCTCTCTTCCTCGTTGAGCCAATGGTACGTGTTGTCGGCGTCGCACGTGTGGTCTGACCGTAGGCGCCCCCGATGATGATCAACGCCCCTCAAAAGGGCTATCCCCTTACGCTAGGCGCAATTAAGCGGCGGTCACATTGGCCATCGCGTGCAGCAGCGGCCGAAAGCGTACGAGGCAATGCCATGTTCAAGCGATGGGACGAGGATGTTTTCAAGCTGTGGCTCGAGCATTCAGTTGTCCCCACTGATGCCTCACGGCCAGAAGGTCCGGTTGAGCTTGCTACACCATCGTGGGCAGAGGCCGCGGTATTCAGTGACCCCCATTCAACGCTTCGCGGATGGGATGAGCTGCAGCAACTTGACATGCCAACGGGCCTTCTAATGGCTGGGGACGAGTTTTGGATGTGTGGCGAGGACGTTGCCAACGAGATGGTATGGCGCCCCAAACGTGCGCGAAACGAGCGGATGTTAGATGCAACGCATCTCGTTGTACAAGAAAAGCCCCACCACACCGCCGAATCTATGTGGCGGTTCTTTACAACACTCGAGGCTGGAGACTGGGACACTATGAGGGCGAAAATGTAACATTACATTTGCCGTGCTCGTTTCCACTGGTACGTCTCTGCCGCATCTCCTGAGGCGTTTCCTGCCCCCGATACAAGTTACATACCTGTATATAGCGTACTACAATGTATCCCCACAATTCGCTACAACTCAACTCTGCGCTGCTGAATGGCTATATGGGCTTGATGGCAATTGCACGAGGACGAAGCCGGCCAGGACAACGCTCATCTTCCCCCCTACTCTCTGTGCCACGACGAATTTCTGGTTCGACGGCGGATACTCTTGCCCCAGAAGTACATGGGCAGTGCAAAGCACGCGGGGCCCAAGCAAGTTGCGAACTGGACCATGGCGCAGGTGAAGATGCCCTTCTTCTGAATGAGCTCGAACACCCAGTAGGACATGCCGAACCCGGTTGTGTTTTTGATCACGGTGGCGACAACCATAATGTCACCTGCTATCGGCGTATAGCAGTCGACTGCGTAGGCGACAGCAATAGTGGGGATGCTTGATACGATGATGCCAGTGCCGGCGTAGCCGACGCAAAGAATGACCGGCCAGTCCCATTTACGTTGGAATCCCAGGCCCCCGACTGTGATGGCGATAACCGCAACAATGAGATAGGGGATGAGCGAGGGAAGACGGAACTCGGCCTCACGGATACCATTGTTGCGCTGCGTCATTCTTTTGGCGACCCAGTCGGAGAAGGGCCCCGCAGTTGATAGACCGATAAGGCCGCCAACAACAAAGGCAAAGTTCGCATAACCAATGGATGATGGCTTGAAGTTCCACGGCTCCTGTCCGAGTGTCGCCTCGGTGAGGTTGAAAAACAGCAGGACGTTGGCGGCACCGTAAGTGGTCATACCAGCCCAGAGAATGATGGGATTGAAAAACTTGAACCACGGCGACACCAGGTCTTTGAAGAGCGTCTGGCGCCAGTTGGGGTCGATTGGCTGCCAGAGCTTCCACTGTTGCTTACTCGGCGAACCGCGGCCTTGGACACTTCCAATATCCCCTACTTCCGCATCGTGGGCATGGTCGACTTCATGTTTCTCCTCGAAAGACGGCGCGACGTCCTCTTCCGTTGTTCCATTGTCACGCCGCTTCCCGGCGCTTGCCGCTCTCGCCTCGGTCTCTTCATTGACGATGGCCTCACGTTGGAATCTGGTTTCCGGGAACCCAACCAGGAGGTTAACGGTATTAAAGACACCCAGGCCAACAGAAAGCCACCAAAAGGTGCGCCAGCCATAACGTTCCGCCATGTTGCCTGACATAATGGGTCCAATAAACAGTCCTGTACATGAGCGCAACTCGAATAGTAGGTCTCACCCATGAAGTAGGCTGTAAAGTAGAGACCCATCCAGCGCCCACGCTCGTGAAGGAAGAAGACGTCAGCGATGACTTGAACCATCATGGTTTCGTTGATGGCGGTCGGAACACCAGTCATGATACGGGCCGCCAGAAAGTTGTTGTAGCTTTTGGCGAGGGCCTCCCAAATGGCAAAACCAATAACGAAGACACTCGTCACCAAGGCAGTGATGCGACGGCCAAAGATGTTAGAGCATGGTACGATAATGAAGTTTGCGTAGCCCAGTGAGAGAACGCAGGCACCAGTGAGGAGACCGATTCGAGTCTCGCTCTGTTCAGGCCATTCTTTGGCCGCAATGCCGTTCATCGGGGCCATAGAGAGGGCTGAACCGACAGTGAACACGACATACAATGCCTGTGTGATGGCGACAGTTACTGAGTGTCAGAAATGTAATCGATATTTCCCTCCGAAGCGCGATGGTCACAGCAAACATACCTTTCCATTTCCAGCTCCAATTGAGTGGGTCATCGACTCTGTTAGTAGGCTGTGGAATGAGGCTGTTGGTTAATCCGGCTGCTCTCGGTGAATGGCAAGCTGCTCACACCTGGCCCTTGCCACCATGAGCACGCTGAAAGTGCAGGCCATCGTGGTCCCTCATCACTTCCGTGCCAGGGATGTGCTCGTCCTCGACATGGTCGAGTGCTTCGCTGTTACCTCGCCGACGCATGGTAAAGTTTGAGGTTTGACCGCGTTTAGTGTCGAGCTCGTAGATGTGTTGAGGGGGACAGGAGAAACCAATGACAAGAAAAGCGCTGACAATCTGTGGCGGTATTTATGAATAGAGACTTTCATGCAGTCGGGCGAATGGACTCGGCCATGTCTCGGCCCCAGCACAACCGTGATAGTCGCGTATGAAACAACATACCCATATACCAGCGGCGTTCTTGAGTCGGGAATGTCTGAGGATCTCCACTGGGGTAATGTGCCTACCATGGTGGGCATGTGCGGCAACCAGCAAGATGAGTACGTACCAAAGCCAGGGGCATCAGCACCCAACGGCGCACGTATCGGTGCTGCCGAGCGGCCCACCCGAAATAGACCAAAGCCCTTCGGCATGCATCAGGCTCATCAGTTCATTGATGAGGGGAACAAACAGAGGCAATGAGGAGCGAACGGAGGCGTCAGGGGCTCCCCGGGACCCCTTAGATATACACCGCGGAGCACATGCCGCCTCCCCGGCTTGCGCCATGTTTTGCTGAGGGTCTTGTCGTTAACGGTTGGGCCACACTTCCGTCTCCTTCGATGCGACATACGCGGGACAACTGTACATGTGTACAGGTGTCGGCTTGAACGCTTACCGGAGGGCAGTAATCCAGAAGGCATGCATTAGCTACCGGAGTGTACAGAAGCTGTCGTGGGGAAGGGTGAGCTACTTGGCCAGCTTCCAGCGCCCCACCGACCGCATTCCGTAGCTGCATTCCGCCTGAGGCCGAGCCCACCACTCCCCCCAGGCTTAATGCACGACGTATACACAAGCACATGCACCATCTTAGAATCATAACGATCATAACGACGGGAATGCACTCCGCGTGACTTTGGTTTCCCCGTGACGTCCATGACGTCGTGACAACCAACGCATGCCCTAGAGACATGCCGAACTGTTGCTTTCGCCGGACAAGGTGGTTGTTTACACCGATCACTCTATGTCGGGTGCGGGGGCCTCTTATCATAGGATGACCTCGTTCACCTCAGGTCATCAGAACCATACCACCAGCCAGTTTGTCGTCAGGCGCGGTCCAGACAAGAAGAGGACGGAAGTGTAGGAGACGGCTGCGGCGACGCCGACACAGGGAGTACAAACCGAGGAATGTGGAGGGAGGAGAACTGCCGGAAGTGTGACAGAAGGCCCAGCGGCTTGCTGAGTTGAAACTGCACGTATAGGTGCTATTGGATAGACAACTCGGTCACTTCCAAGTCCGATAATGGTCGATGGAAGACAGGCTTGGCAGACATGTAGTCACCGCCTCACGGCCTTGCTCGGGGAGCTGAGGAGGCGCCTACAAGGAGAAACCTGTACGCCCACTTCTTGGTAAGGGACAAGTCCCCGCACAAGCCTCCAGCGCCACCTGTACGTTGTACGTTCCCATGTTAGCTAACACGCCAGATCCTGGGTTATGCCCCAGGCACTGAAGGCTGACATCGAGTACGGTTGTACAGTATGCAGGGAGTGAATGTTCTGTACCGATCGTGGGGACTCCATCGAGAGCCGCAACATCTGCTCCCATGCCGGCCATTGGGTTGCATACGGCAGGAATCCCACTTGAGAGAGCACACACCGGTCCAGGCGCCTCGTGCACTACTATGACAGTGGGAGGGTCTGCCGTGCGGCATAAATCTTTGTAGCTGCAGCACTCACAAATCACACCTTTGGGGCACACGTGCATAGCGTTCCTTCGGTACGCGCCATACCTCCTGGTCAAATGCCTTCAGCTCACACCAAGACACGACAAGGCAGAGCAAAGTCTTGTCACTACTCTGTGAGGTTTCTGCGTGAAAGATAACTGGCCGCCTAATAAGCGTCTCACGTCAATATAAAGCTGAACTGTTCAGCGCATGCAGAGAATTGCTCAACAATTGTAGTGCCAAGCATCAGGTGGCACGTTCCCAGTTGCGCACCGACCCACATTGCTGCTGTACTTGTACCTTGGGGCAAGCCGATGCCTTCGAGGAGAGTGCATGCGCATGCCGCACATCCCTCACGCAAACTGGACGTTGGGGCTCGGCATCTCCCGCACTACGCCGAGGGTTGTTGGGGTTGTCGTGTTCTTTCGCCACGTGCGCCCGGCAAGCTTCGGGTTGCTGCCGAAAGGGTGACGCGTGAATGAGGAATGTGGTATGTGATGTTGCGCGTTGGTGGCAACACAATGCGGGACCCCTAGCTCCGGCCGGCACGGTTGTTACAGACGGCGACGTCGGCATGGGCATATGTGCGCATGTGAGCATGTGCGCGTCGAAGTAGTTGCTGGGGATGCAGGTGCTGTGCAAGCGACACTGCGAACGCGAAAGCGCCCAGCATATAAATGACGGCTTGGGGCTGCCTGAGCTTGCCAGGTTCCCCATTCAGACTGCTGTTTAGTCACCAGCTACTCACCTTCGCCATTAGAGGTTTTTGCACACCGAGGGACCTTCTTATTGCATCTTCCGGCTCCATGTTTCTCGAGACCAATGTCGCTGCCCCGGCCTCCACAAAGGCGGTGAACACCGACCTCGCGGGCCAGACGTTGTGAGTCCTACCTTTCCGTACTTGTGCCTTCGTTATAGCTAATCGCGGGAGTGAGCCGTTCACTACCTACAAGCAGAGTGTGGCTGGGATGGTCACCATCGATGGTCACAACATGACCATTGGTGACGTCGTTGCGGTGGCGCGCCAGGGAGCGAATGTCGAGATTTCACCTTCAGTGGCACAAGCGGTGAACGCGAGTGTGGACTTCAAGGAGTCCAAGAAGCACACTTCCATTTATGGCGTTACCACAGGTTTTGGGGGCTCGGCCGACACTCGCACAAGCGACACTGAAGCCCTGCAGATTTCGTTGCTTGAGCACCAGCTTTGCGGGTTCCTCCCCGTTGACGCCTCTTACGAAACAATGTTGCTTCACGCGATGCCAGTTCCCATTGTGCGCGCGGCAATGGCTGTGCGTGTGAACTCCTGCGTGCGGGGCCATTCCGGTGTGCGACTCGAAGTTCTTCAATCGTTTGCCGACTTCATCAACAAGGGGCTAGTGCCATGCGTTCCGCTTCGTGGTACCATTTCAGCGTCGGGTGACCTGTCTCCTCTTTCCTACATTGCGGGAGCCATCTGCGGCCATCCCGACGTCAAGGTGTTTGACACCACTGCCAAGCCACCGGTTGTCCTTAGAGCACCCGAGGCAATTAGCAAGCATGGTCTGAAGACAGTCAAGCTTGCTTCCAAAGAGGGACTAGGTCTTGTGAACGGCACCGCCGTTTCTGCTGCTGCCGGAGCCCTTGCTTTGTATGATGCCGAGTGCCTGGCAATGATGTCGCAGACCAACACAGCCCTCACCGTTGAGGCACTCGACGGCCACGTTGGAAGCTTCTCACCATTCATTCAAGAGATTCGCCCCCACCCAGGCCAGACGAAGGCGGCGCAAAACATTAGAAACATGCTTGGCGGGTCAAAACTTGCCGTCCATGAAGAGCCCGAGCTTCTTGCAGATGAGGACGCAGGGGTTCTTCGTCAGGATCGCTATGCTCTTCGCACATCCGCCCAGTGGATTGGCCCGCAGCTTGAGTCTCTCCAACTCGCCCGGCAACAGATTGAAATTGAACTCAACTCGACCACGGACAATCCTTTGATCGACGTCGAGGGTGGCATGTTCCACCACGGTGGTAACTTCCAGGCTATGGCGGTTACGTCTGCTATGGATTCGACTCGAATTGTGCTCCAGAACCTTGGAAAGCTTGGGTTTGCCCAAGTCACCGAGCTGATCAAGTGAGTCCCGGATAATGGTCTGCGACCCTCCGTTAGCTAACAAAGAGTTGTGAGATGAACCATGGCTTGCCTGCCAACCTGGCGGGTTCTGAACCATCGACGAACTACCACTGCAAGGGCCTCGACATTCACTGCGGAGCGTACTGCGCCGAGCTTGGTTTCCTTGCGAACCCGGTCTCCAACCACGTTCAGTCCACCGAAATGCACAACCAAAGCGTCAACTCTATGGCCTTTGTGTCGGCGCGCAAGACTATGGAAGCTAACGAGGTCTTGTCACTGCTGCTCTCTTCGCAGATGTACTGCGCCACCCAGGCACTCGACCTTCGCGTTATGGAAGTCAAGTTCAAGGTCGCCATCGTTAAGCTGCTGAACAGCACTCTTACAAAGCACTTCTCAGCGTATCTCAATCCGGAGCAGCTCACGATGCTTAACAAGGCTGCCGCGCTGGAGCTATACAAGCGCCTGAACCAGACACCATCGTGGGACTCTGGGCGGCGCTTTGAGGATGCTGCAAAGCATCTTGTTGGCGTCATAATGGATGCGCTGATGGTCAATGACGATATTACCGACCTCACCAATCTCCCCAAGTGGAAGAAGGAGTTCGCCGCGGACTCCACCGCGCTCTACCGTGACATTCTTGAGGCCACGACGGCTGACGGCCGCAACGATCTTGAGCCCGCCGAGTACCTGGGCAACACGCGCCACGTGTACGAGGCAGTCCGATCTGATATTGGCGTCAAGGTCCGTCGAGGCGACGTCGCAGAGGGCAAGAGCGGCAAGACGATTGGATCTAATGTCGCGCAAATTGTAGAGGCTATGCGCGACGGCCGCCTGGTTCGTGCTGTCTCCAAGATGTTTGGTGTTTCGTTGTAGGCTTTTGTGGCTGGTGTTTGTTAGCTTTTGCTCCGAAGATGTAACTCAATTGTGTGTGGTCGTTTGATGCCTGCTTTGTTGTAGTTACTGGTGCAGCGTAGATTAGCAACCGCCTACAGAACTTATTACGTGGCGCCTCTGGTGCATGATGATGGTGCATGGTGCATGATGCATGGTGCATGGTGCATACTTGGCAGCTCACATGCTTGTACAAACGTACAATCGCAGCCGACGTATATGAGTTTGGCTACCACGGCGACGCATGGTGCTACGGACCTCATACACGAGCTGCAGCTCTTCCTCACAGCAAGCGGTCCCACTCACATCTGCATTGGATGTGCCTAATAGGATTCGTAAGAACGAAGGCTCCATTTACTGTAATTTGGTATGAGACGTACAGTACAGTACTGTACAGTACTGTCCAGTACGGTGGTCAGGTGTAGAATGACGAGTAGGAGGCCGTCGTGAACGGCCTATGACGGCCGGTCAAGTGAATTGCCCGGGGCGCCACGGGCGCACGGGGGCCTCTGCGCCTCTGTTTGGGGTCACATGGCGCCTTACCGGAATGACAAAGGGCTTACAATGACCGTCCCGGTGAACCCTCTCCGTCTCTGATCCAAGTCGGTGGCCGCCGGGGCGGGCTTGGCTCCCACTTGCTACAACGGACAACGGAGCCGTGTCCGCGTCTCAGCATGCACCCAACACACCAGTAGTAGTAGTATACCACCATCCTTGCGTGGAAGTGTCGCAGCGTTCTTGCTCGACGTCTATATATATAAACCTCACCCAGTTGAACAGCAAAGTGGCCACCTCAGCACACCTGGATACGGACGCTCCAACCACAGCCAAAAGGAAGGCACTATAAAGCGGGGCAAATTCAGATCGCTGTTACTGCTGTCAATAGGTCAAGCTCATTCTGTTGCCTGTTGGCCGACCCTCAAAGCGCCTCTCACAGTCCAACATGTCGCCAGTCTCACCACACCCGACGGCTGGGGCTGCCAAGTGGATTCCCTCTGCTTGGCCACTTTCCACTCAACTGTTTGGTGGTGTCGTGGCTCTCCTCGCAGCTTGCGCAGCGTGGGTTGTCTACCTCAAGGTGTATTACCGGTTCTGGCACCCCCTGCGCAACCTGCCCAGCCGCAATGACGGGCATTGGCTTCTCGGCGTGATACCAGTAGTGATGAGTCGCCCGACAGGTGTGCATATACACGAGGCAATGCAGGAGCTAGGTCACACTGTGCGCGTAACCGAGTTCCTCGGCGAACCTTGCATTGTGACTACGGACCTCACAGCGATTGGGTACATCCAGCAGCACGCCGACCTGTTCATCAAGCCGCCCAAGCAAACACGAGTTCTGACCCAGCTCCTCGGCAGGGGCGTGCTGAATGCCGAGCACGCCGATCACCGTCGCCAACGCAGGGTGCTCAACCCTGCCTTCTCCCCGGCGGCGATTCGGGAAATGATGCCCATCTTCTACCACAAGGGCTATGAGATGCGCGACAGAATCATGGACCGACTCGATGATCCCGATGTGACATACCCCGACGAGAAGACCCCCCTGTCCCCGCTTGACCGCGTACCAGGCGCTCGCAAGGTTGACATCGCTAAGTTTCTCAACGAAGTCACATTCGACGTCATTGGCCTTGCTGGATTCGACTATGACTTTAACTGTACGTGCCTGAGGAAACAGCTTGTCGCACTCGTGACCTCTTTCCGCCGCTTTGGGACGATTGCCCTCATGCTGACTTAAGGCCTTCATAAGCCAAACATCATCATTGAGACATTCCGGGGTGCGCTCTCCGCACTTATGAACATGACCCCCATTGGCTTTTTGCAAGTCATGTTCCCTGCAGCTGATGCCATCGTGAGCGATCATTGTGATTCTGAAAACCTGACAGCAGCCAACTGCGCGCAATCGTTTGGTCCGACAGAGCTTGCAGAACGGGCAGACTATCGGCGCAGTGCGTGAACCGAGGCGGCCAGACTACTGACAATCAGGAGCTTGTTAGTCGTAAGAAAGCCGAACTCAAGGCCCTCCAGGGCGGTGGCTCTGTCGAGAAGGACACCAACGTTGGGAAGGACTTACTGTCTCTCATCGTGAAGGCCAACATGGCGGCAGACCTCCCAGCCAACCAACGACTGTCCGACCAGGAAATTATCTACCAGGTATCAACTTTCCTTCTCGCTGGCAGTGAGACGTCGTCCAATGGCATGGGTTGGTGCCTTTACAGGCTGTCGAGGCATCCTGAATACCAGGAACGATTACGTGAGGAGCTGTTTACCATTAGCGAGGAGGAACCCAGCTTGGAGCAGCTGAACGCACTGCCATTCCTTGACAGCTGTCTGCGAGAGAGTCTGCGCCTTGACCCTCCCGTTCCGGAGACTGTGCGCATGGCTACAGCAGATGCTGTTCTCCCACTCGGCAGCCCCATCAAGGGTGTCGATGGCCGCATAATTGATGCCATTCCGATGAAGAAGGGCAACATCGTGTACGAGTCGTTCATCAACGTCCAGCATGACAAGACCATCTGGGGCGAGGATGCCTTTGAATACAACCCTGACCGGTTTAGTCGACCTGGCATCCCGGCCAAAGCGGTCCCAGGCTCATGGGGAAACCTCGTGGCGTTTAATGGAGGCGCTCGCAACTGCATTGGATACCGTTTTGCGCTGGCAGAGATGAAGGCACTCATGTTCATCCTCCTCCGCAACTTCCAGTTTGAACCTCTACCCTCCAACCCAGTCATGACGCAAAAGAATTTTATTGTCATGCTTCCATGGGTTGTCGGTGAAGAGGCGTACGGATCGCAGCTCCCTCTCCTGGTAAAGCCGCTCGGAAACGACTAGGAGCTGTCGTCAACCTTGCGAAACGCGCCTGACGCTCTTGGCATAGCGGCTTGACCAACTCGGTACTAGATGTGCATGCCGTCGGCAGGGCTGTGTCAAGCCGGTTCGCCTGGTAGTGTATCATTGCGTAGGATGAACAATGATGTTGTGCAGACTTATCTACGGATGTATTTGTTTACGTTAAGGGGGAATGTCTGCAACGCCGCCAGTGCCAGATGTCTTAGAAAAAGTGCTGTGACATCACAACTGCGCCTCGATGCCGATGAGGGAACCGTGCATTCCGTTCATCCCTGCATGGATGGTCCTCGCAATTCCAATGCCATGTCACCGCAAAGATGCCCCGCTATTGATGACTTGAGGACTCAGCCATTGACCGAATTCCACAGACTAAAGAGATAAAAGGCTGCCATGCAGCTGAAGGGCGTTCCTATACGCTACTTCATCTCCAAGACCCATCCTCCCGTGACAATTTAGAACAACTGTGCCACATGGGGCTGTTTAAAAAGGCCCCTTCACAATCCTCGAACACTGCTGTGCCCGAGCCCTTGCTCAATGCAGTGGAACCTCCGGTTGAAGTGATCCGCGGTTTTGCTCGTCCGGATCAGTCGACCCTCATGCTGAAGTCTAAGATCATGCACGTCAAAGAGGTGAGGTGACAGGCCAAAGTCGCCCACCGCCGTGCGAATGCCCGTCCGTGCAACTGATATCAGGACATTTACATGGTCGAAGATCAACACGGCGCTGACGTGGTGCAGATCTCAGGAGGACCCTTTGCTTTCAAGGTGTATAAGAGTAAGTAGCAACGGTAGATCTACAGTACACGCCATGGCGACCAGTTGACAATCAGCAATCTCTACCCCATCCGGCCATCTTCTCTTCCGTATGCGAAACAAGCGTGCGGCATTTCGTCGCACTCTGATCTGTGAAGACGAACATGGGTCAGAACTTTTTAAACTTGCACGCATTTGGGCATGTGAGTGTCGTGCCTTCGCCGCACTGACACTCTTCAGGGAGGATCAAGGTGCAATTGCGAATTCCCAGCACAGTTGGCGACTCAATGACTCTGGTCCTCGTGGGCAGCCACGGCGGGCGTCGTGCAGAGGTCATTCGCAGTGATAACCTCGAAGTGGTGGCGCAAATGCGCTCCCAATCTTGGAGACATGCAAAGGAGAACCGTCAATGTGTGCGTCGTCCATGGCGGCCTCGGACAACTCCTGCCCACCTTGTCTAACTGACCGCAGGGCATTTGTACTGTTGCGCCCGGCGTCGACTTGACACTCATTACAGCCCTCTATCTAGCTTGGGAGCGTTGCAAAAGTGACGATGCAGCAGCAGCGGCGAGCGCCCATGGTTAGCTGCCGCCATTGGCGGCCAGCATTTGTATCACTCCCCACGAACGCTGCGCCAAATACTGTCGCTGTCCCTTGTGCTGCTTGGTACCAATCTCTACGACCAGGAGAGGCAGTCTGGTATTTGATGCTGTGCTGATATATTGTAACACCACATTTGTATCGTTGGATGTTGGCCGCTTGGGTATACGCCGCTATGAGACAACGGCATTGTCGTGTCGCATCCTATCCGCTTCTTTCCGACACTATGACAGGGTCCACCTTCAGCGAGAAATAAAAGGGTCAGATCTGCATGAGGAATCCTCACTGCAATCCGTCACGATTATGAACATCGTCGAAGCTTCCATCACCGACCTGCGCTCAGCTCTCGACTCCGGGGAGGTGACCAGTGTTGAGCTTGTGGCCGAGTACCTCCGTCGAATCGCCTTCTACGACCACCATGGGATTCGCTTAAACGCGGTCGTGGACCTGTCGCCTAACGTCTTTGCAGATGCCCGAGCCGCCGATCTGCGCAGAAAGGATGGCAATGTTCTTTCTGTACTGGACGGCATCCCATACACGGCCAAAGATTCATACAAGGTCAAGGGTATGTCGGTCGCCGCCGGCTCCCCCGCGTTTGTCGACTTGGTCGCCACTGACGATGCGTTCGTTATCTCGCGTCTCAGAGCAGCGGGTGCAGTCATCATCGGACGTACCAACATGCCCCCTCTTGCTTGCGGAGGCATGCAGCGTGGCTTAGACGGACGAGCCGAGTCGCCATATAATGGGGCCTTCCTTACAGCAGCATGGACCAGTGGGTCGTCCAACGGTTCCGGCACAGCCACCGCAGCATCGTTTGCCGCGTTTGGGCTGGGCGAAGAAACATGGTCGTCTGGCCGTGCACCTGCCAACAACAATGCGCTTTGTGCGTACACCCCAAGTTGGGGAATGATTTCACTGCGAGGAAACTGGCCACTCAATCCCGTTATGGACGTTGTCGTGCCCCATACCCGCACCATGGGAGACATGTTGGCAGTCTTGGATGTCATTGTCGACGACGACATATGTACCCGCGGCGACTTCTGGCGCACACAGCGAACACTCGATATCCCTAGGACGTCTGAGATGCGGCCCCAGAATTACACCAAAATGTCCCACCACGCCAAGGACAGGCCATTGGCGGGCTTGCGGATTGGGATGCCGCACATGTACCTCGGCAGTGATCAAGGCATCCCTGTCCGCCCCTCTGTTGTGGCTTTGGCCCGTACGGCTGCTGAGCGTATGCGCGGCCTCGGTGCGGAAGTTGTGGAGTGTGACTTTCCGGTTATTGCTGCATACGAGTCTAGCATTCACCCTTTCCCCCGCAGTGTCCACGGCGGGCTGGAAGAAATCGGATACTTGCCGAAAGGATATGCCGAAGCCGAGTTTGTCGAGCTTGTGCTGTTCGGCCTTGAGGACTTTCTCCGTGCCAATGCTGAGGCCGGCTTTCACGAAGGCCCCAAGACACTTGCCGATGTTGACCCCAACCTCATTTCTCCTGTGGCAAACGGGCAGATTGTGGCAAAGCGCTTGACACCTAACTGGGGCATGGGTGAGTATGTGCGGTTTCTCAAGGAAGGACGTCTAAAGCACCCCAACGAAGTTGCTTTGTTGTCCGAAGGAGTGCGCGGCCTCGACCGAGCACGACGGGAGCTCCTGGAAGACTGGATGGACCAAGAAGGGTTCAACGCCGTTGCATTCCCAGCGTCATCCGACATTGCACCTGTGGACGCGGACACAAACGCCGAATCCAATGCTGTTGCAACACGAAATGGCACCTGGGTTGCCAATGGCAACACCGCGCTACGGCATTTGGGTATCCCAACTGTTACTATTCCCATGGGGGTCGCTGAGGACATTGCAATGCCCTTTGGTTTGACGTTTGCCGGTCGCGGTTGGGACGACACACCCCTACTCCAAATTGCTGTAGACCTTGAAAACCATCTTCGCGCGAGAAGTCCGCCACCCCGAACGCCAGCTTTGACACCAGTCGCCCCGGCCACGCAAAAGCTGGAGTCCGGATGCAGCCAATCTGCGCAGAAACTTGAAGACAGTTTCAGCCGGTCTGCAGACACTCTATTACTGGACGTCACTCGAAAGTATGGAAAGGATTCGCGCGTCATCTACGAAATCAGGGCAACAGCTTCGTCGCCCATCGCGTCAGCTGTAGTGACGGTCAACGGGAAAGCGGCTGAACATGTCAAATTGGACGGATCCTGCTTGGTAGCCACTGGCTCAGTCCTTGCAGAAGAGCTCCACATTCAGCATTCCCAATGGAGAGTACCATACGGCACCATTGTTGTTGTAACAGTCAAAGGCGAGTTTGGCAATCTTGGCGCTATAGCCACAGTAGGAGGCCGATAGACTGGCATGGACCACAGTCGCACTCTGTGCATCCATCAATGCCGTGGCCAGAAACAACCACGTCTGTCTACAGTACCCGTCATTCGTTTGGTTCACGCGGCTTCGCCGCTTCAACACACAGGAAACATTACTGGTAGCCTCCAGTACCGCCCAGTCTTTACCCATTGCACGCCTACTGCTCGTATCGGAAGCCTCTCTGCTCGAAATCGGTTTGATCAAGCCACTCCGCCGGATCGGATTATTCGCGATCATCATTCTGGAAGCGGTCGCTCCGCCAGCGGGCGTTCTTTCGGTTGAGCCGCAGTATGTTAAAGAAGTAGACAAGAATAAGCTTTCGTTGTGAGATTTTAAGCCTCGTCTGACACGTACAGTAATACCAATGCAGTAACCAACGAGCATCGCAGCTACACCGCCACTGTATGTTGGTGCTTGACTCGTCCTGAATGTTTGGGGTCCACTGTTGCTATCAGACACTCTTCTCGAGACTCTAGGAGCACGTACATGATATTCCCTACCAAATAACCCAAGTAGGCAATGCCATATGCAACCGTCTTCTTGGTGTATCCTGCGGTGTTTGCAATGACAGACGTCATGAGTACCGTGTACGGAGCCCAGTACACGTAGATGATGAACAATGCACCTAGCGATCCAGCCTTGTTGCTGCGCGGAATAACGTGCAGCAGGATTGTGGAAAGGAGCGGTATGAAACACGCTACCAGTGCGGTCAAAGTGCGTTGACCGGCTGGGTCTGTTAGGCTTCATTGATTGCACATTCCACGTACTTTTGACCGCAATGTACGAGAAGAACAGAGATGATGTCCAGCTAATAAGACCAGTCGGGCAGTTGAGAAGGGTAGTTTCACGGACACTGTACCCCAAAGACGACACGATGATGGAATTGAAAGCTGCCATGAGCGCGCTTCTTCCTGTATTCATTCACTGTTAATTCCGCCGTTTGGAATGTTGAGACACACGTTGATAAGGAAGATTAGCCAAGTTTTGACGTCAAACAGCGCTTCTTTGACTTGGTAACCTTTGAAAACTTTGTTCTTAATAGGTGAGCAGCTCACATGACAATAAAGCGTTCTTACCTGGACCCCAGTTTGGTTACTTTTAAGGCGCATAACCGCAATGACCTTTTGGCGATCTGTAAGCCACCAACACCGCAAGGGCGAGTCGGGAAGGAAGATGGCCATAAGCACGCCCCAACTGAAGGTGACGACTCCCACAACGATGAACAGTAGTTGCCAAGGCTCAATCTTCCCATGTCGCGGTAGGAAGGAACAAGCAACTGCGGTTAGAATGGGTGATATCAGCACTCACAGGACAGGAGGCCATTTGTGAGAGTCGACACGGTGCTATAAATGATTGCAACTCTGACAACTTGTTCCTTTCGGGTCCACCAGGAAGAGATGACAAGTGAAAAGCCCTGAGCCGTCAGCTGTTTGTGTCTCAGCAGGGAAAGGCGAGGGGAAGTGCTTCGTACGAACTGGAAAAGTCAAAGCTTCGAAAACGCCTAAAATGAAGCGGCAGATGGCAAGACCCGCAAAGCTCTTAGTTGCAGCGATGCACATTGAGATGACACCCCACATAATGACGCATCCGGAAATCACGCGTGAAGCGGGAAAGCGCTGCATGGCGAAGAGAGCTGGGAACAGTGACACAATGCTGCCGAAAAAGATGAGAGAGGACGTCCCTGGATGTCAGCTCTCAAGGCTTATCACGGTGTCTAAACCTACACGAATACTGCTGTCCCTTGAGATTAAGATCTTCGCGGAGCCCCATGATTGCCGCAGTGCCCAATGCATTTTTATCCACCGCTCCCATCCTGGAGTTAGAGATTGAATGAGGGACAGCTCACATGACCCCAACAAAGAGGAGAGGCACTATGATGCAGTCGGCTCGTCGAACAACCCTGCGCTCCTCCTCCTCGGTATACGGCGCGAGGAGGACATGTGCGTCCTCGCGTAGTTGTACTTCTGCGAGGAACTTGCCTGCCTCGTCCAGGTCGGATCCTTCATGAACAGGTTGCGACTCTACCTTCGTCTCCTCCTTCACACACTCGGGGTCGTAGGGAGAAGTGGTGCCGGTCATGAGATACTTCAATGTCCAATGGCTTGGTTCGCAATCTCAGATACGTTCTCATTTTATGCGGTTGGCTGGATGCAGTGAGCATGCCTGCCCACCTGGACTACGCGAACCCATTCCGGACTCGTCGGCAAAGCGTTTGCACCACCATACAGCAATCTTTGTGCGGTAAGCGGAAACACCTTGGCCCGCGGCCACTTGGCCGCGGGCAACCCATACTGTATGTCGATCGGTCAGGGGCAACCTGAAGTTCGCCGCAGGCGTGAACGACCGTAGTTGGGCCCATGACGAAGGTAACCAATGCCCATATATATGTATGCACTTTCGCAGACCTAAAGCAAATGCGAACACCAACTCAAAACTCGCTGTCCCACATAATAATCGGTATCATCAATCATGGCAATCGACAAGGCTGAGGACTATTACGTGTCAGGAGAGCTTCTTCACTTTACGCCGGTTCAACCTTCGCAGGAGGACCTTGTGGGACACTGTGCGGAACCCAGCTGACGCCAGGCCTATGCCGACCTCGCCACCATTGACATCTCGACCTTTGACGAAGGTCCGAGAGCTCAAGCAGAGCTGGCTGAGCAGGTACGGAAGGCCATGCATGAGGATGGCTTCTTCACTCTGGTGGGCATGGACATCTCCGAGGCTGAGATCGCCCGTCAAGTGGACATTGGTTATGTGAGGCCCCCTTGGCACACATCGTCAACCCGGCTGACACTAAGACTGTACTTGAGCGTACCCCCCTTGAGGAGAAAAAGAGACTCCGCGCGCCAATGCAAGAAAAGGGTTCGTATTGGGGATTTAAACCCCGTCACTACTACGAGTTTGGGAATGGCGTGAAGGATCAGATTGAACAGTTCAATTGGGGACGCGATATGCAGTCACAAGAGTTCCCGTCGACCATTATGCCTTTTTTCAACGAGGTCAAGCACTTCACAGAGAAGGTTCACAAAGGCGTTCTCTTCAGCATTCTCAGACGTACGTCGCCAGTAAGCCCAAGTTGCTGTTCTGACTGGAAGTTTTTGCAATTGCCCTCAAGCTTCCGACTGAGACCTTTGTTGAGAAGCACAAGTTTGACGTTCGGGACGAGTCCTGGATGCGATGTAGGATTCGAAGCTGAAACGACTCTAACTCTCAGACATGGCATTCTATGACGAGCACAGCAAAGAAGATGAGGCAAAAACGAAGGGAGTGTGGTTGAAGGGCCATCAGGATTTCGGCACCTGCACCTTTGTCTTCTCGCAACCGATGGCATCACTACAAGTGCGAGGCGAGGATGGCCAGTGGCGCTATGTTCGACACACGCCAGGCGGCATCATTGTTAACTGTGGTGTCATGATGGAGTGGTATACTGGAGGCTACTTCAAGGCAGCTAATCATCGAGTAGCTGCCCCGCCGGATGACCAGCGGAACCATGTGCGCTGTGGTGTCTTCTATTTCTCAGTCCCGAATGACGAAGAGAAACCCAACACGCTATTGGAGTCCCCTGTGCTTCAGGAAGCAGGGGTAAAGAAGGTCTTCGAATCGGACGACAAAGCCATCACCAGTCGGGTCTATTCACAGGCTCGCAACTCTAAGGTAGGCAAGAGCGAGACCTACAAGCGTCAGTGGGGTGAAGGGGAGATTGTAGTGGAGGTTATCGGTAGGTCGCTCGAGAGACTGATTGTTGGCACTGACGCTCTAGCCGGCGTGGAAGTGCCCTGGTACGGGTAGGAGCTGCGTGGAACGGTACCATAGTCAGTTTAGAATGTCAATGAATAGCTGGTTTGTGAAGCTCCTCGCCCCCCAACGCAATGGAGGTAATTGTGCCTATCACCATGTGGCTAATGCTGGTTGCATCACGTTGTAAAGCCTCTACGTCACATCGCGAGCAGTGTGCGGCTTGCCATTTATCCAAGGCCACTGCTTTGACGCGCTGCAACTACTAACCAAGTACTGTATGTATCGGTATGTGCCGTGCGGTTGCATGACAGCAACTCGCAATTGGGTGGCTCTGTGGATGCAACCCAGCTGTCACAAACAGTGGACGTACAGTATACAGGACAGTACAGCACACACATACAGTACACTGCCTTCCCTTGTTTTATGAAACTTCATATCCTCCAGGTCATCGTATAGGGTTCATCATAGCCTTAAGAGCTGTAAACGCCTACCAGGTGGCTGTCTGGTCGAATACTCTTTTCGAAGGGCTTCCCTAGGGGTCGCCCAAAAGGCATCTGGCCAGTCATGCGCCATGATACTGGTATGCCCCATCGCTTTCGAACTTCAGTCATGCTTGGGTAGTAGTGTTGAAGCGTTGTGCCGATACTGGGGCAGCAAGCTGTAAGCGATAGCCAGACTGTGTGTTAGGTCAGCACCCAGCCGGCTTGGACTTTATCGCTGCTTACTGCTGTATTGACACATGGCGGAGGATTGGTTGGCCCAAGTGTCGAATTGCGCACTGTAAGTCGGATACTGATCTCGGGTTTGTTGTATCACTGTCAGTCGTCAGTTCGATTCAACACGGCACTATTCGCCCTCATCATCCTCGAACAGCAGGACGGTACCCTGTCCACTGCTGAGGCATTGCAACTTGTCGATGACAGTTCTGTGGAGTCAGCTGAGCAGCCACTGCCTCTGGTTACTCGAAACTCTGCCAACCGACGTTAGGTCTCATGTTCAGAGTTTGGGATGAAAGACTGGCTTGACATAGGTTCCAGAACGCGGTGTTTGCTTCATCAAATAGAAGTACGGCTCTAGTCGATTGCATGTTGAACATCGACGGTGTCGTTCGCACACAAGTTGTCACCAGGGCAATAATGTCTTCTTTTGATACGCCTGAGTTTGCATCGATCTGTTGTCAGCTGCGCCAAGTCTCAGAATATAACGGTTAAGCAACAGGCCAGGCTCACTTGGTATCTTGATCGTCGGGCTTCGAGAAGAGTTTCAAGTCCTCTTAGTGACGTTGCCGTATCGCGTCTGTGCTCAGCGGGAACCCCTGCGCCGCTTGGGACTCACCCCATAATGTGTGTGTTTGAGTGGTTGCGCTTCGCTCGTTGTCTGGGGAGCGCAAACTCTACGAAAGGAAAGGAAAGCTGCGTTGTGATAACCACTTCAACACAATTGACCATACTCCGCTGTCGACGCAGAGTTGGCCGCGGGCTAACGAGGCGCTTTGTGAAACTCAGCAACAGCCGTGTCAACGGAATTCCCCGAGGCTGTTGCCCACTCCTTGCAAGAAAATGCCCGCTCATGTGACCTTGAACATCGCCTGACTTGGCCGCCGCAGACCGAGATATGGGTGACATGCCCACCTCGGACTCGATGTCATTGCGTTTCCGTGTCATTGTATCATCACGTTCAGCAACTGCCCAAACGAAGATGGATTCCAGTCCGTCAGCAAAACTTCGGCCGTCCGAGTCCGCTGGCGATGCACATTCCAGGCGCGGTGCCCGACAGGCGCGCTCACGACTCGACCGGCCATGTGATACTTGTGTGCCTAAAGCGGCGCACCGGACGCTGACCACAGGCCGTCGCCACAAGCGTATGTGTATGATTCCAGTCCGTGGTGAAGATTGCATGAGCTGCAAGACTCGGGGGGCAGAGTGTACTTTTCTGCGGCCCCCAACGGCACGCAAGCGCAAACGGTCAACTCAGAGCAGCCAGGGTCCCGGTCGGCAACAAGAAAATGAACCACTGTATCTGCCTGGCGGGGAGGAGAGCGAACCCGCCGCTCCATTTAAAGAAGGCAAATGGAAGCTGAATGTGGAGCACAATCTGGGGTTAAACAATGTGAGCCCGCAGAGATAGGAGAAGGAGTGGTGCTGGGGTTTAGCTGATGTTTACCTAGTCCACTCAACAGGAGCCAAGCGATGGTACGGACAACGGCTCAGACTGCCCTGACCAAATCCATGGGGGTGGTGAAGCGCTACCCTTGGACCTCGACGACGTAGAGGACGAAGAGACGCACTTTGTAGGACATGGCGCGTTCTTCAACCTGGTGCCCAAGAATGCCTCAACAGCAGACGCCGACAACACCTCGTTCTCTTCGAGGTCGGGGTTTTCATTTAGGCAAGTCTCCTGCGACCCAAGGCTGCCCGCCTACTTTGTTAAACATCCTTCCTTGGTCTATGGCCGGGGACCCCGCACTCCCGCCAACGCGTACAATGAAGCTTGTAGGCTATGCGCCGAAGTAGCCCCTGATATTCCTCAACAAGCTGTTGTAAAGTGGGACGTCCTTTGTGCACATTTGGCTAATGTGAGAGGTTTACAGAGCTCACTTTACCTGCACTTCCATTCATCGACGCATCTCGCCTGCAAGTGTTGTGTTCAGCTGAAGCACACGGAGCGCTATTGCCAGAGGCACTAGCGTCGGGCATAGTTGCCCATTGCGCGTCGTACATTCCCGAGATTGTCACACTCCATACCAGTCTCTGGAGACAGGCCCTTTTGGCACTTGAGGACGAATATCGGCAGCCTCGACTTCGGACTGTACAGCTTGCTCTGCTCGTACTGGCATCAAGACCCAGCAAGAACAGTGGAGGTAGTCAAATAGGGCTAGCGCGAGTAGGTTACAATGCTCACGCGCAGCTACACGCTGACAGCTGGCGGTAGGTGCAGCTCACCTGTTGGGTCTCCACATGGACCCTTCGAATTGGGCGTTGCCAGCGTGGGAGAAAAGCATTCGCAAGCGGGTGTGGTGGACGCTGTACATTCACGATAAGTGGCACGCCCTTATTTATGGGCGACCAAGCAAGTGAGACATCCGGGCTGGTTGACCGTAAACAATAGCTTATGTGTACACTCAGCTTGCACAAAGCAAACCATAACGTTCCTTTACCAAAAGCGTCCGATTGTCAGCTTGATCCATCCACTATGCCGTCCACTGAAGCGTTCCTTGCTACCTGTCGCTTGACGTTGATCGTGGAGTATGTCCAGCCAAAGATCCTGCCTGACACAATCAGCAAGCTTTTGGATGGCTTATACACAGTTCAAGCGGTTGCCAACCCAGAACATACAGTATCACGGCTGGTCGTGCTTGAAAACATCCTCAATGAGCTTGCAGAGTTTGAAGAGTCATTACCGACCCCCCTTTGCCTCAGTACTCCTAGCCTGGGGCCTACGCCGACAGGCATTCGCAAGTCAATGATTTAGAGCTTAAGGCTTACCCCCAGGATCGTTTCAGCTGTCGGTGTCAGGCGTTCTTGTTATGACGCATCGCGCAATTGTGGAGTCCTTGGGCAGCAATCAAGGTCCTCATGTGGCAGTGTCCTGCTCACGGGCACTGGGGATCTGCCGCAGGATGGTCAACCTTGTGACTGTCATTTCTGAGGGTGACCAGCAATCCTTCTGGATGCCATGTAAGTAGTATGGTGTCTTTGTACGGCCTAACACTTACTGTAGACTCCTCACATCATGTCTCCAACACCGCCAGTTTGTTGCTGCGCCTGGCTCTCTATGACATCGACGGCCAATATGGTTTCATTCAGGAAGCCATTGAATGTACTGCCAACTTGGTCGAGGCAGTGGTCAACCACTACCAACACACTCACTGGGACATTGCTGAGGCCGCGCTGCGGCGCATTGCAGTTATGCTATTTGCTGCATCTCTTGAACTGCCGCAGGTTACAAAGGCCTACCAGGCTGTGGCATTGGCATTGGACATAGGTACGCATTCACTCCTTGGGCCATTCCTCCTGTTGTATCTGATGTCTGACAACCAGAGAGTGACGAGCCACCTATAAATGGATTGGATCTGCTGGTCTCTAGTTCCAGTCAATGGCTGTCAACAGATCTTGCCTGGTTAGAGCCCGGTATGTTGTTTGGAGCACTCGACTTTTGGGAGGTGTAAAAGGGCGGCGTGTTTGTCGGCACGGCTTGAACCTGGGCTTCACCTCGCATTCCAAGCCAACCACAGACATGCGGTAGCTGAGAAAACGGGCACATGTCGCGGGTATGGTCAATCGAGGGGTGCCAACAGATGGACTCAGAAGACTCCAGAGTGCTCATTTCAGGTGAATCTCCTTTTTAAATCGCGGCCAGCTGTACTGCAACTGCAACCCCTCCTCTCCGAGGATCAAGCTCCCAGGTGCGGACATTCAAGACATTCATGTAGCTTTGGGCGCTCATTTGAGGGCACAACGGCATGAGGACGTTGGAGGCTTCACGTCAACAGTAGGCGCTCTCTACTGTGTACAGTATAATAGTATTGACAATGCATTTAATGGTGGCGTGGCTCCAGGCCAGCGCACAATGTACATGAAACTGTCTACTGGGCTGCACAGGCTGTACCAGACAGTCCTCGGCCCCGCAAAGTGCCAAAACTTATGGAACGGTACAGGTAACGACGCCAGGCGGTATTGGCTGACCTACGATACTGCTGCTGAAGATCAAGCAGTTCACTGTGCAAGTGGGGCTCAGTGATTGTGACGGCGGAAATGGCGCTTGGAGCGCCGAACTTTCTGGGACTTGAGGCACTTTCTGCGAGCTGTAGTTTTGGTGGCTGCCTTGGTGGTTGTCTTGGTAGGTCGGGCTTTGGTCTTGGTCCTGGTCTTTGTGCTTTTGCCAGGTGGGGTCACACCGTCGAGGCTCTGAGCACCATCCGTGTAACCCATTTCCTCGTTGTAGTACGGGGGTCCCGAGCCATCCAAAGGCACGTTACTCCGTTCGTTTGCCCAGTAGATCATCTGCTTCAATCCCTTGACACACGCTGTTGGCTTGCCAGCACACCTTTTTGGAACGGCGGGTTTTGGTAACGTGCCTTTCCCCGTATCGCCAGTAACTTTGCAGCGGAAGACAACATGGTAGTTCTCATCGCCACCGTGTTCTGGTCCGTGGATCCATCCCCAGGCGCAATGGCAGCCACCTTTTGGGCAAGGTGGCAAACCTGCGGGAATGTCATAATCCACTCGGCTCCAGTATGGAGATGATCGGTTGGTGGTGATGACCGCAAAGTCTTCTGGCTGTAGTTTTTCTGGGTCCGACTGGTAGGCAATGCCGATTGCCGTACCACGTGTGACAATTGGCTGCCCTTTGTCGCTTAAAAGGTGCATGGCATTGTACCGTGAGTCATTGTCATTTGGGTCGGGGGTACAAGAAACTGGCTGGTGATTGTTCCCAAACATCGATTCAGACTTGCGACACGAGATGGACCCAATGAACGTGCCGCCTGCGGGCAGCATCATGAATTGTCCAGCCGCTGAGGTATGAGCTTGGATCAACTGAAAGAGGACAGCTTACCTGGAGGGTCGTGTTTCTTCTTGTGGAACCACCATTCCTCGAAGGGCTTCTTAATATGCGGTTCAACATTCGAATAATCGTCTGAGTAGCCATAGACAGAAGGGTGCCACAGAGCCAGGTGAGCGGCAGCCGGTGCCGCTAGAAGAAAGAGCAAGGTACAGGCGTTGCTCATCATCGAATGTTCACACCGACGGAGTTGTTGCGACTGTGAGGAGGTGGCGAAATGCGACCTTGCTGTTTGTGGGCAAAAGAAACGCGCGAGCTATTGCTGGGCGCGTAGCCTGGTTCCGTATAAAGGTGGCGTTGGGTGGGGTCGTGCGATGGAAACATGAACCTGTCTATATAGGCTTGCCTGATGCTCTCCATCAGGCCAGGGGCGGCAAAGGCACTCAGGTGTGAGCGGCGTCGAATGAGACCCATGGTCATTGTCTCATGGCTAGCTATGCGCAGAAAGGGTGATGTTTGGTGTCCACGGTCAAGCTTCCACTTTGTCTTGTGGTGATCAGCGACGATCACTGACTGTAAGGGGCAGCGGGGCAGTCTTTCGAGGTCTAGGCTGATGGTTCATCGATCAGGTGACGAAATCAAGTAGCTCCTGCTGCATCAGTCCGTCACTGAGCAGCGCAAGAGCTTTACAGTGCGACGGGCCAATAGATCCGGATGGATGCCAGCAAGACTGGCACTGGTGCAACAACGTGACTGGTTGGGAAGAAGTGTGTCATTCCGCGCCTCTGAACACACTCAGCTAAGCGTCGAAAGTATTGTAAGCGCATGTTGAGTGACTTTGCACCCATCAAGCACACACATCAGTGTGTTGTCGTATCAACATGTGGAGAATGCCATGGTCCTTGAAACAAAGCCAAAGGCGAGTAAGCATGAGACAATCGACATTTGGGAGTGTAACGTGCTGTCAAAGGGGACAACCTCGGGGATCTCCCTCTCGATCACCCGACATCCGTGCTTGTTGAGAGAACAATACCGATGTCAATGCGTTATGACGGAGGGTCCGTGCGCACCTCTGGGCGACCACTCTTCCCACACAGCACTGCACAAATGATGAAGCCAATGGCGACTGGTCGCGGTAACTAGCATCGACACAACAAATCTTCAATACCATGCCCACCTTCCAGGAGTGCCAACGCCCTCAATGATGAGTGCTTCGTGAGCAATCCACTGTACTTCACCAGGGTCCCTCCCATACACCGCAAAGCAGGGCTTAGGCCACTCAGTGTCAATCTCCACCATGTGGTCATCCCATTCGTCGTACTCGGCACCAAATTCCACAACTTCAGCTCCAAGTCGGTGCGCTGCCAACTTGACGGCGGCAAAAGGTACGTGCCCGCGAACAGCACTCAGGACAATGCGCATGGCCATGTCTGGCGCTGGTCGAAGCCTGAAAAAAGTGAACCACGCGTCCGGACCTACTTGCAGGCCAAACACGCCTTGCGCGAGGGTTGAGGGCACGGCATGTGCTGTAATTGCAGAACTGGTTGAATGAGCCGCAATGGGGTGAGTAAACCTACACGTCTGGGACAACGGCAAAGCGTAGCTTCTCTGATGGGCGCACATTGTTCAGGATATCATCGTATGTAGGTTTGAGTCTGTGCACGGCGAGGACGTCGAGCCATCGCCACCCAAACGGCAGAGCGACCTCAGAGCTGGTAGATGGCACCGTCCAAAGCCTTGTTTTGGGGGGGACGGGAATCCATCCCAGTGGCGCGCACTCGCCTTCGCCCTGGCTGCACTTTGCGTAAAATGCGCCATCAATCCCAGACATGAGGAAGCTAATAGTCGCATCGCCAAAGCCTTCAGCTGAAGGCGGTTGGCCCCAGCCGTTGGGAAACGGCGGCATAAGCTCGGGCGGGGCTAGTGCATAATGCAACAGCCGCAGCATACGTCGGGCATATCCTCTGTTCCTGTACTCCGGGGGTGTCCACACTGCCGAGACACCATACGCAACCTCGTCATGGGTATGCGCATCGCCGGGGGAGCAAACTTTAGCCTTACGGCGGTAACTCGTGGATCAGTAAAGAGTGTACGCCCACTGCAGCCGCTGACGTGCTCACGTATCACAATGTGAGAGCAGGTCTAACGTGGTGGGTTCAGCTCGAGGAACAAGCGCCCACGTCGCGAGATCGCTCGGGGCTTTGTCTATACGCTGGTACAATGAGGCGGCGTCTTGGGCTGAATCTGGCATAACGCGGTCTATTGTCACTCGCGCTTGCGCGGCAGAGCATCGCACGATCGTAAGCTCTGCAAGATCTTGGACAACCGTTGGATGTCTCGACGTGATCATGATGTCGACGGGGCAATTGTGGACAAGGGCTGCCTCTACTTTAATCAGGAGTGAGTGACATGTTGATTCGGCATGAGTTGTGTGCTTCATGTGCTTCCCCCCCGATAAGGCGTCGACTTGGCACTGATTCCGGCTAAACTGGTTTAACCATTTAGGCACAATAGAACAGCGCCACTGTCAAGGGGTTGTAGTCTGAGAGATTCCGGCATGGCGATGAGTATGGTTCAGCACTGTGCTCCTTCTGTGAATGACTGTTCTTTGTATGGAGGGCGCTTGTCGCCCAAGAAGTCCGGTATCTATGCTCTACGCAAGCCCTCGGTAGTCGCTCGGTTCGGTCAGCAGTACTTGCATGATCGACTGCAATACGTTTCGTACCAGTGCAGCAGGACGCCCATTGCTGCGCAGACTACCAGCTGAAGCAAAGCTGTGTCTGACTCTAGCAGCGTCTCTGACCACCAAATGCCGATCGGGCACCGCCATTGCATTGATCGACGAGACGAATCTGTCAAGCAAAGGGTATCGAAGCGGGAACAAGCATAAGTTGTGCCAGGCAGTGCAGTATTATCAAAATAATAATGACTGTCATTTCATCACATCCAGAGGCCGCATCGGAAGGTGGGCCTAGGTGGGGTTGTGCCTGGTTGGACTTTGTTGGGCCTGTGCCCCTCGGCCCTCGGGGACCTGCTGGGCATGGCCCATGCACTGCCCCGCTTTCATGGCTCGTTGACGACATTACGACGCGTCCTTTGTGTACTTGCCACCGGTGCCCTTGAGCCCTGGGAAACATCCATATAACAAATGACCATCCCGCCCTGTCACATTGTTGGCCCATCACACTCCCTCTACCGCGTCATTCTTCAGCACTCCTTCCACACTACACCTTCATCATGTCTTACAACAACCAATACGGCGGCGGTTATGGCGGAAACTACAGTGGCCAAGACCAGTATGCCTCAGGTTTCCAGCCTCAAGGAGGCTTCGGCGCGCCTCCGCAGGGACCCCCCAGTGCTGGATACAACCAAGGCTACAACGCTGGGGGTTACCAGCCCCAGAGTGGCTTTCAGCCCCAGGGCGGTTATGATTTCGGCGGTCAGTTCAATCAGGCCGCTACTCATGGAATGGGCGGTCAAGGTTACAGCGGCGCACCCAACTACGGAGGTGGTGCAGGTGGTGGCCAAGCTGCGTCTTACTACGGCGACTCGGCCCCGGGTGCTAGCACTGGGACAAATTATGGCGCCAACCCTTCGGGCCAGTCGTTCTCCGGCTCTCGCGAGGCCAGCGACATGTCCAACGAGGAACTTCCCTACCCTTGGTGAGTCGAGACTGTTGACTCTGGCTCTGCGTACCTGTGTGGGCATGCACAGGTTTCGAGCCACGTTTTGACGCAGCACGTGTGTACGTTGGTGCTGACTGTGCTCAGGGTGCGCGAGTGGGACGAGCAGTACAAACAAATCTACTACGTGAACCCCCAAACAACCCCACCCACCACGAGCTGGACGCACCCTAGCATGCCACCTGGCCAGGAGCACCCCGAGCAACAGCAGACGCACCGTGAGGCCGAGCAGCTGTATGCAGAGGAAGGTGTGGGTCCAGGTGGTGCACAGACCGGTGAACGTGGCCTTGTCACCAATGCCGCTGTTGGCTTCGTTGGCTACAAGGTCCTCTCGTCTCTGCTGAAGAAGCAAAAGATGGGCGGCGGCGGCGGCGGCTACGGAGGGAGCTACGGTAGTCACGGCGGCGCCGGTGGTACCAACTGGAGTAACATCGCCATGGGTGGCGCTGCAGGTGCTGGGGGTGCCTTCCTACTTGGCAAACTTTTCGGAGTGAGTATCTGGCACGCGATTATAACTCACCAGCAGGGCAAGACGTCGAACAAGTATGGTCACCAGATGGGCCCTCCTCCTTTCATGGGTGGTGGTTTCAAGTATTGATTGCCTGCATGGGCATCCATTTGGTTTCGGTGTTCGGAATATCGCCGCTTTACCCAACTCCCCACTTCTCCCGTCTTTTGAATCTAGTTGTCTTGGCATAGAATCGTAAACGTCAGCAGCAGCGCTTTAACATGCATACACATGAACCTACAGGATCTGAACGTATCGCGTGGACTCCTGCTGAGCCAGCGCGTAAGACCTGCATTCGGCCCAACACAACTGTCTTGCTTTACCGTCCTTTGCCGTGCCCATGACCCCACTTGCCCCGCAGATGTCCCGACCGGCTCGTGTCATGCGGGGCATCAACGGAATGCGTTCCTCGGCCAATGCGGCGAAACACTGTTGCTGTTGCCCATCACGACCACAAAGTCGCCATTCGCCAATCGTCGGTGTAAAAATTCCCGTTCGCGTGGTGGACGAACGGGAATCTTAAAATCTTGGTGAGCAAACACTTGCGCGAACGGGAATTTTGTTACAATTGGGCTAACCTGTTCCTGGCCCTCTTAGAGGCCAGAGCAAGCTGGTAGTCTGCAGGAAGAAGGGCCGCGCCGTGGTCAGAACAATTCACAATCCGCCGGAAAGCACCGCAGACTGCCGGTCGGCGTAGGTACGGGACATTCCACAGATAAGTCAGATAGTTTGCGGTCCAACGGGGCGACAGCGCAGAGCAACACTTTGCGACGGCCCTTACCGGCTGCACATGCAGCATGGGCTGCGACAAACGTATCAAATGGTCCGGGCGATCTGCAACATCGCACGCAAGTGTCTTCCCCAGTCGCCCCCGCACCCCCACGCCCCAAGCCGCAGGATTGATACATAAACAGACCCCATGGCTCTCCACACGGACACCCCCAACCTCCTCCAGCCACGATGACAGACTCCATCCGATCTGGTCATACGACCGACGAGAAGAAGCTCGAGGACGTGCACATTGAGCAACATGTTGACTTTGCTGAGGAACGTGCCTTTGCTCTGCGCGCCGCTCGCGCTGCGGACCCCGGACCCGCGTGGACCTCCCTTGCCTTCACGCAGTATATCCTCATTGCTCTGTGCGCATGTCTGTGCTCGGGCGACACCGGTTTCGATGGCACTATTATCTCAAGCATCAACTCCATGACGCAATTTCAGGAGTACTTTGGCCTTGGGCCCGAAGGTGCCAGCGGCCAAGGGCTTGTCTTCGTACGTACTCAGAAAACAAGCAACTAGCTCACCCTGTGTAGGGCATATTCACTGTCGGATCCGTTGTTGGGTTCTTCCCAGCTATTATCATCCCCGACATGTTTGGTCGTCGATGGGGACAGTTTGCAGGCAACGTGCTGATTATAGCCGGAGCCCTCCTTAACGGCTTCGCGCACAACATGGCTATGCTCCTCGCCGGTCGCTTCTTGGTAGGCGCTGGTAGTGCCCTGGCCGGCAACGCAGCAAAGGCGTACCTGGCAGAAATTTCATCGCCCTGGAGCCGTGGATTTGCACTCGGCGTTCAGAACACATTTTGGTATGGTGAGTTGAGCCTCCACGTTGCGTTTGCAAAGGCTGAAGTAGCAAGTCGGTAACATCATTGCCTCCGGCGTTGCCATCCCTTTTGGGCGCTTTGGCGACGGCAACAACTGGTCGTGGCGTGGTCCATTTCTTCTCCAAATGGCACTGGCCGTCGGAAACGTGGCCTTCATTCTATTCTGTCCCGAGTCGCCGCGTTGGCTGTACTCTCGAGGACGTAAGGAGGAAGCGACGCAGATTCTGGCCAACCTGCACTCTCGCGACCAAGACGTCCAGAGCCCGCTCATCCAGATGCAAATCGCTGAGTTCGAGGCCAGCATCACCCTCGACGGGGCGGATAAGCGAGTCTGGGACTTCCGTCCGATCTTTCGTACCAAGTCGGACAGGTACCGCTTCGGGATGTGTGTCATTGTGGCATGCTGGGGTCAACTGTCGGGCAACGGCATGATCTCGTACTTCCTACCGACCCTCCTGTCTCAAGCCGGTATCACGAGCCCGGACAGGCAGCGTGTGCTCAACCTTGTTTCGTCGATTGTGAGCATGTCCGGTGCTCTCAGCGGTACCGCAATTATCGATCACGTTGGCCGACGGCCTCTCATGCTGGGTTCCGAGATTTGGGCAGTCTTATGTTTTGCAATTGTGACTGGACTCGTGCCACACTCCGCTGGTGAGGTCGTGAACCGCACCCGCAGCAATGCTGGTATAGCATTTATTATGCTGTGGTCTGTTTTCTTTTCGTTTGGCTGGACTCCCCTGCAAGGCCTTTACCCTGCCGAAGTGCTTGCCTATGAAGTTCGCGCGAAGGGTCTGGCGTTGCAAGGATGGTGCGCAAACGTCTTCTCCCTTATCAACACATTTGGAATCCCCAACGCTTTCGCAGCGCTTTCTTGGAAACGTGAGTTCATAAGTCTCCTTTCTGCTAACCCCAGTGTATCTCGTCTTCATGGCCTGGGACGTCGTTGGCTGTGTGGTCATCTACCTTTGGGTTGTCGAAACAAAGCAGCTGTCTCTTGAGGAGCTGGACGAAGTATTTGTGAGTCTTGCCTTTGTTGAGGGCGTTGGCTAACTATAGGCGGCTAAGAACCCCAAGGAGAAGAGTTTCGAACTCGGACGTGCCGCACGCCGCCGCACCAAGGAGGCCAGGGAGGCCAAATGCAGCCAACAGGTTGTGTGATTTTCCTGCTGTGCAATACAGCTCGTCGTTAGTGAGGGTACTGTAGGTTGTGATTGATGTGGTTGAACTTGACAAAGCGATGGGCGCGTCATGCAGTTAATTGTTGTCGCTGGTGCCCTGAGAATGAAAAGGTTGAGACTGCTCGACAATCTGCAGCCGAAAGCGTTCAAGGCTCTGAGCATAATGGAGAGCACATCTGTCACCCCAGGTGCAACAGTATCCAGGTGCAACAGTATGAACGCTATTTCCTGGTGAACTGTTGTAATGCGGTCAATCATGGTAACTGGAGTTGTGAAGTGCCAGTGTCCTAATCTTTCTGACTAACGAAGTACATAATTGTAGTGGCTGTTCCTCATGGCACTCGCACGAGTAGATCTTGAGTTGACTCACCAGCCGTACCATTGGCAGAGGCTTTGGAACGGGCATGTCACGCCTCTGGCGAAGGGGGGGCCTGACGAAGGCCATTAAAAGGCAGGTTTTCTCCGAGCGTGGCCCAATTGACATACAGTACACAAGAGAGCGAATTGCTGACAGAAACCTGAGCCTTACATGAAACACGCCTGCCAAGGCTCATAACTGTCATAGGCGTCATTCCTCCTTAAGCGATGGTGGTGGTGCGCCGCCACACCACTGAGAATTGCTTGGCCGCTCATCCCTGCTCAAGGCAAATTTTTAATGGCAGACTACAGTATATCTGCCTCAAGGTGACTGACTATGATTGTGGCACTTACTTTCAGACAAAAGATGTTCAGGCAACAAGGCTACCTATCCGGGCGGCCATTGCGAGAGCGCTTGGGTGTTGCATGAAGGAGGGCCCCGACCCTGCACGACAACTCCCAAAGGTTTTGGCAGCCAAGACTCATGGCTTTGAAAATGAACGTGGGTCTCAGGCCACACTGAGTGGACGCCCGACATGTCACTCAACAACGGATAGGAATGGAAGAATACACAGTGCAAGCGCCAGAGTTACAAGGCATAAAACGACTCGACTTGTTGGTTGCACTGAGTGCTCAAGTGGCACCTGAGGTGGTGCACTGCCTCTCTGTGTTGCTTTTCACGGACGAGGCTCTTCTGTGCAGGTTTGAGCTGTTGAGCGTTGCCAAGAGGGTCGGTGCGCCCCTCTGTCGTACTGTATCTAGCCGACCTACTTATCTAGCCGATCCAACCGAGCATCTCATTCATCCCGCAAGCCTGGCACATGCCGCCTTCGTAGATCGCTGAGGGCGCCGTGACTGGCCCTTAGCCCTCAGGGAACAACTAGAACGGCTCTTGGGCTGTTGCGGGAAACGACAGGTCGCAGTGTTGTAGCGGGTGTTACTAACACGAAGTGAACTTCGCCCCCTCGTTCATTTATAAGCAATGCCCCGCACCACGCTGAATGTCATTTTTGTCCAATCAACATTGCTATGCCCCCAGGTATACGAGCTCACCAGATCGTTGTGAGTACAGGACTGATACATGGTGGTTGATCGTGGTTTGTGACCAGCGCGATTTGGTAGTGCGGTTTCTATTTCACTACTTCATTGAAGCAATTGAAGCATTAAGCTGATGACAGCAGGCTTGCCCTCGCGACCTGTCTGGGGCAGCCACGAGCAAGCATCTTGCTGCCCGCAGAGGCGACCCAGCCTGGGTGTATAGTCTTTCGCGTTGTGTTTTTCTCTTGATTATGTCTCCGTGAGTGCTCCTTGCCACCGTCTGTGGGTTTGCTCAAACAGATGCTTGGTGTCTTCAGAGACGTCGACAGCATTAACCTTATTACAGTATATACAGTCGCTGACTGCAGGTTCCAGTTTTTTTTTGGAGAATTATGTCGCGGGCAAAAACAGCCGTGGCAAGACGGCGGTGTACGCTGAAAAGAAACTAGGCGAACTGGAACAAAGGGCGAGCCATGGGGACGCTGCGCGGTTCATCGAAGTACGGGAGTTCTACGATTTCGCGTTGAGCCCTACAGTAGGTTTGGCGCTCATGCCCAATCTGCCGTCCCCACTGCTCGTGCTGAGAACGTTCCAAATGTACCCCCACCAGCTTACTGGGATGTCGTTCTCGACAAGAACGCATCGCCCTCGTTGCAATGTGCATGGGATGCCGACTCTCCGTTGCTGTCCCCTCCAAGGGGCGCTTACACCTCTTCTGCTTCACATTGCTCGGCCAGGGCATGCCCAGCTCCCATATCAGTCAACGGGGAGCATGCACTTTAAATGCTTTGCGACTTCGACACTGCGTTTATTGTGGACGACTCATCATCCATGCAAGGGACGGGATGGGAGCAGACACACATGGCGGTCAGGGGGTCGTGGGGCAGGCGTGCAGGTACGACGGTGACGGGGTCGGTGTCTACTTTCTCAACTCTCATTGCGATCAGGCTGGCGTGCGGCCGCACGAGGTCGACAGTCTCTTCCACGGTCTCTCCCCTCGCGACCCAACAGCCACCGACCGTACCCTTGAGCGTATGCTTCGTAACTACTTGCGCGAGCTTGAAGCAGTCACCACCGCTGAAAACCCAGACCAAGCAAAGCCACTAAACTTGATCGTTATTACGGACGGAGCCCCGACTGACGGCCCCGAAAGTGTCACCATCGCATACGCAAAGCGCCTTGATCGGGGTGACTTTCCACTGTCACAGGTGCGCATTCAGTTCTTCCAAGTTGGAGACGACCCAGGGGCGACTCGCGCCCGGCAGGAGCTCGATGACGCGCTTTGCGACCCGCACGGTATTACTCGCGATATGGTCGAGACCATTCCATTTCAAGGTGACATTACTGCAGACCTCGTCGTCAAGTTCCTTTTTGGGGGAATGAACTGTCGCCTTGACCGCAAAGCTGTCCCACACTGAGGAAGCTTCGTTAGTACAAGCAGCTTCGTCTGTGGTATCAGATGGAGAGAGTGAACAAATCTCGGCCATTAGAGTACAGTATGTGCGTAGCTCCCAAAGCAACAACAGCGTGTTTGAATAGTGCGAAGATAATTACGTGCATGACTGCACTCACATAGTGCACTGTACAGTACAGTGCAAATCATCGTTGACTGCCAAACTGTACCCTGGGTGCAATGCTTGTCATGCGCTTTCTCTTTGCTATAGTGAGCCAAGTTGGAAAGGATGCGGAGCTCACGTCGCAGTGGAGGGCTCAACGAGATCATCTGTACCACACGATCGCACATCCTTCCGGTGCAGATGCATTGGTATGCAGAAGCTATCGTTCTAATAACTGAATAAGGTACACACAGAGTCGTTTCACCATAGGCCCCAAAGCTGACGCTGATCCTTGGTTTTGAGGATTCGTGTCCATAGGCGCGAGTTTATCTGGTCAATGTTGCGTTGGAAATCATCCCACGCAGCTGCCAGTTCTTTGGGATGTGGGCGGGGGTCTCCTTCTCGTCGCAAGCGCGCAATGGCGTGTATAGAACCTTCCCCGACTCCCCGATGCACTGCTGCTGGCCCTTGGATGTATGTGTACGAGCGGGTGTGTCGCTCTGAAACCAGTACTGGTGTGCGAGTGATAATAGCCGCAGCCATAGTCGACGAAGCGGTTTCGGTCAATGTGCCCCTGCCGTAGAACGCAGGGATGAGCAGATCCTGCGCATTGTCAGCGAGTTCCAGGTTTGACGCCGTCAATCAAGCGTCACTTACGGCACTGGCAATGTGGTTGTAGTAATCCTGGTAACTCATCCGCTCGTTGATTTCCACCACGTTCTTAAGCTGTTCAGGGATGTGTACAGGGGACTTGGGGTTCGTCTGTCCCACAAGGTGAAGCTTGAAGGGGTTGTCATAAGCCGGAACGTAGGTCATTTGCTCCTCGTCCCACATGTATCCCCACAGATTGGGATCGGCTGGAGTTATTAACGCATTGTTGTTTGGCAGAGACCGCAATTCTCGTCGCTCTGCTCACCTCTCATCGACTGGTTCAAGTTTGTCAACACTTTGTCGTAATCACGGCGCCCCTTCTCGATGTTGCCCTGAATGATAGCCTTTGTCGGAAACGTTGTGGGTCGTCTGAAAACCTTGTCTTTTGGATAGACAAAACCCTACGAAGTCAGAGACCACCATCACTTGCGCGTCGGACGAGAAACTCACTGGAATGAATGTTTCAATCTTGACTTTCTCCCAGAAACGGTCATCTCCGTCGTCTGCCCAGGTCTGGATGTCTGCCACAACTGCATCATGAACATGCGGTGCCAGTGTGAGAAGAGTAACCTGACCCCGTTCAACAAACGGACGCAAGGGCTTCTTTAAAGCATTGAGGCCACCGCCGGCGTGATGCACAATGCAGATGATGTTGGCTGTGGACAGGAAAATCTCATCGTAGTATCGTGGGAGCCCATCAGTGCCTAGGAGTCAGTTCTGTGGGGCAGCATCGTTGACTAGGGTATCATGATGCGCCAGTCACAGCAGCTCACAAGTTGTGAGGATCAAATTGTCCACTTCGTCGTTCTTGAGCCACGCTTTCAGAGGGTCATTGTTTGGGCTGACCTTCTCAGGGGAATAGCCCACCACCTCCTCGAGGATTTCCGGGAAACCCATGCGGAAGTTGCCTATCGTCAGCGTACGGTGAACACCTCATGACACTTGCAGTTGAATGTAGACGTCACGTTGACAGCTGCAAGGGATGCACCCAGTGCACCGACTACCTCTGTCCATCAGTCCTCTGGGGAACGTGGGTTCATGCCCTTTTCACAGTCCACAGGTCACTCACCGTCATGAACTGCATGCTCATAGATGACAGTCTTGCCACCTTTGAGTCGGGGAAGACTGTCACTCGTGGCAAACAATCGGACGGCAACAGCCTCCTGCTGAGTCGACATGTACAGGATCAAGAGCAGCGTCACGGCAGTGAGTGCGAACACCGCCGACTTGCGCGTTGGGGGGCCAGCAAGCGTCACCATGGTTTTGCGCGAGGGGGTAAACAGCGTTTTCAGAGGCGAGGTTGTTGGAGGGTGGAGTTCAAAACAGCGAGGCGGGTAGCAGCAGGCTGCGTCCTGGAAGCTCTCGGTGGCCACCACACGTAAAGAGATGAAAGGAATCAGCAAGCACTTGCCAGGCCGCAGTCGTCGGGGGCGTGACAACCTCGGAGTACCCTTCGATGTGTTGATGTCGTGGGCAGTAAGAAAAGAATGTCAAGGAAATGATCGTCGAGAACCCAGCACGCGGTCAGAAGCCAACAGTCCACGAGGATAGAGTATGGTGTACTCTATACTCTGTATTCTGGCCAAATGTCGAACTGCAACAGACTTTGACGCTCAGACTGCTAGCCTCGAGGGTTGTTGGGGAACTTGGGCAATGGGCTTGGGTGTCGAGGAGGGCAGTGTACGCAATCCCCTGGCGCGTGTGTGTCTGTGCGCCCCATCGGCCCTGTCCTGCAAGTCCTGTTCGCAAAGTCTTCGCGGCGGTACATGTAAATTCTCACCTCTTTCGCCTCACCACCCTGCCGCCCCCACAGGCTGTGTCCTCCCCGTTGTGGGAGCCTGTGCGCTTCGGCGTACGCCCCTCGAAGGGTGCATGGAAGGACCACGGTCGTTCAGACCTACGCGGACCCTACATGGTACGTGCTGCGGTTTAGTAGTTGTGTAGTTGCGATGTGCGGTACGTGCGGTGCATGCAGGGAGGAGGTGGGCGTGGCTTGCGGTGGCGGCCATGGGCGGCGACCCATTGCAGGGTTCCACAGTCGACTGGGGACAGTCTGCTTCACAAAGTTTACAAGCCATGACATATTTCACGGCCACGTCCGTTCTAGCAAGAACGTCAACAATACAGGTCTCCCCGTTGCTCATACTTCTTCCCGGCACACCAAAGGTATCTGCACCGACGTCCGATTGCCTGAGATAACACGTCACCGGCACCCCGCAGCATCCCGCACCTGGTCGGGACCGACGGACGGCCAGCCGTCTAAGCGTATGTTGCCTCCACTTTGGGGTTCTAATATGACCCTCCTTTGCGCCTGCTGGCAGAGACCCCTGTGGGTAGATAGATCTGCCTGACACCTGCTCGTCTGTTCCGATCCGCAAACACTCTTGCTCTAGGTGCATTAGCGAGCACCCCCACAATATAAGGTGCTGTCCTCCGGTGTGGGTGTGAACGTTTATGTATGTACTACTGTATGTAAAAACAATCCTGGGCAGCGCCGGAGAAATAATCCGACCGGACGATTACGCTCAGTCGGTTATTCCTCTGCTTTTGCTAGGTTTAATGAGCGGCTGGGCCTAATCCACGGGCGTGTATCCTCAACTAACATGTATGTAATCTGGAGCAGGTAGGCAGGTCACGAAGGAGAAGGGTCGACTGGCACCTCATGCACATGACCTAAGAAGGTGCTCAGGGGCGTGTTCAACTTGCTCATCTCTCCACCAAACGCTAATGCATCCAGGAATCGATAGGTGCAGGCAAGCAGAGTAATCGGTTACCACATCACCTAGGTGCAACGCTACTCCCAAACGTCGGTTTGCGCGCTTTAACGACCCTCTGTTGAGTTTTCGAGGTGCATATGCGTTGCAGGTTATCTGTAGGGCGCGGCCTAACCCTCGAAACGACTGCGCCACGGACACGCAACTGCAACGCCATCGATGTCAAGGCCGCGGGTAACCGGCGGGGGCTTGTGCTAGCTCACCGCCCTACAATTATTCAATTATTGGCACTCTTTCCCGGAACACAGGAGGCCACAAATGCCCCAGAGTGGGACGTTGCAACGCTCGCCGCCCCGCCCCTGGGCCTCAGCCTCAGCCCCTATGGCGTCAGACTTCGGGCATCGGCTCGAAGGGGAAGGGGTGAGTAAAGAATTGACGAACAGCTCGCATGCACGCATGCACACGACCACCCCGCACGGGCCCTTTTGTCGGCCGACGTTTACGCATGGGTGTTCCGAGCGCGTGCCTTGCCGATCTGCCTAAGTCCAGCTAGCTCGGCTCTGGTCTGCGTCTGGCTTCCCTTTCGCAGAGCACACGCACTGGAACAATTGGCTGGTCTCGGCATCCATACCGCCCTATCATTCCGCAAAACGCGTATCTTCTCAACATCCCACTTCCACCATTGCCTTCAGTTACGATTTCTCGTCGTGCTGTTCCGTCTCGCAAGTCCTTTGTTCGAAACAGCCCGGCATGGTCGTAAGGGCACGCGTGGCAGCGCTGGCCGTGTTGTGGCTCGTGTCTGTGGGCCTGATCCAGGTCTACTTGCTCAGCAACAGGCGTGTGTCCGATCTCTGGCAGCCCTTTCAACATCCCGGAGCACCTCTTGATGCGGAAGGCTCCTGGGCTACACTTGAAATCAGTGAGGACCGTGCCCCTAAACGAGGGTATGGCGACGCACTGGATTCAGTGAATGCGTTGTATCGACCCTTCGCTCCGCATCACCGACCTAAACACTTTCCTCGTCTTGAGGCGACACGATTTCTGCCAACAGAATGCATGGAGAGTTGGTTTGTGCGCGGGGAACTCGACTGCAATTCTGCGGGAGAGGAAGACAAGCTTGACGTTATCTGGCTTTGGGTCAATGGATCGGACGAGCGCTGGCTAAAGGAGTTTGTCCATTGGAGGGAACACCATGGACTGCATTCGGCTGAGCGCCACTTTCGGTAGGTCGCAAGGGGAGCGAAACCCATGTCGAATCGTTCTCTCTGCGTCCAGTGTTGATGTGAAGGTGCTGACCGAGAAGGGAACAAAACGAACTGGTGTATTCCATTCGATCTGTGCTCGCATCTTTGTCAGGTTTGGTGCGCACTTGCCATCTTTTGCTCTACGACTTCCCATTCAAAGGCGAAGAGGATGTTGCGTTCCTCCAGGAGAGCGTTCTGGCGAACGTGTCTCGGGCGGTTGCTTTGGACCTGTCCGCATCCCCACAAGACGAACACGGCACTGATCGATCCTTGTTGATAAATCAGTTGGAGAAAACATGGAGGATTGTCCAGACTCCCAGTTGGCTAGACTTCTCGCGACGAACGGCCAGCTCTGAACAGGCTGAGACAGCCATCAAGGCTGCTCAGCGACTTCCAGAGCTTCGTTATGTATCTCACTCAGAGCTCTTTCACACGCCTGATGTTGACTATACCGGCGCGCCCCTCGATTCACTGGAAGCTGCCTACGCCGAACGCCAGTTTACACATGACGCATTGCCGACGTACAATTCCATGGCAATCGAAAACCGCATTGCGTTCATGTCGGGGATGGCAGAAGTGGCCGTAGCTTTTAACGATGACTACTTCCTCCTTCGCCCACTCTCGGTCCGTTCTCCGCTTGGACGTTGTTCTAATGCGCAGGTTTCCGATTTCCATTCCCCCCTCTACGGCAGTATTTTACGCTACAAGGAAGGTGCTGTACGTTATTGCGTGTTGCGCACGTTGACTTTCAGGGGGGCATGCCGCCAGAGCCACGACCTGACCTGGTTGGCCATGGGGGCGAGTTTGGAGGGCTTTTTCACGCCAATTGGATGATCTCACAGCGATACCCACCGCGGACACGACAGTATCTGGAGCACGTTCCAAAAGTTATCACGCGAAGCATGCAACACGAAACGACACTCATGTTCGGCGACACTATTACCCGCGGGGCAGAACGTCGGTTCCGAGAGCTCAAACACGGGGGCGGTGATGTCCAAACGCAGTGGCTCCAGATTGCACTCAGGGTGGAGCGCTGGCGTGAAGCACTACTGTGGACCTGGGTAGTGGGCAAACTTGGTGGTACCGGCGGCGTATGGGGCACTGCCGAACGAGAGGCGGTCGCCAAACTCTTTCACATGACGCCCGGTAACACGGACAGCCGGGTGCAGGTTCGGCGAGGTGAGCGTCAGACGCTCAGTCGGGTCAAAGATACATTCAAGAAGGCTGGGTGGGAGTCTCCTCAAGGTACCGCCTATCGTTGGAGTGCGTTGATGTCGTCGACTTCATGAAACTGACATCCAGGCTCCTTGGATGGGCACATGCCATCTTCCACCAAATCTTTTGCGAACCCCGAGGAGCACGATCGCTGCACAATCGACTTGGGTGAATGCTTCGGTGTGTTCTGGACCAGCAGTCTGGACAGGCCGGCAGCAAGCGTCTTTAAGGATCTCGCTTTTCGCAAACCAGAGTGCGGCGACTGCGGTTGGTGTTGACTCCCGTCCTGACTCCACTAAGTCGCAGTTTTAATGGCGCTCGTCACAGCGTCTGGCCCATTGGGATTATCCGCATTCTTCCCCTCGCGAGACAAGACTCACACCAACACGGCCACAAAACCGCCACCATACGTTGCTCCGCCTCATCTTCCTTTGACCCCAACATGGCAGGAAGCCGACTTTTCCCTGTCAGCGGTGATTCGGGCTACGTCTCTGCCCGGGGAGGTTGTGGGGCTGCGTGACTTCACAATGCGCCTTCTGTCGAGGTATTTGTATACGTACGGTTCGTTGACCCGTGCCCTCTCGGTACCCCCTTCTGACGTCCCAGGTTCCACTGGTGTGCAGTTTCAGCAGTTGAAGACGCCTGAAACTACGCGCAAGATATTGTATGAGACCGTGGAGAAGAGCCGCGACGCCGTGCTGTGCCTTAACGACGACATTGAGGAGGGCTACGACGAAGTGCGCGCCATGGTTGGGGAATGGTTTGAGAAGCGGTGGCCGAACAAGGTCTTCTGGGAGCGCGACTAGACCTGTAGCGGACATCTGTGGCATCATTACGCCCGTTGTACATACTGTAGTGTATATGCATTGCATGGGCTCTGGGCTATTTGGGGCTTATTTCGTCTTCACGCGCTTCCCGCAGCTTCACCCACCTTGACGCGTCACGGCTATACGGCTGTCAATGTGCCCAAAATAGAACCATGAACGCCCTGACGTGGTTGGCGGGTGGAACGCTGGGCATTGCCGTGCTTGCCGTGTTTTCGGCTGCCAAACGCGTTTCCACGCGCCTGACTGCAGGACTGTGTACTGTTCCACGAACGCTTGATGTTTCCTCTCGCTCTACCTGGAGCATCTCGATTTCTTGTCTTTACAAACGCAAGCTGGCGACACTCGCCATGATGCTTGTCACGCTTTCCACCTTTCTATTATTTGCTGTTACCGCCACGAGCGTCACCGTCAACTCCAAACGAGCCTCCAACTTTGCTGCACCTCATTACAGCTTGTACCTCAACAGTTCGTGCCCCGGTCCCCGTCCACGTCTCCACCGGCGCTTCAACCACTGACACGACTGCAGATGAACTGACCTTCGAATCCTGGCCGGGACCAGACAAAGTTCAACCGTACAACCGCGTCCTGATGGCCTTTTGGCAGACAAACGGCGCCCAAGCTGTACGTATCTTGCCGGGGCTAGGCACAACTCTTATCAAGGCAGACTCCTGCGTCTTGGGCCCAGTTTTCCGAGGACCAGCGTCAGACCATAATTAAAAGGTACCACGGCGCGGGCATAGCACTGATGGTATCTGCCTTTGGCGATGACGGTACGTAACCGTGCTGCTGGTCCACACGCTGATCCTTCTCTAGACCATGTGATCTCGAACAAGGCAGACCCGACCAAAACTGCTCAGGACTTGGCCAGTTGGGTCAAACAGTACTCGCTCGACGGAGTTGACATTGACATGGAGGGTGGGCACACACTACAGCTGTGGACTGACCACAGACTTCACACCTCTGCAGAGCAACAAAGAGTTCGCTCTGAACTGGCTCACTACGTTTCACCTCGAACTTGCAAGTCAGCTGCCCAGCGACACGTATGTCATATCCTCGACACCCACTGCCTGGATGTACGGCAGTGCCTTTGGCGGCGCCGACGGCGTATATTGCAAGCTTCATTCTTCTGCCGGGAAATTGATTTCTTGGTACAACATGCAGCTCTACAACGGCCACCCAAACACTTGGAATACGTGCGAGGTGAGGCGCTGCCAATGCAGCTGCTTACTCCAGAACACCTTTTGGAAATCGGCAGATCCTGCTTTCCTTTCCATTAAGGAGATCTCTGACCAGTGCTCCATCCCTTTGAACCAGATAGCCGCCGGGAAACTTTGGGACACCTCTGACCTCGCGACCCCCGACGTCGCGGACGAGATTCCCCCGCCCGAAGAGTTTGGAGCCTGCATCAGCCAAGCGAAAGCCCAAATTGGCTACCCTGAGACGGGCATCATGATCTGGGCTGCCCACATGGATAACTGGGTAAGCCTTTCATCTGCGGATAGTTTTGATTGACCGTTCCCAGGATGGAGCGATCAACTACCTCAAGCACACACTCTCTGCTTTGGAACCGGCCCCTGTCACTGTAGCACCTACCTCTAGTAGCACCTTGGGTGGTCCTCTCAACCACAGCAACAACGGCACAACAACCTACCCTTTCGGCAGCGATGGGACTTCCCCTTCTGGGATGGATAATGTTTCTGGCCGAGGTTCCAGCGCTGCGTCCGATCAGAACACGGCTGGGCCGATGCCTAGCGCCGAGGATTCGGGAAGCAAAGGGCACTCGGGGCCTGCGGAGGCGTTGGGAGCTTCATCCTCAGGCTCGACCAAGTCGCACGCCAGTGTTGGATTGGCGGTTGCTCCGACTGTCTTGCTTTGGGTTGCAAACGCTGTGGTCTATGTTTAACTGGCACTGCATAATTGCAGCAATGTGACCGAAACGTGGGGGGTCGGTGTCTTACCTGCATTACCTGTAGCCACGCATGTAGTCACATCGAGGTTCTTTATGGGCTCGCCGCGCTTTGTTTTTCACGGGCATTCTCCAAATCCCATGACTATTCGTCCTTTGTCGCCTGTTATAGGCGGGCCCGTTATGGCTTCCCGCCTCCGCCTGCGTCGGCAGGAAAAGACGTGGGTTTCGCTGTTACAGAGTTCCACACCGTCCAGGTTCATCGCCGCCTCGTCTGTTAGGCATTGCTGCGAATGCCGCCTTGAAAGCGGATGAGCTGCGGTGCGTACCGGCGTACCATTACTCCCGGCCAAGGCTCTGCCACCCGGAGTGGGAGTGGGGGCGTGCTCCGAGACCAGACGCCAGATGGTGACGTCACCAGCTTTGACACCTGTGGTCAAACCAAGTTCGCGTTGTTTACGCGCCACGCAATTGAGCGATCGAGCTCCGTTTTCGGCCAACCCAAACTGTGCCATCATCCAGACTTTGCTTTAACACTTATTCTGTTTGTGGTCGCCATTGTGCATCCAAACCCATCATGAGTGCTCAGGAGTACTTTTCTGGCCCTCAAAGCAACTACCAGCCTGTGCAAGGGTATCAGACCAACAACTATGCCCCACCGCCGCCTCAACAGAGCTATCCCCCGCCGCAAGGGGCACCACCGCCGTCGTCGTATTCAATGAAACCGTCAGAGCCATACGCTCCCCAAAGCCAAGGCCAAGCAGAGTACGGTGCGGATAACAAGTGGGGTGACACTGCGCCATTTTCCCAGCAGACCCAGGACACAGGAGCGCGCTTCAAGCCCAAGGCTCGCCTACGCGATCCGGTTTTCCTTGTCCTGTTCATCGCCAACCTTGTAGGATGGGCAGTAGTCAGTGGTATTGCCATCAAGGAGTTTGTTAAACAGGGCGGCCTTAGCGGAGGCGTTGGCGGCGGGGCCACGGGCTCGTCGGTCACATTGGATTAGTGAGCACGAAAGACTTGTTCCGTCACTGACGTGTGACCAGCCATACTGTTTATCTACTGCTACTCGTCGCCGCCTTGGCCCTCGCAGTTGCAACGATCTGGCTAGCTGTTGGTGGCAAAACTTTTCTGCGTTGACCGCTGACCCTCAGCTTGTTCGAGCCTTTGCAAAGATCATCCTCGAAATTTCGCTCATTCTTACCGTTATCCTCAACATCGGCATCTGCATCTGGTACTTCATCACGAAGTGTTCGTCGCAGTGTGAGGTGTGAAGCGCTGACAGCCCAGACTGGTCAGGCGCGATCATTTTCCTGGTTATCGCAGTCTTTTCCATCATTTCTTACTTTTTCATGCGCAGCCGCATTCCTTTAACGAAACTGCTGCTGCAGACGACGATTGATATCACGAAACACCATCCCTCGGTCTATGTGGTGGTGTTTATTGGTCTCTTGGTTCAGGCTGCCCTGTCGTGCTGGTACGCTTTCACCGTTATCGCCATCTACGTCAAATACACTCCCAACAGTCCTGCCTGTCAGACGACATCCTGTTCTTCCGCTAAAGTCGCTGGCTTAGTGTTTTACACTACGTTTTCCTTCTACTGGACGTCCCAGGTGGTGGCCAATGTTGTTCTGTGCACACTTGCTGGTGGCATTTTCGGCGGTAAGTTCTGGTGTGGTGAATTGTGAGCTCCCTGACACCTTAGGCTGGTACTATTATGGTCCTCGTATGAACGACGGCACAGGTCTTCCCAAGAACGCCACTGGCAAAGCCTTCGGTCGTGCCACAACGCTGTCCCTTGGCTCCATTGCGTTTGGGTCTTTAATTGTTGCCATCTTGGAGACGATTGAAACTATCATGCGCGCCGTTCAGAATGCACAAGCGCAAGAGGGTGACAGTGTGTCTTATGGCCGTGACGACGCTGACTCGTTGCAGCGATTGGACAGATTCTTGCATGCTGCGCTGTGTGCTGTATTGGCTGTATTCGCTGGCTTCTCGAATGGTTCAACAAGTGTAAGTGCTTTGTGAGTGTTGTACCCTAGCTCACACATCTCAGACGCCTACATTGAGATTGCTCTGTATGGCAAGGCCTACATTCCTGCTGCCAAGGACACATGGGCTCTGATGAAAGACCGAGGCATTGATGCCTTGGCTGCCGACTCGCTTGTCGGCATGGTCATCATGTGGGGCGCCTACATCAATGGCTTCCTTTGCGGTCTCTTCGCATATGTTTACTTGCGCTGTGAGTAGTTTCGTTCCCAGTTTCTAATGCCAGTTACGGACCCTGCGTACAACTCTCAAGGGCAATACACCGCGCCTGTTGTGCTGTTCTCGTTCATTATCGGCATCAATCTTTCCTCTACAATTGGGCGTGCCATCGATGCCGGGACATCCACAATCTTTGTTGGCCTTGGCGAGCACCCTATGATCCTCGCTCAACGTGCTCCTGAACTCTTTGAGCTTATTCGTCGTGCCTACCCCAAGGTCATTCAAGGAGTTCCGCACAACTACTAATGCGAGCTGCCGCGCCCAGACGCGCGTAGTGCGTGGTGGCCTACCAGCACAATCTCTACGTCATATCGACACACAAGTCGAAAATGAGTCCAATACACGCCAATGCATATAATGCTTTCGTTATCAACGCGCAGAGAGCGGCGTTCCAAAGGCGTCCGGGCGCGTCCCTTTCGTGGTTTCGTTGGCCGCCCATAAAGTTCATGATTACAACTGGGAGCTGATGCCTTTGAATACAACGTGTGGCTGATCCTAAACACTACCCGGAGTGGCACAACTCCACTGCGGTCTACCGTGCAACATATACCCTATGCTTGCCACCAACGGTCTTCAAAGCTGGCTTGTTTGTCTGCGAACCGCACATCTGTTGCGAAGCGGATACGCTCCTCTGGATCCTCATTGTTTGCGCTGCAGTGGATCATGCAGCAGTGATGAAACACAACATCGCCGGCTTTGTAGTCCGCAATGAGCCATCGGCGCCGTGTCTGTACAGCAAACATGTTACAGTCACGAGTAAGACCGCCACCATGTAGCATCTACATCGGTCAAACTCCAACCACGGTCCTCATTGCTTACATTCTCGTTGAACGCATCCAGCTGTTGCTCGTCGGGTAGGAACTGGTTCCAATCGTTGAACTTGCTCTCAATCTCAGTGCCAAGAGGCACGGAATCTTCCAGATACATCAGGCCACCCCCCACCGGTGAGATGTCACCTATGGGCACCCAAGCCGTGAGAGCATCGGGCTCCATACCGCGCAGGTACCTAATGAATCAGCCACCGGCTGAACCACATCTCAAAGACTTACATCTGGTCATAATGCACGCGTGTTGCGCATTTATAGGCGTGTGGGATGTTGGTGCGCAACAGCTGCATCCGGAATTGAAATGGCTCCTTCCATTTGTCCTTGATTCTGCCTGCCATGGCCAGAATGTTGGGATGTTCCCCAAACTCGATGATGAATTTCTCGTGGTTGGCCAACGTTCGAAGATCGAGCAAGAGGTCGTCTGATTCTTTGCGTTGGTCTTGAGTTGCCGTTGAAGGGAGATTCTGGGAGCCCTTTCAATGTCAGCATGGTTTATGTTTTGCAACCTGGCCAGCACATACCAGCCCGCTGTAGATGCCGTCAACTGGCTCAGTTCCTTCCATGAGCACGCCGGAGTGGGCAATGAACTCAAAGAACCTTGGGTAAGTGGTGTGACCGCACATGAGACCCACTGCTTCCTTACGTGGAGGACTTGTTCACGCGGTAGGAGGCCCCGCACATGGACGACGCCGTCTCTTTCATACGCCGCGCGGATATCCTCAATTGGGGCGTCGGCTGGGAGCGATGGCAGCCACCCCAGGTGATGGCTGGGGATCTGATGATTCAGCTCGTCTGTGCAAACAGATGGCAACTCGTATGTGCAAAGAGACAACAACGACCGCGGGCGTGCCGACGGGCCCTCGTGTCTCGGGTGATCGTTGTACACCTACCTTGCCGCCGTGATTTCCTTCAATGTCCAGAGTATCGAGGTCCCACCCATTCTGTGATCGCTCGCCATCCACTCTTAATTTGCTGTGTATCGACGTCACAGGGTCTGGGTATTTCGAAATGTCTGAGATGGTCATGGTGAATGTGGAGAAGCTGGACAAGGAGCTGAACTGGTCGTGTGCAGGGGTGTGGGACGGTAGCGCCGTGGTATTGTGCACTGCGCGAGTTCCAACACGTAAGGAGCTTAGGAGCCTGTCACGGGATCGTGTCTGCATGGATGTGACTTGTGCGCCTGGTTCTGCGGGGACCCCGCTGATTGGCGGTTTGTTGTGCTTGGTTTTGCTTATCTGCCCCTCACTTTTGCGGGGACCCCAGGTCGACAGGCCCCAGGTCGACAGGGGCGGGGTGGACGCCGGTTATCAGCCAAATCGCTAGTGCAGCGCCCAGTGCACCTCTCCACTCCGTCCTCACGCTTCCACCACGGCCATGCCATGCTTTATCGCCTGTTTGATCTCTTCTGCCCCTTTGGAAGAGGCGGACGAGACACCCCTGGAGCGCTGCACAAGGACTGGCCTCCACGGCAAGGTCGACCACTCTGTGCGTTCTGCCACGACGCAGCTGGAGGCGCTCCAAGACTGACGGCGGCGACTGGAGACGGGGACACAATGGTTAATAAGAACAGAAGCCTGAGGACTATGGCTCGGTCGTTAGCCGTTGACGAATAGCCTTTGGGCGCACTGCGAAGCTTGCAAAAGCGGCACCACACAAATACATATTCCACAGCACAAGTCCACTATATTCACCTCCACGAGTACAGCTCATTCTCGTTTTCATGCTTCTTAATTGTCGTCTTCCTCGTTGACGACCGCCTCCCTGAACTTCCGTGCCGGGGTGCGCCGCTCGAACAGAATGTCCAGCTCGCGATACGTTCGGCCCTTGCACTCAGGAAGTCGGAAATAGGCCCACACAAGCATGCAGAAGCAAGTGCCTGCCCAAAAGAACGCGGCTTTGCCTTTCCAGTTCCACGCTGTGGGATTGAGCATGTACGTATTGAGGATGCCGCAGGTGACGTTGATGACGTTGTACCAATTTCGCGCGAGACCCACAGACTTGGCCCGGAGTCGCGTTGCTGACGTTTCCCCCACCACTGCATACGCGACGGGGCCAATGGTGACATCGAAGAGGAACACCCAGACCATCATCATGGCCGCTTGGCCCCACTGAGCGCTGTTATGGTGAACCGCGGGAAAGGTGAGACCGCCAATGATCAGAAGGCCGCACAGGAGCGCAACCAGGCCCCAGAGATAAAGAGTTCGACGGCCGCAGTACTGTCACTGTCAGCTGACGGCGATATCGTCACTATGCACTTACTGCCATTGAGAACCAAGCAACAAGGGTGCCAGCGAAACCCATGCAGTATACCGCAAGGCCCACGTTGAAGGCCATGCGGCTTCCCATCCCAGCTAGTGAGTCAGCTCTGGATGCCCACCTGCGTCTGGCCGCGGAACTCACCTTGCTGCATAAAGTAGGTGGGTCCGCCGCAAAACACGAGGCCGCAGAGAGGTTGGCAAGCCCATGCCCAGCAACCGATTTCTGTACGGCGCAGGTCAGAGCCTTTGAAGCAGTCAAGCCAGGTTCCGCCGGTTTCATTCTCAATTTCGAGCTGGTTAGTGCGCACCATGTACGCGACAGTATTGCCAGGATCGACAGTAGAGTTGCGCTGCGCCAGGCGTTGGACGACGCGCTTTGCCTCCTCGAGGCGGCCTTTACGGACGAGAAACCACGGGCTTTCGGGTGCGAGCGTAATGAGGATAAACAAGGGTACAGGCCAAACCCATTGGATTGCGAACGGAATCTTGTAGGCGTATGCGTCTCGGCGATCAAGGAACGCGAGGAGAATGCCGTTGCCGATGATCCCACCCACTAGCCAGCAGATGTTCACGTAAGTTGTCAAGTAACCTCGCAGAGGAGTGGGGGTCACGTCCGAGGCGTAAGCTACTGCAGACTGAAAAAAATGAGTAAAACCTTTTGGTAGAAGCTTTCACCTACCGAGGCAAAAGCTCCCCACGGGAATCCACAGAGCAACTGCCCAACGAAGAGCGTCTCCACGTTAGGTGCGAAAAAGACAACGAAGATGAAACCACAAAGTGCGATCAAAGCGACCTGAAGCGTACGGCGGTATCCAAAGCGGTCCTGGGCCCAGGATGCAAGAAAGATGCCACTGAAATAGTTAGCATAACAGTTTCCGGCTGCATACTTACAGGAAGCATCCAATGTTGGAGGCCTGTCCAACAGCTGACTGCCACGCAGGAGTCAGCTGGTAGTCGTTATCCGGGTCCTTGGCAGGCCCAACATAGACACCGTACTTTTTGCGGTACTGCGGCATGCCTAGGATGTTTCCAATAGCGGAATAGTCGTAACCCTCCATTACAACACACAGTGAGATGGCGAACGACCAAAACGCAGCAGTCGGGTAAGCCTTGAGCGCTTGAATGATGGTCATGCTTCGCTCAAGTTCTTCGGCTTGGATGGCCGCCGCGCGCATCTCCTTCTGCGCGCTAACATTTTCGACATGGCTGGCAGCCTCAATGTCCTTCTCCAACAGGTCCGGCTTGATGTCGGCCATTGTTGTGCTGGGTGTCAGTGCCGAGGCTACAGTCAAGTCGGGGACCGTTTGCACGAGGCTTCAAGAGCCCCGCGGGGACCCATAGGTTATATACCAGACCAAAACACCTGGTCCACATGGTCTGCCATTCAGCTGTATCGGGCCACACGCCGCTCCGAAACAGAGCCCTGACATTCCTGCGTGACAACAAGATCTCACTGTCGTCAACACGATCAAGGGCCACTGTGCCTGCCTGCTGTTGGCCGCGTCGCCGCAGATACAGTACATCCGGCTTGACCATGAGGGACACATGCCTCCGCTGATCTGCTGATCCGCTGAGCTGTCCCTTTGACTTTGGCCGGAAAAGTCGGTGCCGTTCGGCACCTGCACAAATGACGACATTGAATTGTTTTGCTGGCATGTAAACAACTCGCCCAACCAAGCTTGTCCAACATGCCTGCACGTTACCTTCCTAAGCGTCTGGCGCCGCTTTCTCCGAGAACAGAACAGCGCCCCGTTGCTCGATTGGTGCTGAACATGCGGGGGGTCGCGGTTCGCCGAAACGGATACACGCTTAAGCGACAAAGGCCGGGTCAGGTGACAAAGCCATTTGGGCGAAAATGGTATTTACGTCTCTATCATACGGCCTCCCGGGCGCTCTCGCGACAACAACAAACCACTGCGTCCCGATGACCCAGATTCAAGCAACGCCGGCCGGTATTACAGCAAGCGAGGGATGCTTCGTACTCAGGTCACCCGGCCTCGCGTACGTGATGCACGTTGAGGAGGGCGAGTTGATTCTCGACCACTTTGGGGGCGCAACCTCCGGAGCAAGCCATCTTTCCTTCAAGGACTATACCCATGAAGGGTGGGGCGGAGTGAGGTACCAGTGCAGACGTGAGTTCCCCGACTCCGGAAGGGGCGACTTCCGTTCTCCAGCTGTTCATATCCGCCATGGTCGGACCCACACGATCTCGGCATTTTCATTTAAAGGTCACACGGTCTACAAAGGCAAACCCCAGCTCGATGGCCTCCCCGCGACGTTCGCAGGTGAACACGACGCGGAAACCCTGATCATTACCTTGGTGGACGATGTCAGCAAAGTCAAGGCCGAGCTGTCATATACAGTCTTCACCCAGATTGATGCAATCGCGCGCAGCGTCAGGATCACCAACGAGGGCGCGGAACAGGTCACACTCGAAAAGATTGCCAGCCTAAGCGTGGACCTCGGCAGCCTCGACATGGAACTGATACACACGCACGGGAACTGGGGTGCGGAAAACACGCCGATTCGCCGGGCGGTTAACATCGGGACTCAAGGGTAGGATATTCAGCTGTCATTGCGGCGTAGTTTGACTGACAGCTTCAAATCGACGTGCGGGTTTTCCTCACCACACCACAACCCATTCTTTGCATTGGTTTCACCGAAAACCGAGGAAACCCACGGAGATGTGTGGGGATTTAGTCTGGTGTACTCAGGCTCGTTCCAAGCGGAAATCGAGCGATCAACTTTTGGGGGTGTTCGTGCCCAAATAGGGCTAAATGCGCTTCAACTGTCATGGGACCTGGAACCCGGAGAGTCCTTTCAGTCACCCGAATGCGTTGCCACCTTCTCTCGTCACGGCATCGGCGGTATGTCGCGCAACTTTCATCGGCTGTATCGCCGCCACCTTCTACGAAGCCGATACGTCCTCGAGCCTCGCCCACCCCTCATCAATCATTGGGAGGCCACATACTTTCACTATGACGAGGACAAACTTGTTGACATTGCAAAGTCGGCCGCCGCTTTGGGCGTTCAGCGCTTCGTGATGGACGACGGCTGGTTTGGTTGCAAGTATCCCCGCATCGCGGACAACGCCGGCCTCGGCGATTGGATTGTCAATATGGAGAGATTTCCCAAAGGCTTGGGGCCGTTTGTCCAACGGATTACCAGCCTTGCGGTTCACGGAACCGACAGACAGATGTCTTTCGGCCTGTGGATTGAGCCGGAGATGGTTAATCCTGCCTCAGAGCTGTTTGAGAAGCATCCTGACTGGGTCCTCCACGCTGGCACTTACCCACGCACAAAAATCCGAAACCAGCTCATTCTCAATCTAGGTCTCGCCGAAGTGCAGGACTACATCATCGAGTCAATCTCCCGAGTAATCTCCAGCGCCGACATCTCATATGTCAAGTGGGACAATAACCGTGGAATGCTCGAAATGCCTTCCCCATCGGCCAGTCACCGGTATTTGCTGGGCCTGTATCGCGTCTTGGACAGCTTGACGTCCAAGTTTCCCGGCGTTCTTTGGGAAGGATGCGCATCGGGAGGGGGGAGGTACGACCCGGGACTGCTTCAATTTTTCCCTCAGACCTGGGCGTCGGACAACACGGACGGGTTAGACCGCCTCACAATACAGGCTGGCACGACGCTCGTATACCCGGCTTCTACTATGGGATGCCATATCTCAAACGTGCCCAGCCATCAGTCACATCGCACCACACCATTCGAGTTCCGTGCACATGTCGCGCTCATGGGGGGAGGGTTCGGCTTCGAGGTTGATCTCTCTGCAATCCCGGACTCGGACCGTGCAAAGATCCCCAAGATCCTGCAGTTTGCCGAGCGCGTGGCACCCTTTGTTATACAAGGGGACATGTACCGTCTCGCCGAAGTAACGACCAACTGGCCGGCTGTGCTTTACCTCGCCGAAGACGGGTCGGAGGGTGTCGTGTTTGCTTTTCAAAAGCACGACGGTCTTGCCGGAGGGGCTAAGCCTCCAGTGCTTCGACTGCAGGGCCTCGATGCGTGTGCCCAGTATGAGCTTGATGGTGTACCGTTTGATGGCGCGGAGCTGATTTATGCCGGTATCAACATGACCTGGCCGCCGGGTGACTACCACAGCAAACTTTTGTGGATTCGACGTACGTTATAGTGGGATGGTACCGTCCCATCTCTAGAGCAGTTGCCGTGCAGAAAGTTCAATATGTCTGCCGTGATGCAGTATGATATCCCTGTGTCTAGATGGCGTTTCAGAGTGTGCGACGAGGACAGGTGACGTCGTCGTCATGAAACACATGTATGAGCTCCAGCGATGTGAGTAGGGTCGCAAAGACATCAGATTGCAGCTGTCAGCGCATGGGGGCTTTAACCGTCCACAGACAAAAGAGCGGTGGCTCAAGGGACGTCAACTACACAGCATCAATTGGCCGCCACACACGAGAGCACAAGGACTTGGGCCGCACTGAGTGGATGCGTCTGCCGCGGCTCAAACAAAGAGAGCGCTCAGAATGCTTTGGCCGTCGTTGGGTGTGTTTATGCTAGCGCTCGATGTCACACTGGACCGGCAGGCTCAATGTCACATTTGGCACGTTTAATGACCCAGTTGGCGGGTTTGATGTGACTAGCAACTAACACGCATGGGCCCCGCCCCACAGACCACGGGCACACAGATCGCCCCTCCCACACGCGCCCCCATGGGCACACAGATTCACCCACGATTCCCCACGGGGGTTGGGTTTTGACCCCGTAGCCGCATCGTGTTTTGCCTCCGCCCACGGCCCCTCTCTCCTTGATGTCACCAACCGAGTCCACCCTAGAGTCGGACCAGGACTCAGGCGGCACGTGGTATCGTCTCTACGCGGGAAGAGAACGAGTTTCACTGGTTGGGGCTGTACGGAGTTGCTGCGGACTTGGTGCTTAGGACGGCAATGGCATCGGCGTTCGGGTAGCGGCGACGGCTACGGCGGCGCTCTAGTAGAGACTAGACTTGTAGTAACATGGCGATAGAGAAGTACAAAGTGTGCGCGATGCGACATGTAGATGGTGTCGGCGAAGCGCCACTTCTATATACGTGTACTACTCTATCAGGGCGGAGGCAAATATACGCGGCGGGAGCAGATATACGCGTGGCGATCGCGGGACCAGAATTTCGAAAAGTCGACGAACCGTGACATCACGCTCCTTCTTCTCAGAGACTCGAGGGCGGTGGCACTGCCACTGGCGAGAGTCGTACGGATGACGTGAGAGAGGTTCGGAGACGTAGGCGACTCAGCGGCGAGCGGCGCGGCGACGTGGGCGACGTGCGGGAGCGGGGAAATGGTGGTTCGGGTCATCCTTGTGGGCGTCGCGGAACCGGTGGAAAGCCTCGACATCCTTGAGCGTGTCGTAATCTTCCCATGTGCGCTCGTGTTCGCCGTACCCAGTCCAGTGTACCAGGTACTCTGGATTGCCGTGCTCGTCAAGCTTACTGTCAACGATCTCACCAACGTGGTACTCGACGGCGTCTTCAAGAGCCGAGCCGGGCTCGCGACGGGCGACTCGAACAGGCGGAGGCGGTTCTTGCGGCTGTCGGGCGAGTGCAGGACGGAGAGGCTCAAGAAGGGAGACGTGGAACACAGGGTGGATGTTCATCGTTGGCGGTAGATCGAGGACGAAGGACCGAGGAGAGCGTGTGGTCGCTTTGATGACGAAGGGGCCGTACATCTGTTGATCGAGCTTGCGCGCGGGACGGAACGAGTCGATGTTCTTGCGGTTGAGCATCACTTGGTCACCCACTTTGAAGGCAGGTGCGTCAGAGACGCGGCGGTCGTAGAACTTCGAGTGCCGGGTACGCGCGCGCTCGAGATTCGTCTTCAAATCGGCGTGCACGCGAGCGAGGCGGTCGACATGGTCATGCGCAGCGGGAACGTGGTCGGGGCGTACTGCCGTCACGGGAACAACGAGTTCACGGCCATGCAGAGCCTGACCGGGAGACATGCCAATGGACGAGTGGTACGTGGCGTTGTACGTGAGCGTGGCGAGGCCGAGGTATCGAGACCAATCGTTCTGCTCGAGGTTGACGAAATGCCGAAGGTACGTCTCAAGAATCGCGTTGACGCGTTCGGTCTGGCCGTCCGACTGCGGGTGAAATGCAGTCGAGAGGGCAGGCGTCGTGCCGAGGAGCTTGAGAAACGCTGTCCAGAAGTGCGATGCGTTCAGAGGACCACGGTCGGAGACGATATCGAGTGGAATACCGTGATGCGCGACGATGTGGTCGATGAACATCTGCGCTAGCTGCGTGGACGTGAACGCTTCTTCCTTGTACGGGACGAAGACTACACCTTTTGTAAACCGGTCCACCCACACTGTGACGTACCGCCACAACCACGTGTCGTTTTTCCACGTGCACCCACGTGACCGTCACGTGACCCAGCCTCCACTTGCCGACTTGCTGACTTGCCCACCAAATCGCTGTCACATATACTGCGATCGTTTGTAGTCGTCGAGGTTTCTTCCCAGAAACCTTGACTCCTGTATACTCGAGTGAGCTACTACGATATTCTTCTACCCACCGCGTTGCATCTACACCAGTGGTCCACTACCAACCTCGATCGAGCCCGACCGAACCCTACTGATAGTGTACCTACGGACCGACTTCGTCTGCGCGGTCGGGGCGTCTGTGTGACATATCCGACCACCACCCAGCGACACTGGCCTACCCACGTGGGGTGGGTACACGGCGTCACAGTAGTCAAGGTTTCTCCTCGTGGACGATCGTCGGTCCCTGGTGAATGGACCCATCCTCGAGTAGTGCTTTACCACCTCCCAGGCGCAGTGCGCGTTTGAACCCGAGCCCAACACCGTCCGAAATGTCGCAAACTCCCCAGCCCGGCGTAACCCTCACCCCAGCAGAGGAGGCTGAGATCGAAGCGATTAAAGAGGTGCCGCTCCGAAACATGTTTCGCAGTATGCGTCTGGAACAACGCAGACAAGAGCGACTGCTCGAAGAGGAACGGTCAAAGCGAGAAGCGACCGAGAACGAACTCGCTCGCGTGCGATCGAACCTCCCGAACGATGGGAAGTTCAATATTCGCGTGGTCGAAAGACGTTTAGAGGGAGGCCCGTCCCCCCTCGGGGCCCAAGAGCCTGGTAGGACGAGAGACTTCGTACTACGTCTGTTACAGTTGTTCGATGAACAACCGGATGCGTTTGCGACTGAACGCGAACGGGTGGTGGCAATCGGGCGTTTCCTCAAGGATGACCTGTATGAGTGGTATCAACAAGTCGTTTTTGACAAAAAGGCCCCATGTGCCACATCGGTGAAATCCTTTTTGACCACACTACTACTCTTATATGGGGACCCGGACGAGTTCCCGAAGAAAGTCCGAGAGCTTTTGGAGGCTCGACAGACTTCGACCGTATCCGAATATGCCAATCGGCTATTGGGGGGTTAGGGGGTTAGGGGGTTA